>JAIOKQ010001012.1:15469966-16139933 GCA_020654165.1 Oryctes rhinoceros
AAACATGCTTGCAAAAATTGGGAATAGATATACCAGACAGACTAGACAGACTCGTGTCTATTCGCCTCATGAGAATGGATTCGTGTTACTGAAGACTGGTGGCCCCGAGAGTCGGCAAAACACGAGTCTGTCTAGTCTCTGCAAAAAAGTAATAATTTCATCCGCCTTTGTCTTCTCTAATTATACGTACAAATTCCCTTAAATGTAGTTCTACAAAAAGAAATTGAAGTATCCAGAAGGAGTACTTCAGTTGTCCGAATAAGATCAAATAGAACTTGAAGACGTGAAGCTTTTAATTTCTACTGTTCGGGCCATTTCTAGGATTAATCCCCGATTTTAAGCAGCCCATTTTAGTGTTTCTTTTGTTGAACTCCTTTGTTGGTGCCTTATTTTCTGTTTCCTAAATCCATCTTCTTCTCCAGAGATAGACCGAAAGCCCTTGAATTCTTTTAACCTTCAGAAGGGCCCTTCATTCTATCGATTGGTTTGAAATGTGGTTTACAAGGTCATTTCTTAATGATGGAAATCAGGGCCGCCGATGCTACTGGAGCAGTCTTATTGATTTTTTCTTTCTTTTTCATTGATTTTTGTAAATTGACAACGCCAGTCACTTTGTATTTAGGTGGTGGCCGATCCTATGAGATAATTATCACCAGTGATCTGCCAGAGTCTTTTGCCCGGTGCCAGTTCCCCAAGGACAGCTTTTTTTGTATCCTTTCGCCAAGAAGTAATTTGCTTCCCGCGTCAAAAAACAAAGATTAACGTGAAAGAATTTTCGAAAAGATCTAGAACTAAAACATCAGCGCCAACTTCCAGTCGTAATTTTCTATCCGAAGTAAACGTTCTATTAGTTGAGAGCTCGCTTTCTAAAACAAAAATCCTTTTTCTGGCCTATTATCCTTAAAACCTGGGTACCAGAAGGATATTTCAAGTCCAGTCTACAACAGCAGCGTCACCTATTTACGCGTACATGTACGTTTAAATTTAATAAACCTTCTAGTATATCGCACTAGAAAATATTACTTTTGATAAACCAGGGTTACTTGAATTTATCCATTATTTATGGAGAATCTGGAAAAATGTCAAGTAAAGCGTTTGCTCCGTTTGGAGAAAGGCACCTGGGCAGGTCCATGCAGTTTGTCTAGAAGATGCACAGTTTATGCCAAAAATTAGATAATCGAAGACGAAATTGTTGAAACTGGTGTTATTAGATGGATAACTGGATACTTTCGGTAGTCTGTTTTCGCGACTCTTCACCATATCTTGCCAGGAAGATGAACACCTCATGAAAGGAATTTTATGGATAAATAATCGCATTGTTTACCCACACAGAGAACTTGATACTTTGCCACTTCTCTGCTGCTTCTTGATGTCAAATGAATAACGTACAGGCTCTCAACACACGAAATGACCATATGTACCCTTGAAGAGGTTATTCGAAGGAAAGTTGATAATAAAGGAAAGTCCGCAATTGTGGCCTACACGTTCCCCAGACTTAACACCTCAAATTTAAACAATGACGCATTGTATAATATTTGTACTTTTCAATTGCCTAATTAAAAAAAAACTTATTAACTCGTAAAAATCATTAATCAACACTTTTGCATACCGACGAAATAACCACGATGATCTTCATGACAATCAATAGCTTTAAAACGATAATGTTTAAACTTATAGAAATACATTGAGTTTACGACAAATTAATTGCCGAGCGCACTTATTTTATAAAGGTTTTTAAAGAAATTAAAAAAAAAAACTAAAAGATTTTAAAAAATTACGTTTACATTACTCGCGGTGGAACAAGAAGTGGGGCTGATGTTTGCCCTCTCGTACAAAATGAATCTGCAAACTTAGTTTTAAATCTGATTAGTTTCTGATATACGGCTAACGCCAACTCAACCGTGATGCCTTGCATGTTCACAGTAATAGGTTTGTCTCGTCATCCTTATAAATTGCTAAATTAATTAGTCTTTATAACGCAACGAATATTACTTATAAGACTATGAATAAGTATTCGAAAAAATGTTTCAAACGAGTAATAAAGTAATTAACACAATGTCAAGCGGTAACATTGTTACTTCGGTAGAACCAACGCTAACGGTGTGGAAACGCTGTATTTCGTGGAAATTAATTTTAATACAATAAAATATCAACAAAGCGATTTAAATGATTTTTAATCACTCTAACCATCTTACCTACCGCAAACGTTGCACAATCGTATTGTCCTTTCTTGCACCCAAATACACATCCTTTCCAAACCTGTAAACCTTTACGTAGCGCATTAGTAATGCATGCATGCATGCTTTTATTCCAGTATCGCGGAGTTCACGAACTCCTCCATAACAGGTTTTCGAAAGGATTTACTGTGTCATACAGAACAAGTTCGCTAAAAGTACATTCTCTTAGAAAACAAATGCATTCTTATTTGCTTCCTATATACTTGCTCGTTTATGAAGTCGTTGGCGACTATTAGAAAAGAAGGTCGAAAAATGCAAATCAATCGCATATGTACATATAATGGAGATGGAGACTAGTTTTTAGATGTATTTTGTATAAACCACACCTGTCTCAATAGATCAATTAAGATTTCACACCTTAGCGTTTATAAAAACTTCTATATAGGCGATGTATTGTGAAAACGTTCGATAGATCTAAAGGATTAATTAATTTATATTAACGTTAGCGGCAAATTGAAAAGGACATGTTGAGATATGTTTATGGGGCAATTAAGTAAAAGTGGGACCTTCTGTTGAATTATCACTATCGCTAAAGCAATTCGTTAAAAATATAAAATGCTAATGCATCAGATTAACGGTTAGTTTTTTGTATTCAATTTCTAGGTTGATCGCATATAGAAGGTAATGCATTCTTCGACTTCATTTTCTGACTTTGAAAAAGTGGTTAAAACGCAATGTTAAAGCTCACAGAGTATCCGAAAAGTTAATTTTTGTAAAATTGGTTTGTTTGTTTTGTTTGTTGTTCCTATTGAACCTTGTTCAATAGGTTTAAGTCCGTGGATCTTGCCGGCCAAGGCAATAGCAGAACATGGTTTCGTGCTAGGAACTCTATCGTTACGTGAGCAATATGAGGCCGTGCATTATCGTGTTGGAAGACGGCCTCTGGAAGATCCTGAAGGAATGGCAATAATGCGGGTGCTAAAATGGTGTCGATGGTGTAACGGTGCGCGTTTAGAGTGCTTTGAATGAATCTCAAAGAAGACCTGCCACCGTAGCGTATTACTCCTCGCACCATTACTCTAGAAGTTTGAGCCGTGTGGCGACGCTGAACAAACTGTAAATTTTGCCTCTGATCTCTAGGTCGTCTGATCCGTAAACGTCCGTCAGAATTCCACGAGCAAAATCGGGATTCGTCGCTCAAGACGATAGTTTTCCATTCATGTTCCCAATGTTGTCGGTTTTGGCTTCACTGCAGTCTGGCATCTTTATGTTGTTGAGTCATAGGAAGACGAAAATAAGGACGATATGAACATAACCCAAATGTACGTATTCGACGATAAATCGTACTCATAGACCACTCTACGACCAATTGCTCGTACTCAGTTGATTGCAACTGTACGCGTTGTTTCTACTGGGTCCTTAATAGCTGATCTTCACGTGCTGCTGTCACCCTAGGGCGTCCACTGCCTCTACGACGAGTTTCTGAGCGTTCTTCCTGTCAATCCATCCAAGTCCGCCAGATAGGGACGTGAGGTCGGCCCATGCGTCTGCCAATTTCCCGAAAACTTAAACCAGCCTCATGCATCCCGATAATGCGTCCTCTTTCAAAGGGCTAAAGATGGCGAAAATTTGTACGTCTTGGAACTCCTGGCATTTTTGGGGCACTATAACTTTACTAATGCGATAACAACAATCACAAACAAGCGGCGAACTACTCCGAAAAAATACTATTCAACAACACGCATTTTCAGGTGTTAACAGACAGATAACATCTATCAGCAGCGATAGATGGTCGTCAAAATTTAATCCTTTGTTTGTCTTCATGCATACACAATATCAAAGTTCTGCGTCTACTCCTTCGGGGTGGTTCATTTCTTTTGAAGCGCAGAATATATTTTGGTAGTTTATCGGAGTGCTTTGTATTAAACCATCCTGCAATAACTGTTCCTCTTGTTCCCATGTTAATTTTTGTGTCGTTTCTTTTTCTTTTTGGTGGCAGAACACATATTCAAGGGCTAGGCAGTGAATATTGACTCACGCTGTATATACTGTGATCGTTATTTCCAAAGTTAATTGAAGGTTTTACTCTTTTTGCTATATATCATTATAGCTTCGTCAACGAGTTTATATGATTACATATTTCCTAATTTTATTAATTTCGTAACTCAAATTATTGTTTAATACAGTACATTATATTTCGACACACTTCTCTTCCCGCCTCATCTATCACAATAGCACGTGCAACATTACGACACCGTAGAGTCATACAGAGAAACAAAATATTCCATTCCTTTCATTTCTTCTTTCTTTCAACATCACTTATTCTTTTCTCTTAATTTATTAAGCAACATTATTTCGAAATTTAAGATAGCTAAGAGAGTTTTCATCATTCATTCTTATGCTTAATCCTATGTAGAATCGACCTCGAGAATTAAGTACATTAGCAAGTCATCATCATTATCGTTAATAAATTAATTTTAACGGACATATAAAACCTATTAGAATTTTTATTAAAGTTGTAATGCTGTCTTGTACACGTGGGAAGCTACACGTTGATACACTCGAAATAAAAAAGTAGAAAACTGAAAGAATAAAGTGGAAAAACATACGATGAAGAGTCAAGAACGATATGGCTCGAAGCCGCAACGAATTCCGATTATAAAGCAGAGGGTACCTTGTACGGTGAATGCTGAATAAAGGTCGGAGATGAGTATAGATGGTCGGAAGGATTTTTATGGAGGAGATTTATGTCCCATGTGATCTATGCTTCATTATAATTGCTAAATATTCTGCGTTTGAAATGAAAGTACGTAGTTGTCGTTTTTATTATTTTTTTTTTTCGTTTTTATGCTCGAGTGAATCAACAAAATATGTATTTATTTTACGTTGAAGTTCAAAATCATTAGAAAATGTCATTGCGAATGTTGATTTTGCTCCTAGTTTCTTCATGTCTTGATGTCTTAAGCTCACAACGGCGACGCTTGTTGTCTAGCTTGTCTACAATCAATCCTTTCCAGAATTCGTACCATTCCTGCACGCTGGTAACAAATTTTATATTATTTGATCTTCAATTATGTGCGAAAGCATCTACAATTAATGAGTTGCAAGTTGATGTCACATTTTCCATGCTTTCGATAGATAAAGGTGACATTTTATGTGCAATTTAACACGATCGCTTACGCCGACATTATATATATGGGTATCGAAGAATCAGTTCCTTTGATGGTTAATTTGCAAGAAAATGCCGGCTTCGACGGAACAGTATTTTCTTATATCCTTTAATGTATATTAATGTTACTTATTATTAGTAGTAAGATGAAGGTATCAAAGAATTATCAGTTAGTCAACTGTCATACCATGAAAATACCTGGGTGCTCCAGCATCCCGAGATTCAATGAACACATATAATACAGTATCCTTATTTATTATCGGGATTCCTTTATCAAGACTTCTGGAGATTTTCCCTTCCATAAATGCGGGGTATGGACAAAATTTTCCATCCTAATGCAATATATTTAGGAGCCTCTTTTAAGGTAAACAACTCCATAGTTCACTCTAAATTACTAAGGCTGGAGATTCTTTTTTTTTTTCATACTGTCCAAGTACAAGATGGTGCAAAAGTAATGTCATAATTTGAATTGGCTGCCATTTCGTTATAAATGAAAAAAAAGAGCCTTATTTTCACAAAAAGTTTATTTGAAAGTGTAAAATTGATGACGTTAATTGGAAAAAATTATATCGCTCAAATGGCAACCTTTCGAGTTGATGCATAATTGCAATTGCGCTCGTTTGACGGCATTTTGAATTGTTGCTCGCGAAACATCTGGCTCCAGATTAGCGATTTCTGCTTCAACGTTAGCTTTCAAGGCTTGCCAGGCTCGTAGTTTGTTGTGGTAAACGCGAGATTTTAAGAAGCCCTGAAAGAAAAAGTCTGATGCTGTTAGATCTGGCGATCTGGACGGTCAGTTCAAATCTCTAAAACGGGAGATTTGAATCATTCGACCTGGAAATTGGTGTCTCAAAATGTTCATAGTTGTCCGAGCTATGTGAGCGGTTGTTCCATCCTGTTGAAACCAACAATGATGAGATGCAATGCAGGAATTTGCAGCAAAAAATATTTGTTTAGCATCTGTCTGTAACGCTCACACATTTTCGGTTACGGTAAGTGCCATCGAACGAGCATTACGAGGCCGGTCACTTCTTGCGACATCTCTAGCGGACCTAGTGCGTACGAGACGACCAGAAAAACGACGGCGAAATTCACGCCGCGTTAAAACAAGAGGCTTAAAATTTGTCAAATAAGAAATAACAATAATTCCACGTTCTTTGAGGTGTGTATCGCTCCACGGCTTGTTGACAACTAATTCTCTATATATCTACATCATAAATGTCAAAGCACGGTAACATTTGGCGCCAACTGCCAAAATGGCGGCCAATTCAAATTCTGACATTACTTTTGCACCACCTGGTATAGCTTTTATTCCATCATACGCGTACTGTTGCGTCATGGATATGTTCTTTGAGGCGAATAATTGTAGCATACTGTTAATTACAAATCTCTTTAAGCTAAGGATAATGTTATCTATCGAACTTCATATGCAGATACAAAACAATTATTGGAAATTGTTTGTTGATTGAGTTATATTATTTCGGACAACAGTGTGTAAGTTTCGCTTCAGACAGTGATGAGATTAACTTGAAGCGTGTGAAGATTCTTTCGAACATCGTTGATTTTGCTATTTTCATGAAATTACCTATGATACCCATTGTTAAATAGGGTACGTGTTTTGCACGTAACATTTCTCCAAAATGAAAATTAACGTCGCTTAGTTCATAGAATCAACTTTTTAAATATCAAGGTACTGAAAACATGTCAGAAAAGACCCGAAAGAAACAAAAACAATTTTACTGGATTACAGTAATGACCGGCATACGGTTCTTTTTGTTTCGATAAACGATTATATCGCTTATTTACATACTAAATGCTTTCTTTACAGCCTTCCATTAATAAATCACTCGTTAAAGCATTAATTTCTCGTGTAACTAATTAAAAACCACACTTCAAACCTCAATTTTACATTTCAACGGTATCATAAATGCGGCCTATACAAAACGTGTTAACAGCACCATAAAGCGTTTTGGTAGTTATAACATTAACGTTTTTAGAAAACACAAACTACGTCGTTTTGAAGAGGTTATCCAATACATTGCGCGCGTACAAATCAGGACTTCATAATGTAAATGGTGGAATGACGGGTAATGAACAGTAAACAGCTAAACAAACAAAGGGAGTATATCAGTATAAAACAAGAATTCTTGACTCTCTCTGTTATATCATTAACCGGATGTCTTTCTAAAGAGCTTTTGATGCAAAACGTTTAATTGCAATAGAATGAATGAATAAAGATATTTTATTCAAAATTATGCGATAGAATATTGAAAAACGCTGTTAATAAAAGTGTTTCTGTCTTTTAGCACCGCAGTCATATTTGATTTAAGTAACTGTTAAACGTTACGATCGTATTATATTGTCCACGATGGCACGTTTGATAGATCTAACGAACCGATTTGGAACGCGGCAAGCGAAAAGAAAAACAAAACCGAAACATCGTTCTGTCTATACTCCACTCCAAATCTCGAGAGCATCCACGACTTACGTAAATCTAAACAATACGAAAAAAAGAGGTTGAAAAAGGACTCGGCGGCGGCGCGCGTTCGTGAACACAATGCTTTATAAATATTTACGCAGGCCAAATATTCAAATTGTTCGCTGTTTGAGCGCTTCCTAATTGCCTTGTCCAGATAATGGGAACAACAACAGTAACAACGGCAACAACAACATCCCGACGCTTTTAGTTTAATTGTATTCCCGTTTTTTTATTCCGTACACGCGTTGATACTAATCTTGCTTTCCGTTTTTCAAGGCTTAACGGACAGAGATCTTCAAAATCTCACGAATAGAATTGCTTTCGTGATAAAACCAATGCCAATCGGAGAAAACTATCGTAAATTACTTAAGATACAACACGGTGCGACCTCTATTGCGAAGAAGGGAAGATAGACGAGGAAATATTATTTCCTTAAGAAATTTAGAAAAGTGAAGATAAATGGAGACAAAGATCCTCAGTCTTAATAAAATCTTCCCGAGAATTACCGAAGCTGTAACTGAGATAAAGTACTGCAAAACCCAATCAAATAGCATTAAGTCGGACTGTGCGAAATGGGCTGCCTAACTATATTTCATATTGTAACTGCATCGGGGAAAAGATCGTCGAATAAATAAAATAAAGGCTGGCTGATCATAACCGTTTTAAATCAAATAATTTATTGACTAGTTACAAAGATAAGCAAGGCTGTCTTTTTGATTGTCTTAAAAGCATAAAATTAGTGAAACGAACCAAAAGAATTGTTTCGAAGATGTGTGGAAAGTTACGCGGGAACAATTCGATAATATTTCTTTTAACACTTTATTTATATTATCTGTACCTACACAAGAACAATCAATAAAAATACACGGCAATTTACCAAAAACACGCGGTATATTAGACGGACGAAAACAACAATAGACGTCAACTTTTGCCGGGGATTGTACCATTATACGGGTAAGTAGTATATGTAACACGTAGATATGAAGTGCGTAATACAATATACCGCATTAAAAGCCCCGAAAAAAGTTAATTAAAAAAGGCGACCGCGTTATTGTTACAAGAAGTTGGCTTCGTAGAAAAATAATATCCACTCGGCGCCTCGCCTCTGTGAGAGAATTTAAATAAGATGGATACTCCGTGCTCGCGTATGGTCATAAAATGAAAACAAATATCCCGCATTACCGCGGGAAATTATACGTAATTATCTTAATCGTTCTTAATAAATGTACTTACGACACGATCGCAGAAGGGGAACGCTAAACAATCACGACCGTCATTAAAGTTCGTTGTGTAGTTGTTGTGGGTAGTGGGTAGCGGACTTTCTATGGAGTCTATTAGACTAGTGGCTGAGGTAATAGTACTAGTAGTTGCTGGATCTAATTTACCTGCTGAAAAATAAAAGAGTAACGTATTAGTCAGGCACATATTGACGTGTTACTTACATATATCATTTATCTCATCGTAGAAACTTGTAATGGCTTCCTCTCGTACTTTACATGCGAGAGAGTGACTTTACCGTCGAGTATCAAGGGCGCTTAGCTTTCTTATTCATACTTAATTTCGCGTTTAGCTAAAAATATACGACTGTGAGCGCTGTAGCTGCATTCATCGACTTCTTGTCGCAGTAATGGCTACAGGCTGTAACTTATTATATTTGGTGAATTTAACTAACTACACGTGCTTCATTTTAATACTGCAATTTGCTAAATTTGGCCAATTCTATGTTGGCCTATTTTGAAAATTTACTCAGAATGTGAAAGTATTCTTTTACTTTATAGGCATAGTTAATAAGGCCTTCAAGAATTTTTAGTTTCTTTAATTTTAGTAAAAGAAATGACCGAAAGGCCAAACATCCGTAGCAATAAAAAAGATAAAAACATGCTATCATGAATTTGACGCTGAAACAACCGAGTCAACAACGGAAAATTGACGTTGCTCTTGTTATAGACACCGCGAGGAGATAGGGTAGACAGGTTACTCACAGCGCTTGTTGCTGGCTTTTATAGCTCTGGTAATAAAAATATTTAATAATGTTGTTATCTTCCTGCTAAAATATTTCGAATTCGAATCAAAAGTTAATCCTTGCGGATTCACATCTTACTCGCGCCTCCAATACGTTAATGCGTTTTTTTATTGTAATTTAAAAAATGAAGAAAATAGCCAAGCTTCATTCGTGTTAATGTCTGATTTTTTTGTTTTTATTTGTTTATAAAAGCGCGATCTATCTAGATTAACAGATTAACCAAAAAGTAGATGTCTATATGAAACTAAACGTTTTTCGGATTCGAACCGTGTCATGTCGTTAAAAATAAAAATAAAAAAAAAAATAATTTTATTTAATAATTTTAACGACATGACACGGTTCGAACCCGAAAAACGTTTAGTTTCAACAGACTCCGGCCGTAGAAGCCTACGTTTTTTAGATGTGTATATTATTTTTAGATGTGTTACTATTAACTCGTCAATTTCCTCATCCTCTGACAATTGTATTGTAGGCAATCATCAAGATTTTTTTTACATTTGTTCAGTCCATTTCGTCAAAGTACCGAGTTCTGTCAGTTTAAGATTCAAAGTGAATGACTCAGATTTTTAGCATCTTGATTGATCTCTTTCTACTGAAGGACGTACAGTATTCATTTCAATGTTATCAATGCACCTTTGCTATCGCCTCTGCTATCGCCGTTTGCAACGAAGACCTTTTCCATTGTGGTATTACTAAAGAAACATTTGTCCGCACGAAGAAACATGAAGTTAAATATTGTGATGTGGTCCAGCCTCAAAACTAGATGGTGAACTAGCTGAATATATAATTTCAGCATCTGAACAACAAACAAAGCAAATCTTAGCTAAGTTTTAAAATAAACGGAATAATGTAAAGGTTTCTTCAGTCTTACAATGTGAAATAAACGAATCAAGCTGAAGGACGTAAAATAAGGCAAAATATAAACAGTGAATCCGGCCAAAAATACAGTGACTACATTTTAAAGGAACGGGATGGACTTCTTAGCGGAATGAGCAATAAGTAGACCTACTTTTCAGGAACCCAAAAAGTAACTACTGATTGGTGAATTAAAATTAAAAAATTCCTAAAAGAAGCTGCTGATTACGATTTCCTCCATGGCTAAATAGATATCAATTGAATCAGCATCTATACCCTTGTGAAGAAACGGAGGATTAACAACATGTTATACACCTGAATCGTTCACATGCTCGGTAATCGTAATACATACATGCCACCGTATCGTTTTGGTGAGGTCCGCTAGACGACGCCTACAGGTCGGAATGCTTTCATCTACGCAGAAATGGTAAATTAGAAATTGAGCATTAACAGTCAAAGTAATTCACCGGATCTACATGGTTATGCTAATAACAATAATAAATGTCAGCAGCTTAATATGGCGAAAACACCGATTTTCGAGAACGCCGGAATAAACTAAGAAGAATACAGTCTCGACATAACCGGACCAATGATCACCATCATGACCGTTTCACTGGAGACCTTGCTTAACCTGTCGCTTCTGCATTCGCTGATAAGAACATCGGCAGAAGCATACCGCGCGAGTGCCAGTATGCGATGGCAAAAAGCAGAAATGGACATACGCCCACCTTCAACACAATAAATAAAATTCTCCTACGAAGCAGGGGAAAGCTGCTTTAAATGATCTCGTTTTCTTCGGGTGCAGGAATATGTGGAACGGGTAATCTCGGGGAGCTCGTAAATGCAAATCTGTGTGCTCGGGAACTGCTAGAAACTTCGTCTGAAAAAAACAGGCTTTTTATAGCAGCGTTGTCAGTTGCAGAAGCATTTATTACTTCAATATAATGGCAAAATGACAGGTATTTAGCATTGGTCCTTCGCCTTCATAGGCACAACACATATATTCGGTATTAAAACAACAAATACCTACAATTTAAAATGCCAACATCTCGACCAACACATCTACATTAACCTGTACATGGTTATACATCCTAGGCGTACATCTTGTTTGCGTACTAGTCTAAGCATAGGTTTGTTTTAGTTGTTTTCGTTTGAGCGAAACACGTTTCCCCGATGGTAATTTGTTCCGAACGCGTGCACTTTTATCTAAACCGCGTTTACCTAATGCTTTCCCATCCGCATCCGATGCACAAGATCAACAAGACCGAAGGCTGCATGTTAAACAACCGGTCGTACATGGACAGCCGAACGCGAACGTCATAATTTGCAATGATTAAATGTAAATTTCTTCGTCGCTGAGTATTCATAGCTGTCTAGCTCGCTCCGTAAAAGTTGCCAGAGTACGGCAACGCCATCTCTCTGCCCGGTAAAGAAAGATGGAAAGAAAGAAAACAAGGTACACGAAAATCGAGGAAGCGCCGGAAGAAGGAAAAACAATCGCTGCTGCTTTCCTCGGACGGACTTCGCGTCGTCCTGACGTTACCAACTGAGGAGATTTTGATTGAAATACAGAGAGTTCGTAGGTAGGAAAATAGAGACGTTTGTGAACTGAGAGCTTCTCGAGCGGAAAAGCGAGTGTTTTGCGGAAAAAGAAACTTGTCTTAAGAAATGGAAACGGAGAAGGAAGTGATGATGAAAGTTTGGAGGGCTTAAATGTAATAAGAGGCTTCCTTAATTGCGATTTTGTGGTGCTAAAAAAGATGTACATAGATCAACGATGGAAGTTTGTTTTCTTTGCCCAAGTCCTAGCATTATATAAGGTTATTGAAAAATAATGGTAAACACGTTAGATCAAACCGGGCTAGGTTAATAACGTCCGCTTTTGCATTCAACGCGTCTAACTGATGGATCCTATCAATTGTGGTTGTGTGATGAGCTGTCAACGTGAAAGATCCATCATAATAATAACGAGCTTCTTCTTTCAGAACAAACAAGGCGGTTATCGAGAAAATATAAGATAAGGGTTCCTGGCAATATTTTTAACTATGAGACGAATTTGTCAGATGATTCCGCTCGAAAAGAGTGAATATACGAAGGGAGTTCGAAAAATGTCGGGGGTTGACAAGAAAAAAAAATAATTTAATTTATCCTTCTTTAGCGCCGGTTGGTAATAAAAAAAAAAAACACTGTTTGGACTATTCTTTGGTCTCTGGCGTAACGTGACGAAACCATGTTTCGACGCCAAAAATTCTTTAAGTTGCGCTTTAATATCGCGCGTGCGTACTTATGGCCAATTGTGAGCAATCGTGGGATCGGTTTTGCGCAAAGCATTCTTGCATTCAAATGGGACGTCCACGGCCTCAGCAATCTCACGCGCTTTCGTTCGGATGACTTGAAATGCGTTCGAGATCGGCGTCAAACACTTACCGCGTGCATTTAGAGCATCGTATGCTCTAAACTAAACTTCATAATTACGAATTGTTGTCCGGTAAGGCGACTTCTACAAGATTATTTTAAACAATTTTTTGATTATCCGCCTCTTCTAAAAGTACCGAAAATAATTTCACTTCGTCTTCGTCTCCTGATCACGAAGAGTAATTTTTGTTATAATAATTAAAATGAATAGTCTGCACCATCGACCGGTTGTTTTCATGCAACCCTATTTGCGTCAGGTGTGTGGTTGATCTAACGATAAGATGTTTTGAAGCACGACCAACACAAACATTGGTTTGATTTTAAAAAAATAATTCAACCAAAAAGGGCGATCTATTGATTTGCAAGGTACGTTGGATACACTCGCTAAAGAGTTGGATGAACATATTTTATACAAATAAATATTTATTATAATCATCATCACGTTTAAGGCTACTTTGCCTTTTTAGCAAAAATTTGAACACAACGTGTAGACAATAGAATCGATAAGTATCTGCTGGAAACATCAAGAATATCCTTCACGACACCGAGAAAGCTTCGATAACGCTATAAAATCTCACTTTTTAACTTTTTCGAAGAGGAACTCATTACAGAATTTGGCCGTTCCCTCTTAATATCGGAAAGGAGTTACGTCATCCTCTTGGAACTATCTAAATGCCGTAAATTTCGACTACGACGTACGCATTTATTATTCCTACCAAAACGTAACGGTAGGCGTCTCCTTAAAAATAAAAACCCCGTCGTAATACGCAAGGATTTAATGAGCACGAGCAAAAGAGAATTTCCGTATAAAATTTTAAACGTTAAAGTTCTGTGTACAACAGCGTCATGTCGTCGTAAATACGCCATGATAATAGCGTGCTTCCTTCGCTTTCACGACGCTTCCAAAGTGGTAAGGACACTTCAGAAGCGGCGTAAAGATACCTCCGAAGATAAAATACTCATATACTCGCGTATTGTATAAAGACCTGTACAGTCTCGGGTAATTGGATTAGCCGGAACATGCATTTCCTCGTAGTAACCTATTTTCAGCTCTATTATGAGATATTGTTCCTGCAAATAATTTTCCGAGACATGTGCGGTTTAAAATAAGATGCTGGCGATATAATTTTAAACGTATGACGGTGAAAAGCGTCTATTAAGTTCAAGAATGTTATAACACCCAGTTAGGAGTCTTTAGCCCAACCAAACTTACCGTTGAAATGGCATTCAAGGTTTGATTTCTCGTCCGTGGAAAAGATATACTTTAACTTTAAATTTAAATTCTAATAAATTAAAAAAATTATGGTTATACGTAAAGGATTACTATAATGATTATTATAAGTACGGTGTGACGAAGCGCTCTGCCTTATGAGAGGTTAGGATCGTATGAAATATTACAAAAATACTACAAAAAAATGTTCTACGAGAAGCAAGCAATTCAAAACAGTTAACATTATGGTCACTGTGTTTGTATGTATAAATTATTTTAAAACAAAATAAGCATTTTATCTCCAATATGTCAAATATAAAGCCGGTTTTACATTATGAGTGTATGTAATGCAAGATCTCTTTCGTTTAAAGATGGCTCTAACTAAACAACATTATACAGCTACAATTATAGTTTTGTTAAAATGACTACGTCATAAAAATTACATGAAAACAATAGAATTTTAGGTAAAAGAAGCATTACAAAGAAGGCAAAGATTAGAAATCCATCACAACAGCTCCGATTGCAATCCTTTTCTTCTTTGATTGTTGTGTAGCGAAAACTATCTTTTTCCTTCGCTACATCCTCTGTTATATTCATGATTAGAGATCACAAAGGCAGATGCGGTTATTGCTTTTTGCAGCGACTAGACAAACCCGTGTTTTGTCGACTCTTGGTGAAACCAATACGCAACACGAAGACGAAGAGACACGAGTCTGTCTAGTCGCTGCAAGAAAGTAATAAAATCACATGCTTTTTTTTTGAATACATGCAATCACTGTTATTTCTACTACATGACATCGGCACTAGCTTGTTGAACAGGGTGTAGCAGCCTAATTGCTCGATTAAAAGTTAACTGCCGAGATAGGTTTGACATAATTAGTAATGGGCAAGGTAGCGGAAGTGAAAATTTGTGTTCATGTATTTTCTTTCATCGCTAGACTTATTTATGTGATATGTGAAATAAGGTAACAACGGCTACATTACAACTTGCTCCACCTGCTTAGGCTGATAGGTAAGTTACAATCTAGCGCTATAATTCACCGATTAATCGATTAATGTAATAGAAATCTTCAAATTTCAAGGTTAATAGAAACATGGTCAAAATAGATGCTAAAATACCGAAGGTGTAGGTGTTAGCATTCTCAATAGACAGATAATGGATTTTTGTAATAAGTTCGCCACATAAATCATTAGTAAAAAATCAAGAGCAGCAAGGAATCAACGTGACTCCCTCGTAGCACATCTGAGCGTTTAGGCAGGAGCATTCAGATTCGTGATCCCTGTACATACCGCATAACTATGTGTTAGATAACTCAAAGCTTTTAGTTTTGATAGGAATGTTTAATGATTTAATGTTTCAGCTTGTCGGAAATCCGTGTAAATAACATCCACCTTCTTATCAATATTTTCAACAATAAACGGGCCAATAATGCTGGGATAGGTCACTGTAAAGCGTTAGTTCACAAAGCCATACTGGACTGGACTGTTTGTGCAAACACCTTCGCCAAATTATCTAGCAAGCCTGTAAGTTTGTAATTCTCTATTAAAGACGCATATCCCTTTTTATGGATCCAATCCAGTTGGTGTAGCGTCGGTTGAAGATCACTTGCCAAGCGTTGTGAACATTTGTTGGTTGGTACTCAACAAAGTCGATAGTTCGCTCAAAGATCAAGTAAATATGCGAGAACGTTGCGAACCGATAGCTACCAATGTTGAGCCAAGTGGCCTGTGATCGGGAGCCAATGTTGTGCCAATCCTATGTGCTTCTACCGAATGAATCACCGATCACTTTCATTTAGCGCATCATACAAGAGCATTTACTAATTTAAAGTTATATAGCTTACTATTTGGATTAGGAAGACGAGCAGTATAATAAATATGGTAAGATGTATGTGCAGGTTGAAGAACAGCATGGTAAGGCCTGAATGGCCTGCAATCGATCATGAGCTAATAGTGGCTTTGCAGAATCAACTAGGTTTTCACAAAACACATTATTGATATTCTTTAGTAATGCTCTTTTGGAGATTGATATTTCGTAAATCCGAATTAAACAGAAATGGTTCTAAAACGTTTAAGTCACGCATAGTAGCCAGTAGTAATTTCCACAAGTAGCTCTTCAAGATATTCGTAATTCTCTTTCTACTAGGTTGGACGACCAACAAGAGTAGAAGCATAGAAGTCCCGTAATGTAGAGGAAACGATCTTGAGACTCCTTTTGGCGAATCTATGAAAAGTTTCCAATCAACCGGCGTATATTCACAGGCGCCAAGCGAAATTTTTACAACATATAAATGGTCCATTCCGTCCAAAATATTCGACAAATTTATTCTCGTGATTAATGTACCAATTAAACGCGAGTCCTGGAGCAAGCAGGTGCTCCTTCAGCGAGATTTTTGGGAAGCCTTGAATCTCTGAGTAAATAATTCAATCCATGTTAGAGAATTAAGAGAAAGGTATGCAAATCTCCATTGAAAACCGGTGAAGTGGAAGCGACAGACTAGCCTGTTCAAAAGTCCGACATTTATAGAATTCCATTAGGAGGCTAATCCAATTACAAGGGACTGTACACAATACTACTAAATGGGCGTATGTATATGCACGTATATGTTGTACAAGTACACTTGAAAATAGAGTCGGTCCGCTGTACGTTACATAATTCCGACCCGTACTAATAGAGTCGTAAAGTTTTTTTATTGTCTTTCCTCTTGTAGCGTACACGTACATTTACGTATGTACGTCTATTTTTTTCCTATTCCGCCTCCTTATTCCACGATTCCGGTCGCTCTTAAAATTCCCTCTACCGAAATTAAGTTTACGTATCGAATTTATTAACGTTGAATGAAGCGCTTTCCTGGAAGATCTTAATTACGTCGAACGAGCGAGAGAGACGCTTATGATGGAGCAAGCTCCGTCGAAAAAAAAAAAAGACACTTCAAAAACGAATGTAAATGTATGGAAATGGGCATTTAAATATTTATTTATGACGGTGTTTCCGCATAGAAACCCGTAACAAAGTACCTACTCTACGAACAAAAAAAATCGAACGGTCCTGGGTTCGGAATAGCTTTAGCGGAGACGGTGGAGTGAAAAGTAATTATAAAAAAAAAAAAAATGGAGAAGAATGAATTCGAAATATCTTCTTGGAGTGGGTATATATCTCGTTAAGATACGTGAGGCAAGAGGGAATGTCTTAACTTGTCATTAGGCGTGGGTTAGGTACCTATAATAGAGCACAACAAGAAACAGGTTAAATAAATATGAATAAATACGTATGTATAAGTGCACGTACAGGATATTTGGTATTGGTGACTTAGCCCATACGTTTCAACCTGGCTTTAATCATCCTAATCTTCCTAGAACTTATAGACTCCACCATATTGGTCTTTCCTGTCGTAGCTTAGCAGGTCGGTCAGCTGCACTGATTGTTAAAAGAACACCTCCTGTTATCAGACGTTTGTATGTTTCTCGCGCTTTCCGGCGTATTACGGCTCATTACTAGACTTAGAGGATGACTAATTACGGAAAATGGGGAAACATATGTTGATAAAAATATCTAATTAAAGACACCACAGCTACATTATTTGGCGAAATAATTGCACAATCGCGATTATGAACTCCTGGTTCAGTAAATCATGAGCTGCGAGAGCAGTACAGCTTGACTAACAGCTCAACTAACAGCTAGACTATTTACTTCACCTACTACTATTAGCTACTAAGGTTAACTGTTTGTGTCTGAGAACGGATACTCACACATTTGGTTATATTTTAGACTGAGCTTTGCTAGCCCATCAGCAATCATCAGCGAATACAGTCACGGTATCAATAAGTTGGCTCATGATAGAGCAGAAAGGTTTACTACGCTCAGATATATGGAGGATTGCTCTTGAAAGGGAATATTTGCTTTCATATGCAATCATTAAAATCTGTATATCTCATCAAATAAAAGAGGCTCCTTCTTTTGCCAATATCTTTTAGTTAAGTATAAGATCGATCGCATATATTGTAGATATTGCTAGTCGTGTCTATGGCTTCTCCTCGTCCTGTTTGGTAGTAATTTAGTAGGTATAGAATGGATCTCAGGTTCAATACATGCTGATGAAAATGCCAAAGGTAATAAAGACGGTACCATCTCATAACGAAAGTAATACTTGCACAAACAAGCTAATAAATGTTGGAGATCAGCTCTTGCGCTGTTTATACCAAAGCTACCTCAAATCACCGGAAAATGTGCTAACAATAAGCAGATTTTAGGCAGCAGAGAGTACGGGCACTGGTGCCGTGCCTTGACATATACAATGTTGTTTACGGATTCTAGCTTTGCTTTATGCGCTTCCCGACAATAAGACTTGCTAATTTCAAAACTGTTGCTACATCTTTACAATTCCGAAAGATGGTGTATTGACAATCACCCAAGCAGTAAACATATCTTCTCATGTTCTCACCGATTAAACAAATATGGACGTTTTAACTTTGGCTTTTTAAACGTAACAGAAGTAACAGACGTCTTAGGAGCTCGAAGATTTGCTCCTATTTATTTTACAATTTAGTAAATTTAAATATTAACAATTATCGAATATATTACAGATTAAAGCCTCTTTGAATTATCTATCCTCTTCTCTTTTTTACAGACTCTGTTGCTCTAAGGGTGTCCGGTTTGCTGAAAGATCCAACTGTGTTTCACCCACTTCTTCCATTCTTTCCTATCTCTGGCCAGACCTCTCACATCTTTTTCAAACCAATCTCTTTCATTCTTCCCGAATTTATTTTATTTTATCTATGTTATGTTCCAGGTACTTTCTTATACTGTCTTTCTCTTTCTTCCAGTTTACAGTCATCTATTTGATTTTATGTGTATCGATATCCACTTCCAGTTCCAGCTTATCTAACTTTTCTCACATGCCATTGTTTTTGGTTGTCACTTTCCTGTTTTCTTGTACTTTAGTTCTTTGATACACATAATTTTTAAATTCCGAATCTTGAACCTTTGCAAATTACACCCAGGAGAAGCACATCTAATCTAAATTCTGTAGATTATTTATTATTGTGGAGAGCTGTTACGTTCTCCTAGTTTAAAGAACAATGCCCCTAGTCGTCTTTTTTGTGAGCAGAAAGGACCAATTGCCTATATGTAATCTTTGTATGTTTACTCGTTTAATTAGTTGCTCTTAAAATTAAACACAATACATAGATATACAAAATATATTCATTAAATAAACAATTTCACAACAATTTCCTTGACAAAAAAAATTAAATAAATATGGTACCTTGCTCCGAGCTGCTGTCCCCGTGCATAAGCGGAAAAATTACAAACCAACGATAGTGCGGGCTTGAAAACTGCGTGACTCATAAGCGAAAGAGCGACGGCAGGCAGTCGTGGCAGTTCGTAAGTTCGACTCCCGAAGAAGTTTGGAACTTTAGCAGTAACGGCATCAAATACGTATAACAAATGACTAATAAAGATATTTTTTAATTAGAACATTGACGAATTTTATATTATTTGCAAACTTTATGAGAAATAAAAGGAATTTTTTCATTGAATGCGTACATGTCTAAGTTTAAATGATGCTGAATACGAATTATATGGATTTATATAAAACAAAACGAATGAAACATTTAATTTATCATAAAATAGACATAAGCAAAATATTATTTAAAAAAAAAATGAAAATAGTTAAAGTTATAAAATAAAATAAAACAAAATAAAATGTTAAGTCTTTAACAATAACAATGTCATTTATACTGTGCTAAATCTTACGCTAGCATATATTACTGGTAAGGACTCCTCTCTAAGAATTCAAGGAGCGTTCTGCGAAATTAATGACTAAAAATTAAACCCATTTACTCTGTAAGAATTCCCGGCTTCCCCTTCCTATTCTAGATAAGATTAAAAACCATTACTTAAAGTGCTAGTCCTCGATTGTTTTGTTTGCTTTTTTCTCTTGAATGTTATATTATCTGTACATTATTCTCAGAAAAAAAAAACTGAGATTCTGCAATTCGAAGGTGATATTCGATCCAGAAGAAGACGACATTTTTGCAGGAAACTAACATGATGTATGGTGTAAATATTGTGATGCCTGAAGTAAGCAACGTGATATTGTTGAAGTAAATAAATTAAATTTATTCAGAAATAACATATGTAGAACGAAACATATTAAAACATTAGGAAGCGTACTGTTTCTGTGTTTCGTTTTATTCATATTAAATGAAGCTTTAATAGTTTAAGTGAGTAATATTACAGCGTTTCATTCTATTAAACGCAGTGGAAATATCGTAGTGACAGCGACAATACATATTTCATTTATAATTCTGCTTCCGTAAGCGTATGCGTGACGAGATAATTTAATTAATACTGCTGTCACTCCTTGATTTATTTAAGTTTCAGTTTAGGCTTATATGTTAAAACGAGAATACAAATTTCGACCAAAATGGAAATGGTAATAAAATCCAAAAACATCGCTGATTTATTGTACATCGTTTTTTGGTTTCTGCTAATTGCCACAACCCACGCATTATAATTCAAGTCGCACCTATATCGTATCCATATTTTTTTGTTGTTACGCGATTATACTATTATTGAATAATATGTACTAATTGCGCTGCTAAATACTGTTTCAATTTAATTAACAGGCTGCTTAAAATTATGGTACTAATATGGAAGATTTAAGCTGTATTCTAGAATTCCGTGAAGATAACATTGACCAACAAGGTTTTTACCGTAAGGTAGTAACTGATGAAATTGAACAACATATATAAAGTAAAAATGATTCGAAAAGCGGCAACATTGGCTTGGCTTTGGTTACAGAGAAAATGCTTTTATAGTATGGCCGGTCTGCTGCAATAATGTTTATAAACTTTCTGAAGATTTTCGAATACATCACGATCCCAGTTCTTGGAGATTATTCATAGACTCATCAAAGACCAGCCTAAAGGCAGTTTTGTTGCATAATGGAAACCATTATCCTTCTATTCCGATAGGTCATGCTGTTTTTACGAAAGAAACTTGTAAAAATCTGAAAATTTAATTAGAAAAGATAAAGTACAAAGACTATTCCTGGAATATTTGTGCAGATTTTAAAGTAATTGCAATTATTTTGGATATTGCAATCTGGTTACACCAAATACTGTTGCTTTTTATGTCTTTGGGAAAAACATTACCATAAGCAAGAGTGGCCACTATGACAACAGTTTATACCAGGAAAAGGCAATGTAAAACATCAGCCTCTAGTAGAAAAAGAAAAGATCGTAATACCATCTCTCCACGTGAAACTTGGGCTCATGAATAACTTTGTAAAGGCACTGGATCTCCAAGGTGAAGGTTTTAAATACCTTCGTGAAAAGTTTCCAAAATCAACAGAAGGAAAATTGAAAGAAGGTATTTTTATTGGGCCTCAGATACGAGAAATAGTAAATGATGAAATCTTTGAAACCAAATTAACAGCGAAGGAAAAAACAGCTTGGCTCTCCATGGTACAAGTTTTCAGGAATTTCGTGGCAAACAAAAAAGCTGACAACTATAAAACTTTAGTAATGGATATGTTACAAGCATTTCACGCTGCTGGCTGTAATATGTCCCTTAAAGTTCACATTCTACATTGTCGCTTAGATATTTGTCCGGAAAATATAGGCGAGGTTAGCGATGAACACGGTGAGCGCTTCCACCAAGACATCATGGGAATGGAAAATCGGTATCTGGGGAAATGGAATCTTGTCATGTTGGCAGATTACTGTCGGATGTTAAGAAGAGACGCTGTAGATATTGTTTATAAGAGACGGAGCAGTATTACTTCACATTTCTAATTATAATAATGCGAAATATACATCAAATTACGATCTAATCTAAAAGAAACTGTTTCATTGAAATATGAAAAAAAATCGAGCTAATTTGAACTTCTACCTTTCATTAAAATAAATATTTATATGTTTTCGTTTGAAATTAGTATAAATTATTTTATGACAAAATCAAAACATGAAATTTGTTGGCCACCACTCACTGTTATCTCCAACATTTTGTCGCAAAAGCAGAAACTAAAACTGAAGAACTATAGATACGATTAGAAGCTCTTGTTGCAGCTTCCTTTGTCAAGTAGCAAGTACAGCGCGTTACAAGTGGCGTGGACAGAAAACTTTCTGTTCTGTACCTCCTTTTAGTTCCAAATACGTTTTCACTATAAATTTTTGCCGTCATACCATATCTACATATATCTGAATCATCGATAACCTCTGTTGATATTATTAAATGCAGGTCACATGTTCCTATATATTACATTCCAGCGTTTGTCATCGTTACGCAACCATTACAAATGCAGTCCTTGTAGATACATCTATGCACATACGTTGTTTTACGTACATACTGGAAACACGAGTTTAATATTCATGCACGAAGAGATTATGAAAACAAACGATTATCAAATACGATCTAGATTTATTACATCCAACCAGAACGACGACGTTTAGCGTCATATTAGAAGGAATGTAACAGCCGAGCTGGATTTTAAAATTAGATGTCTATTGTTATTCTATATATGGTTCTTGTCTAGACGCGGACGATAAAAATCAAATCGAAAAAGCTCGTGGTATGATACGTCACGAGTACGGGTCTGTGTTTTGATAGGAGAACTATTATTGGGAAAACATAAGTGAACCTAATCAAACGTATATATACGAGGATGCTGTGAGAGGTGCTCGGGATTGGGTTATTAGAAGGGCCCGTGCCCTTCGCGCCAAAGTCTGTACCGTTGATCTTGAGCGCTATCTTTAGTCGATGTCCGCCACCATTTCGGAGAGATCCTATAAATAATGTTGTTTTGAAGACAGTTGAAAGCGAGCTAGAGGAAAAATTTATATTTTAGCGGATTCATTAAGAAAACCATGAGCCTTACATTTGGATACTTATTGAAACTAATTATGCGTGGCGTAAGATCCATCTTGATGAGTAGACATAAAGGCAGGTGGAATTATTACTTTTTTACAGCGACTAGACACACTCGTGCCTATTCGTCCCAAAAGAAAGGGTTCGTGTTGTCTACTGGTTTCCCCGAGAGTCGACAAAGCACGAGTTTGTCAAGTCTTTGCAAAAAAGTAATAATTTCATCCGGCTTTGTCCTCACTACTCATGAGAATGGATTCGTATTGCTTACTAGTGCCCCGAAGGTCGATAAAGCACGAGTCTGTCTAGTCTCTGCAAAACAGTAATAATTTCGTCCGTCTTTGTCCTCTCTATTGATGACGAAGAGTTATGCTTAGGTGCAATACGAGTAATTTCCGGGGCGTTATTTGGCTGTGAATGAGACACTGTTGCACGACTACACGCTAGAAGCCAAAGGTCGGTCGGAAATAGCCCACATGCACTAAAGAAAGCGAAGACGATTACACTAGATGCAAAAGTTATGGCGATAATCTTTTAGAACACCTCGTTGCTTTCCCTTGTTTAAATAGAGAAAGAGAAGCTTCGGAAGGCACAAGAAGCGACACTTGTTACATAGTCGAAAACGTTACGCTCAATCTACTGTGTTTAACAAAAAAATCTTACGATTTTACAAAGTTCTTTTATCATTGCTGCTTTTTTCCTTCAATTAAAATCACTAAACGCGTAACTTGATGTGCCTCTACATTAGAACTACGATACTCAGTAAGAGCCGCAAAGAGTTAGCAGAATGGGCTAATTGACGAGCCTTACACCTTTTCGTAGTGTCGCGCTTTGCTAATTCACCGCCCTTAAAGAATATGGCAATTTTAGTGCTCGTTATTTCAGTTTATATTACCTTATCGTTTATAGTATTCGAAAAATCCGTCAGTTTCGAAGAGAATGTCTATTGCGCAATTATTATTATTATTATTTCGGCTCGGTGGCCCAGTAGTAAGACGGCCAGCGCTTGACTGAGCAGAATTAAGCGCGTCCCGCTAGAATCGACAAATTTTCTTAGTGGGTCCGGTACACTCCCGAGTCACCATTCGCAGTTGGGGTACAACTAACTGCGCTTCACCCTTTACGGCGAGGGGGTGACAGAAACAAGGCCATGGAACACATTTTACACGCATAACTTACACATTAAAAAGCTCCTGAAGTTATGACAAGCTTGAAAATAGCTTGTATACCCCGTTGGGCCGTCACCACACCTTAAAAGAATTAGTAGACATCATTATAAACTAGAAGCTTTAAAGGTGTGTTTAATTCCTTTCGATTATTCCTTTATTCCATCGCTGAAATAATACAACTTTACAATCGTTAGGTAAAGAAGAGGGAATTATATAATATCAAATATTGAATATACTAGAACATCGCTTTCACCCACAGCCTGCCTTCGTTAAAAGAATTACGTATCGTTAAATTAATTTAGAGAACTGAAATTTAATCAACAAGCATTTACGGAGTATCGATTACGCGGTGCCTGGGAAAATTGAAAAGAATGATAAACGAAGCTTTCTACAAGATAGAGATCGGGAATTTACAGTTAAATTGCTTGTCAAAACTTTCCCGTCTATTGACGGATAGCGCCCGTAGACAAGGGCTTTGAGCGGCGAACGCTGAACGCCGTCTAAAATAAAGACCCTCATTATTATCATTCGGTCCACAAATACTCCTAATACAAAACAAACACATAAACGTATCTCCTCCTCGGAATATACGACCGCGCGCAACACCCCGGCATTTGTAACCAAGGAATGGAATAGGACGAGCGCGTATCCAGTTCCAGAGGTTCGTCGTTTTCGAAAGGTAGAGAGAGGTATTTGTATAAACACAATAGCTTATTGTGATACACACTCACTCGAGTCGTTTTAATATGTATGTATAACTTGTATATGTAAACGGTTCGGTAATAGAACACCGTCAGTGTAAACATGGAGACAATGTATTAGGAGCGAATACAAACAATACCGCGGTAGTACAATAAAACAACAAACAGAGATGTACTCCGCGACTTGTTTTCTCAACCTGCGTGTTGGCGAAGAAATGTTCTGTAACCACTAAATGTCATCGTATGCGGAGAAATTGAGAAAAACCGCTAGACGTAACTGCTACGTAGATATCGACTGGGTGTAATATGCAAATTGTGATTCACTTGGGAAAACACAGAGAGCAATTTGTCTCGTCGCTAAATAGCCTTAAGATTACACCGTTACCTAAAAGTTTCGATCATTTGGTCAAATTATAATTTTTGATATAACGGACTTTGTAGGTATCATCATTGACTCTTTTCTTAAGGATACGATCGACTTCTATCATTATAAATTTGAGAAGCAGCATTTCTTCTACGGTAACCAGCTTCAGATTTGTTCACGATCAAATTGGCCATGGAAGTAGACAATGCCATCCATCTCAAATCGTTTCCGTTCAAGCAAAATGAATTTAATCTTTTGTATCGAGCTCATCCACATTGTTAAGTTTTAAGAACTTTACCTTCCAAATATTTGATTATTTTTGGGATCGGTAATCTAGAGAAGAATAAGCAAACATCTAACAATTTTAATATTTCTCAACTTGATATACCATGACAATTTCAATTACATCTACCGCTTTCCGCAAACGTGCGCTGCTGAACCGTATTATCACGAAACACGCATCTACACATGGTAAATGTTCGTCGCTTGTATCATCATTATTAATTATTCGTGATGTGATGCCTCTAATCGAAGCCCGTTACCGTCGCAAAACATGGGACATTACTAACTTTAATGAAGAAAGATAACGATTGGTAGACGTTGAGACTGGCACATTCCATTTACTTGGAGAGGGTGTTGTTGCAATTCCCGGATTTTTTCAATGCAACTGCAGCTTAAAAAAGTTGTGAACTGTACGCGAATAACTTTGCGCAAACGGTCCGTTTCTATCAAAGGGGGTGGTTCTAATACAATGAGAGCCTTTGGACGTGCACCCTATATTTCAGAGTTACGACTTGTTATGTTAGCACGTCAATATTACGCCTACCGCGAATGATATTGAATATTTATGTGTTTAACGAACATCCCAGAAACCTAACGGAAACAAGACTATTTCTCAAAGGAAAGCATCCTTTGAGAGAAAGTTGTCAATAACTGTACCCAGCGCTTCGGTAGAGTTAAACAATAGACATAACTACGTCATAGAAATATCTTTCGATATAAAGATGGTACAATGATGAATTATAAATAAAGTGAAAAGTATGTTTTCATTGTAAGAATTTTGTTTATAGGAGTTCTCAATTAAATTGAAATTTTTAACGTTGACTTTGACGACTTGAACGACTTTGAACGTTGTAACAATACGATGGTATCTCCATCCAGTCCATAAAAAATTTGCGGAATATTCTTCTTCGTCTATTTTAGGACATTATAAAACAAATTACGTACACCTGTCCACCATAAATAAGTAATTTATTGTCATTTGTAATTTATGACCAAAATCAATACATCGTGAGGTATGTACTTATAACGATGTGGGTGACTGATTTTCTTGGAAATCTAGGCAATGCGATCGATTAAAACCGGGCAATTGAAGTATATAATATTCAATCCATCCATAATCTGAGTTTACTGAACATTTGAAATGAACTGTTAAAATTTATAAGAATAGCAGGTGATGAACATTTTTATTTTCACCCTTGCGTCAAATTCACATTACGGTTTACAAGGTTGCATAATTTTAGCGGTAGTTGAACACTATCAATACTACGAAGGCGTCTCGACTATAGCGTATGTATTATTTAATCTAAGTAATGGTGCCCCGTTACTATGACTACATAATCCAGCCCAAAGAGCTCGGAGCAACAGAAGCATTTGTGTACGTTTAAAAGTGAAGCCAACAGAAGCTTTGTTGTTTTTAGTCGTAACTCGCCGTAATTTCGATCTACGTCTAGCAATTACCGGCAGAGCATTTGAATATATTAACGTTGTAAATACGTGCAATGTGTGCAAAAACAAGTGTAGCATCAAAAAGTAGCAGTTTTCATTTGTTTGTTTTGTTTGTTTTTCAATTCATGTCTTGCATATATATTTCTTCTAATTCTATTAAGCATGTTACGTCGCTGATGAAATGTTTTGGAATTATATAACAAGGTTCGAAATTAACGTTATGTTTGCGTCGGCGCTGCGTGTAATGTAATATTGAGAAGCTCAAAGGTTTGAGTATCCCAACGATTTGAAAAAGGCAACCTATTAGATACCTTTCCGCATATTAAATATATCTGAAATTTTTAAAACTTAAGAGAATTTTAATAAACTCCTACATTCACCTTCTTACCTGTCTTACCTTACCTAGTCGATATGTTATTCAAAGATGAAAGCCTTCGCGTGAAATAACGTACAACGGAAGAAGGTAAAAAATAGGAGAAAGTAACAGAGCGTTACCTGAACGTAAGCTTATCGCGAATTGGGTCTCAATCCAATTGATCGTACAGCCAATCCAATCAATTCAATTGTTGAAACGGTATTTTTAACAAATTTCAAATACATTTGCCGATCTAGCGAATTTAGATTGAAAAGGAAGCAGAACATAAAGTTTTGGAAAATAATAATAACGAATGACTGGAAAATAAATGCGAGGAGGCTCAAATTAAAATGATCCTAAAAAGGGATATACTGGAAGGAATGAAAGTACAAATTAAATCAATTGATTTGTCTCAAGATTTCTTGTGAGTTTCTGATTTTCTGTTCAATTGTTTTGTTTTTGTTCGAAGTACTACTATTTTCGTTGGTTAAACGTTGAGAGCTCCACAAAGAATAACAACTGAAAGCAGCTACTGTTAGGCTATCTCCGGATAAGCTCAAGCTTTTCAAAAAAAAAAAGAAAATCTCTAATAGTAAAGCGTGAATTTCCTAAGCTAGAAGGTAATGGTTCCAATGGTTATATAGCCTCCATTATCTGCCTTCTCGTGGCACTATATTTAAAAAAAGTCGATTATAAATCAAGATCTAGAATTTTAATTAATGTAAATTGATATAGCCCATAATTAATTTCAAGCGACGCCTCTTCCCATACATTCCCGCCATTCGCAAGCTGTTACCTTTTATCTTTCGTTTAAAATGTAAAAATTCAAATGACTAAATATAAATCTTCCGTAGTGGAAAGTGTCACTCAAGCCGCGAAACGCGCTATTAATGCCGCCATCATCTGTACGCCTAATACTAGGTAGGCCTTTCCGCCCCATCAATCAGCCTGACAATTACTATTCCACCTGATCTTCATGCAAATGCGGCAGAGGATAAACGGTCGCCGATCGATAAATAACATCTCGTAAATGATTAATCGTTCCAATAAATAATCTATTTCCTTTCACCGCCGGTCATATGTAGACGCGCAATCGGCGTTACACATCGGCACATGTAATTGGTTTGAAATTCGAACGGCCGCGTTCCGGCTAATTTCTTAAAAGCGGCGAAGATGACTTTGACAAATTAGCGGAATTAATTTGCGTTCAGTTTCAGGGTAAACTGGCGGCAATGGTACGCGTGATTGGTCCGATTGGAAACTGTGGATTTGCATTTTCGACAGTACGCAATATTTCTACTAGGCACAGTGGGACGATTTCACAAAAAAAAAAACATACGCATTTAACTATAAATCTGTGTCAATCCTTGCAATGAAATTTTATAAAAATTGATTAGAGGAATACTCACGTAAAAACCTTTCTCGTCTACATATAATGCTGAAGTTAGACAATGGCGTTATTGTGAAAACTTACGAAGTTTGTAACGTTTCTGATATCACTACTGCTACAAATATGAAAGTTTATTCTGGAGCGAAAATATCTAAGTTCTGAAAATCATCTACAATAATAATAACAACAATATATTTAACTAGGTGATAGGTGAAGTCACATCGCAGCATCGAGCAAATCGAATTAATAGACGAAACTTACGACTACTTTAACCAAAATTAGAATAAACTTACAACTACCAAATTGAATTAGCTTCATGTAGCTGCTACAGTACGTATTACTCAAATTACAATAATCAGGAGGAGCCAAAAACAAAAACGGGACCGGGGACCAAACAAAAACAAAGAAGTGACATACATATTAAACTCCCGAAGAAACGGCTTTAACGGTTTTTTAACGAGTCACCATTCGCAGTTGGGGTACTATTAACTGCGCTTCACCCTTTACGGCGAGGGGGTGACAGTAACAAGTCAATGAAACACTTTACACACACAATTTACACATTAAAAGGCTCCTGAGGTTATGACAAGCTTTAATAAAACTTATACACCCCGTTGGGCCGTCACCACTCTAAAAAAAACTGCCAGGCTTTCAAATTGAAATAGTAAAGCTAAAGGTAAAAAAATTGAAGAAAATCTTTTATAGCAATGCGGAAACTACGAACTGTGTGGTTTCGTTTAATTTTTTTTGGGCATAGTTATTGTAAAATTTAAATTCATAATTATTCTTTTATTATAAAAACGTAGGCTTCCACGGCCGAAGTCTGTTGAAATTAAACGTTTTTCGGGTTCGAACCGTGTCATGTCGTTAAAATTTAAAAAAAAAAGAAAAATTTTTTTTAATTTAACGACATGACATGGTTCGAAGCCGAAAAACGTTTAATTTCAATATTCTTTTATTATTTCAGAAATACGTTTGAATTTGGCCATTAATTCAATTATTTGCTATCAATGTGGATCTATACTAGTTGATAACTATACATAATACCCGTCTAACCACGTCCGAGTACTATCATGTTTCATTTAATTTTAATACATAATAGATTAGGCAATACCAGTGATTGAACAAGTGTTGAACAAGGCTCAGAAGGCGAGAAATAAGAATTGAGGGTGTCTCACTCGAGGAAAAGAGTAGACAAGTTTTGAACGACGACCTCACACACCATCTATTACTAACGTTGGATCACTGCATTTCATCATTGAGATCAACTTTACTAGATGTCCAAAAAGCAATGTGGTCAGAGGCTTTATCATTATTCATAAAAACCAGTGATTCTTCTGATTTAATGGAGTCCATTAATGTTTGTCCGAGTAATTACATGTTGGGATGCTGTTCCATTCTTGTTGGCGAATACTCCAGAATTGTTCTTAAAGCAGCTCAATAGAGTTGAGATCGGCACTCTACTGAGGCTATATCGTATCAAAAAATGAAATCCTCATCGATTACTCGCCCTGAAGGCAAGTACTAATATTTCTCGGTAGTCATCTTTCCGATTATTCATTCGATTCGGTGTAACGTTCTTGTTCCCGAGCAAGAAAAGCAATTCCCATTCCATTAAAGATTCTTCCACTGTACCGTGGCACTTTCGATGTTCTCGGAGTCATTGCAACCTCTTCAATTGGTTGGGACACGACGATAGTAAAGACATTTTTCTTACCCCTGGCGTGAATATGTTGGTCTAACAGGGCTGTACACGTATTAAATTGCTAATATCGATTACTAACGCATTCATTGTGTGTATGTGATCATATCTAATCTGCATACATGGCCCTTTACAAACAAAACACTTTAATTCATCCATTAATTCATTTTCTCTATTTATATTACCAAACCCAATGTAACTATGAGCCTAATGTACCAAATCTTATTGTATTGAAATCCCCGACTTGCGTGGTCGAAAGAAACAAAATTTCTGCCTAGGTTTGTTACGATATACATAAATTCCCTTCAACGTACCGAACGTACACGCATGAATAAGTAAACTTTGAGGACAATAACTCAGGGGCTACCTACATCTCACGCTTGAAGAATTATTGCCGTTGCAGTTTTGATATCTCGTGCACACGTGGCTTTGTTAAAAGTTTATATTTAGATGCGTGCTTACGTTACAGAACGCTACGGTAACAAAATAACTCTTGCTGTTTGACGTTTCCGAGAAGTTACGACGTCGGAAAAAAAATGGTCGAGGGCGCAGATTCCCGCCGGGCGATGCAACAACGTTTTCTTTGGAAACTAGCGTAGACACAATTGTGTACAATTTAATGCTATTAGATTATATATAAAAAAAGCGAGCTGCGCTCGAATTAAAAACGAAAACAATAATGCCGGCCCGAGTTCAGTCACCCTTGTAAACATCGGTGTCAACCAATTTAAGCAATAAATGTATCAGAGCAACATATACGAAGTTGTTAGGAATATTCGCAAAATTCACGTTAAATTGTATTTCTCTACCGGCGAATGTTATATTGATATCAAAGGATCTGCGTCGTTTGCGAGGCGAAGTCTCATTTATTACGACTTTTTGGCAACGCTTACCGCCGAATGTTTACGCTTTAAGAAAACGGCGTGTTGATGTCGAAATGGACGAAACCGGGGCGATCAGCTGACTTGGCGTATTCGATAATGCGCAATTTGAGGCTATTAAATTTAAAAACAGATGAACTTTTAATAGTTTCGCTCCTGGAAGCGGTACATCATGCGTGTCTGCAGTAAGATATGTCATGCGTTTCATGCAAATTCAGCGCCAAACACCTAATTGAAATATTGCGTATTTTCCGAATATTCTGTTGATTTTAGTTTGAAAACATAGTTGCAGTGCTGAGTACAAATGACAAACTACTAATATTTTATGTAATACTCTCATAACTTTCATCACGTAATTTCAGTAATTTAGCTTGAAAGAATAGAATAAAGATCCCTACACGCAGGTGTAAATAACTGAAGTCATGTACGTGAAACCATAAAGCTACATTTAAGATGGTGGAGATTCCACATTCCTGATTTATGTAAAACAATGTGGCTATTTGTCTTCCACATTTATATTATTGAATACGTGTCCATGTTTGTACATGAGCCCGCTAGATGCAAAGCTGCGTATTTGCTGAAGACAATTTTTGAAACAAATACAAAAGAAAAACAGTTTTCCACATTATTTGGGGTCATATTGTTGTTAAAGCTGATGAGCTGAGGAGAAGTGACATTATAAAATGGTTTAGCATCTACAACTGACCTAAAAATGTTACAAATTACTTCTTTTTGTGGTGACCACCCAACGGGGTATTTATTATACGTTTTAAGCTCATCATAACCTCAGGAGTTTTTTTACTGTTACTTGTAAAAGGTGAAATGCAGATAATTGTACTCCAACTGCGAACGCTTGGGGTATAATTACAAACCGAGTGCGCTAAGAAAATTTGTTGACTCTAGCAAGACTCGAATGCACAGCGTTTAACTCTGTCCAGCCAAGTGCAGGCCCTCTTGCTACTGGGCCACCGATCCGTTAAATTTGCAGTATTTGGCCTAACATTGACAATAATTTCTTTGTGATAGAGGCGGTGATTTCATCGGCAGAAATTGATGAAAACAAAGAACTGGATAGAATGAGCTGTATTCGGTCACAAATAGTCCCTAACTTCACGAAAGTTCGTCGAAAATGGTGGACATTATTCTTGCTGCATTTAAAAATATTTTTTTTTTCTCCAGTTGTTATAGTATTCAGGAAATAGTCATTATTAGAAAAGGTGCATTAATTGTTTAAAAAAATCAATATGAAATGGCTTTAAGCACTAATTATAAAAAGGAAAAAGATAAAAAGAAGCAGATGATTTTAACGCCGATTGGAAGGCGGAGATTTTGTAATTTGTAAAAAATTTTCTTATATAGCAAATATACGAATTAAGGGATGTTATCTTCATCAAAATTTCATAAGGCTCCCAGAACGGATCTTAAATTGAAATTCACGCCATGCACTTCTAAAAAAATGTAGATTATCTTTGGAACATTGCTCCTTGAATTGCCTAAAATTGTCTGGGGGTCATTTTAGATAATGAATTATGACCAATGAAGAATCTAAAAATACGAATATCAGTATTTCATCGAAGCTTCTAACAATTTTTCACCACGTATTGGAGTCTTTTAAAAGGTGTAAATGTAGAATTGGCAGAATAAACAAGCTCTCTTTTCAGCATTTTTCAAAAACGGCCGTTAATGTTGAGTGGAGTGGATAATTTTACATGAGCAGGTTCCGAAATTCGATAGCATTCCTTTGTTTCTATACAAAAGCTTACGTACCAAATTTCACCGTTCCAGATAAAAAAATTACGAAACTACCAAACAAATTTACGATATTTTACACTCTTAAGAGCCGAAATTCCGAAAATTATTTATATTTATATTTATATTTATAAGTAGAGATGACAAAGGCAGGTGGAATTAATACTTTTTATGCAGCGACTAGATAGACTCGTGTCTATTCGCCTCACGAGAATGGATTCGTGCTGCCATGGGTGTCCATCAGAGTCGACAAGACACAAGTCTGTCTAGCCTCTGCAAAAAAGCAATAATCTCATCCGCCTTTGTCCTTTCTATTTATAAGATTAGTGTGGATGTTGATGGACATTCTATTGTTTTTATAGTTTTACGTGAAGAATCTACCATGCACGAAACAACAGATACAGAAGATGACAAGATAAGGAAGAGAATGTTAATGTGTAATAAATAAATGATGCAACAAATGTAAAACAGAGAATTTAAATATTTAGCCATGGAATTACACCTTTGATCAAAAATCTTCACGTCTCCCTACATTTTTATATTCTCCCTCTACCGAAAATAATAATGCTTTTTTATTATATTTGTTATTAGAAAGAATGCAACAATCATGGAATTATTCACCGAAATTGCCATTGGCAACCTAGCTACTACAACTTTTACATCTAAACTGAAAAATTGATTTTGAATACTTTTCAATAATGGTAAGGTACACCGAACGAAGACGATAGTTTAAATAAAACGCTGCTTATCATATTAAAGGACGCATATTTTCGTTTTCACGCTCTACAATAGAAGAATAAACGGATTTAGTTTTTGATATAAACAATGAAAAAATCCCAAAGTTTGTTTCGTTTCTCACGAAGCAAGTTATTCTTCTCGGCTTTGTAAATGAAGACTGAACACACAAGGCTTGCTAAAAATTAAACAAAGATTTCGAAGAATCACCAATAAATCAATGTAATTATTTCTCACTATTGTACAGGAGTTAGTAAATTATTCTTTCGAATTTCCTGCTGAATTAGACTTCGAAATTAGATAATTCTCTTTGAATTATACATACATCTGGTACGCGAGCTGTACACATCGAAGCAAAAAAATTCGTTTCGGTAACGTTGCCTTGAGCAATTCCACATGTGGATGGCGCCAAAATCGCCGACATTCAGGTATTTTTCGTTTGCCGTCCGCGTCTCTCGCGCGCGAACCTAAAACGAACGAAGGTCATTTTGCGCAACCGTGCGGGCCGCTTTTTTATTCGGCTGGGAGTTTCTCGTACGGCACACACGGCGACCTAAGGCAGAGACGCAAGTATGCGGTTACGACGTAATGTAGGAGGTAAAGAATTTCGGATGAAAGCTAATAAATGACTTGATTCAAAATTTATTCTATCGCGAAAGGCACGGAACTCTCGGAAAGAATGTAAAGAAGCGTCGTACTGTCGGTTGAGTTACTTGGACACAAATTCGGTGAAGTTGTAATTCTTCACAGGAGCTTCTTTAAATTTACAAGGAGAGATTCGGAAGTAATTTTAACTTTATGCTTTGTCACATTAACTCAGTTTATTGGATTTAATTAACGTAATGGGCAAGTTTGAAAGATTACTTGGATAAAGGTTGCTTGCGGTATTTACCAATTTCAAAACTATTGAAATTGAAAATTTTAAGTTATTACTTTATCAATAGTGAAGGAAATTATTGACATTTGAACTGGTTAATTTTCAGAAAATTAATCATTTGTCTTTTTTGAAAAATTGCAAGTAGATGCAATGGCATTTTGACTAATTTCACCTTCATTAACATGTAGTTTGGTACACAAGCGACTGCTTGCTGCAAGAACAAGGTATTCCTTATACCAAACCGACATATTGCAGCCAGTGGCAAGCTAGCCGGCATTTAAGAAAGAATAAGAAATATGCAGAGTTTATGCCGGTTTACTTGGTTACTTTTTAAAAGGTAGGCACGTGATTCTTGACGCCAGAGGGCGCTAAGAGATGTGCGACTTCTATTGGTGGTTTCTATTAAATTTTCATTGCTTTTGCCATAAATGATTCCAGCAATATCATGAAGAAACTTTCTTTTATTCTTTTTTCTTTTTCTTTTCTCTTTCGTAAAATCAAACTACTAAAAGTGAAACAGGGGACGGAAAATTTTATTTTGAACGGGGGGGACTGATCTCCATGACACAGCCCTAATGATATCCTCCCAAACGTTGTTTTTTTGAGATGATACCTCCGGTACGATTAAAAATAAAAAAAGTCAAAATAAAGTGAAATCTTCTCACTGCTCCCTGCCTCGTTGGTAGACCTTGAATAAAGAAGATACTATTCACGGTTACTACGTAATTAAGCAATAATTATAGAAAAAGAATACTTCATTAATTCCACCAAAATTTTGTATCTCCTGTAGCAGGTAATGAACTACGCAACGGTGGATACGCCTAAAATTCCCAAAAAGAAGCGACGTAAGCGAAGAAGTAGCGGCACATCGTCGAGAGTGACGAAATAGCTTGCCTCTTTTCTGAAATTACCTCGATCATTTAAGGTAATTTACTACGTTCCTCTCGATATAAATACAATTAAAGAACCAATTAAGTACTTCCAACTGGAAGATGAATTACGGCCATCGACAGTATTAAATTACCGGCACGCTAATTGCCGATCATTAGGCCGACCGAGTAGTGAAATGTGATTTACTTTTCCTCATACGTAGGTAGCAGTATTATACGCCTATTATTACCTACTGCCCTGCGTTACGATCCACAATCCCGTTCGTTGAGGCCTTTATTACCTGCATTGTTTACACGATGTGGGCGAGCGAATTTGTGTCCTTACTTGTTCCATTTAACCGATTAGGATTATTAATTTAATGAATCAGCGACAATTACGCCCGGAGAAAACCACAGAACGCTTTTACGTTGTAACGTTGTTTATATGTATGTAGAGATGAATAACGTAGATTGAACTAAGAAGGTATCCGATATGATTCATATACATAGCTTTTAATTATTAAATCTACCATATAAGCAACATTATTTGGAAATTAATAACCGTCTCGTATAGATCTTTATTAATAACATCAAGATAAGAATTTATTTAATAAAGTGCAGGTGGAACTGTTCAACAATATTGTTACGCGAATCCAAAATTAGATACGCTACTTCTGAGTGGTTTTGATAAAACAACGGAAATATTTTAATTACAATCATAAAAGGTTCTGTATTTATCCATCACAAAACGGAGAGCCCGTTAAGAGCAGCTAGGAATTTATATCGTGACGAAGCGGAATATCTGTAAAAGTATCTTCTTTGGAAATCATAGCGTAGCCGGTGAAAAGCATGATTTAAAAGGGAGCGTGGCCTCAATGCGATAATAATAGTAATATTAACAACAATGAAGTTAGACTACCGTGTACAGACGCGCGTTTTGCTGTGCAGCGGCTCATCAGTGGCACTTGCGGAAAATGGAAGTCAATCCAGTAATTGCCGATTAAATACGAATAAATAATGGTAATAAACTTTATTTGTCCAACAAATAAAAAGTCAAATAATAACAGGACAAAATATAAAAATAATTACAAAAGAATCTATAGAATTTATACCGAATTTTCCAATGTCTAATAAACAAGATGATGCTGAAGAGAAATGAATGAAAAGAGAAGAAGAGAAGAAGAGAAGAAGAGAAGAAGAGAAGAAGAGAAGAAGAGAAGAAGAGAAGAAGAGAAGAAGAGAAGAAGAGAAGAAGAGAAGAAGAGAAGAAGAGAAGAAGAGAAGAAGAGAAGAAGAGAAGAAGAGAAGAAGAGAAGAAGAGAAGAAGAGAAGAAGAGAAGAAGAGAAGAAGAGAAGAAGAGAAGAAGAGAAGAAGAGAAGAAGAGAAGAAGAGAAGAAGAGAAGACGAGAAGAAGAGAAGAAGAGAAGACGAGAAGAAGAGAAGAAAAAAAAGCAGTACTCTTCACTTGTTTCACTATTTTGGTTATTGCTTGCAGGCATCCCTTTGGTGTGCTCATTATTAGAGAGGACAAAGGCGGATGAAGTTATTACTTTTTTGCAGAGATTAGATAGACTCGTGTCTTGTCGACTCTCGGGGAGCACCAGTAGGCAATACGGATCCATTCTCACGAGGCGAATAGACACGAGTCTATCTAGTCGCTGCAAATAAGAAATAATTCCACCTGCCTTTGTCATCTTTACTCATTATGAATAACATTCAAGTGTTCACCCTTTCTAATTCAGCAATTCAAGAACCGCTCGGAAGTTGGTTCGGTAACTCCGCCTTTATCGCTGCTTTCTAGACGGTGGGTGAGTATATCTCTTAGCTGGTCCCTCGTTTCGAAAGAGAGCGATGCTAAACACCGATGTAAGGTAGAGAGTACACTCTACTAACAACGCTGTTGATGCCGGATAGTTAGAAGCATGTCCGCTGGTTAATGTTTCTTTTTCACCTTTCTTTTATTCACCAATACCAATACATGAGTAACTGTATCAGCATCATTGTTTTGATTATTGTAGGAGAAGAACCGTTCGAAGCAGCTTCCAAGTTAAAGGTAATCAATTTTATTCAAGTAAAGATGTAAGTTTCACGAAAATTATATTATTTCTTCTTCATGCAGTAAATTCGGTTGCTTTTATCTATAAAATACTTGTAAGTCAAACCAGCATTAGAGTTATTTCTGAAACATCTGGATTGCAATAGAGTCCATCTAAAATATCAATAATACACTCAACACATCAAAAACAGCTATGTTTCAACAGATTTTCAAATAATACTTTTATGTTATGTACATAAGCCTAACACAGCAAAATAAAAGAGTTAAAACAAGTGATGCTGCTTTTGTGTTACTTATTCTTCGAAACGAAGCCCGGTTAAAAGGAACTGTTGATGTTGGTGGCTTGAAGTTCATTATAACCGATCATATAACAGTTAACAAAGAAGACAGGTCAAATTGTAAATAGTGTTTAACAACACTAAATTCAAAAACCAGCGTTACTGATAAGTTTAACGGGAGATCTTAAGATATAATAATAATAAATACTAGTAATAAATTCTTTTGTTGCGTAACATTTTAAATATACAAATTGCTGCTAAATTTGCAAGCGTTAGATTACTTTCATTATTAACTGACAGATATCTCCTTCGAAACTTATGTTTAGAAATGTTATTTAAGTTCACTACATCACAATCACATCGCACATTTAATGTAATACAAAGCTCGTCCGTAGCAACCTTCGTTTGCTGTATAAATGGAGCTAGTAATCTACAGGATAGCATCGATCACTTCAGGTGACATCCTAAGTAGCTTTCAAATAGCTTTACAAATACACTACGTTGAAATATGAAACCATGTTATCATCGCGTAAAGTATGTATTAAAAAGATTAAAATGATCTTTACCTGATTACATTGTTAATTTAACCCGGGAATGAAGAAAATAATAAAAGGGGCCCTCGCAATATTTTCACTTTCCCGATTTCCTACGTTTTATTCAGTTAATCGTCTGACTAATATCACCTTAAAACTATTACCTACCGCCTTAAACTATGCTGTCGCGTGATCTCCACTTGGTCTTACTCATCCAATATTTACATAAATATATTACCGAACATAAATCATTCGATGTATAATCTACGGAAGGTCTGCAAATATTCTTGTTCTTTCTGGTGTTGGCATAACGAGTCCATATCGTCATCATGTCGATATCCATATCGACATCATCGCCGTTTTAATTTACTGTTCCTCATTATCATTAATGGCTTTTTCAATGAATGAGCCCGCTAATTTCGTACTAATGTTTACCGGATGGATATATCAATGAAGGTCCGCGTATGCATACTTTTCTCGGCTGTTTACATAGAGCAGAACACTAAATCGTGGAATTTTTTTAATTATGTAGGAACGCCGCATGAAATTCCAAAGTCTCCTCTTTGAAATTGTGTTATGCGAAAGTTTTTTGAAGAAAAGCCATTATATGTAATGCAAACAAATGGACTTAAATTAGAATCAAGGTCTTTTGTATTAATCGTCGGCCTTTCGTTTTTTCAACATATCGACTAAACTCTTCAAAAAAATCAAAGAGATGAAGTTGTCAAAAGCTGACCTTTATGTGTTTAAAGCAATTTAAATCTGATTCGCTAATATTACACGGCCTCAACTATTCCGACAAGTTTTTAATTAAATATATGGGAACGTAATTAATTTATGCTAATTTGAATGCTACGTGAAGGAATGTAGATGGAGCTTAAGATAAGTGATAATTTTATAAATTAACTAGTTCTATTTAAGGTATACTTTTTGCAAGGTGCAAATTAAAAGCTTCGTGTAATCGCAAAAAATGTGCATTTCGGACGTGAAATACGTTACCTTTTGGTCTTATCTCATTTTATAATACTTATTTAGGTTGGTCACATATTGTACGCATTAAAACAAATCAATATGTTTGCAAATATCTTCTAGACATTGAAAAATCACTGAAGCTGAATAAATGCAGTGTCATATTAAGCCATAAGATTTGACGATGCTCATTTATCTAACATATGCAAATACTGGTCCTGCTTTTAACCGGTTCTGATTGACTTTAGATCTGCTTCGTAAGCACAACTATGTAATACGATTAATTATACGAGTATAGTATATATAGAAGTAGCAAGTAACCCTTTTGGACTCATGTTGTCGGGGTATTATTTCCGATTTTACACGATGAAAATCAATCAGAAAATTTCGTTACTGTCTGGCCGTAAATGGTGCAGCCAACAGGATTATTTCTACATAGAATTTAATATTTTAATATTTTAATATAATTGTAGTGTACGTCAACCTCTCAGCACATGTCATGCCAGGAAGTACAAGGAAGCGATTTTTACGTAAAAACCTTTCTCTTACAATGACACCTACAAACACCGAAGCATTACTAAATATTCTATACGTTAAACCACATCGAAACCAAACAACCTTTTTTTTTATAAATTTCGTTACCGTTGAGCGAGACGTAATTTACTGGCATCATCGAAGCGTATGATTGCCGCAACATTGTAAGGAAGCTATTTAGCGGTAATCATCACATGTCCGAAACAATAAGAAATGCTTAATCTATATTTATTTCAGATTAACTTGAAAATGGAAACGTGTGTTTTTGACTATGACATACTTATCCGCTTCAATAACTATTCAATAAATTTGGTAATAAATCTAGAAGTCGAGACATAAAAGCCAATTGATTTTTGATATTGATATCTGGTAGGTCAAAATAACAAAGATCGATGTAAGCTTTTACGGTTGCCATATAAACTACTTTTTTTTCGTTCCTTTTCTTACATCTCGAAGGTTATTTGTTATAGGTTCATTTTCTGCTCATGTTATTAACAAATACAAGACTTAGCAGCTTTTCCAAATGTAAACTTATCCTCTATGCCCAACAATAAGTTAGTAAGAAATGAAATGCGGCAAAGCATTTGAAATACGAAATATACAGGCCGATTCATTTCATTTCTAACTTATTGTTGGACATAGATGATAGTTTTATATTTGGCAAAACTGCTAAGTCTTGTGTTTGTTAATAACGTGAGCAGAAAAAGTACTAACTTTTAAGACAGCTATATCTTTTTTGTTCTCTTAACAAAACACTGCAGTTAACTACCAAATGATCGTATTATCGACATTATTCTTTAGCATTTTCAGCGTTTCATTATATCTCTTTTTGTCCGTTTTCGATTTATCATACCAGCTAACGAGGCTAGCTCAGCGTTTATATATCTCTTATTCGGCAATTTCCGGTGTTGATTAGGGCCGTAGAAAAAAGTTTCGATCCTCGTACGATAAACTTTAGGGGGCCACCATTTTTTTTTTTATGATTGTAATTTTCAGTCAAAAACAACTAGCAATTATTATCTTTAGTGGGCAATTCAATGTTAAAGATATGTTAACAAAAACGAATTTTCGCTAAAAAAAGTGGGTTACGATATAAAACCACCTTTGTCGGTGTAGCAAGCCTACCAAAAATAAATAAATTAGAGAATTTTAAATAAGACGCCTTCTTTTCACTTTATTTAAATATCAAATCGTTCGATAATTAATGGGGGAAAAAAAAGAGAAAAGAAGCGCCTAACCTTACCCAGTTAACCGGGGGCCCTCTTACTAAACCGTGTATAATGAATTAATTAAGCAATTAATTAATTAATTAATTAATCAATCAATAAGCTCTAACAGTCATGGCGGTATTAAAAGTACCCAACTAAACCATGTGGTCCCGAAGCTTACAAAATAATAGCATTTCATTATTATTATTCATTGTTTAGTACATTTGTTAACTACCAGCGTAAATATTTATTCTCTTCTGTTTTTATCTTTGCTTAATCTGAAAACATCGCAGATCTAACTTTTCCTCTTATATCTCTACCCTGAGCAAGTTTTTGTTCGCCTCAAAGACCGCATTAACTGTTACTGTTTAGTAATAATAATAAGCCTTCAACGTTTATATGTTCCAATCACATTTGCATACGATCTTGTATCCGCAATGATTTAATCTGGCCCTAAAATATTATTTTTTTTTTCTTATTCTACAAAAATCGCAGTCCGAATATGATTAATGATTAATTGTTATACATCGTCGTATAGAACCGGTCCGGTGCAACATTTCAGATTAACGTTATCGTGAAGAAGTTGTACGCGAACTTGTCAGGTGAAAATCGCAACGTCAATTATGATTTAGCGACTTTTTAATATACACCGCTCGTAAATATGCAAATCCCGTCAGCCACGCATCTCGGCAACTATCGTCCGAGGATGATTTTATTAAATAACACCGGGACCGTTCAAAGCGGCCCATCGATTATATTAGCAATAGGATTAAATGAAAAATCATTTCTAATTAGCTTGGACCGGCCGCCGAGCGTGGCTTTCTAACTTACTCGCTTAAAAAGCGACTAGCGATTTAATAAAGCCGAAACGGTAAACGGGAGAGATAAGCGTAGATTACGATTATTACGTAATTTATTTCGTGGGAAAATATAATAATGATAAAATTTATTATTATTAATGACCGAGGAAGTAATAAAACTTAATAGTTGCTAGCGGATTAGCCGGCTTACGTTCTTGTTCTTTCACTTTTTACGCGGTTAATCACATCCGTGAAGATCTAGGCCGGGCGCACACTCAACACAACACGACGTTACCGTAGCATCTCCAGATATTGTGCTTTTGTATCAAGGCAAAGAATTTATTCAGATTAATGCTGAAAGTAAATAGAAAGAAGGAAATCGCTATACTTCAAAACTAAGTAGTGAATTTTACTACTATTACTGAGTAAAGACATCCCAAGTGTACTGTTGGTCAATGGCGATCGCGATCGTACGATAGAGCAGCGTGTAATTGCCCAACCTTTCAGGGCAAAACGTCCGCCAAGGATATTGATAAGGATGTACGATGTGAAGTGTTCGTTGCGTCAAACAGTTCGCAATTTGGTGCAGAAATTTACGGATGAGCTTGCGATGGATGCGAGCATGGCGATCGATGTAACAGTGCAACGTTGTACGGAAGAGCTGATTCATAGTGATAGGCGAATGAATATGCAGTAGGATGTGCTCCTGAGTTAACCTACACCATAATACATGCAGTTCCGCAAAATATGTGCCCGATGGATTTGGGAGCAACGAATAGCTTTGTTCTTTCACCATCATTCTCTGTACTTCAGGGAGGACGACATCCTCATTAAAATTGGCACAAGTGACGTATATCACTGCCGCGAAGCATCCATTTAGGCCTGCTGAACAGAGTGGTGTTGTTCCATCATGATAGTCCATCCTGAGACACAATCGATAACTGCTACGGTTCTTCACCGTCTCTAGTATAGCGATATCCAACTATTTTCATGGATAACAAGTCATCTAAAAGATTCATGTTTTACGATAATTCTAGACTTTTATTGGTATTAGAGCACAGCTGCATCCACTACGTATTTTTGGCGTCTTTGTGCAAAATACCTTCTAGCGCCGTAGTGTACGACCAGCCTTAAACTATTCTTACTGACTATCCCAACGCTACACTGTTAATTAAATTTCTCTTTAATCCGTCCTGAATGTTATCTGTGAAAAAGTGGTTAAGGATAAGCAAATCCGTGCTAAGGCCTAGTATAAACATTTCGTCGTAAGGCAAACTATGCGCAACAGCTTTTTTATTTGACTGTAAACTAACCTGTTGACTGTTTTTAATCTCCGATTGCTCGAGTTTTTTTTTTCTCGTCTACCGCTCGTTATCGTACCGAGCAACTAATTTTATGTTGACCATAGCGATTTCGAATTAGTTTCCAATTATGTAATTGTTTTACATCAATATTAAGTGATTTTTTTTGTATTGTACGCTATTTTCTGTTGCAATAAAATTACAAAGAATGTAATTAATTGCTATTCCCGCAGTTCTCGCAATATTAGGGTGTATCTAAAGCGGTATTTGCTTTAGACGAACACGGAATTAATAAGGTAGACCTGAACGAATTTATTGGCATTACATGCTTATATAAGCATGTAATGTCAACACAAGATCTCTACTAACAAAATACAAACAAAACTAACTAAAAACTCTACTACCGTGACCACTAAGATACTTTTTATGATAATGATTGTCAAGAACAGTATGATATACAGTGTCATAATGAGAATACACACAAAACGAATTCTTATTAAAACAAACAAGCAACATTGATTAAAGAGTAGAAGATAAGTTTGGTTCAGAATGATCAGAAGATGAAAAATGTCTTTCACGCTTCACTGTTCAAACAATTCCGTAAATGTCCGCCTATCTGGCCGTGCCAAGTCTTCTACAGGGACTGATTGCCGAAATTCCTATATTCGATATGCGATTGGTACAATTTTGTCTGCGTGCAACATTTCCAGTAGAATTGCGTTTATTTTTAGAAGAATCAGTATCAGTTGGATGTTTTCGTATTTTCGTAACTGAAAACGTTAATAGTGGAGCTATACTGAGTGGGGAAATTAAAAGAAAAACGATTATAGGCGATATTGCATATTCTTACATTTAAATTCGCTTTTCTATTGAATTGCTCAGAAACGTTAAAATGTTAATAACAAATTTGAACGAATTGAAGAAGAAGCATCAAAACGTTTAACCGGATGTGATGAGACATAAAATGATTTCAGTTGCTGCTATTTCTGGCAGAACATGAACAAAGAAAGGTACGGTGAGGAGAATTCTAAAGAAAAATAAATACTTTCCATTTAAATCCAAATTCATCAATATGCTGAAAGTTTGTGATTTTTATGCAAGGTTTAATCTTTGACAACCGTTGTTTTGCCGAATAGATGATGTTTACACATGAAGTAATGTTGAATGTATTGATCAGTATTCCTTTAAAACAAATGTTTGGTGTTCCATTTTCAATTATAAACTAATTCGACTTTACCTTTATCGAGAAAATATAAATTCCGATCGATGTTTGAACTTTTTGTTGATTGAAATAACCAACATAATTGATAATGTGCCGTTGCAAGAAAGGACAAAATTGTGATTCCAACAAGACGAAGCATCGGTACACAGCAACCTTGGTGTACGAAATTATTTAAATTTGTTATTTTGGATTGGAAGGTATTTGGAGTATTCATGACCAGCAAGATGCCCCGACCTACTACCAAGTGCTTTTTTCTTCTTTTAGATGCTTCCGTATCTGAAAGAGGAAGTATCTCGTGAACACGCGTTTCAAAATATCAATCAACTAGAAAACACAAGCGCACATAAGAGCACTTTTCAGAAGGACCATTAAATGTATCGAAAGGGAAAGGTGAATCAAGTTAACTTATATTAAAATTGTTAAACCTTTACGAAAAAAAAAAAAAGATAGTAATTTGGACTAAATCAAAATTTACTCGACACTAAAATAGTCAAAAAATTTGCTTTTTTCCGTGACAAAACAATTTCTTTCGTCCTATTTAATTATAAGAACAAACAATAGCTTTTTTGATTTAAAAAGTTAAAAGTGGAAACTTTTCCAGGAAGATTTCTCGAACCAAAATTAAAAAATCAGAGGTATCTTCTATCTATTTTTCAGCTAAGTGCAGCTTCACTATCAACACTTTCAAATACGATAACATGAGAATAATTATATTAAGTTTTCGAGGCAAAACGATTTAATTTTTGGGAAAATAAATAATCCTTCTGAATAACACTTAGCTTAAACTACCAGGAAATATTAACAGAATTACGAAAAGGCTAACCTGTCTATTTTAAGCGGATTATTTTCAAAATTAGCAAATTAGAAAAAAGAATTTAAAAAAACGAGCAGCGTTTTCTTTAATGCTCTACAATTGTTTGAAAGTTAAAGCCAAATTCTGTAATTCTCAGAAGAAGATATTAAATTTTATAATTTGGCCTCACCAACTTTTAGGTAAAAAAAAAAATGGCTAAATATATGGCTGTATGGCGATAGGACGAACATGAAGAATGAAAGAGTAAAAAGCTACGGAATAGACAAGACTTTCGCAAACGAATTGACGCTTGAAAACAATGCTATTTGCATACGTGCATAGGAGATTGTGTTTCTTTTCATCTTCGCTAGAAATAGGGCAAAGATGAAAACGCAACTATGTAAAAATGTTACTTTAGGCGCGACTACCTTGGGTTCCACGATTTTTTTTTTTAATAACTCGAAAACGACTCAATTTAGAACTAAAAAATAAAATACGTTGTTTAAAACAAATTTTGATCCTTGTAATTATAACTATTCTCACGCCTAGGCTAGATCTCCGCAGCAGCCTGTCGCCAATTAGAATAACGAAATTCGATTGCAACATACATATTTCCCAAATCGAACTCATTATACCTTCATCCTTTAATATAAACGTCGGTTAATCCGCTGAATTCCAATTTTTAATTATCTCCGCAAACCTGTTGGGCACGAAATTTAATTTTGCACGATACTCATATTTTGAAGTTCGAAAACTCTCTCTCTGTCTCCTGTATACATTAGCATGCAATAACCTCCTACGGATGTAAAATAATTCGTCCTAAATACTTTCGTGCACAATACACATAAGGACTTCGGTTCGAACATCGCGCTGTACCTATGTAAATTCAACCGCTGAAGATTCCGATAGGAACGAATCGTGTATCGTAAATAACTCGAGACCGGCACAATAAACAAGACGCATCCTAATTAAAATGTTACCTCGAAAATTATTACATTAATCATTAGCCATCGACCAAAAATTAATTAATCTCAGCATGATACCTCTTAAAGATGTTATATTTTAATACGTTTATATATACGCGGTGTTCGTTTTCAAATAATCAACCACCGTTAACCAAGCGTTATATTGTTGCGACGCGTATTCATTGGTCGTTGCTATGAAATTTTTGCCATCTGAACTCTCTACCGCGTATTCATCGCATTAAATGGAAATGTTTTCAAGCTATCATCGTACCAATATTGCCAACGGGTTACAGAAGTAGTTCGATATTATTACTTAATGTTGTTTTTTCTTTCTTTGATGTAGAAATGATATACATTCTCTTCGGAGTATAACGTAGAAGTTCTATCAGCAGCTCTTTAAAAGAGAATAAAGCAATAATAATAATAACGGTGTACAAATGATAAATTGCTACAAAAGAAGGACTAACTCTGCTAGCGTATCACATAAGAAAACCTCCCGTTCTTTTAAATGATAAAACTTGAATTTTAAATAAATTTGATGCAGTACGTTTCAAATTACTTAAACTAGTTCGGGAGATACGTCTCTTCTCAAAGGCGACTCGAATCGACAATACTTTAGACTTTTATAATTTAACGTACAATCAACTAAATTGCCTTTCTCTAGTAATGCCGTACTAGCGTGTAATACGTTAATCTAGCATATCGGTAACCGTAAATTATGGACATATTTCCTACAGGAGAAAGACGTATTTACAGGGTGGTATTTAATTTGGAACATTATGATAAAATAGTTTATTTTCTACGAGCTTGTAGGAAAAACTTACGTTAAAAATGGGTGTTAAGACCTCTAAGAAAGTAAAGCGGCTAGGAGCTATGTTGTCGTATCTGCAGAACTATTGTTGATTCAAGATACATAATTTTCCTAATAGAAAATACCGAGAACGAAGAGAAGGAAACCAAAGATTATAAAAGCCGCTGTAGTTGTCGCTGGAACGCAAGTGGCTGAACATCGTGCGTGTGCATGTTGTATTTTGAATATTGCTGTATAGTTTCGTTAAAATATTAATTACTAATCTCAAGAAGTTCTTATAACGCCAAATCTGTAAGTACTCGAATACTGTGGCACCTATTACCCCTTACTACAAACACTTCAGCGGAACTGTACGCACGTTTCGATAGCTAAGCTATAATCTTCAGCTTCAGTTCAGTATTGCTGCTGAAGATGATCACTTAGCTATCGAAACGTGTGTTATGGTAAGGAGTAATAGTGAAGTACTTCAACACATAAAGTACCATCTTTAGAAGTTATTTCGCTGGAAAATCAAGTCATTCATGAAATATGAAATATGTGAATTTCATATTGAAGAACATGTAACATTTGAAATATGGAAATCACGACTTCTCCGAACAGTATATAGCGGTCTATTAAATAATTACCGAGGAAACGTAAACAAAGATGCCACGTCTAATGTTGATACAAGATGACAAGCGAAGTATTACTCTACACGATCCAATCACAAATTTTGATGATGCTGACACGAACAACCAGCGAAATTGAATCAAACGCAATCGAAGCTGAACCAGAAGCTGAGCTGGAAAATGAAGACGGATCAAATCAGAACGATCAGAGTCATAAGGATATCGAGTTGAAATTCGACGAAGAGACGATAGAGAAGACGTGCTGTCCGAAGCACTTGCAGACGAGGATGGCAATTCAAAAATTGGTGAAAATCAATCAAATCCAAGGGTGTCGTCTTGCTAAATAATAAATCATAACGTAGAGCCTTCTGATGATTGCCCAATCGCTGACGGATCTTTAGAAGAAAATGGTAGCTGTGAGCATGTAACAGAAACTGAGATTGCTAATCATTGTAACACCGTCCCATGAAATTTCTTCAAATAACGAAGCAGCACCACGTTATCAATGGGAACCTGAAAGTTGTTGCCAATCTATTGTGATAACTTCAGAATGTAAAGCCAATCATCGCAGCACCTTCGTGTTGGTGACGAATTACGTAAAGATGTAAGACATCGATGTTGTCGTAGGCGAATGTCCAATCAAGAACTTTTCCAACAAAACTGATGAAAATGTTGCCGGGGAGAAGGTGCGTTTACGTAAACAATTAAAAGAAGTGAATGTACACGAGGTTAATGTTATTTTCCATTACGTTAATGCAAGCTGTGTTAATTTGCAGTCCGAATCAACCAATATCATCCTGTAAGTGAAGAAGTACAGCGTTTCGTTAAAACCGAAATAACAGACATAACTGCCAGATGTAAAGTACTTTATTCTTAAAGGAACAATCGATAGAATATGTTAAAACGTACAGCATCCTTTTAATTACGCTCCAAAATGGAAATTGATTTTTTTTTGGAAGGAACCTTCACAGGATTTTATTATTTTTGTTTTTCACTTGCTACTTCACATCGAATTCATTCCTCGATGAGATTATGAAGACCGCTTGCTGGTGATAGTTCGCAAAAACAATACCATAAGCTGTTGTAACCGTGCAAATGGCCAGGAAAGCCGTCAGCCAGTTACACAACAATCTTCAACTCGTTTCAAAGTCGCATGAAGACGTACTTTTAGAACATATCCGAGTTTTCCGTCGACACTTCAATTCTGCGAGATTGGCATTTTGCACATCCAGCTTAGGACAAAGACAAGATGCGCTGCCTATTATTATTTGCTCTCGGAAGATGCCGTCAACAATTGCGTCCGTATTGGTAGATATATTTCTTCATTTTTGTTCAATTTTTGAACAATATTGAACCGTTCTGCACAGTAATTCTCCTTATTCCGTGGCTGTCGCAAGTTTCATTTGCCGTATCTATATGTCACTCCAGAGTCACTAGAAACATAAAAATGCAGACTAAGAAGAGAACAAACGTTCCGTGTGTTAAGGTTGGATGAGTGCCAAGGTGCTTATTTTGTAAAGCTACGATTCAACGATTTTATTTCCTTTCTAAGATGTTTGTTATTATATTGCTATAATGATAAATATAATTATAAAAATAATGATAAAATCTAGTCAGTAGATATGCCAATTCGTTTTTAGTAACAGTAGGCTTCCAATAGAAGAAGTTAGTCAACTGAACCATTAAAATGTATTTATTTCGTTGATATGGATTGTTTTCCATTAATCGTAAGTAGCGACTGCCCTGTATACCTTAACAAAATAACATCGCATGTGCCGTTTTCGGCTAACGGACACGCTCTTTTTATTATCCGGACTCGAACTGAACACGCGTTTATTTTTGAAAAGCTGTCGACCGATTAAGCAAGAAGGCATGCATATGTATGTATACAAAAACAGCGGAGTAATATGCATAATACATAATACACATTACATGCGTATGTATACATGTATGCGCGCATAACATGGATAGGTCAATGATACACTACCGAGACAAGGTTACGTTCACCGTAAATGTAAGTACTTCGTCGTCATACTCCGTTATACACTCTGGCCTAAAGAAAAGATGCCATTCCCGATTAGTATCGGTGGGTGCATCGCTTAACTCTGAAGAATGCAAAGATTTTAATAACAAAAGGTGGTAGAGCTTGAGGAATGTGTAACATCGTAAGAGGTAGTAGATGTTAATCGTTTCAAAGTTTGGAGATATGTAAATGTTATTGTCTAAAATAATATACATCACGTTACGTTGTATTCTCTTGATAAACAGCTTTGGTGCAATGTAAACATGCACATACTTATTTAACGAGAATGAAGCGATTTGAATCTATTTTATGAAGCAGCCATTACAAGTGTTTATTTTAGCCCCAAAATATGCTACCAATCACTATACTACGCGAGCAATGAAAATTATATATTCTAGACCGACAACTACCAGTTTACTACATCTCACTAGGAGTCCTTACCCATGAAGGCATTTTATCTTATGCGTCATAAAAAGACTTGGAAAATGTACAGTTGTTTATTGTTTCACTTCCATTTAACACGAAAGAAGGAGAAATATACTTGAACGGCGGAAATCAAGTCAAAAAAAGGTAATTTCAAGAAACATTCGGGTTTCATATAGTCCACGGCACTTACCTTAAAAATCTCTCATTTTAAGAAGAATAAAACAGCACAACAGAGAAGAAGTCATATATTTAAGCAAATACTACCAAATAGCCTCACGGGCCACTAAAGTATCCTCAAATTGCGAAAAACCCTGCGACGTAACGGCATCGCTCGCTGGCGCGAACCTAGATGCGTGTCATCGACGCGTATCAACGTCGCGAACTTCGATGCGTTCCGGTATATTTCAAGAACAGTCATCGTAAACGTTGCAGCAGCGATGTATATTGTCATCGAAGAATTTGTTTTTCTGGGTTGAAACCGCGTCGCAATGGCATAAGAATGCCGACGTTTCGCTTTCAATTTCATGGAGCTTCTTCTGGGCAGTTGCTTAGTGCGTCGCTACCGTATGAAGAGAGCCCAGAAGAAGCTCCATGAAATTGAGGGCGAAACGTCGACGTTCTTATGCTATTGCGACGCGGTTTCAACCTGGAAATACAAATTCTTTAGAAGAACAACGACCGCGAAAGTTTACAATAACACGTACATTGTTATTGTTCACCTAGTGGATAATAATAGAAAACAAAAGCGTTGATGGCAGCAGCGCCTCTATAGTGAAAGAAGGGAGGAGATTGTATCTAACATTTTAGGAAATTGTCGATCCTTATAAAAATTTTACAAGAATGTCGCCAACTGATTTTGAACATCTAAATTTAGTTGAGACAAAAGTTACCAAAACAAGACATAGCTATGCAACTACCGAAGCGTGACGATGATGCGATGTCATCCTTTTGGTGCGGCGGATATAAGTGAAATTTTGCAAAATCCCGGGAAAAGTACATATTTCCCTTTATAAGACTACATTTTTATGTTTTTATGATGAGATGAGATTAAAAAGACACACATAATACTTTTGTGGATAATTACGTGCACTGTTAATCAAAAAAAAAAAAAAATGCAACGAAAGTACTGAAACTTTATTAACTTTATTATGGACGAAAGTTCTGCCGCTAACGATTCCTTTTGTAGCATTACGAACACCCAGTAGTAAATGCACAGCGACGAGCTAGCTTGTATTCGCCATTTCTATTGTCTTTCTATTGTTTGTTTCTATTCTATTGTCAAATGAAAATTGCTTATTTCTCGTACTACTACAGCTCTCTCAGTTGCGCTCTTGCTCCATTCTATTGAAATAATGCAGCATTTTTCTCAGGTCTAGAAAACTTCACGGTAAAAGAAAAAACTTGTAACATAGTTATGTATCGGCCTAAATTAATCGTGGTTGTTTGGTTATGGCGAGCACTCCGCATTAAACGGTAACCTTCGTTGCTATGCAATTGCATAAGAAGCCATCGCACAGCAACGAAGTGACCAGGATTCTCGGCAGAACAGTATCGAAAATTCTACTTATTAACGTAGCCGTTTAAATTAAAGTGAACCTAATTATCATTCATTATTAACTAGATTAGAAGTTTGCGTTATCATTAAATATTTCTAGAAACCGTTGGCAAAACTGAAGCCGAGCATGTTTAGCCCCTTGCTTCAGTTTTTAAGTTGCTTGGATTTTGTGAGGGTAGAATTGCGGATAATTTTTTAATATGCGACGAATACTTCTGTGCGAAACTAGCAGAGCAAATGCAAGCCGAGAGGCCACTATTTGATGGCATCCATATTGTACGAACAGATGAAAGTACGAAATTAATTAACTCAATTTAAAATTGTATTACATTTCGATACTGTCGCGAATCTAGGAAATTTACGCCTAAAGACTATACCAGTACTAATTGCCGGAGCCTGTATATACACGAATAAAAGAACCTCGAATATGGAAGTGCGGAAGCTTGAGCTACGCTGTTGTTAAAGGGAAGAAAAGATGACACACTTCCATCTTCTAAGCAATTATTTAAGACTTCTTTGGCTGTATGACCTAAACTTACATAATGCAACACAGCTTACGTCATATTGCAATCAAAGGTATCAAACGCTCCGGAATAATAGAGACAGCACATAACGATCAATTTTCTTACGTCAACACTGTTAATGATATCGACTACAGCATTTAGTAATACTGTGCTACAGCTCAAATGTTTTTTAAATCCAAATTAGACATTAGGTAATACATTGTTTAATGTTACGTATACCTTTATTTGGGACTTGATTACTTTTTTCCGGAACATTAGATAAGATGGAAAACAATACCAATAGAACGGCGTTCTCTTTTATAGTACATCTTTTAGGCACTTCACTTATTAAAAGGAGCTTTTAGCAACTTATCGGGTCTAAAGTGACTAATGATAATACGGATTAAATGGTAAGTGAAGTTTTCTCGCAGCAGTTAACGTGAGTTTCTTGTCTTGTCCTTTAGTTAAAATGGCGCACAGCATCGATGTTTTCTTGAGTAACGGCCAAGTTTGCTGGTTTTACCCTCAGATCGTAGAATGGAATTAGTAGTACCAACGAGAAACTGTTGGTCAAGGTAGTGCTTAACGACCAAAAAATTAATTCACGAAAAAAACGAAAATTAATTCAACGAGATATTGTTTTTCAGATAATCCTCGTAAAAATTGTCGCGTAATTTTCTTTTGAATCAATTTCGTCTAATTTCGAGAAATTGCCTGTGACTAATCACTTGCCATATCTCGATGAAACCTAAGATTTAAGTCCATTATTGAAATTGAAGAAAATCATTACAGTGCTACCCGAGCTAAGTTTAATTCTCCGTTAAAAAAATTAAGTGCAAAAATTCATTGGATCTTTCCAAAAAAATGTCGCCTTAAGTAATAAATTTCAACTACTAAGAAAGGTACATGTCACCTTTCTTTTGAGACGTAGTGTACAATGGAAGCGGAACAGCAACGTTTATGCGCTTATAATGCTTTCATTGTTTGGGCCAATTGTTTTGTTGTAATGTTAAATGAGTAGCTCGCGAAAAAATAAATATTGGAACGTGCGAGGAATAAATTTAGAACAGGTAACGCGTGCGAAGTATAATGGGTATATTATATTTAGAATTCACTTCCTAATAGCTTTCTGTTATCGCCGCAAGTAGATGCATGTATCTGTCAATTCGTAGTGCTAAGAATAGACAGATCAAAGCATTTGTGCTGTAAAATTAGCGACCAAAATGGCGTGACGTTGTTCTTAGAAAGTGTACTTACCATTAAAGGCGCTGATATCTTTTATGTAAGAACTACTACTTCAAATCATCGATTCACATAAAAATTTTGCGTAATAGAAAAATAAAAAATTGGATTTCAAAAAGGGATTTACGATGAACAGAAGATCGTTGTCGTTACATGATATTTAAACATTTTTAGACATAGCAAAATTTCGCCAGGGTGACAACCTTGGAATTGATCACAGAACAGTCGATGATTACCTCAACGACTCCAGCTAACAACCACTGTTACTTTTTCGAATACGCTTAATTTCACAAGTACGAAAGAGAAGACAACAATGTGCTTAATGAACCAGTTCGCTCAACATATTAAGAGCTCACTTAAACCTAGATTAGTGAGTAACTAATCAACTAAACTTTTCGTAAGGTTAAAACCTCGATAAAGGAAGAAGCAGAGAGGCTCAACAAGAAACGCTTCCTTTGCTTAAGAAGTGTTAATATTTTGCGAGGTGAGAATAGTGGAATTATAATTAAACATTCCCGTCGACAGAAGAGGCTATTCTCTTTCTTTTGGTTTGCAAGTTTTTTTTTGTCTTATGATCTGCTGTATAGTGGAATATAAATGGAACTACCATGGCTGCCACTTAATCAGTGTTTTCTTAGATATCTTTGTTTCATTTGGAGTCCAGCGTTAAGTTTGAGTCTACACATCTTTCTAGTAAGGACTAAGGAAATAGACACTATTGCATGCCATTTGTTGCATTTGTTTTTTTTTTTAAGAGGCTCGGTAATGAAGCGTAACATGTCCGAATTCACATTACAATATTCATAGAACTTAAATCCAGAGTTGCCTCGAATTAGAGCAAGCGACTTAGTCAGAGCAAATTGTTGCTTTTACTTCTCCAAGACAACTATGAATGGTTCTGGAGATTTTACCAACGAGGGAAACGAACGATATTACTGCCCAAATTACTTTTTATCGTCTTATTTATCCCGGGGTTCGTGCATGGTCGTTACCGTCACGAAGAAAACAATATATATGCAGACTTCAATTTCAGCAATATATTAACTACGTTGTTTTATTTGATCGTCATTTATATATAAACAAATATTTTTTGTTTATTTTTTTTCTTCTTTCTTGCTTTTCTTCCTTCCTTTTTTTTTCCCTTTTTTTAGCAATAAATGATTTAATGATTTGATAAATTTCTTTAACTACAGTACTTCATTTCATACAGAAGATGCTCGTGCTCTTTAAAAAAAAATAACTATTAAAGCTGCGCTAAGCTGTTTGGTAGAATTTGGTAGTTTCTCTTCACGAAGAAAACTATAACGTCCATATACGTTTTTTCAACACCGCATATTTTGTTAAAGCAACTACATACATAACAACAAAACCTAAACTGGTTGCATTGACATGAACCCTCTTCTAGTAAATGAACAATGATTGACATCCGATAAACTGTACCTATTTACGCCACTTATGCACTTCTGTTTACGACTACAACTATTTGTCAATCATAATTTAAGCGTTCCGTGGTTTCCCCAACAAATCTCGATATAATCTAATCAGGAGGCGAGAACTAATGATTTAGAAAAGCGGCCAATCTGAAACCCGAACGCCTGTGACTAACGCGCTCTTAATTGAGCTCAATTTCGACGAGAGCTCTTGGTTAGATCGACACTGCGGCGGACCAGCTACCAGTCAACTGGCGTTCAGTTAAACTCACGCCGTTGACATTGACAATGATCATTTCTACAACTTCGCTCGAACTCCAACGGATGTAGCATGTTAGCCGCGTCAATCATGTCCGCTACACGGCGAGATATTATTCGTCATCTGTTTTCCTCTACTTTCTATCCATATTTCGGTATTTGATCTGTTCATTTTTTTGCCACGCGTAACTGTCGATGGCGTGCACGTGACCGTTGGGTAATATTAGGAAATGTCTGCGAGACGATACGTTCTCCGGCGTTGACATGTTCGCTGAATCGTAAAACCTCAAGATCTACAAGTGGGATGTAAAATAACGAGGGTCGTTAAGGTTAGTGAAGCGTTAGGTTGGCTTCTTCGCAATATCGGATGTGTACATCGAAAATTAGTCTAGCTTCATTAAATACGTGACGATAGCAAAACGAGTACAAACTTCACATGTACACATAGCATGCAAAATGAGCCGTTACGCTAATGTATGCAGATCTCTACATGACTATCCCGTTCCTCGTACGATCAGATTAACTAATGAAAGGCCTGCGTGTTATTGAAATATTGAACGTAAGTGAATGTGCTGTTAGTTGAAGGGAACAAAGACTAGGATTCTAATAGTTAATACAGAATAGCAATAAGAAGTCTTGATTACATATTCTGGAGGATATTCTTAAGGTAAAAACAGGTGAAGTGGTTTTAGGTAGCTTTAGAAGGCCCGTCATCGAAAGAAAACTTATAAAAAAATATTCGTTTTTCCATTGCTTTGTTTTTGATCGCTCTGATTCTTCGATTATAATAATCTATTCTTATGAAGACAACCGAATTATCACCCATTAAGCCATTTCAAAAGGTATTATGAAAGCATTCCCTTGATCCATAGATTTGTTGGACCACATGAGGCGGCTATTGCATTGCATTGCATTTTATGCGGATACAATGTTATTACACTTATTCGTTGTTAGAAAGAATTGTCTCAAAGGGATCGACAATATGGTATAAGAGATTCTGGATGATATAGAAGAACCATTGAACGTGAACATAGGAGAGTAAAACCGCTCGTTTTTAAGGATCAACGTGGTATCTGAAGATCCGTGGATTTTTTTTTTCTTTTACAGCGATAAGAGTAACAACGAGTTCAATGTATCAGTATCGTGCTCTAAGTTTAGAATCTCACTTTTGCATTTGCAACACAGGCATTTTCTGAAATTTTCCGTGTACAATGTAAAAATTTGCCGCCTATTGCAGAATTGATGGGATGTGCTGGAATGAGCATAGCAAGCAGGATTTCTTTAGTGTTCCTTTGAGACCATTTAAATGGTCAAATATACATTTACAAAGCACGGATCTGGGTGGCACCCATCTGAGCAACACTGTCGGCTAAACGTTTTAAATGACCAAAACCTCAGCTTTTACAGCAGATACAGAATTTTGCTATTTTCGAAATAACGTTGGTACTTGAATTAAAGCTTCACCAACATGTAAGTAACTTAAATTTACTCCAACTGTTCTTACGTGTACAGCATGAAATTCCACAAGAGGTTATTATCAGGCTTTACAGAAACGGAAGTACATTTTCTGAGTACAACAGGTGAAAATGAAGCGTGTGTTTTATTTACATTTGAGGCTAACATCGCTTCGTTTCGAGGTATTATCGAGTTGCGAAGTTAAGTTTGTGGCCTAGAATATTGTATATATACTTGATCAACTAAATCCCGTCTAACATCTTTCTGTGAGCACCAACATTGCCTCAAATGTAAACAAAATTTTCTAGATGACTTCTAGCAAAGATTAGCTTGACGTATGTCATCGGATAGAAGATACAATTGCACAATGTTCTCGGCTTCTGGCTCAAATATTGTAGACCGGTGAGACTTCTTCCTCCAGAAATGCTATTGTTTATTCCTCATAATAATCACATACAGATCGAAGAAATTTCTCGCCGATTCTCTGTTAATATATGGACCAAAATTGTTTGGGATCTACATTTAGTACCAATGACACTGAATGATATGATATACCGACGTTTTCTTGAGAAGATGCTATTACTACTGTTTGGATCAATTAAGATTTTTTTCTATAGGACAGTGTTCCAGCACATTTTAATGTAATTTCTTAAGGATTTTTCATACGTTGCGTATCCAAATCAATGGAAAGGTCGAGAAGATCAGCGCTTGTGATTTCTTCAATCTCTAATATTCCCCAGATTTTTTTCTCCGAGGGCGCTTTAAATCTCTAGTTTGTACGAAGCCCGTTGAATTTAGTTACATTAAATTTGGAGCAATTCAAAACTTCCAAAAACCAATCAACAAGATGGAAAAATTAACCTGCATTGAAGTCGGCAATTAACTAAGTTCATTTTGATCGTTATCTACGTTGCATTACTCCGTATAAACTGTTAATTTACTATTAAACATTCCTTGCCTTTGTAACTAAGCCATATCGAATATACATTCATATTCATTGTTTTGGATATTCGTCATTGTCTTTAGAAAATTTTTTTTTGAAGAACTAATGAGAACTTGATGAAATTGAATGTTATATATAATAAATTATGGTAGGATATCCTCAATACATGCCCAGATAATTTACAGCCCGGCTCTTCGTTTTTTTTTTTTTTTTCACAACGTTAGATACGTTGACCCAATTTGTTTTAAATTATGAGAGAAACAATCAACAACCACTCCTACCGCATGCAGAACGTACCATTGATAAATACTGCAGGCATTTATTACAATTTCGATTACATCTTCCAATATCGTTTGTTTACGTTGTTGATGAAACAGCCGCTATATCAATGTACATGAAACAGCCGCTATATTAATGTATAATAGAGATTGTTATTACAATTATTACAGAATAAATATTGTATCCTCAAGCGTACACAAACCACCGTTCGTTTATCGATTTCATATACAACGATTCACAAAAAAAATCATGTGAACGCCTTCTTCATGTTTCAGGCGGTAAATTATCGAACACCTGAAGCAACGGAATTCAGCTTGATAAAGTGGTTAAACCAACAGTTGTTTCTCAATACGCGCCTACGGACTGGAGAAGGAGAGACGATGTTGACAAATAATCAACCGGGTTTGTTTAGAGTGCCCGAAGGGTAATACTGTCAATAGTAATTATTACGGTATCTGATAATCTACAATAATATTATTTGTCTTTAGCTTGTTGTCAGTGGAGTTATGTCATTTCGGTCCTTAGGCGGTGTATAGACATGTACATGTTATTCGGGAAAAATTGGGTTAACGCTTGCTTATGGCAATCGGATTTGCTTTGCTAGGTGTACTGAGGTAATAAATTAAAGAGAGATTACGATCACCGTATTGTAATCTACCGGCAAATTAATTCTGATTTATCCCGGAAGTTGTTACAATGTTAATATGAGCGGGAGAGAAATTTTTTTAGAAGAAACAAATAATTTTTGTGCTTTGACGAAGTTTAACAATAATTTGGGATATTTTCCCTTTAATCCCCTGCAGCTGTTAGGCATGTCCTTTTAAAATGTCGATGTACTTTGCGAAGAATGTGTTTTGCCGTCTTCAAGTCTCCTTGCAACAGACGACAAAATTAATCTTTAATTTATCCTAGTTTGTGGCTACATAGCCAGCATTCCGAAATTCTCTTTGCTGAAAGATGCCAGCCTTTGGCAATATGACTTTTTTCGCTCGATCTTCGCCTAATAACCTTCCATGCTGTTAGATTTTCCCGTTTCAAGACCAAAGTACATCAAAGTTACCGTAACCTTATATCCTGAACACGTCCGTACATTAGGTTCGATCTATATGTGTAGATTTTAAAGGTAAAACGAGAAGTAACATATATTAACTATCAAAGCAACAGCGGTTCATCCATTAATTGTTAGTCGTATTTCTTTCATAAGCCTTCAAATTGCAACAAATCTCGTAAAACTTATCTAAACCAACTGAAGTGTAACAGGGAACAGAAATAATATTTACAAAAATATTTTTTTTTTGGAAACGTTGATAGTTTGCTGACCTAGTCATGTCGCTTCTAATAACTTAAAATCATAAGTGCTGCGGCGTAAACCGCCGAGAAAGAAGTTCCTGTCCTGAATAATGAATGCGAAACTGCTAGAACCGCCATCTGTAGACGCATTTTGCCGTTTACGGCTCATCGGCACAGCTTTACGAGCGCTGGTAGTCGATCATGGAAAGATTAGAATATCTATACTTATAAGAACATTTGGTAATGATTAGAGAGGACAAAAGCGAGTAAAATCATACCTTTTTTGCAGCGACTAGACAGACTCGTGTCTATTCGTCTCATAAGAAAGGGTTCGTGTTGTCTATTGGTTTCCCCGAGAGTCAACAAAACACGAGTCTGTCTAGTCGCTGCAAAACAGGTATGATTTCACTCGCTTTTGTCCTCTCTAGTTGGAACCTTTTTAAAGACATTGCTACTTGAAGACCCCCTTTATATAACTAAAGTAGATAATATTTAAAACCACATATAAGCACCTAAGTATGTCCGTGCTCCATTACGAAGATAGAACAGAAAACTCACATTTATGATCACTTGAAGCTTTGGATATCGGAAATTCTAATCTGCTAGGTACGACATTCTTCAGGTTATTAGTTACAAGAGTATTCAGTTAATTATAAACACATGAATATATCTAATCGACTGGCTAAATCGCCATTACGTAATACGCTAAAGTTTAATAAAATATATTACTTCGGCGCATTATAGAGATTTGTCTTGTACTTCTTTCTCGTCAAAATACGGTCCATATATGGTTAACCCACATACATGGCAACTTTCTCTCCACTTTTGTGTATACATTTATATGCAGACGTTATTAACTATCAATTATATGGGCGCACGACCATGAGGGACGTCGATTTATGTTTCCGAACAATGCCCTAAAGAGAGAACAACGCGGGATTTCTTTCAGTTAACACTATTTGTTTGTCGACAGCAATTTAATAATATACTTTAGTGAAAGAGAGAGAAGTTGTTGCGTTGTTTAGTTGGGAAGTTAGCGAAGGCATGTTTCCGATGACTTTTGTTAAAAGATAAGATTTCTGTGCGTTCGTTGCTCAAGCAATATTCGAGCGCAAGCAACTTTCTCACATTTAACTCTGAAACCCGCCTTTTTAATTACTTTAGTTTTCACTGCGCCAATGTAGTAAAATCACCTCTTTATGATGAAAAATGATGAAGTTAAACAGAGAAACACCTTCTTCACCTAAAACAGATTTATTCAATTGAAGATTGCGTTTCCTTGCATGATGCAGATTACGCTGTAGGCTAAAGGTTTCGACTGATAATCTTTTCTTTAACATCGCCGTTGATTTTCACAACTATCCAGAAAATGGCTTATATTGTGAAAAATATAAGCCATTATGAAAAACCTTTGAGGTCGTAGCTGTTCGAAACTTCATTTACGAAATACCATTTCTTCGTTCTTATTTGAATAACGTGCCTTCCAATATCTCAATCGTATTGATCTAACCCTTCCACGCAAATATCCCAACGTTATAACGTTCGATTGCGTTGTGATTCCTTACAACACTAACGTATTTACTATCGTTCCATATTAGAAATAGTAGCTCACCAGTGGCATCGAATCAAAAGTCATACGGTTCCATAGTTTATTTGAAGATCATCAATGGGTACAGACATAATTTGTTTTCTCATAACGGGCCTATACTGAGAAGTTTTGGATACTGAAGATGTGATTAACAGATGCCTGTTTGTAAATATGTTATCAAAGCGTAGCTTACAAAATCTTGAGGACGTTTAATTATGCTCATAATTACCTGCTTAGGTACATCTGGAGCAACAGCTATAGAATTTACAGCCAAATCTAACTGGGTTCCTGCGTATAAATTATTCCAAGCTAAGTTTACCGGATAACTTCATCGCCAGCTACTTTCTATGTAAAAATAAGCCACTGGAGAATGCTTTCATTGATTTTCACTATAAGAAACTTTACAATTAAACTTCCATCATTAGCCAAAAAGTGAATGTACCTTTTTTATTTTGCCGTAATGAGTTTTGGACGTACAGTGTCGTACAACATATAATTCTTAATCTGCGTCTTCACATCGATAGTCTGTTCAGCAGTTACCTTACGGCAAGGTATGGTTAACTTGACTTATCTAACTGTTTCTTTGGGAATGTGGTCAACAATATCTGCTGAGAATACTTTTCCAAACATTTGAGAATATTTCAAATATCATCTAGCTGAAATTGAATTGTCATAGTTTTTATATTAATTTCTTTCAGCAATAAGTCATATTTTTAACCAGTTACTAATATGCAACATGTGCAGCAAGCTTCATTCTCTTTTACAACATCTTAAGATAAAAATATGAATCGATCTAAATATGTAATAATTACGTTGGGACTGAACAACATGCTCCAGTTTTAATTCACCCGGAACGTCATTTGCCTCAGCAAGGACGTGATTATCTGCTTTATCTTCATCTGCTGTATACCAGCTGCCTCAGGGTCGTCATAGATATTGAGATCATTTATAGTACTTATCATAACTTGAAGCGCCAGTCCTGTTCGATATCACTATAAAAGCTAATTGATCATACACAACATTGCCAAACACTCATTATTTGAAAGTAAAACAATAAGGATTTAATAATAATATTTATAAAAAATTAACCTTATTTGTATTATATAGAGGAGCGTACTTCTTAGTTTTGAAAACAAAGTATTTTTTCTCAGATGATTACCTTAACTCGAAAAGATAAACGTAGCGACGCTAAATGACCAAAGGCAGCAATTTTTTACGATAGCGCAGTCTTACTAGAATTTAATGCAAAAGATACCAATGACGAAGGAATAAATGCTTTGGACAGGGCCACATTTACAGGTATTATACTTATATGAAATGTCCCGATTATTATTATGCGGCGGAATAACGGTGTTACAGGATGAGCTGCGTTGGCGGTATATCAGAAACTAAGCAGATTAAAAATTTGTAAATTTGCAGATTTATGCAGAGGGCGCCCTTTAGAAAATATCAATACATTCTTCCAAATGGCTTCTCCAAAGGTATGTGGAGTGTGAAACGATGCACCATCTATTTGATATTAAATGTTAGCTGACTGAACAACTGGCTATTTATAAATATCATTCGTCATTTAGTAAAAAAGTGGAGGCAAAGAATACGTTTATTTTCAATTGCGCAGAATACATTGAATTGCCAACTTTCTTGAAATGTCCTCTTACATGGTGATTTTTGGCTACCCAAGTCTATTGAAGATGTAGACGAATGGATATTCGCAGGATTTGTAACACTGCTGCTACTTCCTGAAGAGATACAATTGGGTTGGCATAAAAATATCTCGTAACACCGATCTCAAGGACTTCCTCGTCAACTAATTTCTTTTTATGTAGTTTTTAGCCTAAATTGACCATATTCAGGACAATCTATAATTACATACAACTAAATCTTTAAATGGTATTGGCTTATCCGGGCACCTCTAAGCAAAGATTATCTTCAACTTAAAGTTTTTCCGGATTCTTCATAAATAGTCAATAAATGCAAGTAAGCCTAGTTTGCCTTTTCCAAACGTAACATTTTCCGGGTTGCGGCATGTGCAATATATAAGCAAGTTTACTAATACATAATAGAATTGTATATATTAAATCGGTGATGCCAACTTTCGAAATTTTAAAAACGATATCATTAATTGCGAATAATCGCCCAAGTATTCATTTTAAACATACCAAATGTTCAAGAGTAGTAAGGACGGAAAATTCTACAATTCTTTTACGATATAAAACGGACCACTTCGCAATACACACAAAAAAAAGAAACGCAACGTAAATGCCAAAGAGCAGAAACAAAGGCGAATAAAGCAGGTCACCGAAAATATATGACGCAGTAGATATAGAAATTAATGTCCGTTCAGAAAAGAAAACAAAACAACGACCGACCTGTACGAGCATATTTCGTGGCCATTCGTTCTTATTATTCACGAGGAATAAAATTAATTAAGCGTGCCGCTCGTATAAAACAAATCGGTCGACGTCTTGAGATATTTGTCCGTGCCTCGCCGGCACTCCGGAGCGTACCCGTTCCCGAATTAAGTTTTCGGCGGTCGTTTGCTGCTCCACATGTTCATATTGTATACGGCCGGGCAAAAGAGGTGCGAATGCATCTTGGAGATTTGCGCTACACGCTCCCGGTTTGTCTCAATCGCCAGCTGTGCACATCCGATTGCGGGAATAAATATGCACGTGCAATAAATTCTTCAGCAGACTTGGTGTGAAAACTATTAAGGAATATTGCATTCCTTTCTTTTGAAATATTTTATATAAATGTGATTGCCCTTTACAATGTTACTTGTTTCTTTTATAACTTTTAAAGTATCGATATGATATCCAAGAAACATTTGAATAATGTTGATTCATAGCTTCTTGCTTGCTTGGATCAGTTATTTAGGTTCTTGACCAATAAGTGGCTTTACCTTTGAGAACAGACTTTCAATAGAAGAAAGTTAGTAGTCCTTCAAAGGAAGCAAAGGACTAAGCAAACATGAAATTGCGATACATAGATGTTTCGAAGGGAAAGCTACTTTTTGATTATAATATGTTCTTATGCTTGCTGATGCTGCTGGTTTAAAAGTGCTCTATCTAGAAAATGTCGGCAAGATCTTTGCAATTAATTTAATTTATCCTAGATGTCAGGAACGACTCAAAAGAGAAGAGTTCTCATTGAAAATAGCTTATTCATACCTAGTTGTTAGCAGCTTTTTAATAAATGCGGCTTATCAGCTAGAAATTAATTTTTCTATTGAGCTTGAAATTAATAAGCAATTGAATGTTTAAATTTTATAGAAATTTCTCTCTTAATCCGTTAAATATAATGGGCTAGTTGAACAATATTACAGTGTCCTACTCTCCATTGCTTTAGAGTACAAACCTACTATTACTGATTTTGCCACAGAGAAAATTGAACAGGCCACAAAAACTTTTTCTGACCTATTCAATTTTTGGACAACGTTATTCCCGATTACCGAAGAGACCCATTAAAATTTGTTAACGTTTCATGATGCTGTACGATTTTTAATGAAAAGAAATTATAAAGAACCTAAGAAAAATCGCCGCAATACTTTCTATTTAATCAGGTCGCATTAACTTTAAGCGAAATTACAGCTTTATGTTTCCCAGTCCTTTCTCTCTCAATAGAAGATCTGCGTTTTTCTTTTGAAAAGTTTAAAAACTTCGTCGATTAATTTCGTAGCAAAAAATCCGTCAGTTCTTTTCAACGGCGGTTACGCACTTTAAGCCGATTTACCGCCAGCCAGCGATGGAGAAAAGCGAGGAGTAAAACTTTATCGTTTTTTTTTTTTTTCCGGAAAACGATCGACTATACCGCCCGGATTATAGATCTTGTATCCGACTCCTCCGCATATAATAACGAATACCAGAGGGCGCAACGGAGTCGAAGGGGAAGGTCTAACGAACGTTAGATGAAAGGCAGTAATTAGCGGATGTCCTTCCGCATCAAAATCCATTTAACTTTTTCCTCGCCTACCTCCTCCTATATAGATCGCCTATAATCTGAAGTTATAAACAAACCTTTTTCGGTCCATTCTAACGCGTAAACGAGCAACCATACTGAGCTGCCACCTTCACGTTTCTTCAGCGGAAGTGTGGACGAACGTACTTTTTCGTGTGTCATCGCCCATCCTCCTTTCCTGATCCTCGTTTTACTCGCCAACTTCTTTCTTTCTATTTCATCGTTCGGGAAGAAAAAGGGAAAAGTTAAATTGGTTTTTATTTGAGGAAGACGACACTACCGCTGCCGTTGTGACGAAATGAACGGTTTAGATACATTCTATAGCGCATTTCCGCAATAGGCCTCTCAAGTTCCCCTTTCAGATGCTGATTACGATGAGGATTGGAGAATTACTTTTTAATAGGTTTACAGACCTTATTTCTGTAACTCGCTTATCAGAAAATTTGATCTTAAGATCTCTTTTCAATTTTCCGCCCTTTAAAATATCTCAATATGCGCAGACCTTAGATCGATTTCTATTATATGATAGATCAGATTAGGTTATAACTAGAAAGGACAAAAGCAGGTGGAATTATTTCTTTTTTGTAGCGACTAGATCGATTCGGAATCTATTCGCCCCATGAGAATGGATTCGTGTTGCCTGCTGGCGTCCTCGAGAGTCGACAAAGCACGGGTCTGTCTAGTTGTTGCAAAAAAATATTAATTTCATCCGCCTTTCTCCTCTCTAGTTACAAAATAAAGTAGATACCTATAGTATTATTTATCACATCATGTGATTTTCTCATCGCAGAAAAGCACAATGTTGATGAGTTTATTTACTCTACTGTTAATATTTTTGGAAAAAGACAACCCATAAAAGAAGTTTTCTTGATCTCTTTCGAGATGTTGGTGATAAGTACCGTCAAACAATTGTGCTTGAAGGCATATTCTATCGCATTGGAAATTCACGTTTTATGAGGATAATGGTCATTTCAAAGTTTGTCAGTTCTTAAACATTATTAATATAGCACCAGAATTATTTGTCGGTGTTGGAAAGATCGAGTTACAACAAAAAAATCGGCTTTTAGAAAAATATATTTCGTTACGTAGTTAACAGCAAGTGACCTACGCCCTTAGAATATCTTCTGTGAAGTTTTTAAAACAAACTTGTGTCGACATAAGCCATACAAAACATCTGACAACTTTCTAAAAAAAGAAAAGAGCACTATCTAAACTAAGAGCTCCTTCGTATCTGGATCAGATGATGTTCAGTTATTCCGAAAGGTCTTCAGATTCTTTTCCAAAAACTTCCGTTCTTTATTTAATAACGCACAAACTAAACTATGTTATTAAATAGTATTCAGAAGTTTTAAAATGTAAAGAAGGACGTTCGTCTAACAATCCTTGAATGAAATAAAACTTTATATGGACGACAACCATCGGTTATTGATTCGAGCAAGTATGATTCAAAGTTAAACATGTTGGAAAATTATGATGGAAGGCGAAGGTTAATGTCTACTCTTTTGCAGCGGCTAGACAGGCTCGTATCATGGTAACGAATATTGTCTAGCGGTTTCTTCAGCGATCGACAAAATACGAGTCTGTCTAGTCACTGCAGAAAATTTCGATCGATATGGTGCTACACCCAGTAGAAATGCGCTGGGTTAGAAATTTCAAGAAGATATCTTCGACTGTAGAGAAGAAGCCTCCCGGTCGTCCGCGAATTCCGAAAATATTTACGCTTGGCGATTGTTGGTTACTTAGAATCTCTATTGTCCGATTAACCAACGAGCTGTTATCAAGCAGCAGTGAACGTGAGTGCGCTGAAAGTAATTTCTGTATATGCTGCCTAATGATAAGTGATTGATTTTGGTTGGCGAACACGCAAGAAGCCACTTGTTCGTGGACGGGCGATAGTGAGGTGCTGTGTCTCAAACTTCGACAACCAGACTTTACGGTGTGTTACTATTTCCTTCTGAGGATATCTACTTTGTTGAAAGACCCACGCAATAAAATAAAAGCAATAATAAGCAAAAAAAATAACTCCTGCGGCAATGTTTGAGAAATAGTGGAAAATTAAAGATATATTTTCTAATTAAACAGCTTTTAAAGAGTTGTTTACTTGCTGTACATTAATATTAAATAAGTCGCTTGTATATGTTATGTAGAGAATTAGAGACAAATTGCCGCCTTGCAGTATGCTACATTCCGCGGTTAGTCGATGGTTAGCAGTTATTTACTATAGTTATTTGGGTTCTTGTCTTAAGTTGGTTCCAGCGCTGGTTTCCTAAGATCCCCGATCTTGTTAGTTTTTCACCGATTTTGATCATAAGATGTATCAAAAGCCCTTCTCAGACAGCTTATCGAAAGCTCGTCTTAGACAACATATTAATTATTATGTGAACAATTGAATATGTTAATACCGTCCCTTTTTTCGGCTAATCGAATGGATAATCACTTCAACAAAGATTTTATTACTGACTTTATGATTTAAAAATTCAAGACATCAAAACAAAATAAGTACTTTAGGTTATCTTATTTCAAGAAGATTAATTAATCCAATAAGCATACTGCGAAACTCTCTCGAAGCTATTGTTCAATTATACGCTCACTACTTGAATAAAATTAATTCCAATCGAATAACCTTTTTAAACGACGCGAAATCCTCCATAATTGTAACTGCCTTCAAGATCTATTTGTTATTAGGAGGAACGTTCTTTAATGACCCATCTTTAGCGATATAAAAGCAGATATTCCCGCGAAGAAATATGATTCTGAAGGAATATAATTACGACCAACTCACCTGTAAAGTTGACGATCTTGTCAGCCCGGATCTCTGCAAAAAAAAGAAGAGGAGAAAATTAGATTAAGAACAGAATGGAGAAGCGACTTTACGTCTCAGTAAAGTGCGCAAAATCAAATAAAAGTATCGAGAAACGATGTAAAACGAACCGAACAGGAAAGCGTAATGAGTATTTATTGGACATCGGCCGCCAAATAAAACGACATCCCCGAAATCTATTTAAAATTCCCGTTTGTTTTTGCGGAAAGCGCATCGACGTGATTTTTTTCTGGCGAATACGTCCGTCCGAAATACCCGAAAAACCAGCTGCGAACACGCAATGCCGGTTTAATTTATTTTTTGGCCGCGGCCGGACAAAAAGGGTGTTGTGTATTTGAAGCTGGGACGACGTGACATTGAAACGGCCCCGGCCATGAAAATTTCCCCGTTGCCCAAGCGCGTTGTTTGTTGAATATTGCTTCGGGTAAATGAACGTACGTACAATCATACATGTACACACATCAGACATGACATGTGCTGGTTTATCCTTTCCAATAAATGTTTATTTAAAAATATCGGATCGGGCGGAAAATATTGAAAAAGCCGCGTTTGATTGTGAGTGATTGTATATGACAGAAAATTAATCCGGGGCGAACGACATCGATTTTCGAGTTGATCGTACTGAATTAACGCGTTTAAACATTGACAACTAAGCAAGCATCGGTTACTACAAAATTTAATCAGTTCTTTTCTACCCTAATTTCATTAATTACTTCATCTTTGTCGCAAAAAGTAACCGATTCTGAAAAGTTCCTGGTAAGCAAAATTTCTTTGTTTTATAATGCAATATAATCATAAATAGCATCATTAAGAAGGCCATCTGTTTTTTTTTTTTTTGATTCTTACTAAAGATACAGAAGAATTTTATTAAATGCTCAAAATGATTTCTTTGAACTTCAATAGATACAAATACTTAGTCATAGTTTCGTGTTGTTCAATGCGTTGACGAGGTGTTAAGGCGTTATCGTGTCAATTTTGAATTATTTTAGATATGGAGAAATAAGACCTAAAATAGTTAAATCAGGATAATCTGGAAAAAATCTATGACACAGTTATCGAAACAATCATGTAAGAGATTGACTGCTTGCGAATCTATGAGCTGTAGCATTGCGTTGTAGAATTCTAGCGCTTAGTTCGTCATCATGATCTAAGTATCTGCTCAATACAAAAAAAGCAAAGAGAGCATAAATAAAATAAAATAGAATAAAATAACACAATCACAGATCGATACTTAAGAACAAGTAAGACCTTTGCACAAAAATCTAACGATCCTCATCAGAATCCAGACCATAAATGCTTTGAATGAACAGCATTCAATGCCGATTAGCAGCTTCCCTTAGAGATACTCTTAGTTGCTAGCGGTTGCACATAAAATAGCCGAATTTGTAGCAATTTTCCAGGAACTTGCTTCTATTTGCACGAAATTATATTACAACGCTTAAGAAAAAAGATGGAAACTTCCCCAGAAGGCAACTCCGCAACTCAGAAATGAATAGAAGGAAGCAAATTATATAACTCCTACGGCATTAGGCGTTGCCATCCTTTTCATCCTTCTCAAGACGTACAACGTTGAGGACAACCTGGAAGCAAGTGCGTCAATATGCTCTGCCCATGACCATCTTATGCTCAGAGTTAGAGACCTAAAGTATTAGTGTTTGTCGTTTTCGTCTCAGGAAAGGCTTCTTTTGTCCATTCCACCAACATCCGATGATCAGGTATTTTCATCGTCAAAGATGTGTCGTCCATATGTAAAATTCAGTTTCATGCATGTTGGTTGGTAAGTCGTATAAACATTTAATAATCTCTACGTCACGCTTATTAAACTGTTTATGCTTATTAGAAGTGCGACTATCAGCATATGTTGTATATCGCAGTTTCTTCTTTTCAGTTCAGTCAGACTTTTTTTAGTTATTGAAAATTTCTTCATAAATACAGCTTTACAAATCGCGCTAATACTGCAACTTTACCTTCATCGCTTACACAAGTCATTTCTACGCAAGAGATATATACCCTCCTGTCCGGTGGCAAAATTCTTCATGTTGAAGCCAAGCGCAAGCAACAAAATAGCCATGCTTTAGTGGAACTTTAGTCGGCTTCTGAACCTCCTTATAAGCGACATAACTTCTCCCCGAACCTTTTTTTTATTTTCTTCTCTAAATCTGCCACTACCTCATTTTCGTTTATTTTCTTCTTCAAATTTCATTACTTTAAACACTTTTATACCGACGTTTCTTATTGCTCGTAATTATGGCGTAGGAGGAAAACGGAATAACTGAGCTAATGAAACACACCTTTGGTGTCTGTATTTGAATCGTTCACTCCATTGTACATTGGAGTGTGCAGTTACAGACGTACGTTTAGCTTAACTTTTGCCGGTAACTGTGCTTAAGGTAAAAGGATACGCTAACTGGGTAGCATTAATCTCTTTATCTACTGTTCCATCTGACCGTAAATCTCCTTTATTCCGTTCGTAAAGTGCATTGTCTCGTCGGATACGCTTCCCAGTCGATGCAGAAAGGACTGTTGACGGTAGCCGGGGAGTTTCAACCAGCAGAAGAAAATTATCCGCTATTAAAATCCAATTTGTCTTTCTTGATCCGCGTAAGTAGCTTACGGATGTAGGAGACGACCTCATTGTGGCCCGTATAATTTCTTCCTTTAAGCTGGTAAATTTGTCACAATAATTGACGTGAGTAACTCCGGTCCAGACGTCCGTGTCCGTTCTCTGGTGCAAAGGTACTTAGCCACTCCGATCGGAGACCATCTGGTCGCGTCGCACATTCAAAGCGGATTTATTTAAAGTTCCAATGCACTTTTGTTTGTCTCGTTTTTTCCCTTTCTATTATTCCATTTTTTTTTCTACCTTGCTTACTTATTCCGTGGGTTCTTTTTTTTATTGCGTACCTGAAGCGAACAAAAGCGTAAAAATAAAACCAGATTCTCAAGACCCTGCACCCAGAATAAAGTTTAATCTCGCCTTACAGGAGACATTACCGAAGAAAGGAAAAGGGGATCCAGTTCCAGTTTCGTCGTCGTATTGTTTTCTTTTACCGTCTGGCCCTGCATTGTGCTACATACGAATTTGTCACCTTCAGCGATAATAGAGAGATAAATCTCTCTTTAAAATGCCAAGATGGATTTGCCGCATTGTTAATTAATGTTTACCGGTGTGGAAGGATTTGTCGCCCAATGCAATAAAGTAGAATTACAGTCACAAATTATAATTTAATAACCTGTTTAGTTTCTTCTTTCTTCGACGCGACGAAATAACGTAATGCCTTAATTCGATCTATACAAATAACAAAATAAATAAGATTGAATCAGTATATCTGCGTGTTCGTTAGAACACTATTCTATATCAAAGAAAACTGATCAAATGATGTTCTTCTTTGAAATGCAGATCGCTCTCGTAATCATATATCTATTTTTTTTCATTTTATATCCTGAATTATTCATTCATAATACTTTATTCATACTACTTAATCTATTTCTTTTAAGCTACTTTCTATTAGGAGACGTTATCTTGAAAAACATCTCAGTTTGAATTAAGCAGCGTCTACAGCTAAGCTTTCGGATTGCTGATCGCAATGAAGTACCTTTATACACTGCGCGGCAAAATTATGGGTTGATTATAACGTAACTTCTTTCGTGATAGAAGAAATGTTCGAATTAGACAAACTTATTTTTCCTTTAGTAAGAATTTTTGTATTGATTTCCAGCTAGCTAAGATCCAGGGACGTGGGCATCGAAGATGCACGGTCAATATAAATCGCATTCAGCTTCGCTTTGATTCCTGCACAAGTTTTCCCACCTAAAAAATTGAACCGAATCACCGACCAGTATCGATCTTTTTTCACGATCCCTCGAATACGTAAACTTGCTCTCTCTCAACAATAGTAATGCTGGTTTTAGAAATAACACTTGCGCAAAGTAAAAATTGTGTTTGGAGAAGAATCAGACGGGTGGAGAGAATCCATAGATTGATACGAAAGCAATTCATGGTTCAACTGTTAGCGAAGATTTACGTGAGGATTTAAGGCACCAAGCGTCTTCGACTAATCGGCTCAACAAAAGACGCGAGGATACTAAATCTCGAAAGGAATTAATAATCATCGAATCTTACCAAGAAATTTTAAGGATCCTCGCGGTTTATGGACACGGCATTAAATGTTTTCTTTTTTCTTCGATTACCGCGGCGTTAACCGATTTTTTTCCTCTCTTAAATAATATAGTCTATTGATGCATAAAAGAAAAAGGAAAATATCGGCGAACGTAAAAAAGTTGCCATTATACGCGGCGCAACATATAAAACATCTTTTTTCCATTAACGCAAGCCGTTGTATACGCCATTCCAAGCAAAAATCTTATCGGCGATATTGGACGATTCCGAAGCGGTTTAGTTAAGGCCACCATGCAAAGAATCCAGTCCGGAATAAATTACTGAAAAAAGATTGGCCCTGTCGATGTTGTTGCGACCGCCCGACCGCTTCTCTTCGTACTGCTCCGGCGGCGCCTGGAAAAAAGATTTGACACCCGGCGGACAGGAGCTGACATGCCGAAATGAAAGGCAAGGTCTGGTCCTGCGTTAATTAGTCGGCTACAATAACGAACTGGTTTCATTCCGTGCACCTAATTAATTCGATTATGCAATTAAAATGCTACCATGTAGGGACACTAAGCCTACAAATATGCCACCCAAAATAATATGCATAAAGAGAGACTAGCTACTGGCTCTTCTTTTTTATTTTTTGAAATATAAGCAGATATGGCTAATAAAATCAAGCAACAGCTTCAATGTAACAATGTTGAATACAAAAAAAACTAAAAATATACTGAATCTCTAAGGAAAGAAACATTACTTCTTAACGATGGACCATTAAATAATACAATTCGTTACTTCTCGTTTAGTTTCCACGAATTTATTAAGTAAATACGTTTTTTCTAATATATTGGCGCGTTAATCTTGTCCAGGCGTGTATTTCCAATCTTCCGCGCAGCCAAACGAGCATTACTTATGTTCTTATTCTCTATCGAGTTATGATTATTATTATTATTACAAACAAACTAACGAAGTTTACGAACCCTAAAAGAGACCAAGACGAAAAACGAGTATATAAAATATTTCAATTCCATTCGAACACGTTCCCTGCTGCTCCGCTCAAGGTTAACGCGAGCACGCCATCGCGAATATAATGGTTAGATATAGGATCGACTCTATGAAGATGACTTTTAATAAAGAAGTGTCCCGCCTATTACGCTTAACGATTCGAATACGAGCAATAAATGCGCACGGAACGAACGAGAGAGGCATCGTTTAAAACCGCGGAAGATCGTAAAGAAGAAGCGGCCGCTTTTTTTCCAAAGACTATGCAAATAATAAGCGTTTCGCGCGTTCCGAATTACAGTAATTTTTTAAATTTACGCGCGTATTACACCTAGCTTAATTAAACCCTTTAAGCGGGCCGCGGAGAAAATTGTTTCCATATACGTCGAAGATTAAACACGGATACTGTGCGGGTAAGAGTACCGCAAATTGTGTCCTACGGCGGGGCGTTGCCGACCTCTCTTTTGTAGATTGTACTTCCTTTCCCGGTGGGAACAATCATCGGATACAATGAAGCCATATAAAAAGGTCCTTTTAAAAAGATAAAAAACGAAGGAAAAAACGAACGGCTGCCTTCCGCGCCGGTTTTTCGAGTACGCAAGTACGACGGAACGGAATGGTAAATTGGTGCAGCTTTATCTCCATCGTCATTATATTTTTTAAAAGGGAGGTGGGCGTGATTTCGTAATTTTAATTAATCTAAAAATTTACAGTGTTGCCGCGCAAGATAGAAATGTACGATAAGAATTAAAGAGCTAATACCGAGGGTTCGACAAGTTCGGCTGCGACGAAATAACACGAAAACCAAGCGAACATCTTGCAGTTCTAGAAAAGTAAGCTTTTATTGGCGTTAATTACTACTTTACTATATTGTATGTTTATTGTAGGAAGGAAAATATCAGAAAATTGTCTCTGTAGGCGCTATAGACTGTGATATTGTGCAACTTTCTGATGACCTGAACATCGATTGTAATTTTCTCGATAATTAGATTCAAAGAGTTAATGAGCTTTGCACCGCTGTCCTAAAACGAAACAGCGTATCTACATATTTGGATAAAACGAACTGAATGCTGCTATACCTCCTGGTGTCGTTGATCTATTTTCAAAAGCTAAGAGCACCTGTGTGTGGCTAAATACGCCTAAAAATATATAACGTATCTACATGTTTACATGTTTTACTAAGACAACTTCGCGTATCTAAAAAATACTTAGCCAAAAGGTCGTATGCGATAAAAATAATGCAGATAGGCCTTTTTCTAGCTTAGGCTTCCAACGTGATTGCCTGTTTGCATTTGTGACGTAGAAAGAGCTGGCTCTCCCTGACTCATTATAACCTAATAACTAAAATATCTTCGCATAATATTCAATTTAATATATCAGAGGTTGTTAATTTGAATAGTTCCGTTATAGAATACGTCTCAGCGTTATTATCAGCAACCAGCAGACTTTATTATATTTCTTCCTGTAGAAATGAATGTCTACCCATCTTAAAAAGAAATGAAGAGCCTCTAAAGCACTATTCCACAGGCAAATACTTACCGTTTTAAAACTCTAAATATACAACAAGCAGTTAATATATCTACGATGCGGTCTAAAGTAAATTGTCTCAAAGCAAAGGGGAAGGAAAGTGACTCGAATTATGTTCCATTAGGAAGTGAGGAAGAGACGGATGATACAAAAAATGAACCGGATTACGACCGACAGTAGCTTCAAAGAATGTATCGCCCAAAGAAGATGGAATAGGTAGTGTTTCACGAGTTGCAATTGTTATTTTATAAGTTAGAAGTAAATTTCAAATTTTTGAAACTGTTTTACTGTTACGAGGTAAACGATACGAGATACAAAACGGAAACGGAAAAAGCCCGATGAAACGTTTAGACAACGCAAATAAAAAACGCAAGGTAGCTCCGGTATAGCTACCGATTTTGTAAAAGAGCACATCACATTGATGGAGTAATTCTGAAGTGATGAGTCCAAAACTACTTTTTATAATAATTGTGATAGGCATTTTATGCAACTATCTTCAAACATACTGTCAACATCTTCCAGCTTACAAAAAGAAAATTAACATACAGGCTGCAGTAGTATGACGATAAGAACTTTATTAACCAAGGTGTTACCTTGTTTAGAGCAAAGGCTTCGTTAGCTTTATCAGCAAGATAACCACTCACGACATACAGGGAGAAGGAACAAAATTCGTTTAACGGAAATAATGTCTTAGCCAACGCAATATCTACCCGAAATCTAGGTGATGATATAAAGAAAGCTATGAGTAATAAAAGACCACCAATATCGTTCAATTACACTGGCTAACAAATTTCAACTTTTAATTTTGCCATAAAATAATTTATACTAATTTCAATAGAAAACATATATTTTATAACATTTATTTTAATAAAAGGTAGAAGGTCAAGTTAGCTCGATTTTCTTTTATATTTCAATGAAACGGGTTTTTTTAGATTAGAACATAAGTTAACGTATATTTGCTAATATCTACAGCATATCTTCCTAACATCCAACGGTAATCTGCTAACATAACAGGATTCCATTTCTTCTGATACCGTTTCTCCATTTCCATGATGTCTTGGTGGAAGCCCTCACCGTGTTCATCGCTAACGTCGCCCATATTTTCCGGACAAAAATCCAAGCGAGAATGTCGAATGTGCACTTTAAGGGACATATTACAGCCAGCAGCGTGAAATGCTTGTAACATATCCGTTACTAAAGTTTTATAGTTGTCAGCTTTTTTGTTTCCCAAGAAATTCGTGAAAACTTGCACCACGGAGAGCCAAGCTGTTTTTTCCGTCGCTGTTAATTTGGTTTCAAAGATTTCATCATTTACTATGTCTCGTATCCGAGGTCCAACAGAAATAGCTTCTTTCAGTTTCCCTTGTGTTAATTTTGGAAACTTCACGAAGGTGTTTAAAACCTTCGCTTTCGAGATCCGATGCCCCAAAGATTTTCGTGAGCCAAAATTTCACGTGGAGAGGTGGTTTAATGATCTTTTCTTTTTCAACTAGAGACTGATGCTGTACATTGTCTTTTCTTGATATAAACTGTTGTCGTAGTGGCCACTCTTGCTTATGGTAATGTTTTTCCCAAAGACATAAAAAGCAACAGTATTTGGTGTAACCAGATTGCGTACCAAAAATAATTGTAATTACTTTAAAATCTGCACAAATATTCCAGGAATAGTCTTTGTCCTTTATCTTTTCTAATAAAATTTTCAGATTTTCCTAAGTGTCTTTCATAGAAACAGCATAACCTATCGCAATAGAAGGATAACGGTTTCCATTATGCGACAAAACTGCTTTTAGGCTGGTCTTTGATGAGTCTATGAATAATCTCCAAGAACTGGGATCATGATGTATTCCAAAAGCTTCAGAAAGTTTATAAACATTATTGCAGTAGACCGGCCATACTATAAAAACATTTTTTCTGTATCCAGAGCTAAGCCAATGTTGCCGCTTTTCGAATAATTTTTAGTAAGTTTTAGTAAGACTAGTAGATAGTCGATGCCGTGATCATTAAAAGCTATTAAGGAATATTAATTTATTATGGTTATAGTAAAATTTCCACTTACTCCCCTTTCGCGTAACTTTGTATCTATGGCGGTCGCTTTTTTCTTACATATACGTGTATTTCCAAGATTTTAGAATAAGTATTGTAGCATTCCTTAGTGAAAATCGCACACCACTCCGGTACGCATAAACCAATCTAATCACGCTAAGTACATTGTCGATTCTGAAGATTTTGCGAGAACGTTCCATTTCCAGACTGAACACATTTCTTTTGTAGCAGCTTCATTACGCGTTGGATACCGATGGAGTTGCCTCAACAGATCATGTTATAACGTAATAAGCACTCTTAGCGGCATGAACGCTCACCGTACTAGATATGGTTTTCAATGTATAAGAGAAATTAGCGAGATGTTCGACATGTTTAATCGACACGTACATTTCCAGCCAACGATAATCCTGGAGAAAGGAGAATGTAATTCAACTTCATTCTATCTCCTTTTGATTCGTAACTCCCAAAAACTTCTTTCACTAAGCACGTAGAGAATAATTCAACTTGGTCTTAAGAATAACTTCCCAGATTAAATACGGTTATTCAGCGATTCAAGTTTGTCAGGGATCGTTCATATTTCAAGGTTGCGGTGTAATTGGCGCCGGACAGTTATCTATAGCATAGTATTACAGGTAATTTTAAATTATTTAGTTAAATTAGATTGTGTTATTGGTAAGAACAATAAATGTTTTAAGGCTGTAATTATTCTTGGTTGAAAATTAACAAATAATATCGATTGAATAGTGCGAAGACGTTAGACCAACAAGCGACAGCTTTTATTCGTACCTGCGCTAGAAAGAGATGTATAGCAAGTTTACATACTTAGCGCGCTAGAAATGAAAAAATGCCTAAGTTGAAAGCTAGTTTTCTGTAATTTATTAATCGTTGGCGATTAAAGTTTGGGCAACCTCAGGTAGACGTCTAACTTGAATAGATTGTTTTTTAATGAAAGCTTATGGATTCCCATGAATCTTTTGTGTGAACTTAGTTTTACCTAACGTTTGGCTTATGGCTTATATTTACTTGAGATTTATGAAGTACACGCACAACAGAAGCTCGTTTTGCATAAGTGGATGAATTTACAGAACAAATGTTTCCCAAAAATTAACCCCGGCAAGCGACAAAGCGGTACGTGCAGTGTACACAGTGCTAGTTTTCGAACAGGTTTATCGCATTTCATCCAAGTTTGTTTTTGTGCCATCATACGTAGGATCGAGGTCTCTACGTTGTATTTCGTGTTTCGTTAGGAATCCGACAATAGTCGACAATTGCTTCAATTAACGTTCAAACATATACCGAGTACTTACAGTATTTCGAAACGATTTCACCATCTCAAATAGTTTCACATCAAAGGGTCCACCGGCTTAGCTGCATCGACATATGCAGGTAAAGGCGGTACTAGTAGCAATTCTTTTTATTAACGGCATCGTTATGTAAATGCGTTTTTAATTGCCGCCGAGACGGTTATTCATTACTTCATTCTTTTCAGACGCACGTGACTTGTTTACAAAGACGACAGGACGTAGTAGTACTATTATTACAAAGAACAAACGGTGTCTATCTTGGAGACTACGTGTCGCAGAGGTGCCAGAGCGGAACCAGTCGTGCGTTTCTTTTTTGCTCTTCGTGGTTTTATTGATGCAGTCTCTCGCGGCACCGGCGGGATAATAGAAATGTGCAAACGTCCTCCCGTGGCTCCCGGCCGGGTTAATTTCCTTTTCTGTCGTTATTACCGCTGAATAGCCAGACGTATGGTGGTAATTATCGAGATATGACGATAATCATCCTAATTGGAGAAGATAATGTGAAGAAGTGCTATATTTACAACATGTTAATGCTTCAGTAAAATGCAACCGAATCCAATAAATTAATAACAAACAGAATTTTTAGTCAATCCGGAAATCGTTGCAATATCTAACGCCATCTTTAGTTATTTGTATCTACGCGGACTTAACGTGAAAGTTTGGTTTTACCACAGCGCGTTGCGACTATTCTAAGAAAATATTTTTTTCCTTCCAACGACGCATTTAATTAATTAGAGAGGACAAAGGCGAGTGAAATCATACCTTTTTTGCAGCGACTAAACAGACTCGTGTTTTATCGGCTCTCGGGGAAAGCAGTAGAAGACACGAGTCTGTCTAATCGCTGCAAAAAAGGCATGATCTTGCATCTTGTCAAGGTGTGATAGTCCTTCTAACAACATTCGACGAATCCAGAATAAAGCTGCCAAAACGAGTACTCTTTCAATGCGCCTAAATTTAAATTAACAAAGAGCAGAGCAGCATTCGCCTCATGAGACGAATAAACACGAGTCTATCTAGTCTCTGCTGACCCTGTGAAGCGCAACTAATTTCTGCAGGTTTAGTCCAGAAGCCAAAAAAAAAAAAAAAATCAGCACCAGGTGCTGATTTTTAAAGTACAAAACAACGTATTGATGCAACGTCTACTTTTGTATTCTTTCATCCTTAAAGATGATCAACTTTTATCCTGAATTAAAAATTAATTTCCTTTCAATTGTTAAGAAAAGTATAACAAGAATACTTGCAAACAAGCTAGGGAGTAATTTCAGTACTATATTACGTAATCACATCGTTTAGCTCAAAAATTGCCTTTTCTTCAAAGGTTTGAATGACATAGTTTCAAAGAAGAATCTTCGGAATCTCGTAGAGCGGATCCGCATAATTAAAAAATTCCATATTTTAGTATTCTGCTTGGCGTAAACAATTACAACGTCCACACACTTAAAGTTCCCCGCTATATTTGTACGATAAATATTAGTACCCATTTAATTAGCTCTTTCAGTAAAGATGTTATTAACGATTGCGTAATGGGAAGTATTAAATTAGCATAGTACGGATGCCATCATGAATCATAATGCCAACATTAAAAGTACAAGAATGTTTTGAAATTCTAAATTTAAAAAAGCAATAAATGCGTAACCATGTGATGGTCTCTCACCACCAGTTACATCAAATTCGTTTAAGTTATTCAGGCAAATGCTTACATTCAAGGTTAGATATGTAATAATTATTTTCGGGACTTATTCTTAATCTTTTACAAGCATAACACAGTTAACATTACTTACCGTTGATTTTAAATATTTAATTTTTTGCGCATACTGCTGATACGCTAAAAGCATATTTATTTCTTATAAATTTGATCTCATTAAACATAATCGATTAAAATGCATACCTTTAAGTGTCTACACCTACGATTATATAAGACATGAGGCGACATATTTCGTTGTGGCCTCTTATGTTCTTGAAGTATATGCTTTTTCTATTCAATCTATCTATCAATCAATCAAATCAGTTGCCGCGTTAATCCCTCGTAAGAGTCCGTGAAAGTACGGTAGCGAATATAATCCTTTCTTAATACATATTTCTGAGAAGGCATGTCTTTCATTAATCCATTGTATAACTCTATTACTAATTATTATCATGGCTTCCATTAGATTAATGCAAATTCGGTTAGCTGTAATGCCAACGTCAAATATTTACTATGCGTGTTGGACGGCTGTATATTTTTTTTGTATCGATAGTGTATCCTTGAAAATGTAAATTTTGGTAAACCAAGAGACTAAATTTAACACGTTCAACTAATGGATAGAATGACGATGTACTTTGTAAATCTATAAGACAACACATTGTGATAATGTTTACCTGGTCATCGATGAAAACAATGATTTTGATTCGATGGTTAGTATGAAATGAATATCTAAAAAGAAGCATTAAAAGCTGGTGTTGTTATACACGTTGATTTACTCTAAAAAGCCGTTAACGTCTGAAATTCATTAAATCTCAATACGAAGAGAGTTCGATAATTATTTGGCCTCGATAAGAGATGGCGCCACCGCTTCGTAAAAGTAACCTTAGACAGGAATCCTGGCAATTAATTTATGAATAACAGCCATTTAACGTGAATGGCGTTAATAATAACAACAATAAAGGACATCGAATATAGAGCAGTGATGACATATTGGTTTTTGTAACTCACATCAGTGAAGTTTATGTGGATTCTGCATAAAATATTGGGCAACTGAATTTAGACGCTGCCGTACAAGCCTTTTTTGCGAAGAAAGAAATCACCACATAAGAGGTGAAGAAATTCACGCTATGTCGTGGAATTCAAAGAAAATTATGTAATCCATGCAAAAAATCAGCTCTTTTATAGAGCAAATAGCGTCAAGGCATAAGATCAAAAATAGATTCTAAAATGTTTTTGATTTTACTTAAATCAGAATCAGCTCTAGTTGATCGCGCTAGTAATAATGATAGCAAGGACTGTGGCGTAGTATGATAAATGATAAGTTGATGGTGTTAGATGTTGCTGATGGATTTTAGTCAAAAACAACCGTATTATGTCCAAGCTCCTTATTTTCCAATAATGATAGCAGCTACTGTGACGTAGTATGATAAACAATACATAAGTATCGGCACCCTCCGCACCACACAAGTAATATATAATATTCGGTCACCGGTTGATGATGAGCACCATTCGTTTCCTCGAAACGGCCGTCCCGGACTAATTATTATATATTACAATATAATAAATGAACTTGTGAGGTGTAAAGGTGCCGATACTTATGTGTTGAACGTGCTATTGCTATTAATTCAACCACTTGCTGATCATTTTGTGCCATGGTACATAGCTAATCAGTAATAAATCAGTAATAATAATGTAAATTACTATTAATTTCTCTTTGTTCTGAAAATGTATTGTTTACGTAGAAATTAAAATTTGTAATAAAATCAAATACACGAAAATAAAATTGATGAATAAAGGCGTGCAGTACTCTTTTTGTACTGCACATAACCATTATATTCCACAAATCTACTCATCAAGTTATAATTAAGTTTATTTCCTTTGTTTGTCGTACACCCTGTAAAATATTTGAACAAAAAATGATAAAGAAAAGAAGATAATACAAATATTGATTGTAATATTATTCCGTTTACCTTCTAATGTGCTATCGCTGCGTATCTCCAACCTTGATATAAGCTGAAAGCTTTATTTTACGTAAAATTCTTTTGTATTTGAAAATTGAAGATCGCAAAAAACGTGGCGCGAAAATGGAAAAATCTCTGAAAAAACCTAACGTGCCGAGATAGATAGAAGATCAAAATGAGACGCGTGCGGCTACAGCGTTGTCATATGCGAACAGCGCTCTTCAAGGCGGTAGTCATCGTGATATTACTAGCATTATCTTTAATTTAGTGATAATTAACTAAAGCGTTTTGAGAAGGTACGAAACTTAATGCCGTAGTGCCTGTCCTAGACGCAACTGTTTAGATTATTTATACTTAATGCAAAATGAGATAAGTATTGGTTGATTATAATAATTCTGTTTACTACAAAACATAATAACTCACATACATACAACTTATTTAATTAACAGCCTCCAGCGAAAAACCTTCTTCACATTGTTAGAAAACTGTGGAAAACTAATCGAATGTCATCACCTAGGCATTTATTTCCATTCATATCCGCAATTGTATGACTTGATTTATGTGGACGTACCATAATCATGCGATAAAGATCGCAAAATAATTTCCTGCTGAACATATTTACCGGTTTTCGCTTGAATAATCGTCCGTATTGACATTGATTACCATTCACACAGCATCAATCAAACGCTATTATGTTTACATCATTACTTCGCGTTTAGTAAAAAAAAAAATTAAGCAAATTGTTGCGCTACGCTTACAGCAATGTCATTGAAGTATTGACATTGTACTCTTTAGTTAGTTCTATTCAGAAATACGAATGTACGAAATAAAAAGGTTAACAATAAAGCTAAAAATAGAACGTGATCGATTCGGTAAGAAAAAGTCTCGAAGATTAAAAGGAAACGAATAAGCTGTACAATATCGCTCGAAACGTATTAATCAACTTTCGATAATTGATAATCCGTTCTTCTGGAAGCTGATTAAAATTCGGACAGTGATGAATTGGATTGATAAAGCGTGCGATTACGACACATTTACGTAAGGTAAATAACCTTTAAGTGTTATTTATCATAAACGCCGTAAATATAAACACGTAAGGTATGTAAACGTTTAGAAGGAAAGGTAAAAAGAGGGACAAACGCTGAATTTACTTTCGATATTCAGTCAGGTGGCAAACTTGCAAGCAGCTTTTGATTATAAGAATAAGTTAACGCTGGCGAATGATTAACCGCCCTCTTGAGGTTAAGACAAGTCAGCCGTATTGATCTTCTACGTAAAAATATTAATTTTCTTCGAATCAGCAGCCTCGCATGAGAAAAAATCAGTTATTCGATGCCTTAGTACGGTGATTCTAAAGAACAAATGCGACTTCGAAATAATAAGAATCTTAGAATAGTTACGGAGATCTCACAACGAGAACGGACCTTAATATCAATGATGCGATCAAGATAAGAGAGAGATCGAAACAAAATTAAGGGGAAGAAAGTAGGTGCAAGTAAACATAGCGTCAGCCCTCTATTCATTAGTTGTCCCGAACGATCTCATCTTAGAAGCCAATGTTCGTGAACAAGATGAGGAAGACTGTGTTAGTAACGCGAACTTCGTTTAGCATTAAAAGTCAAGAATAATTGGAGGAACCAGATTGTTGTGGATAAGGCTATTGATGTACAACAAATAGCTTCGCTTTAGCAAAGAAAACAAGGAGGAGCGAATTAAATTAGTCTATGAGCGAACTAAATTGTAGACAGAGAGTGGGACACTGAGTAAATTTGGAATGATTCCAACGAACTGTTCCATGCAGAATTAATGAATCATAAATATTGTTTGAATGTGTGACTAGTTACAATGTGAAAGTAAGATTTATATATTTTAAATAAAATTCCATCAAGTGACAAAGAAGAAAGCTGAATCAGTAGGTGAAGGGATGTGTATCATTTGCAACATCGTCAAATCCGACAAAAGTTATAAAGATTTTATTGTAATTATATTCAACTATTTTTTGAATGATGCTTGTTATAAGAACACGCCATCCTCTATGCTTCTGTTTTTTCGCTGGAAAAGGTCAAACAGGTGCTGATGTTGTTTGACAATTTTTGTATATCCAGTTAGCTCTAAGAAAGCCGTAAGAATTAAACTTTTCTCCTATTTCTCATCACAGAAATCATATCATGATATACATGTTGCTTAATTAAATTATCAACAACAAAAATAATCAGTGGAAGATCGTAATATGTTCCTAGTAATTCAGTTAAACTACTTAGACCCAGAATCAATAATTTATGGGGCAGTGGCGTAGTTTCTAGATTCCGTTAGATTAAATGTTGGTATTTCGAATTGCGTCGTATGAACTAGAGGTAGTCCACTTCCATTACAAATCATTAGAATTCGGTGGAGGCGCTGGTTTCATTAAACTGGGTAATTAATTTTGAGAAAAGAATTGTTACGTGGACCTTCAACACGTACTCAAATTAAGGATGTTTTCACATATATTCCATAATAATGGTGCTATACAAATACTTATATTCGATGATCATATGTATAGATCACATAAACAGAAAATATGTCACATTAGTTGTTGAGTAGGTAGTATTTCTTTATTTTATATTATTTGTAGCTTTTGGAGCTTTCCAGCAAGCATCTTCCGGAAGGTTTTAAGGAAGTGCCAAATTACTTCCCAGTTAATAAGCACGCTCTTACTACTTTGCAAAATAAAAGGCCCCAATGGCTCCTAAAGAACAATAGAATCGAGTTTGCAGCTACATTCTAAAAGTGCTTTTCAAATACGAAACAAATAATAAAAAACTATTTCAAGCTTATAAGAAGCTTGAAAGTACTATATTATCAGCTTTGTGAGCAGCCGTTCAATTTCAATTCTTGCAAGAATGGATCCATGTTTTCGCTGGCAACATTTCCAGATCTCGTTTTTGTTGTTTTTATAGGAAAGGGAATGCTAAACTCCTTTAACGTAGGAGGTCACCAACAGAGGTCTGAGACGAACTTCCCGTGATTTATACCCAATGAGGTGTCGAGAAATTAATTTGTTGCCATCGTTTTACAAACTTTATCCATTTCTTCCTATTCTTCGCCGAGTTCCATTTTTCTCCTTAAAACATCATCTAGTGTCCTGTTTCATTTCCTTTTAGGTCTTCTCCTTTTCGATTTTAGCCAAACAGCTCTTCTTATCTGTTTTTCTTGTTGTTACTGCTTTTCTGTGATACATCATTTCAGATCCTTGTAGTAAAGGTAAGTACTTCTTGCTTTTCTAGAAATTTCTTGTTGATCAAGAAATTCTTGCCTTTATTCTCTCATCCAATACTTCATTTCCTTTATTGTTCGCAGGTATTTACATATTTTCAATTGTTAGATTTTCTCACCATCTGACTCTATAGTTATCGCAGTCCTTTCATTCCTTATGATTAGAGAGGGCAAAAGCGAGTGAGATCGTACCTGCTTTGCAGCGACTAGATAGACTCGTGTTTTGTCGACTCTCGGGGAAACCAGTAAGCAACACGGATCCTTTCTTATCAGACGAATAGACACGAGCCTGTCTAGTCGCTACAACAAAATAAAAATAATTTCACCTAAGCTCTATATTTTAATATTTTTCCTAGAATTCTCTTCTGGAACTAAGAAACATTGGAATGTCATGCGGAAGCGCACATGAAATCAGTAATTTTTGACCATCTATAAGCGATGTATGGATATAAATAATATAAATAAAATATAACGTGCTCAGGGCTAGAATTTGACTTAAAAGGATATGGTAGGTATATACCTAGAGTGCAATTAAAATTAATATTGTGGTGACCAAATGCTTTTGTATGTTTAGCATCTCCTCCACTTAAAATTTATAAATTTATATTCCCAACGTGTACCTGATGTCATCTCCGCAAATTATTCGATTGTCTGCAACATTCCGTTTTAATTTTGCCGCTGCGCGAGAATAAAGAAAAAGGACTCCGAACGTGAAACCATCCTTAAACACACAAGCATTTCGTATTCTTCGCTACTTTTCTTTTCGGTAGAAGACCGTTTAAAATTCAAAAGAAGTGTATCACGGATCGGAGGTGCCAATGCTTAACTGTCGTATTTTTATCACGATTACAACCGCGTCCGCTCTTCGAAATAAGTAAATAGCAACAAAAGCGACATCAATTTCAACTATCGCCTCGAAAATAGACGGCGAACATCATTATCCTTGCATTGTTGGCTACGAAATCCGTATATACATTGACATTGAAGAAAAATAACACAGGCGAAGTTCGAACGAATGGCCCGGGATTAAAAATAGCGGAATCGGCGTAACTTCCAAAAATAAACGGCATGAACTTGAAAAGAAAAAAAAAAAAAAACGATCGCGCTCTCGCGATATGCGCTTCCATCCGCAACTTTTTCCCGCAGCGCACTGCGATCGAAGTAGCGTATCGAAGCCGTTTAACGCGAGACAATTATATATGACGAAAAAGAAGAAGCAAAGTGTATGGTGGTATTTCGCCGTGACCTTGATCATGATTTTAAGGCTTCGTAGGCAACTAAGCTCTTTCAAATTGAAATCAATACTTTCCCAACGAAATCTTAGTCGACAGAGCCAAACAACTAGCTTTTATCTTATTTTATATTTAATTTTTTGCAAAAAAAAATATCAATTTCCGTCTGAGTTCGCTGCAACATTGATCTTAAAAAAGGTGCTTAATACGAACTTTTATTGAAATTTTTTCTCTAAACCGCGTCATTTTCGAGATATACCCACTCCGTTGTTAACTCGAGCAGTTCACTCTGTATGCAACGGCTACGGCAACGGGAAAATTAATTACATGGTCCATGGTACGTGCAATTGCACGATCGCGTTGCTCTTTTTGCGAATTTTAACTCGTCTTTCGCGGAAAAGGAACAACAAATATATCGCCCTGGTTCGTTGCACTGCGCCCGCCGCGCGAAGCGATATAACACGTTCGTATAGTACCGAAAGAACAAGGGAAAAGGCGGAATAAATGAATTATTGCTACGAACGGAAGTGTAACGCCGATGAGCGCCGGGATGATGAAATAATAATGGAAGAAATACCGCTATACTTAGCAGCGTTTGATCTTATGAAATCTTTTTTATTCTATATTGCACGCTGCATAACTACGACTTTGATATTTCGCTAGTAAAAAGAAATCCGTCGGTATAATTATAGCGTCTATGAAGGCGCAGTTGATCATAAATAAACATCGGTCTTGTGCAAATTCGAGTGGAACGAGATTTTTAGAAGAGTTCCCTAACCTTTTTCGTTCATTTTGAAGTGTAGGTTTAGGAAAAAGGCTTGTAATCTCAGGTAGATTAAATGATATTAAAGGGAGATGAGTCTTGTAGGTTTTGAAGGAATTAAAATAAAAAAGCAGATGAGAGATCAATGGCCAAATAAGGAAGAAATCGTAAAAGTTAATAACGTTATCGCTTGATATTATACCAAAAACGTCTATTGAGGAGCTAAGAAGTCCGCGCTGATAGTCTTGGCTATTTTGAAAGCCAAGGCTACCGGATCTTCTTAATCTAGACAATCAAGCAGCGTAAAGAAAAGGAAAAACAGTCTCATTAATAATAGCAATAATATTAATTGGTATCCTTGCAATCCTAGTAAACTTGATATCCTTGCAAATTATAATAACACTAAAGAAAAATGAGATTGCTTAGATACAAAAACTATTGCAAACTAACATAAAAGGTAAACGGAAGGGAACTCACATCAATATTACTTTAATTTACCAAACAGCTACTGCTGTTTTCTTGTTTTTTTTTTCCGTCATTTTCGCTTTCTTCTTTCTACAAATGCTAATTTTTGTTAATAGTTCAAGAGCAGCAACATATTTGTGAGTGGCCTTAAGCAACTGCGGCCATTCTTCGTACAACAGCCTAGAAGAAGCTCCAGCGTTCTCATGCAACTACGACGGAAACCTAAATTCTTTAAAATAAAGGATCGTCCGTAGAAGTCTGCAGCATATAGTGAGTATTAACTTTAATCAAGCACCGTTGTTGATTGGAAAACTGATTTTGACCAAGTTAAAGTATAATAAAAGCTTTTTTGACGTCAAAACCGCTTAGTATGAACTTGTACGTACATTGATTATTGATGCGTTGAAACAACTAAATCAATGTGTTCTATTTAATTAGTGTACATTTTGAGTTTGAACAGTACCATAACGGACTTTCTTCTAATCGAAGGATGAAGTTGAGCATAATACGTTTTTATGTCTTTCCATAATGGACTAGAGCGAGTAGACTCTATTGGAACCCACGCCTATAGTTGGCATACCGAGCGAACTGGCAACCTTATGTTTCAGAAAGGTAAGTACCTCGCCTAATTTGATAGGAAGCTTGCAAGGTTCTACTAATTATAATCCTCACAATGCACAATTAAGAAAAAATCGACAATAGAACCTATTTAACAGGAGCAATGCATTTTATGCGTGCGGGATGAGAAGATGGTTACGGATATATTCCTGAGATGACTTTCCTGAAATTAGGAAGCCGAAAGAAGACCTTCTCCATCAAATTCCATTATTACATGCTAAACGTACAATACACTTTATTCATGTAGATTGATGATATAATTTCAAAGTTCTTCTTCTCCTGACCTAAGAACCGCTGCTGATGCTAGCGTCGCTTAGAATCACTTGTTAAACTTCCAAAATCCGTAACAGGCGGTCGCTCTTACTCCTTCTCTAATAATTGCGTTCCTTGAACTCTAACAATATTATTAATAATAATAATATGCCAATGGATGTGCCAATGCTAGATTTCCAGAACAAATCACCTGTACAATAACAATAATAATAACATCTTTATTTATCCAATGATTTGAGACCACTCACAGGACAACATGGATTCTGTAAGTGGTCTCAACAACATGGGTTTGTGAAGGTATACAAAACATTAAAGAATATACTGGTTGTTCTGGGTGTCAACGCATTGCTACAAGAGCAGTGCCATTGATTGCATTCGTAACACTAAACTTATACATTTCAATTACTTCAAAGCAGTTGATTATAACCAAGGCAAACATTAATGGTAATCAAGGAAGAGGAACGTGCTTATACGATGCTGGAAAATCAACAGATTTTTTTGTAACGTATTGTAACATGGAAATCCATATAAACCAGCAATGGTGATCAGTATTGGACAATAGTTGCCCAGTTGGTTAAAATGAAACAATACAATACAATAAAAGCTATTTCTTATCCACCAAAATACAAGGCTCTGTAACAAAATGTTTGTTTTCTACGGTTGCCTATTTCCTCGAAGACAATTAAGCAACATTCTCAAACAAAATAAATTCAAATCCATCAGCTTTATTCGTTTTCCAGCGCAGCGTCCGATATAATGCAATACTTACGCGTAAAACGGTTTCGATAAAATTGCGCAACAACCGTACCGTACAACACCTAACCATAAAAAATTCAATTAAAATCCGAATTAAAATAGTTTCGTCGTTCTCTATCCCGACCGACGCTAATTAATTTAAAATTGGCCGTGCGGTGGCGCTTCGCTACATTATCAATAAATTATCTATTCATTTGCTGCACCCCTTTATTTGCTCGCGATATCGATCCTGTACTGATACTGTACAGTGGTAACTGGGTAGTGTACATGCTGTAATTGAATCAAACGTTCGCCATTGGAATACGCGACCGCTTTCTTTTTAATTTTGCGCGTGTATATATATATATATATATCGCTCGGATGTAATTATTTGATTTGAGTTTTTTTGGTACTGCTGTTGTTTCCGTTGTATGCATGCAAAGCATACATACTGTACGCGGCAAAATTACGGAATGATTTCATTAAATCTGAAGCGATTTGCGTTGCGAAGAAATACTTAAAGTTCTTCTCGCTTAGGTTTTTGTAGCTTCTAATTTAAAAAATGCTAGTAAGGATGTTCAATTAAAAACACTCAATGACCAATTTTTCGCGGTCTTCATTATTAAAAGAAAATTGAAACATGGATCTAAGTATGGATCATCTAAGTGAACGATGAAATTTAAAATTTTCTTGTCGTCGTGTCGGTGAGAATGCTCATGGTGTATTTATCAGTAGAGACGATAAAGGCAGGTGGAATTGTTCCTTTTTTGCAGCGACTAGATAGATTCGTGTCTATTCGCCTCATGAGAATGGATTCATGTCGCCTACTGGTTCGTCAAAGCACGAGTCCGTCTAGTCTCTGCAGAAAAGTAATAATTCCATCCGCCTTTGTCGTTTCTACTTATTACTAGAGACGACAAAGGCAGGTGGAATTATTCCTTTTTTTGCAGCGACAAGATAGACTCGTGTCTATTCGCCTCACGAGAATGGATTCGTGTTGCCTACTGGCGTCCGCGAGGATCGACACAATACGAGTCTGTCTGAGTCTTTGCAAAAAAGTAATAACACCATCCGCCTTTGTTCTGTCTATTTATTAGCGATCAGAATTATGTATAACACTACCATGATAGATGCTGCATTCACCAAATTCACTTTCGGATGAGGTCTCGTTAATGTTAAAGTTAATGTGCGGATAATTGGCAATAGAACCATTGTTTTTTTCTACTTTGACGAAATTCTAACATCTGGACTTCTTTTCATCGTCTGTTCTTGCGGAAATGTGTCCAAACGAAGATGATCCTGACTTATGAGATGGCACTAATTCGCTTCCACAAGGTGATCCACTTCCGCACTCTGCAATCTTGTTCGTTTTAGACGGCGTCGATCAGTAGACGAAAACCAATAGAACGGCTCATTATATCTCTTACGCGTCTTGATTTCTTCTTATAGAGGTGCTGACCGATTACGTACACGTATTTAGATAAGCTAGGGCCAAAAATAGGATTACGCATGCGCAGCATGCAACTAACTGTATCAGTGTTGCACCGTTCCTTTTGTCGGTCAACACGAAAACGGCCACTTACGTATAAACGATTACATCTGATACAAAAAAATAGCAATTTCCTTGGATATTAATTAGCTGCCTCAAATTGCTATCGGCAGCAATAGCAATAGCATTCCTATTATCTTTGGATTCACTTCGCCATAGCTGATATGCGTGCTACTTGTCGAGGTTATGGTTTCTCGACATTTAGTTATTTTCAATACATTCACAGTGTTCTAACAGTTATTTTGTGATTTTTTTTCTTCTTCTTGTTACGCTGATACCATTCGGGTTAATCTCATCATTTTATCAAACGGTTTGCGTCGTACTTCTTCGGTTCGTTTCTTCTAATACATTTTTTACTACTTTGTCACAATAGGTGAAATCTTTTAAAGATTAAAGGGAATATGTCGTTGATCTTCCATGTTATGCTCAAGGTGATTCTACATCATTAGAAGCTACGTAAATTTTTTGAGGGACAACTTTTTTAGATTCACTCCAGATTACCCCCAAACTTCTCACGATTCTGGCATAAATTTTTGTCAATCATGTCAAAACCGAGAGAAAAACTGCAGCTGAAATAGAAGCCAAGCTGTGAGCTTTTGTTAGTGACATTAACGTAAAAGACTTCTGAACTCTTCGCTATTGCCAAATAGATCACACACAAGAAGTGTATTAGGTATACAAGAGTAAATAGCAAGATATTTGCAATCATCCATCCTTAACATTTTTGTTGCTTATCGTAACAAAACAATGGAACGATTAGCTTGAAGACCATAAGTAAAACTTGCACCATGAGGACGAAGTAATAGATTGCATTGAAACATGATAAAGCGGCTGCTAACTGGTAAGAGGCAAAAAAAAATAATATTCTGTAATATGTATGAGATTTACCGTAAGAAAATTTACACTAAAGCTAAAGAAAAATAGAAGAACAACACGCCATAGAAACTTATAATGAAATTCCTCCAGATTGCTGATCACCCTTTAATTCACCTTTAATTTCCTAATCGCGGAACTTAATCCTTCTACAATTAGTGACAAATAGCGTCAAAGAAACTTAAAATTAATTAACCTCATCCTCTATAAACCAAAACCACGCGAACTATTTTAATCTAAAAGTTAAATTAACTCCTAATGTAAAGTTACGTCGTACCAGTTCGTGCCACTAAACTTTTTCTTCGACTGCGTCCATTGAAAAATACAACCGTAACGGAGGCAAATCCTTTCCTAATTTGCAGAACGTTATCGCAATCCATCCAGATTTCAGGCGCTTTACAAGAAACAAAGTAGCAGCTAACGTAAGCTTTAATTTTCTTCGTGCGTGGAAAGGTTCAAGGCCCAAATTGTTAATATAAACTCCCGATACACATGCTAATTACCGGGAACAGGTACTTAGCTAATATTCGCGGGAATCCGTCGTAATTGTCGGCCGTATTTTGTTATATACGCTTCGGTGTACGTTTTATGGCTTACTACGTTTTATTGAAGAGTACCTCTTTACATCATCAAAACGTATGTGAACCTCGAGCACAGATTAGTCTTGTTAAGGTGGATAATTATGTCAAAGGAATAATGTTGTTGGGTTTACGAACGTGATAGAATTTAAAGAAGAGTTAATAAAGGTAAATGGAGTATAAAGTGAATCGTTCCTTTGAAAGAATGAGACGAAATAAACTTAAGATGTGGCAAAAATTAGTTTATTAATTAATAATTGAATAACATATGCAATCCACGAAGCACCGTGAATTAATCGACCGACCACCTTTGAAATTTGTTTTTGTATTAGATCCTTTTACACGTTACTGTAGAATTGGAAATTCCACGTCGGCAATAAACTAGGCTTAAAACGCACAACACGTGAATTTTATTTGTATTATGTGAATTATTTATAATTTTCGGGTAAAAACAGGACGTCCTTGTGTAAAATTATGCTTTTGTGTATATTCGTAAGTAGTTATATATTCGCAGTTTGTTACCGTTGTATAAATTTAGAACAATTAGCTTTATACTAGCGTCGATATTTGAAAACAACGCGATTGTATCAACAAATAGATGTAGAAATAAACTGTATATGAGAAAATATAAATAGTTCAACAAGTGTGCTATATTACTTCCGAAAATACTCTTTTTTTTCGTTCGAATATAATTTTATAAGGTGCGCGAAAATTAACTACTTGATCTGTATATATTCGACGTATTATCTCGGAGATGAAATAAATATTAATGGACGAATGTTGAATGTGACGTGGTTTGAATTTTTAGACGACTGGCGAATTGTTTGTAAAAGCAGAATAAGCCATTCTTATGCTACTCTGTAGAATTTTCCGATATGCAAGAACCATTCTGGTATATTTAGATTCTCATTGAAGTTGTTCTAATCATATAAGTCACAAGTCCAGACTAACTACTTATTATACAGCAAAGCTCGCGTGTATATATGAAGGTTAGGTGATAGCCTAACTTCATTATTAATTTGATTCATTCTTTCTTTAATTAAGCTGTTAATTAAAGAAAGTTGTAAGTCGATCCTTCCCATCCTCACAGATCGCGATGGCAGGGATCCCTGGTATTACTAATCAATCTATTGAGTACTACGTTCCACCAATATGCATTGATTAGGTGTTACACAGCAAAAGCCGCGTCTATATATGGATTAATAATAATAATAATGATAATCTGTACTTGCTGCATATGTAGCTAGTGAAGAATCTCTCGAACGGCAAAGAAATCAGCTCTCTAGCCACGAGGTTACGCACGTTCGTGCATAACCTCGAACGTTTGCGTAGAGTGGCGTTTTTCTTATACGATTCTGTGAGATAAGGGATTCCTGTTGGTCTCTTTCAGTTTATGATAGGAGTGATCAAACTTCTTAATGCCATGAATGAATTTCAGGCACAATTTGCACTTTTGAGATAAGACGTTAAAGAGATTAAGCATTGATTGATACACTAACATCGGTAACTTTAAAATTAATTTCAAATATGGGCCGCCGCTTCAGAAATTCTCTTCCTTTATGTATTTCTGCAAGAAAAGTCCAAAGGATTCAAGTCGGGACTTCGCAGTGATCATGCATAGCTTTCTCCCCGCCCAATTCAGCATAAAAAAATTGCTTAATTATGTAAGCCATTTCTTACGTTTTTCCTATTAGGTTTGCGCTGGACTGATTCGTTATTTCGCTTACATCATTCAATACGATCTCGCCAGTAGCTTGGGAGTATGGAGCAGGCAATCAAGTAAGTTAGTTCCAGGCATTTCCTTTAATTTTTTTTTTGCAATTTAGCTGAAGGTTTGGTTAGATTTAGTATTATTATACTATGAAGTTCTAACTTGACATATGAGACATCCTGTATATCGTCGCCGCTCTTTTTCGATTTGCCTATGACTACTTACTCTTATAACGCTTATTTTAGAATTAATTAGGGCCTTTCTAATTTCGTAGCTTGCGGCTTTCTTAGATCGTGTGGTTCTCTAGTGAAGATGGAGTCAAACACCAAAAAGTATAAATAGCAATAAGTATAAAATATATAAAAAAACAAGATTTATTCGTGAAGACAAGGCCCTCGAGAATAGATTCCAGGGGCCGACGAGGCCCCTGGAATAAAATGAAATAAACTAACTTACGACACAAAAAAATACCTAGCTGAAGACTATCAGGTTCAATGTAAATATCAATATGAGAATGAACAAACCACATAGGCGATTATGCGTTATCGGGGTATTCTCGATCTCCTAATGGCGTTCCAGCTCTTTTAGCTCTCCTGAAGGTGGCATTTTTGAACTCATTCGAACCACAATTTAGGACGTTAGTTAACGCCTTTACTTCATGGAGCACTTAACACTTACTTTTGTGGTGCAATACCGCGAGATTATCCAGAATCTTCGCTCGTAGCAAAAATAAGCCAAAAAAAAGCCAAAAACTGGATAACCGCCGATACCGAGATGTTGGTCGCTTTTCTCACAATAATCTTATAACGTTCTGGTGGGTGACATCATCCTATTTTTGAATTAGCATCATCTTACGCCAATCACGATGCCCGCCGGGTACTTGGGTTCGAGTATTTTAGCAACACACAAGTATTTTCTTGTTGCAAATACCATTCATAGGGGTGCATAAGCAAGGGTAGTTTCATGTCCTTCATGGCTTATATGGGGAAAGGCTATATCTCAGCTATTCCCGAGCACCCTAAAGACTTAAAGGGTTCTTGGGGGCTGCTTTTGTCTTTTTACAAACAAGCAGATGTGATAACTATTTTCATTTGAGCATTTTGGAGCAACAATCATTCAAGTCGTACAAAATGTAAAGTTTTTCTGGGGGAAATGTGCACTTAACGAGCGATTAAAACATCGAAGATACTCAAGGTGAAATTAAAGTAAATTACGGCGGTTATCCAGTAACCAGATTGTAAACTAAGAATTGCCAAAGGGAACGCTTAACAGAGGACATGAGGAAACCACCGATTGCAACACACACCGCTACTACCTCCTTTTTATATCTATTTTACACGCGTTTTTATGCCGTACTTGTAAACTTGTAGTTGACTTTTATTACGGCGATAAAGAAAATTAGTTATTTACTAAGATCGCATTTATATACTTGTACCCGTTGCGGGGCACGGGCAGTTTATGGATCTTATATGGCCGCCAGTGATAGCCGTAACCGTAGTACCCGCAACAAAATATAATTAATGCGTACTTCTCGGACAACAACGGCCACCATCATCCCCGCGCAGATTATACAGCGGCGGCGTTTGTTTTATTGCAGCTTAACTCTTTCTACGCCCTTTGCCTCCCAGATGCACGCGACCGCTTCGCCAAAGCTTCCGGCATTCTTTCCACGTATCGCATTAATGAAACTGTAAACATCGACACGAGAGGATCAATTTGAGTCGATGGACGGCGGCTATACCTGAATTGATGTATAACCTGCACGTTTGCCGATTTGTGTTCGAAATATTCGACTTGGGCAGTCTACATCCGTTTGAACGTTTGAAAGTTTATTTAGATTCGAATCTCAAGGTTTCCGTCCGTCGACGTATTTCGTTTACAGAAAACGTTCTTTAAATAGTAGGTATACATTTTAGGATTGATGCATGGAGCTTCGGCATTGGAATATTATTGCTATTATTGGAAGAGGAGTAGGGACAAAGCAGCGTGGATAATACGTTCTTTCAAAATATTAAGAATATGCGAAATTCGAATTAAAGAAGCACTGCTTTTTTCAATGTAGAATGAAGAGCAACTGCTCGATGAATAGAAATGAAAACAAGAAATTTGTTTAAGCAATGCCTATACCGTAACTAAGCTAACCGATCACTTGTTAAGCTGGTTTAACTCGCCAAACGATTTTTCCGTCAGCAACTTCGATTTTAGTAATGAACATTTATTTATTTGACGCCTGGGTCATTTGATCGACGCAGGGAGAAAGGGCCATAAATTTTGAGAGAACCTCTGAGTTGTAAAAACAATTTTGATATATGGGAATAACAACGACCACTCCATTCGAAACAATCTGTAAAAAAAAATGAAGCACGGATTATACGAGAAATCTATTAAAAACGTTTGTACTGACAATTTCTATTCCTCTTCCTTGTGATCATCTCAAATTATACATTGACAGTGACTAATCAGAAGGCAAACCATAGCGCAGCCGCTATTAAAATCGCAATTACTAAACAACTGGTTGTTAGGCGCGACGAAAGTAATAAAATGTGACGATTTAATGAGGGTATATGCTCGTGTTTAATGATACGTAATGGCATATCGGAATGCCATTAGAAATGCAAGGTTCAAGGTACGAAGAATAAGGAGAAGGAATAAGTATGCGTCTAGGTATGTAGATGCCTGCATCTAACCACGTATCAACTATTTTCATTGGTTCGGTTCAAAGCTGCGCTGACTAGTGATTTTAATTATCCGAAGGACTCTAATGCCTCTAATTACGGCTGAGTTATTTTCGTGACATCAGACGAAGTTATGCGTAGCTCTGTAATGATGCCTGGCTAAGGAAGGTACACCTGGATAGTAAAATATCGATAATCACAGGGAGAATGATGACAAACAGAAAAAAACGATTTGCTAAGCAATTACTGGAATATATAGAGCAATCTTATTGTTCAAAATGATCTCCAAAAAGGTCTAGACAACTTCTGTTCTGATCACAATGTTGTTTCATGATTCAGATGATGAGAATGTCATCATCGCTTGTCTTGTTTACCATCTATAAAAGCGACAAAATGTCCACCAACAAGGAAGAATGCTCTACAAAAATTGGCTCTCTATGCGGAATAAGAAATCATACTCGGAGAATTGGAAAGGTAGCTTGGTACCTATGGATGAGGTTTACTGAAACTTTGCTGCGGATAGGACAATGCGTCTCGGCCTCTTTTTTGCAGAAAATAAACGAAAGCTTCTCCAAAATAGCAAAAGAAACCTCGCTATCTTCTCAAAGTATGTACAAGAAAGTTTCAATAGAATTATTGTTGGTTGGTTGGTTACAGTGGCCTTAGTACTACTCTAAGATCTTCCTCCGTCAGTTCAGAAGATACAATAAGTAACCCACTGAAATATGTTACCGCGTGTAACTGATGGTAACATATTTGCATACAATGTGTTCTGTTGCTTCCACATCTTTCTGGCGCAGACGCAGATCTGATCCTTAGCTTCCCCTACTTTAAATAGATGAGCTACGTGACCTATCCGAAATGTTGCTAGGTAAGGTTCCCTCTCCTGATCGGCAACATTAATGAAAAACAGTTTGTTGCTTTTCACTACCTTCGATCCTTTGGAGGCTTGGGATCCACCGAAAAGTAACGTAGTTATTGCGTCTCAAATGCCCTCAATTGTGTATGCGTGCATCAGATAATTTATGTTGGGATCGTCGAGAATTCCGAAATGACCTCTAAGATCCCAGGCTATAATCCCTTCATCCAATTGGTTCTGAATGTAGATGTGGAGAGGCCTCAATGCCAAGAGGACTCCCAGCTCCGTTGTGGAATAGGTACGGATCACATCTATCATGTTGAGACATCTAAATCCCTGGATTTGTTGATGCTGCTATAGCACAGTGTTCCGAGACGTTTTTATCTACCAAATCAATAAGATATTGTCTTCCATTTCCACTAGATAACTGTGGGCTTCTCTTTAACCGTATTTGTATGTACGAAACATACATTGGTTTACATAGGAAGCAGTACACAAGACAAACGCAATAAACCGTCCTATTATATGCATAAAATATAAGGATAATCCCAAACATAAGTTCTCCAAAGCGTTGAGGACGCAAGGAAACTGTTCATGCGGCTGTTGGCAGCAATATTATATCTGTTGCTCTGATCATTGTACTCTGAGATGCTCAGCCTGCGTTCGGCAGCTGTTTGCAATGCAGCTCTTATTTGGCGGGACCGTGGACTCAGCCAACTGTTTTGATGTATTAAAATGCTGTATTACTGGTCGACTTCTGGGCAAACAGTAAACCAACAAACGTTGACATGTATTGCAAGGCACTCAAGAAACTCATTGGAGCGATTTGGAACCAGATAAAGACTGTTGAGTATGGGCGTAAGCACTATCCATGATAATTCTCGCTCTCACAACTTAGACGGGACGCTCATTCCATAGTGCGGACTTCGCACGGAGCCCACCAGTTTCCTAAGTGGAAAGAGCATTTGGCCTGAACGCGTTTTAGTGATTACGACAGGGTGAGAGATGAGATTCAACGCTTCGTTAACAACATTACGACGAGATGGTAAACAAAAACTGCTGAGCGACCGAAATGGCGAATATGTAGAAAAATAGATAAATGTTCAATTTTAAAACTACGTGAATATTTTGGAAAACAAACGCATCTTTGGGGTTAGCTAACATCGATATTCCTTCTCTAATCGCCCTCATTTCTCAACAATTGGAACCTTTTCGCTTCCGCAACGCTCGTGAAATGATTTCGTAAATGTATGTTCCAGGGCAGCCCGGAAAACAACAAAATAAGCTAAGAAAGATCAACCTACGCGATTGTCGAAGAACTGCTATTGGACTAAATTGCCAGAGCATTTCACGCCGTAAATTTTCCGGATTTGCAGGAGCTGTTACTGCTCTCCATAGCTTAACAAACTCAAAAGCACGAATGTTTGTCTCCCATTGCTGGCTATTTCGCCCTCGATGTCTTCATGCAAATACGTCTCGAGTATTTGACCATATATTGGCATATATACAGTCTTCTTTTGGTGATTGTCTTCGTACAACGGAGAATCAAGGTAAAGTCACATGAATATTTTTCGTGTATTTCTACTTCCTTCTACTAAATTCATAAGCGGTATTCACACGACAGGCGACCTTGCATAGTTGAAGTTGCTTTACGAATATGCAGTTAATATGAATAATTAACTGCGAGAGGTGATGAGTACCTTGTTACCTATAAAGAAACTACAAACGATATGTCAACATCCAACCATTGCTGTACTTAAAGGAAGTAGCCGCGGTAATAAAAATGGAGGTTACCAGTCTCTTGAGTGTTGAGATATGTAACGTATAACGATACCCAACTAATATTATTAATGGGATTTTATGCGGGAAAAGTTTTAGTTATTTCGACAGGATTAGTCGTCACAATTATTTTTAACTACATTTAAAGCATTCTTAGAACATACGTAGCGAATGTAATTTAATTCATACGAATCTGAATCCTTTATTTGCGTAATTAAGGTAAATGTAATTATCCTTTAGCTGGTTGCTTAGTTCAGCTTACTCGAGTAAATTTGGGGCGTTTGAGGTGTATTTTATAAATAAAAATATAGGCTCCCGTCAAGTGTTTTATAAGAAAAACAAAAATATTTTTAATCAATTTAAAATAAATGAAGAGTTTCAATAAAATATAAATACTTAAAATAAAATATTTTTAATATTTCCATGAAGAACATAGTTCTTGCGCAAGTCCATGGAAGTGATATTCCGCAGTCTTCTTATGTACTAATTTTCCATATTTCGTTTCGACGAAATCCGTACATTTATAAATGACTAACCTTTTGGATGAGAAAGTATCTTGTACGAAAAATAATCTTCAAAAGGTTCAAAGCCCAAAAGAACGAATCCTGTATCAAAAACCCCTTCAAAGTTTATTGTATCAGCTACGACGTGATATATACCGACGTTGACGCGAAGAAGATGTTTAATCTTGCCGCGCATAAAGTTTCGCAATCTACGTCGAGATCGATTAAAATTCGTAACTTGTGTACACTTTCGCAAATAAAGAATCCTAGAGGAGCCAAAAAAGTCATTGCGCTCGTAAATTCGACGATCCAAAGAATAATAAACAGGCCAAAACAAAAAGTTATTTCAGAAACAAGAGTCACGTACGCCGAGCAAACGCAGAGTTCGAGGCTTTGTTTGCATAAAACCGGTAAAAATTGACGAAAAAGTCAGTCCCGCATAAGCTTGTACGTCTAACGTAAGAGTTAAATTAACGTTTTATTATTTTCATGCTTGCACTATACAGGGTCCGTTTACACTGGACGATAAACGTATGCATATATAATAAAAAAAAATATGTTACTGTAACGATTTATTTTGTAAAAAATTGGGCCAATGAACGAGTTTATCATTTTTAAAAATCGCCGTTTATTACATCAACGATTACATACTTTTATCATCATAGCGGAATCATCCAACGCAGCATAATGTGACTTTTAACTATTTTATGGGCCTAAAGAACACTTGCGTACAAGTGCGAGATTTTCGAGGAAAATATTGATGCGGCTATTCATGAATATTTAAGCCTTTAAGAAGCAGACGAAGATATTTAAACTAACAGTCGTTCTATTCATTATATTACGTCAAAATTCTTGCTATTTTTATTTAACTGAAGCCCTTTCCAAGTGCTAAGTAATACATCTTCTATCGGCTTTCACATCGGCTTTTCGGCAAGCGGCACCTTCGTACCGTTCGACAGAATCGCAGAAAATTTCGTAAGTCTGTTCAACAACTCATCTCGATAAGGAAGCAACGATTGAAGGTAAGCTAACTACAAACACGGTAACACTTCACACAACATTCGAACATTTTAGCAAATCCGCGAGGTGCTAGCTATCTTTTAATGCACGTAACGGATTTGAGGTGCAACCGGGCTAACACGTGCACGTACAACCAGCACGTACGGCAAGCACAAAGCAGTACCCAACAAAAAAAATTTATAAATTATTAAAATTTCATCCGACGTTGTTATCGTCATTCAACGGACGATACATTAAGATATTTCGCCGTTAAATAAATTTGTCCAAATGAAATACACATACTTGATTTATAAGGAGTGGACGAGATAAATTATTCATGGTGTTTCGAAGGAGGCGACACCCGTGAAAACGGTGAGAACATCGGGAATTAAGCAATTCTTGGTACACCCGTGTCAAGCGCTAAACTGGCCGGCTTGCTTGTATGTAGCTTATTATCGCGTAATTTCGATGTATTAAGTATGCAACTTTTGTAGCGATCCTTTTTTGTTTTATATGTAATGTACCGCATTTTATTGTTTTTGTTTTTGCTGTTGTTTCTTATTATAACCACGTATCTATATTTCGAATCTTTAAATAGGAAGATTTTGTGTTACAAAAAACTTTAAAAAATACTATCTCTAACATGTTGGAGTGCCGCGAATTCCAGTTTTGTTTTTTCTTTTCTTTAATGTTGGTTTTGTTGGAAGTATTTCATCTATGAATATTGGAAGTTAGGTGAATTGCGATGTTATTCAACCAATAACATTTCTGTAAATCTATATAAGTAAGCATACCTAACATTGATTTAAATGAATACAGTCCTATGAGAGCAACGAAATCAAGTAGGTTGCTTGTAAAATTTGGTGCTCTAAACTTCTAAACTAAATAAATATTAATTTTCTTCCATTTATCATTGAAATCCTACATACAAACCTGTAAAGTGACGTCTTATTTCGCGGACGCCTGGTATATGTTGCAGGAAAGTAAATTCTCAAGACAGAGTAATCTCTTATAACTAGAATGCCCATGTCCAGTAAGTACAGTGTCATTCGGTCACCGGTTGATGATGGGGACCATTCGTGTGCTCGAAACGGCCATCCCGGACTGATTATTGTATATTGTGTTATTGTTGTGTTGTGACCACCTAATTTCTGTTTATACTTTCCTTGCCTTGCCTTCTTTCATTTGTTGCATCTAGTTTAGCTGTCTTAGCTTGTTTTGGCCCGCAGGCTCTGTACTTGTAGATTTTTCCTCTGCGCTTCAATTGTTTTGATATATTTTTTTACTAGCACAGTGTTCATTATAGTATCAAATAAGTAGCTTTCTTTCGATATCTCTTTCAGGCTTTTTTAGAACAATTTGTTCCTTGTTGATGTTGATTTTGACAATTATAGTTTACACTTCATCAAGACATTTCTTTGTTTCTGTTGTTATCCACGTAGGAAGTTTCTCAGTTTTCGCCAGGTTTATTTTCTGGGAGTCTGCGTACTCTTGTGGTGCTTTAAATGTGGTTATTAGAATTACTTTAGAATTTTATATTAGATTACGTTGAAGAATGAAGTACTTGATAAAAGCAAGGGGCGAGTACAATGCAAATGAACAAACAATGGACAATTAATATAAAAGCTAATTTAATCTGTTTTGAATTATATTTTCAAAATTCATAATGTCGTCATTCCCATTCGCGAAATGGACACCTTTTTTCCTTCGCAATAAACTTATAAAACCTAAAAGATAATAATTATTACTTTGCTAATCTAACTTTTAAACTGTCAACATCGAGCTTATCGCAGTCCAGCGAATTATGTACGCGCGACTTTAGAAATGTATCCAATTACGTATTCAGACGTATTCCAAAGAAAAAATTCGTACGTAAAAAATTCTGCGACGACGACGACGATGAAGTTCGTCAAACTGTAAAACTTTTATTTTTGTATATCTCTTTAAAGTTTATTATCGATAAAAACAGGCGCCAGAACTAACGGGGAATCGTCCAATATGCGAATGAGATATATAAATAGATCGCCTATCTACATAAAAATGTGGAATTTGGCTAAGGATGTTTTAATCAGAGATTATTACACGAAATTACATAAATAATGAAATGAAAGTATGTCAGTTTATGTTACAAATTCTATGTGTGTACGTGTAACAAGCTTACGGCGATGAGAGGCCTCAGATCTTAGATGTTATAATGAAATAGAATCGACGCCATCTGTGTCTATTTTCGCATGTCAAATGGCAGGAAAGGAGCGATAAAGATTTGGACGATGGTCCAGTAGGAAAGATTCGTTTTTGCGAAAGAGCGCAATAAATGTACATGAAGGGTTAGTAGTTTTTGTAAATAATTCGATTTTTTGCTTACTTGCATCTCGGGATGAGTTTTGTCGATTTGATTTGATCTCTTCAATTCTCGTCATTATGAAGATATTCACATAGTGAGAACAACTTTTCTTGTAGTGATGACCCAACGGGATGTATAAGCTTTTTTCAAGCTTCATAACCCTAGAAGCCTTTTAATGTACAAGTTGGGTGGCCAAGTTGTTACCGTCACCTCCTCGCCGTAAAGGGTAAAGCGCAATTAGTTATAATCTAACTGCGAATGGTAACTAAGCAGTGTACCTGACTCGCTAAGAAAATTTGTTGATTCTAGGGGAACTCGAACATACAGCCCTTAACTCTTCTCAGTCAAGCGCAGGTCCTCTTACCACTATTCGATCAAGCCACTAAAGAAAGTAAAACCAACATTTGCAGAAATTAGCATTAAAGTAACAATTGCGAGTGGTAGGGGCTCAATCCTATTGATTAGAAGAAGATGACATGAAAACATGCCAGTATGTGTTTGTGCATAAACGGAGAATTAAGATGCCCCTCCCAAAATCGAAATGACATCGACAGTAAAGCGATTCATTGTCTTGCTTTAAGCATTATTTGTTAATTGTTGTTGTAAGAGATAGGTAGTTGTAAAAGATTATGTTTTTGGACTTATTAGGCCTACGGATTTTCCAAAAGAGTTTGAACGAGTTTGCAGAGGTGTAGTGGCAACGATGTTTTGTCTATCTTTTGATACCTCGCCATTTTCGGTTGTACATTCTAAGAGTCTGTCTAAGTCGAAGTCTGGTTATGTTAGCTGTAACAAGTCAGTAAGTTAAAGGTTCTAGCGAATGACTATGTTAGCTTAATATGATAGAGCCTAACCATCGTTTCTCACAAAAGGCTGGGGCAACAAAATCAATTCTTGGGTAACAAATTAGCAATAAAATATTCCACTTGGTTTGTATTGACATCTGCAGTGGATCAAATGTTAAAGGGGGTGGTTAGAGTAGCTTAATTGTAAAGTAAATATGTAACTGGTTACCTGATGAGCTTATGAAGTGATTACGCCAGGTTAATAAACATTGGAATTGAATGATCTGCAGAATTTTTGTTTTAGCTTTGCATGATTCTTCCATCATTATTTTGATCACATCTGCGCGAATCTATTTTTTTACAAGGGCGTAATAGCCGAACAGCATCAAAGTAATGATATTAAACCACCAAAGTTTATCGTCGATCGTTCCAGCATTTATCAAAGAAAATTTTGTTTCTCATGTATTGGAATGATGATTGAGTGAAACGTTGCCAAGCACCCAATACGCAATATGTCAGCACATGATCAGACAGGACACCTCGAAGTCTGTTAAAATACAAGAAATATAAAAATGATGAATATAATTCTTTTAATGAAAGCCTAAATGTTGTAACGATATCGATGAACAAAAGAACACTTTCTTTGGATATGCTATAAAACCATTCCGTGTTTAATAAATAACTTTTCGATGAAGATCGCATTATACTAGCTAGGCTCTAAGTAATTAACTCGCGAGCGTATCACTACTAATCCACTCATCGCCTTAATGTACACTGTGCGTCCGCAACACCGCTAAATGTCCGCGACGTTTTTGTTGCTTTATCTTCCGTCACGTAATTGCTTATTAATATTGTATATCCTCCCATTTAGCCGTGTCAAGAATGTCCCATTATTGGATACATCGTCTAACGAAGTGGAGTAAATTACGACGGCATGAATAGATTTCCTCGACGACGGGAGGACCGGCTACGTACACCATAATACACGCTATAATACATAATCCGTTTCATAAATATTAAAATTGATGGCTGCCAGTGAGCTAGCGGGCCAGCGGGACCAAGCAGCTAGCGTACAGGATCTCATATCCACAACGCACATATCAGCCTGCTGTTGCTTTCGCAACGGTAGCGTCGATGTTTCGTAGTGTATTATGTATAATAAAGTAATACGTAGTAGACCGGGTGGGCATAATCGATCATAATATAAGTAATTGTGCGCAAGTACCTTTCGTATCCGTACGTAATAGGTAGAATTTCGGTATTAATATTAATTAAGTTATGTAACTTTAAATGTGTGTTGTGTAGGTACGATCGGAAGATATGACATACATTGTATTACGTACGGTCTATAATATGTTATTTTGAGTTTAAATAAAACGTTTGTAAACAGGTAAGCGATCCATCATTTCCTATTAACGTATTGGAAATTCTATATTGGGTTGCATCATTAAGAATCCTGTGACAACATTTCATTAGTTCCTAATTAAAGGTATACAATCGTTATTATCGTTTCCAATCCTTCGTTCAATCCTTTGGTATACGTAAGTCAGAATACTGCCTAAGGGGCCGTCCTACCTAATTATAGTGGCAGACACGAAGTCGTCCTACTCCGTATGATCCTTCTTACAGCTAACGCTGAACACATACAGAACATGTACTGTTTCCTAATATTTCAGTAGATGTAACAAACATTTTTGAAGTCAGTTGAAGTTACAGAGAAAGCTTTTATTAATTGCTCATAATAATGAGTATTCTGTAATTCTTCGTTAGAAGTAGACCTATGGTTGCCTCATTAGTTGATGAACATCGTTATTTTATTTTCATCGAATTTATTTGTGGGAAAATTCTGTCAACATTTGCAGAAGAACCTGGGAGACGTGCCATCGGTTAATTTTACTTCAGACATTCGTTTCCAAAATTCTTCTATATTACAGTACGTTTGTAGGAACATTCTTCTGAAAATTAAAGCATGCGGATGTTCTCTGCAAAAGTTCCCTGAAACCATTTCCGTACAGCACATAGTTTGTGTATTTCCATAGTAAGGAATGTGAAATCCTTTAAAATAAGCCAAAATCGGTAGACATGGCGGCACTGAGCGAAAGTGTATCGCCATCCTACCTCTAGCTTGGCAATCCTCGCTTGTTAGGTCTCCAGTTAATACTGCAGAAGTACTTTTTAGCAGCGCAAAGCCTTTTTTCTGGACAGTATCAAATCGTAGCGGTACGGCAGAATTAGTTTCATGAGTTTATCTGGTAAAAAAAAAAATGCATAACTGATATTTGCGATCCTTTTATCGAACTGTCAAAGCAAGAGGCTATCGAGTTGAGTTCGAATACGCGCCATTGTGAGCCTTCAGACATATTACGTTGATGTTCTTGGTTTCGAAATATGTGCCTGTCCGATAAACGGAAGACACACAAAATAAGAGCGAAATCTAAGCACGCGTATACATGATCGAACTTTACCTTGTTTAAACTGGTCGATGCGTTAGATGCCTTCTCAGTCGTATCGTTTAATGCTCTTCAGTAGCTGATGGAGAGATAGAGCCGGTGTGGGCTGTGATGCTTCAGGATTTGTTCAGGAGAAACAAAATACTTTCCTAGCCATATAAGTTCGTACGTGCTAATTACCAACAGCTTATAGATCAGCAAATTCCCCACCGAAGCGATAATTGGGTTTCCAGGGGCCAATGTCCATGTATTATTACTAGAGAGGACAAAGGCAGATGAAATTGCAGCGACTAGACAGACTCGTGTCTATTCGCCTCATAAGAAAGGATTCGTGTTGCCTACTGGTTTCCCAGAGAATCGACAAAATACGAGTCTGTCTAGTCTCTGCAAAAATTAATAATTCCACCTGCCTTTGACATCTCTAATTATTACAAACTCAATACGACGTAAACAAAATAGTGATAAAACTGTTTGTTTCAAATAAAGTCATATTAATTAATGAACTGTGATACATGGGTTTCCAGTAATCCAAACCGTTTTCAAATACTTTATTTTGTGTTGCTTTATACTAATTTTAAAGTTATGGAAGCTTTTAAAATAACGGAGGACACCTATTCGCAACATAAGCAACAAATAAGTGAAATAAGTCATCATATAATCGATTACAGTTAGATAACAGTTAGCACGACAACTCAACATGTAAACCAAGCCAGAGGCGGAACTAACTGAGCGTAAAGCAGTTATCGTGTTATCGTGTTATCGTGGTAACTCAACATACGAACCACGCCAGAGACGAAAACCAATTGCTTGGTTTGCTATTCCCAAAGAAGTACGTCCAGCAGTCGCTTCTTATTCCACTTACAACTTTCTTGTTGCTTTTTTTCAGTTGTTCAGTTTTTCTGATATGGTCTCCTTAACTGTTGGTTGCTGTTAATATTTTATGCTCGGACACTTTCTCCTATCTCATCCCATAAATGTTTGATAGGGTTTAAGGTGGCTGTGATTGATTTCACATACTTTGGCGAGTGCTTCGAATCACAGTCTTGTAGAAAGATAAATGACTTTCAAATCAAATTATTATTGTTATTTTATTTGTTTACAATTGTAAAACGAAACGTTTTGTTCTTTTGGCAAATGATGTGTTTTCATTTTCTAGGAAGTCTTCCGTGAAAATGTGCGTTTCGCGTGCACTGGTTGTTCGATTTTCGCCAATAGTTCCCAAAGTGCCGTGTTTATGAATTTTCTATCTTTTCTATGACTACTTAAATATAGTTTATTTTCACAAGTTTTATCTATTTACTGTATATTGTGCAATGACATGTGATTTTGTAACGGTTTAACCATCTTTCTTAATGGCTGTACCTTTTTCTCAAACTAATAGTTAATTTTCTGGGTATTTTCCAGGTATTTAAATTGAAAGCTTAAATTTGAAAATTTTACCGAGTGTATGGTGGCTTATTTTGGCCCAGTGTATATACATACGTTGGCCGTTTTAAAATATTGTTTATTCATCTTTATAATATATGCATTTCAACGATTACAGACCACAACATTTGCATAATATGCAAATCTGAAGTCTGCAAAGAGAAAGCAATCCAAGAACATATTCGCAGTAAACATTACTGTTGCATCTTTAGTGCGTAATCACTCTTGTGTGTATTATATTATCAGAGTTTATGCGCAACGTAAGCCCACTCTAAAAATGAATAATGCTGCTACGTTACATTTATTTGTGTCGAAGTACGTGACTAAAGTCTAAATGATCTTCTTTCATTAACGGACGTTGCATGGTATTCTGTTTTTCTTGTGCGTTCGCATACGGAGTATCGATTAAATAGAATACATATTCTAGTAGCATATTTCCGCAGGCGCTAAGTGAAATTTTCGTTTAAATATAGAGTTTATTTTCATAGTTCTAGAAAAATTAGATGACGGGCGAACGTTTAGAAGCACGGAGGGTGCCTCTATCAACACGATAGGACCGAAAAATGTCGTAAGTTTTCAAATTAATAGTTATAGGTATGGTTCCCGTATTGCGAAGCTTATCTATGTTATCATCTGAAGTCTATGAACTTTATCCCAAAAAAATGTAACCGCCTAGACCATTTGATATCTATCATGCACTTGTTACATCATGAACACTTATTGGATCAATGAACTTGTTATGTAAATATTATCACTTAATTGTCTAGACTAGATCTGGTAGAATGATGTAATAGCACAACGTAATATTGTTTATTAACAATAAATTCACATAAGGTTATTTTCGAACTTCCTCGAAAATTGATAAAAATCAACACATGTTATATGTAAAGGAGCAACCATGCATGAAAGAATCTTAAACTTGCGCTCGTCATTTTCGTCCAGATCTCTTGAGCGTTTTATAGATGCTACTATGAAAGGCTAGGAAGTCTATTAAATAATATTTCAGAAATTTTTATTCGGAAAGGGCTAGACGAGAGGATCTAACCTAAGAGACTTTAAGTTAGATATCCTGCTGGATAGTTCCAAATAAATATCCAGGTAGCGTCTGGCGAGGATATTTTGATAACTCTGATCACTGATTCAATCAGATATTTTAAGTATAGGCTAAATGCTAACCTTGTATCTTTTTCTTTGTAAGAAATTGAAGCATTAAAACGACAAATTTGAAACTTCTTTTTGAAAGTTTATTGATCTAACCTAATTCCCAACTAAAGAAGTGGAAGTTATCATCGATTGTCAGTTTGGATTCAATGATGACAGTAGCTCCGCGCTTAACAACTTTGAACATTGCAGCGATATCTGAAAATTACCCATTTTTATTTTTTCCGGATATTCTACGCTTTTCTCCTTTGCTATTTGCGTCAACCACTTTGAGCGGTTCAGCTTGTATGTATACTGGTGTCTGTTTCCATCTGCTAGATATCGACATCTTTACTTGAATCATCAGTTGTCTGAGCAGGTGTAAGCAAAGAATGGTGAGCTTTCGTCAATTGCGGCTGTATCCGATCGGGATGCCGTTTCATACTTTTGTTTTCACCAACACATAAAGAAGCCTGCTTTATTTGCTGCACTACCCTCAATTCAACTTGGACAATAACTTCTTCTTCGGGCTCCAAGTGTATTACTTCATCCCATAAATTACCATTCATCTTTTAGATTCGCGCCAAAGATCATTATCGATGTTAGGTATAAGTAAATCTAGCCAATTTTTTAGCTTCCTGATAAACATCGAATGTGCAGGATTCGCGTCAATAGTTTGACTGTTTCACGTTTCGGTGATCAAACAAGAATCTTAGAGAGTAAACATTAACGCACAGTTTTTAAATAACGAGCTTTCTTTAAAGCTTTTTTAATGTTTTCGTTACATTTTCTGCTGCCACCTTTGCTAACCCGGTGATGAGGAGGAAAAAAGTATTGAGTACCATTGTTTTGTAAAAAGCTCTCAAATTCAGATAAGCATTGGTATTCTGCATATTAAATATTTAAAGCTATTTCGAACAATGCGGATCTAGTTTTTTAAAGTACTTTGAATTATTTAAAGGGCCTAAAAAGTATATAGGCAATCTGATCGTTAGCTTTTTAAATTTGGCCACTTAGTAGGATTATTACGTATATAATTACAGATTTCGCAATTACTACAAAGTTCCCCAATATGGTTATCTATGTGCATTCAATAGATGTTGTATATATACATGCTATGTGTTTTTGATGGCAAAAATCTATCAGCAAAGAAGACATAATCTCAATTTTAGCTTTGCTTGATTACAACAGAGACATTGATGCCCAACATTTTATTCTGTCCTTCTATGTGTTCTATGTATTGCTCCCAACAATATGTGCACGTCCTGTAAAGTTCATTCAATTGAAGAACGTCGCAGTGCTATTGCTCTTGTACAACGGAATCTAGATGGTATTGCGGCATCCTGCGAAATCAATTATTATATTTGATGAGAAGCATCTACCCTGTGCCATTCACCACCAACAGATTGATCTCAAGATATCTTATCTATTTCTTCTGAAGTTAAGAAATCTTAGTCCTTTAAGGGATGATGACGTTTAAATTCAATAACCACATGTCGAGAAATGTTTTTCTTATTAAATCGTTGAAATATGCAAGAAACTGTAGATTTCAGAAATTATACATTACTTCAAGTATTATTTCAGACAACATTTGCTTAGAGCTGGATAATAAGTAAATTAGTAACCTTTTGGCAATTCGCAAATTTATTTGCGTTAGTGGAGCGTGGCTATAGATCAAAATGATTACTTTTAATTTAATTAATTCCTTTAGTTCTTTTTAGTTTAATCCTTTAACTTCCTTAATCCTTTAACTAAAGGACTAAATCAATAATTTAATTTAGTCGCTTAGTTAGCGACGGATTCTTTTTGTTTTTTCGAAAAGACCAAGGACCGTTGGTAAATCCAAGCTACATTCAAAGCGAACATTCCGATTTCTTTGCAGATTCTTTTATACGTTTTGTAAATATAATTATCGCGGAATTGATCGGCTATGAATCTATGAATTAGAGATATTTCTTAAAAGAAATATCAGAGTATCGCGCAGTTAATACCTTCATGTCACTTCGCACGTTATAATTGGACGTTGACGTTACGACGTGCAAAGTGACAAGTGAGTATTAACTGCGCGAAACTGATATTTCCTTTACGAAATATAGATACTTCGGTGACGGAGTCTGCTGATTTTACCAACCTTTACCAATCTACTGATAATCACGCAAGCTTAATACGGTTAATCTTCATAAAATTCAATGGCAGCGTATTGCCGTTAATACCGATTGATAAAGTCAATATTAATGGAAACGTATCAGAATTCTGATGAAACTTCGTTGAGGAATGCACTTATCAAAGTACCTTTTATCTGTTATTTCATTATTTGTATATCTGAGTATTAAAGCTACTTGTCTTGAAGTGTGTACATAATTCCTTTTATTCGAAATGAACGTAATAAATCAAGATTAATTAAACCCCGTTCAGGAATTCCATCCTGGTGTTAAGGACGATTCTCTCGCAACATAAGGAAGTGGCATTAAACGCCGCGTTAACAACACATTCTATTAATATGCGCCCGGCAGACGGTACGTACACACACCCTTAGCGATAACAAGTGGAGTGTTACGTTATTAGGTACTGTACCGCCTACCAACCTCCATGTGTTAACCGGCCCAAAATTCGGTTTCCCTTCTCCGCCCCTTGGAATTACAAAACGTGACTGATAAAACCGAATTCCTGCGTCGCGATAACCATCATATAAACACACGATAAAGACGGCGGTTGTATTGTTGTTGGAGATTATTAAATTAACCTCTCGGTTGTCGGTTTTAATATCTCCGTTAGTTTATTTTTAGTTGGTACTTTTCTAAAATTATTTACGCGTACAAGTATGCGCGATACGTCGTTCCCCGCATTCTATAGATTAGCGTGGAATTTTAAAAGGGTGTCACGGGAAATAAATTAAGGTGATTACAGTTCGTTTCGTCCCTATCGTGAACATAATTCGTAAATTTCAGATTACGAGATGATTAATTCGATATTAGTGTTTCCTATAATGATACGCTGATAAGGGTTCCCGTCTGCCCTTGAAGTAGTTGATTGAATTCGGCGGTATCCGTAAGGGAAGCGTTTGAACATCGGAAATAATGTTAGTGACTTGTAGCCCTTTTTACGAACATGAATTTGCGCCACAACAATATATTCAACGCGATATACTCAAATATGTAATTTTTTTAAAATTGTTGTACTGAACATACAACATGTTTTCCATAATTGAAGATAGGCGTTTGGCATGGCGACTAACTACTGAGATTATTACAGAAAATAAAATTTAAATACGGTTAACTTGTGATAATGTAGGACAAAAAAAGGTTTGTTTTGGTTTTAACAAAGAGAATAGTGAAAAGGAAACAAAATAGAATAAGTAGAGTCTAATGTTTCAACAACCTTCTTGTGAAGTTCCTAAATACATAGTCCCAGTAGCTGCCGGCCATGCCAAACGCCTATATGTTGCCAATTATAAAAGAAAAGGTAACAAAGATGCACGATTAAGCTTCCAGTAATACTGTCTTCTCCAATGAGCAGTTATTATTTAAATAGTTGTTCAGGAGGGGCTCTAACGAACGCCATCGTACCATCCATGTAATTTTTCCTAATACTAGTATAGAAAGTAATTTATTTTCTCTCTGTCATACACACAATAAGCTTCACAGCTTTTTCCTTTGAAACAGGACGCAACATCCTGTTAGTACTCTGGGAAGAACCGGGCTATTGTCTGTAAATCAGGAAGTGGAAATGATCATATGGTTATGTATCTGAGTGTGAACATCGGCCCGATACAGATCAAGAAATAGGTGAATGTGGATATGTGGAAGCTGAAAGAAATGGTGGCGCAGGTAGAAAGGATATTTTCGTTGTTAAGGATGGTAATTAGGCTGACTTGACGATGTATCAGAGAAAAGGACATTTTGCAAAGGCAACAAAAGATGCTACATTGTAATGAAGTTTATTTTAATTTATTCTCAGAAAGGTGCTTTCAAAAGGACTAGAAACCTTGATCCAAAGCTTCTTCTTCGTTTTAATATCAGGAATACTATTTTGCAACAAAGAAGTCAATTAAACATGAAAAGAGCTTTATTGTGGTAAACAATAATTTACCTGAGGAGCATTACTTTACAAGAACGAAACATAGATTTTTTTCCAGTTGTTTGTGTAATTTGAATAATTAGATAGATAGAATAGATAATATTTTTATCGATTGAATTATTCAATAGAACGTTAGGCTTTTTATTTGATCCATTACTGCCATTTCGACAGTAAATTTATTGTCTTCATTAGAATTTTCAAATAGTCTTCTTCTTATAAATTATTAGGCATTAAAAGACGGTAAAATAGATAATTGAAGTTAATATTTTGGTCTTTTGTTTATTGTTATAAAGCCGGCTACAATTCGCATTTAGACCACTTTGTTAAGAACAAACTTCTTTGATTTTAAATTTAATTAACCAATTACGTGCGTCTTCAATGAAAGGAATAACAATAACATGAAGCAATTCCACACCTAGCAGTTCCTTGCCCTATTCGGCAGGCTTGTCTTAAATTGATATTCAACGTGTGGGCAAAAAAGGTCTTACGAGTCTTGCCATTCACGTTTACGTTGAAAACATATGAACGTTATAAATACAGTGAATGTAATAAACATTTATGTTACAGAACACGCATAAGTATTATGCACAAATTGCCCTTATAAAGAGCCCAACTAAATTATCAGGAAATTAAGTTTTTAGTTTAAAAAGGTGCTTGTTTCTTAACGATAATGTTTTTTTTTCCGTCATAAATAATTTATATAAATGTCGTAAATATATATGTCGCACCACATCTTACTAATCGAGCTATATCTTTTACCTTACCATCGGGTTGATCTAGTAAAACAAAACAGATAAATCTGTTAACAGAATCGCAAGCCTGCTGAGAAGGCACTGAGAAGCCCAACAAACATATGAACATCCTAAGTCTGATAGAGCAAGGAACCTCTGTTAGGAGGAAGAAGAGGTTGCCCTTCCTATAATGTCCGACTGCAATGAGCCGAAACTAACGCGTAAGGAATACTTACAAGGTTGCTATGTCTGATAAAGGAAGCAAAGCTAATATAAATGACGCAGCAACAAAAACTAGACCAACCTAAAAGTTAACTCCAGTACCGTTCACCAGTTAGGCATTGAAACTATTAAGTGGTGCATAATGCATGACGTAGAACTGAATGTGTATGACGCATTGCTCACATATTAATAGAAAACCTAAATGGTGATTCCATATTATGGTTGGATGAGGGTTTTCATCTCTCCAATAGTGGATACCATGTAGGTTCGAAACACCATCACGGCTAATACCTACTTCAACAAGTGAACAATGCTGATGCCTGAAAATTTTATCGATGATTCTGCAATAATTCATAATATTGTACGTGGGCTAAATAATTCCGATCTAATAGATGATGCATTTTTCGCAGATTAAGCGGTTGAAGACTTCTTGAAGACTTGTTTAACTGGTTTACGATTAATATTCCGTACACTTGAACTTACTTCACTTACTTATTCTTCGATTGTTCTTTACTATTCGCTCTTTACTATACAGCTCCTTCGTTCGCAACAGCGTGGTGAATGCTATAGTAACCTCACCATTATATGTTGCTTGTTTGAAGCAGCCACACGCCAATAAATGTTCTAACATTAGTTACAAATTACAAATTACCGAAAGCTAACGTGTACTGATGATATCTTCACAATAGAAAAATATGGGAAAAGTAAGTTTTCAAAAGAAAAAGATATCCTATCTTGAAAACATTAGTCTCGCGGATATTAATACGTAATTATTTTATGGTCTCCTCTTTCAGCATATAGAACAGACAAACTTTTCTATTTATGATTAGAGAGGACAAAAGCGAGTAAAATCATGCCTGTTTTGCAACGACTAGACACACTCGTGTTTTGTTGGCTCTCGGGGACACCAATAGGCAGCACGAACCCTTTCTTATGAGACGAATAGACATGAGTCTATCTAGTCGCTGCAAGAAAGATATGATTTCACTCGCTTTTGTCCTCTCTATTTATGATGAATGAGATCCTCAAATAAAAATGACAAATATTCGGATCTTGCTAGTTGAAATAAGAAATGTAATCCTATTGCGTTCGATTTATCGTTGCTACAAAAAAGATAGGTTAGTAACAAGTTACCGGCCATCGATCAAACGCAAAACCAAAAAAAAAGGAAGAAACTAGCCGAAAAATCAACTGTGAAATGTACAACGTTAAAACCCATCTTGGATTCAACGTAATTACCGTCAAAGGTTTTTACCTTCGTCCCATATTTATTACTGTGTAATTGAACAAGGCAGGTGTTTTTCTCTGGGACGATGAAAACCGACATCTTTCGAAGATATGCCGGGCTCTCGACGTCGACAACGTGCAAAAGTATATTGAATTACGCGAGTGGAAGACGCCAACAGAAAAGTGTTCGAAGAAATTCGAAACGAACTATCAGATAATAAACGCAGCGCAGAATATGCGCCGTTGGCCTCTTCATTTCTCGTTTGATGTTGATTTTGTTTATTTTTCAGAAACGTCCGCTTGCGCTTCCGTAATTCTAGCTGTAACGTTATACGTATGTATGTATCGTCTTACGATAAAATTACATGGGAGAAAAAACCGCGAATGAATCGCTACTTACTTATTGGAATGTCTTATGTGATTACATCCAGCGATTGTGGTGATGAGAAATGAGTATACGTTCATCGTCTTTTTTCTGTAGTTTGTTTGCGATGATTATAGATGATGGTTAGCAAAGCACATGCGTCCATACATACATGTATATGTCCTCACTATTAGATTCTTTCTATCTCGCAGTTTTTTTCTGAGACCAGGCGTTGAGAGAGCGTATTGTCATTAATAAATGCATAAGGGGTATTCAAGCATTTTGATTTATAAATTGATTTAAATCTCATCGCTTTTTATCTCAGTGTGACGAGCTATTATTTGTGAAATTAATTAACGCTTTACTGAAAACTGGTTCAAACTCGCGCAGTTTTGGTCTCGAGTTGAAAGCCGTTAGTTTGAAAAGATTACTGGAGACTTAACACGGAACGATTAGAGTCGTACACAAAACTCATTAAAATTGCAAAAATGTCTTGTTTATTAACAACCAAAATTTGCATTTTTTTTATATAAAAGAAAATAAGCCCAAATGAAAGATTCTATTTCTTGTTTGCATCGCAATGAAGCTTTATTCTTACGACAGTAACGATAAAATACGGCTTTATTATTGTTTGTTCCAGAAATTCCTTCTATCAGTTGTAAAATGCGGCTGACAAAGGTATTTTTAGTTTACTTGCAGTCATGTGGGACAATAGAAGGGAAAAATATAATTAATATTTATGACATAATATTTCTTAGTCTTTTTACAATATTTATCCAATTTCCTATCTTTATTGCTTTAGCAAAATAAACAAAAGAATCTCGCGGTATTTGATGGTTCAGTGCACCAGCATAATAAATTGCATCATAAAAGTACACAAAAAACAGTACATTGTGTGTTAATTGCATTTGCATATATGTATGTATCTACAAAGTAGACAGACGCAATCCTGTTTAGTTGCCATAAAAAAACGCTATAAAAATATCTTCGTAATCGCACACATTGTAAACATTTATTAAATTCACCGAAGGACTAAAATTACTCGTAAACAAAGAAATTATAACCAAATACACAATACTTGCTTGAATTACTTTATTTCCTGCTTGTACTATTTACCACTTTATTCTACTAACTGATTAAATTAAGACAGAACGTTGAAAAGCTAGTCAGGAAGGCAGCAAGATATTTCTAAGATCAGACCACGAAGTCTGTGCTCCATGATTTTAAGTATCGCTACTCTTTGGGCCAAGGATATCTTCACAAGAGCAAACTTAGCATCCACCGAGATCGATACCAAGAATTTTTCTGAGTTACAGTAACCGCTAGTGCGCGACACACGATTGAATTCTCGAATACAATTTACAAACTTGGCTTAGTTTCTTTTACGAGGATGGTATGAGAAGTATCCGTGCTTGGAGACGGTATCAGAATCTGCATTACCGGCTGTGAGCGCTACTCTTTAGTCGATGTTTTGAAAAGATTCAACGGGCTGTTTTAAGAGCTGTGAGGAAGTTTATAAATTCGAACCTATCAGCGATTCGATTTCTTCTTCTATGTGTGAAGTAAGGTGCAGTTATAAGAGCCACGTAATAAACGTAACCGAATATCTCTATTTGATGAGGGGCGGTTTGATAGCCGCACTGAGGTGACAACGGACGGCGTAATCATGATATACACTCCGCCAAAAAAGTATCGCATAAACTAAAAAAGGGCATTTATAAACCAAGATATTTTTATACGTTCACAAAAAGTTTGCCTCGTGTATGTGAACTACAAAAACACTAACAAAGTCATGGAACATAGCTGTTTTACTTTTTTTTTCTAAAAGAACACATTCAGAAAAATGCATATGTGTAAGGTTTGTTCAGTTGTTTATTGAAAGTCTCCCTATACGGGCAAATTTTAAAGTGCGAAGTCAGAGTTCTATACCAACGCTTTTAAAACTAAAATGAGCAATTTAACTTCAGCATAAGTGGCTGCTATAGTTGCTTTAATCGAAGATGGACGATCTCAAACATACGTTGCTAATTTGATGAACATCAATCAGTCAAGTGTTTCTAGAGCCGTAGCCAGATATAGGGAAACAGGCAATTACAGTAGAAGACCTGTACCAGGTCGTCCAAGATGTTCTACTCGCCAAGATGACCGCTATTTAATACTACAAGCATTACGTCGAAGACATGTAACTGCGAGACAATTGCAGAACGACTTGGCTAGAGTCAGAAATACTCGTGTGAGTACTCAAACTATTCGGAATAGGTTACGACAGAGTGGATTAAGAGCTAGAGTAGCTGTAACAGCCCCACGTCTCACTGGGAACCACCGAGTGGCTCGCTTAAGGTTTGCCAGAGAACATGTAAATTGGAACATTAACGACTGGGCCAATATACTCTTCACAGATGAGTCAAGATTTGGTCTTTACACCTCAGATAGGCGTATCTCAGTGTACAGACGAGACGGTAGACCTAATTTCGCTGGTGGCTCTATTATGGTTTGGGGAGGCATCTGTTTAACAGGTCGTACAGAGTTAGTACCAGTAGACAGAGGTACATTGACTGCCCACAGGTATATAACGGACATTTTAGAAGAACATGTAGTACCATATGCACCAATTATAGGAAACGAATTCATGTTAATGCACGATAATGCACGACCGCATGTTGCAATAATCGTCCTAGGAAGTACGCTTAACGATGTTGGTATTCAAGTCTTAGACTGGTCGTGCGGTAAATGCAGAGTTTCATGATCTAAAAATGTTAGCACCATCGCGAAGCTCGTCCTAAATTATTTCATATTTTCACAACTTTCTTCGTATATTTACTGAATTACTAATTGGTCCAAGAAGCCCTAAATTATGCCAAAGATTTATTATCTTTCAAATAATACTCTTTAACTCTAGGCCTTACCCAAAATAAGTAATTTGGCTAAATGATTTAAAAGATAAGCGTTATAGTGAGATTAAAACCTCTTATCGCTAATCTCGAATGTGTAACGTAATTTAGACATTGCAAATTGTAGTACCCCGTATATCGCATATCTCCATTTAATGGCTTTTACGATCACTTCTGTGGCAATAAACACCTTAGATATGCTTACGTTTTCGAATCGTATTCATTTACGCTACGGTCGTAAGTCGATCGAGTGTTTATAACCTGCCGGTTTTCGCGATCGGCATTGTTTTAGTCATCTAATAGCTATTTTCGACCTAGTCACCGTGGAATTTTATCGCGAACCGATTTTTATTAGTTTTTGTGTACTCGCGCTCGGGCGCTTTTTGTCGACTAATATTTGCGATACGATAACGGGGAGTAGTAAATTTCGTTCGTGTGTTTGCGCATTCCTCCGGTCGAGTTGATTGTTTTTTTCGGTTGTCGCTTGATCGCGCACAACGAACATATCGGGTACATCGTGATGTTTATTGTGTCTTTCATTCTTAACAGGCTCTTATCTATCATCAAACATTGTACTAAGTGTCTGTATCGCAGAAGACCGGGGGGATGGTGTTCTGTGCGTACAGTAGGATGGAGCGGAAAATTTCTTTGTTCAAATTCCATAACACCTAAATGAGAGCTTAAGGTTCTTGGCACAAATTAATGGTTAAAGATGATATAGACTTAATCGACTGATAGTTATTGAATGTTACCGAACCACCGGCAGAAGCAGTAGAATCCTGCGTTAATTCTGTTACGGAAGCAACAGATTTAACGCAGCTATAAGCAAAGCTATGAGGCAAAGGATGGCTTTAGAATTTCAGAGTTAGTAACTTCAAAAGTTTTCGAAGATAAGTAAAGACGATGGGGCTTGAAGATGAACGCGGAAGGCTGATGGAACTCGATATACAACCGTTTACGTATGGTGAGCTCTAGATTGTTTCTACAAAGAAGTTAACCTAAAACATTCCTTTTGAAAACAAGCAAGGAAGTTGGGTAAAGATTTGCTAATTTAGAATAACGCACATCTTTTTGAAATTCAACGAAACAAGTGCGATAGACATCTACTATCCGCATAGATGAATCAATTAGAGAAGAAGGAAAGGTTTGGAGCCGTCTTTTGGTCCATCCTAGCATACAGGATACGTCACGATGAGTTAAAAGCATAATAAGAACATGTATAAGTTATCTTTTAAGAGTAACTCAGCCAAAATACTTTCAATTATCAGCATGGAAGTTAGTGGTCACTTCCGGTACGAATAAGAATTGACGGAAGTTCAAAATATCTTGATTGAGCTACCTTCAAAGAATTACTTATGTATGTAAATTTTTCAAGTTTATTTATTATTCCTTAGACTGATTACGTTTTACCCAAATCTTCTACAAATGGATACGTTGTTGTTGTTGTTGTTGCTGTATTCAGTGAAGCGGCTCCGAGTTGCGGAATATACACTTCTAGGCATCGATCACTGCGTTCATTAGCCAACCTTACTAAAATTTTGAGGAATCCAAATTGGCCGCAACCTCCTGCAGGGATTTTTAACGTGCCAAACACCGTACTGACACGGGATCTACTTACTTATCCTGAAGAAGGCTTTAAACGTAATTAAAAGAATCGTTCCGGCCGAATTTGTAGCTGAAACGGACGGTTGATGGCTATGTACAAACGTATTGGATTTTAATTAAAAAAAAAGAAAAAATTAGAGAATTTGTTAAGATAAAGACGTCGTCGAGAAATAAATTCTTGGAACAACGGTCAATTCGTAAATATTTTTGCTGAAAAGATTTAGTGAACGCCGTTTAATACGATGTAACTATTGTTATAATTATTATCGCCTACTTTGTACTCCAATTAATTCCGATCAAATATTTACTTCGAAATGAACCAGCAGATGCTTCTAAAAACAGAAGATGCCTTGCCAACAATTTTTTTTGATAATTGTGCGGACACTCGTATAAACAATGTTGTCACAAACGTATGATGCGCACGTTACCTTATTCGTTGATGGGAAGATGTCATCTTCCCATATATGTACGAAAACCGTGTATAATTAGTTAGTCTTGGAGTTGGTGCAAGATTTGCTTGAAAACGAGAAAACATTTCACGACGTAAATATTTGCGTAACGCATATTTTCAACGGTCTCCGTAGATTGCTTTGGAGAATATTTTTTTTCCAGAATGCATAACAGCATTTCGAGATATTTTCATGCCCGTACCTACATATGTACGTACACATGTTTCTTCCGATGCGCGGCACATATTGCGGTAATAAGCTTTGCTACCAACGAGGTTAGTACGTAGGAATGTCAGCTGTTGAGAGTATACCCGAAACCGCAAATATTTATACGTGAATATGCGGCAGTTTCTGCTTTTAAAAATTGGAAATTACTTTAACGTGCAGATATTATATGTATACACGTCTTTAGCATACAGCTGGTATATTTTAGAAACGCTGAATACTGGTTCCACCTGCTTATCCATTCTTATCTAAATCAACTCATTATGAGCGTTAGATTGACAGTTTCTTTGTTTTTCGTGTTTAATAATTTTTTAAGACTAACACTGAAATAATACTAGCATCTCGTAGAGTTTACCAAACCTCTTTTGAGCTATCCTTTCGTATTAAAAGAGAACCAAAACATGATCTTTTTGGAAATATTTGACGACGTTTTACATATTCCAAATCTTGGTGACTTTGCCTTTCTTCCACCTAAATTATCAACGTCTGTATTATATCGCCCGTCGACCCCCCAGTAAAGAAAAATGCGTGAACCGATGGTTGGTGCTGTATTCCATGTTTGATCTCACAGTGAACATTACTTCGAATCGCGTCAAATGATCCTAGACAAAGCAGACATTTTTTTCCATAATACGTTAAAAATATTCGTATTTCTTCCTATTCTATCATTTGAAGCAATCAACTCACAGACTTCTGGTAAAGATTTTTGTACAAAACAATTAGTGAAACGTTTAAGTATCTTATTTACAGAGGCGTAAAGTTACAGAATAACAAAAATAAAAAAATCACTATATTGTCGGTGCTTGATTGTTTTTTCACGTAATTTATTATTTTTCAGGTACAGAAGATTTTAATGGAGAGTACTGCTGCAGTATCTTCATTTACGTCTCTCTGGACTTGTAAAATAGTTTCAAAAAGAGATGCAATACATTTATAGCCAATACAAAAAAATGTAAACGTTACACTGCTCAAGTCATCAGTCAATAACAAGTCGCAACAACAACTTTTCTCTAACCTTTTGATCGTGTAAAGCGCCCTCAACATCAAACAAAACAGAAATTATCGCAGAAGCTTTGCGTAAGAGGAAAATATAATTTTTAGAAGCCTTGCTCTTTACAATGAAATAAAGTTAAGAATTTCAAATACGCTCATAATTAGAGAGGACAAAAACTGATGATATTATTACTTTTTTGCAAAGACTAGACAGATTCGTGTTTTGTCGACTCTCGGAGACAACACGAATCCATTCTCATGAGGCGAATAGACAAGAGTCTATCTAGTGGCTGTTCTAGCTAACTTTGACAATAATTTTTACTTATTGTTAGTTAAGGACAAAACATAATTTGCGAGGAAGCATCTTAGCTAAGCGGTTATCTGTCTCCAGCACAACCTATCGTAAGTAAAGATCTCTCTAATTGTAGAAAACTCGATTTATAAAGAAAAATTCCTTCCTCTACCTTGTTACCTTTGAAGCATAGGTTGCAAAACAATGTAACTCCAACTAACGGCGGTAGTGGGAAAAACAGGTACTAGCTGCTCTCGTATCCTATTTTCCCATTGTTAAACCTTCTAAATTAATACAGAAACTAAATATAATAAGACTAGATGTAAATTTAGCCATATCAAGGTGAAGTCTCATCAATTAATAACCGTTCGCTTTATTTTCGTCAAAATTCCCAGGAAAGTTAGTGTAGTTAGTGCGTGTTTCATCCTAAAAACATAAAATTTCGACATTTTCTCAACATATCCCCTCGTAAAACATCCCAGTGTGTTTCGTCTGAGTATCATCATGTTGTTTCAATTAATTTCATAAAAGCGAGGTTATAAATACCTTGCCCCAATTAGATCTCGTTGTAGTTTAGTTGCTCAATACATCTCTTTACCTCTTGCTTAAATTAAAATTTACGCGGCCTCAAAACAATGGGGATAATAAAACGAGCAAAAAAGAAGAAGGACGCCAGTTTATTATCAAAACAACGAAATTTACGAAGGCGTTTTACATAAACCACTACCTATCAAATCTCAATTATGTAAATTAGCAAAAGAAGAACGTTGCCAAGCGATTCAGGACTATTAGATTTGAAATTTAGAACATAAGCAAAAAATAACATGGAAAAAAATTAGAACAGGACGGGTCATTGCGATAGTTATATAGTTCGTCGTCGTAAAATACAGTAACAAAAACGAAATCAAATGTTTACCAGCCAGCTATGCGCACAATTTCTTTTCGCGGCGCCCAAAACAAAGGTTTTAACAATTACAGCTTCGGGCAGAAATTAAAATATCAAGCGTCCCAAGGTTCGTAAAACGGGTATACCCAATGTAAGCGAAAAAAAAAATATGTATACGTCCAATACGTATACGTACGTATGCTTATGGAAACGGTCTATGACCAGCTACATGATTACATTTGTTGTCAAAACTAAGGCCAAGGTTGTTGCGTACCTTCGTACTGCACGTATACGAACGCGATTTGCGATGAAGAAGCCCTGGCACTTAACGCGAACGATTTGTTTACTATGGAGATTGCGAAATTTCTTTTCTAGTCCATAACATTTAAATTCAAAAATAGACGGGCCAGCTGTAGCGACTTCTTCAAACAAACATCCTATAAATAAGACGGGGGATTTTTTAAAAATATTTAGTTAACAAGATTAATAGGTTTAGTACATCAAAAATATCCCAGAGGCTAGTCACGATTACCCTCGAGGTGAATTTTGAGATGTTTTCAATCTTTAAAGGTTTAAACAAGTAATTAGCAAACTATTAAATTTAAATGGAAAAAGTTGCTCCGTGTAATCTTACTACAAGTTACGCATTTTCAGCTTGCGCAGCTTAGAGTCAAAGCGTCATATAAATTACACATGAAAACAATAGAGCTAAGCTGAAAGAATCTGTAGAGATATTGGCAAAATTTACTACAAACAAGCCGCGAAGATCAGAGAACATTCGAACAAAACACGTTCCGTATCCTCGCCTAAACTGAGCCGACAAATGGAAATTCAGCAGGAGAGCATGTGTGTAACCAGAAAAGGAAGAACGAGGCGTATAAAGGAGAAGCAGCAAGAAAGCGTGTGTCCAAGGTGGGAGCGCTCAGTTCAACAACACGGAAAATGATGAGATTTTCCAGATCAAGCGATTGGACCTGCCTCAAATGCTTATACTTCACAAACAGTGCTTTCTCTCATTCGATGTTTTCTTTTTCACTAAATTAGTAATCTTTAAATAAGGAAATTTAGCTTTTTTATGTAATTATCGCTTGCCTCTAACTAATCAGACAACTTTGCTTGCCTGCCCGAAGGTGGTGGCCCAAACATTCGGTATTAAATTTGAAGCATGCTTTATGTTGTTAAATAGAGAAACTCTTGCGTAGAATTTTGTGATTGTGCTGAGCGATAAATGCGAAATGACAATAACTTTTTCCTTAATGTGGTATTTTCCAACGAAACAGCAGGTAACCAACGTTGCTTCTAAAAGAATTGAATCTTTCTTCATTGGAGGTACTTTAATTGGTAATAATTACAAAACCTTTTTAAACAACTTGTTACCAATAGCGCTGCTTCTTCTTTAAAAATGGAACTTGTTGGTTTTCGGTCCCAGTTTAGTAGCACTAGAACTCAACTAATAGGAGATAACTACACTGCTTGGAAACGTACCTGTGCAACGGCGAGTAACAGTGTGGCAGCTACATGACAACACTTCCAGATGTAATAGGAACTAAGCCAATCATTGGATAGCTCGGATATACTCATAAGAAAAAGCGTATCTTAATGTTACAATATCACCTGAAAGCATGCGCAAAGGAAAATAGATGAATCTTCACACATTACCAAAGTCTACTAAAAGTCCATCGTCTATTCGTTGGAAAGATACGGAAGCTTATGGAGATTCATGATAAACATCTGTTGTTTATCATGAATCATGAATGTTGTTAGTAAGTGTTTACGTTATTATAACTAGAGAGGACGAAGGCGGATGAAACTATTACTTTTTTGCAAAAACTAGACAGACTCGTGTTTTGTCGACTCTCGGGGAAACCATTCTCATCTCCAACCATTCTCATCGACCATTCTCTTTGTCATCTCTACTCATTGCCATATGTAGTCCACAACTTTTCTGCTCGAAATTGGAAGCCTTGTGAGATTGTGCTAGAGGAAAATGTCATATTTAAAGGTATCGTAAAGGTGGTACCATTACGTATAGAACTATAAAACCGCCAGGCAATTCCACAAATATTAGCGCAAACTCTTCAGATAATTCTCGTTAATGCATGGTTCGAGCTTAGAGTTTGTTGGCAAAGTATTACTTTCTTCGTTTCGCAAATACGAATAGCGAAATAGTTACTTGAATCGTAGAAAAATGTTAGCAAAGTTTATTTTTAGCCGAATTTAAGAAATTTGAACTCTAATGTAATCAATATATGTAGATAAAAAAGAAGATTTATATTTGTGAGTCATTAACACTAAGGTTGCCAGCTCCAATGTAAATATTCGAGTCCGCCGGCAGCCTAATTCACAATATATTTACTTCTGAACAAATCCAGAGAAAAATCTAAATATTTTTCCAAAATTTTATTTTTACCCCATGTTTCATTTTCGTGATTTTTTATTACATCATTTGGAAGGCTTTTAGCTTTTCAAATAGTATTCATAATAAGTAGTATGTAATGTAATGTTTTTGCGAGATTAATTTAAAGAAATAAAGGATATCTTAAATTTTATTTAAAGGACATAAACGCAAGGTTTATGTCCTTTGTAGACCACTTTTTCAATACAATATTCTTGAAACGCACTTTTAAATAAATTTTAACTTTAACTAGGCAATCGAGACCAGGAAAATCGGCGGAACTTCCCAATAGAATATCTCTGAACGATAGCTGGACATAAAGTCACGGATAAGAATTGGCGTTGTTTTAACCATTGTTAGTTTTCGTTGGCAATTGTCTTGTTTCATTGATACCTATTATAATTTTTAACAATTTAAAAATATACGATTAGTGGATTGGTTACGAAACGAACGATTTTGCTACAGGGTGATGCACGGATAATGTGAAACGAAGTACATTTATACAATTGACATTTATAACTTTTGTACGGCTAGAAATTGCCCCTGAAATTTCTGATGATGAACTTTCGAGAAAGAGAACGACTGATATAAGTAGTTAATATACGTCTTCTCCACGTTTGTTGTTGGGTGAACTTATATTAACTTTATTAATTTTACGCCCCAAAGATATTCGACTTAACACAGGATTCTTTCTCTAAGGATCGTGTTTCCTGCCTTCAGATGGACCTTCATACCTAATAGGTGTACAATGTGAAATTCGAGCAAGATGACCATAGCGTTGATGACAGCTAAACTCGTTCATGTTATTTTTTTTTATAATAGTAGAATTCGTACGTCAAGTAATAAAGTTATATACATTGTCTTCATTTTCTTCAAATAGCATCTGTAATAATTTCATATATCTTCAGTAACAAAAGCAGGAACATCTTTCGAACTGTGCTAGCGCATTAATTGTAGCAGCATGGGGTTAGTTAGTTAGGCCTGCTGAGGTCTCATTTAAATGATGATGACATGACATGACACAAGAGATGGAACTCGCAGTATCGAAACTTGTTTGCTTGGAGTAAGAATCATTACTCGTTTGGACAGTTGCCAAAGTCTTCGTCATATCCATCATACGATCTCACTTTTATTGTCGATTTAAGCAAATAGTTTTTATTTTTGTTTTGAGTTTGGAGTGGTGGCTAAACACTTACAAATATTCAAAAGGACACGGAAAGAGATCAAAATTGAGTTGGATGAAACTTATGGCATATCTGCTCATGTGTTAGCAACTGTTTACAATTAACTAAATGAATTTAAACGTGGCGCATCGTACATCCGCCGAACCTGAACATCGTTGTGGACGCTCAGTGGAAGTGACTATTCTCGAAATAATTGAGAAAATCCAGGATACGTTTCTGTATGGTCGATGAATTAAAGTGCCCGAAATAGTTGAGGCCACAGGCATATCGCAAGGAACAGGCAAAATGGATGCCGCGTTTTCTCTTAGTGGACAATAAACGCAAACGTGTGGTCTATTCCGTGGTTGTTTTGGCGCCCTTCTTTCACGATCCTAACGAATTTTTCCGTCGATACATAACTACGAACGAAACGTGGATACAGTATTATACTTCGGAGAAAAAGGAACGCTTAAAATAGTGGGTTTTTGAATGCTTCGAAGATGAAATCGACCGGCTTTTCGTAATGCACGCGGAATCGTCTACAGCGATTACTTGGAAGAAGGACAAACGATAACAGGTGAGCGTTATGCGTCGTCACTGGATCGGTTGAGTGAAGAAATCGAGAGAAGACGTCCTCATTTGCAGAAGAAAAAGATCCTTTTCCGTTAAGACAATGTCCAAAATTGTGGAATTAAATTTCGAATTAGTACAACATCCCCCGTTTTGGCTCTCATTGACTTTCTTTTATTTCTAAATTTGAAAAAATATTTAGAGAAACAACGGTTCACCTCAAACGAGGAAGTCATCGCCCAAACGGATGCCTATTTTGGGAACCTTCCGTTATAGACAAAGAATCTATCGATTACAGCTGACGCAAAGATAATTCACATTCACAAGCGCAGAGAAGAAGCAGATCGCATCTTCTTTCGGATAATTTAGATTTTTCAATGTGAAATGTCTACTACAACAATAATACATCTTCTTCAATAATTTTATCCATGCCATTATTTGCGTTTGTCTCTACTAGTGCAAGCTCTTTCTTTGCTTATGCTATCCTTTGGGACTTTTCCGAGTGCAACATGAAAGATGTTCCTAATTTAAAATTTCACACGTTTCTGTATTTATCTTCGTTTGTTATTAAATTAGTAATTTAAATTTTGGCACGGCAATAGTTGAAGTAACATTCTCCTTCTGAAAAGTATGATACATTACAATAATAAACTGGATAATGAGAAGGTGATAATAAGAAGGTGTTATGTTTCGAATTATAACAACGTAATTCCTCGAATTGTGCTCTTGAGGATATACGATAATTTGAAATCGCAACGCAATAGAGGCACTTCAAAGGCACATTCCCGGGAAATAATAATAAAGCGAAAATACATGTAAATTCCTATATTATTCCGATATATACTAAATGCGAACGGTACACCTACGTAATTCGTTCGTCGAATACATTTCTACGGCCTTCTTTTTTCGTTCCGCGAACGAAAAATAACACCTTCCTTATATTGTGCTTAATAAATAAAACATCCATCTAAAAGCAGCACTTTGATCTGCTTCGACAAACAATCGAAAAATATAATTCAACCGAAGCGTGACTTCGATGAAGAGATCAATTTACTTTTGCGCCTTTGGCATGTGCTCTATACACTGTAAGGATATATGTACGTATGTACGTATGTACGGAGACGATCATGTCGTCGTATGTACGCATGTACGTCAAGAGACCTGCATGCGTATATATGAATACATGCACATGCTATACAATGGGCTATTATAAAATCGCCCAGATGCAACGTCATCCAGTGTAATTCATCTTTTCACGCCTATTTTTGTTTTCTTACCGTGCACAATTATAAATTACACACTTTTAATTTTGCTAATTAAGTTTGATTGTAGACCTTGTACTCTACAAAACGAAATCGTGCGTCTTTAAAATTATGAGGCTACGTGCCCGTTCACCATCGGATTTACTTCGGTGTTACGCTGATTAATATTGAGATATTTTGCAATTCAATCGTAGAGTTCAACAATTAACAGAAGCATCGGGATGTTATTATTTCTTTTAGTAAGAACAAGAGATTTGATGCTGCAATTGTACAAATAAGAAATCTTACAAAGAATGTTGCCGTTTAATTTAACTCTTTGCTTTTTTTTGACGACAATCAGAAAACAGTTAGAATAAAATCGCGATTCCGTTTTGATGAATGTGAAAACAATGAAGATATAAATATCATCATTGTTTTCACATTCATCGGTTTAACTGAAGATATAGTCTTCGCTTGCCAAACCTATGACGTAAAATTTCGAGACGAGCGACGTCTGCAATTGCGGATGATGTACGCGGCAAAACATTAGTCATGCGTACAAACCAATCATCGGTCTATTTTCGAAGTAAATTATTCCTCTCAAGCGTATCGGATATACAACGTACATACAAAACGTTTCCGTTTCACGGCGGCGATCGGCGTAGTGCTCATAAAGAAATAGATTCTGTGGGTGGTTGTTATGCAAACTGAACGGCTTCGAGCAAGTGCGTTTCAAGATCTCCACGACGCGACTCACCTAAACATGACCGAAATGAAAATAAACCTAAGCACCTTTTGAGAAATTAATGATGTGTTTAATATCATTTGACGTCAATCAAAATGCTGCCTGTTACACCAAAGGTCCCACGAAATAACGCTATTACGCCGCGTATTATTGAATTACTTTTATGTCACCGACGGATTTAATTTTAGAATTGCTACACTGGAACGCGAATCGGCACGGGACGACATTACAACGTTAGACGTACGCTATCTAGATAAAGATTCGTATTTCTTACCATCCGGGTGCGTCGAATGGGATGTTTTCAGTAGAGAATACCGTTTGATAATTATTAATTGCGGAACGTTAAACGAAGTAAATTGTTAAAACAGTTTATTCGAAATTAATACGACAAGATTTTTGGTAACAAACTTATAGAGCAACACAAGGAACTAAAGTTAAAGAGTTAAAGGGTGATGAAATTGTTTAAATTTAGATGATGGTGTTGTCGGATAAATCATGTACTTGTCCTTAACATTCATCAAAATTAAAAACATGTCTTAAATCAATTCCGATTATCTCAAAAATTAGCTGAATATATCAAAAAACTAAGCCGATTTTCTGAGTCAACAGGTTAAATCTAGAAACGTTTTAGAGGTAATGTTTCAGATTTTAAAGCAAGCTACTTCACAACAAGACATCAAATATATATGATGGACATTAGTACCGATTTACGACAAGGTAACTTTTACTAACAGCAATATTGCTCGAATGCTTTTGTCTTCAGCACATAGTTCTTCCACATCAGGATGCTCAGCGGCATTATCCAAAATAAGCAATGCTTTCGGAGGCAAATTCATGCCCTTTATTTTCCCTTAGCTTGAAATTAATCTCCTATTTTGGCCCACATACGCAATTCTTCGAAACGTAGGCTATTGTCAGCATTGTAGACCCGTGGTTTGTCGATTGATGATTTTTGAACTTGTCCAACCAAAATTGAGCTCACGTAATGTAATGCGAGTCAGCGAAACGATACGAATTGATGGTTCTATGCAGCTTTGGTCAAATGGTTTACTGTAAGCTGATGATATAACACTAAGATGTTATAAAATCCGCTAATATAATGACTGTGATTAGCACATTTCGGTCAAGTGTCCTCGAGTAATGGTGACATTCTACCCATGACGATGTATACGATGAAAGTACGACGTTGCAGCGGCTCATATAGTCGAATCCTCTTCTTTTCGTTTTCTTTATTTATTTATTTACTTGAGAGATTATAATCAGTAAAGATGTCTCTAGGACGATGATCCGAGGGAAATTGAAATATACGCAGCCCGCCTTTCCGTTATATTCTTTCGTTGCTTGATTTAATTTGTTAAGCACGTAAAAGATAATCCTATTTAGTCCAAACATTATTTTCCCAGATTAAGTTCATCCGGATATCAAGGACGTCGATACACAGCGGTGATACTTCGCAATGACGCAATATATTAGTCTAGTAAGAAATGTGTAACTTGAAGTCATTTATTTCGATGAAATTTTGTGACTTTGGAAAGCTTAACAAATACAATTGAAAACAGATGAGCGAAGAAATACGAAAGCTATATTGTCTTTCTGTTTCTATCTTTTGTAGAAGATAGGTGCATTTAAAAGAAATTTAGTAGTAGTTGGTGTCGCAGTTACTGTCATCTTAATCCAAGATGAAGCAACAACTTATATTATATATAGACATCACTCTGTAGAGATTTAATCTTAGTTTTTTTTTTTAAGATAAAGCTTCTAAATTCTGAGTGATCAGTGCACTGGTCCCGACATTTGAACGAAACGAACCCAAACATACTAAATGATTTTTATAAGCGGGTAAAAGTCAAAATATATCTTTCTAGGTAAGCAGACGTTTGACAAATAAAATGGTTCCTTCTTATAACGAGGCACCTAATTTATTTATTCTTGGTATTCAATTTTTTTTTCACTCCTGTGCGTTGAGTGCAATTTTTGTATGTAAAAATTAGGCTTAGAGAGATGCGCCTTGAGAAAAGTCAAAAACTAAGATGATGTCAACTTGAGCGTTATGAAGTTATAAAACTTCTTTTTTTCAGCAAGCGGCGAGACGTACAAATATAAGGCAGAAGGAGGAGTTTCCCACGAAATTCAAATCCCGGGAATCCAGGAAGAAAACTGAGGATCTGAGGATTTCCCGTAATCCCTTAACAAGTACGAATTAGTTCGTATAGTGCTTTTTTTTTAACAAAACCTATCTTGTTAAATGATAAGGATGAAAAATCCAATCTGGGAAAATCTGGAAGAGGAAATCATCAACACTGCTCCGCCTCACAATTAAAGTAATATGTCAACTGGAAACACTTCTTAACCTAACACTACAATACAATGATGGGATTTCTATTTTTTTTTTTTTTTTTTGTAAGTTAAGCAATTCTGCACAATATTTCTTATTTTTTAATCGCGTTTCTTGATAATTTCTTCCATAAATATTATGAATAATATTGGACTAAGCTCCTTGGCACGGTCCTATATGGATGTGTGTATCCGATATAGAAATAAAAAAAATAACATTTTATCCTACTTTGAGTAATGTCATACTTATGTCTATTTTTATATTTATTATTATAATATTACTTATATTTCTCTTTAATAAAACATTGTTATTTACTGATGCACGACTACTTAAATTAAAGAAGAATCTCACCAGGTCAGAAAGCTGAGTGTTACGAGATATTAAAAGGAGTCTCATTAATTATTAAAAATAATTATTCGGTCTCATTACAATCTCATTTAATTTGCAAACTAGCATCGTTGCATCTTGCAAACTACAAAATCTTAGGCTTCAGCAACTGGAAATACAAAACTTTAATTTACTTATTTATTTTTATTTATTCTATTTCGAATAGACGTATACAAATTCAATTGGTCCAGCCAATTATTGAAAATACAGGGTTTTTATAAAATAACGCACCCTATGGCGTAGTAGTTCAGAACTTACCAAAGTGTACATTTCCACCTTATTGCGTACTTGTTCAGAACTTATTGATGCAATTCCTAATATTTTATTGTGAGCATCTAAGATTCACTCCTTGAGTAACGAATCCGTAACTTGTGCGATAAATTTGAAGGTATAGAGATAAAATGAATACGTTGCTCGAAAATGTCCCGCTCAAAGAATAAAATTATCGCGTTTTCTAGAACTGATAGTGCCGGTTGGTTTAAATACACATTTCTTTACGTAAAAATTTAAGCAAATAGGTTTCGCGATATTTCGTATATTCGATGATTAAAGAACACAATTTATTAAAGTATATCTATCCATTTATCTACCGAATATCGAAAATAACTTGACACTGAAAAAGCAATTCCGCGCCAATAATCCAATCTAGATACGCGTATTTTTAACTACGTAGTGTTTTTAATAGGTGAACTAAGGCAACGTACTAAATATAATATCGGAGGAGTAGTAATAGTCGGAATTTATGATTGCGTATCTGGGTCAATTTACACTTCGCACACAAATTATTTGCTGTTGAAATAGAATAATAAAAACGTCCTAGTTATACTTGCAATAAATTACATTTCGTTATTGGTTTGTTTGCTTTCTTAATTTTTAACTTTTTCAGTGGGAAAGGAAAATCAACATTGTAAATATTGTTATTCGGCGGTAAACAATTTTCGCTTCCCTAAAATAAGTTTACTTTATTTAACGCGGAGATCTTCCTCACAAGCAGAGCTTACAGGTTATTTAGATTTGTTTATTATTTATGGAGAACGCAGCGATCTTCGCTACTCGGTATCACGATAATAATTTAACAATTTTGGAAAATTGCAATTTGCCAAGTTCAACACTTTCTCAGTAATAAGAGATCGCATGCACTCCTCGCTTGTTACAAGTTTTCAACATAGTTGTCAGCTATTTCCGGTATAACCGGAAGTGCGAGATTATTGAAGATGTTTTAATTCGATGCTACATGTCGCTTCATATTTCGATCGGTACAGTCTCTTGTATACAGAGTGTTCCACTTGAAAAACTATTTTTGTATCGCGCATCCTTTAAAAACTTTCTTTCTTCTTTTCTCTAAAAACTGTTCAAGAAACGAGCTACACGTATGTATCTATTTATAAACCACAATAAATGTAATAGGATGAAAGATTCATTCATTGGCAAAGATTTAAGTAGCTGTAGGTAAGATGGATGAAGAAGATCTTAGAAATCTCCGCTCAACATTACGGTTATAACTAGAGAGGATAAAGGCGAGCGGAAGCACCACTCTTTTGCAGCGACCATACGGGCTCGTGTTTTGTCGACCCTCGGGGAAACCAATAGACACACGAACCTTTTCTAATGAGACGAACAGGCACGAGTTTGTCTAGTCGCTGAAAAAGAACAACAATTCCATCCGGCTTTGTCTTCTTGGATCTTCTTCATGGATTTCACATTCAACGTAATAGCATTTCTTCTATTTGCACTTCTTCAAAGTAAGTAAGGACGCATGGTGAAAAACTTAATTCTTCATTTAACATGGTTCCTCTAATTGACACTAACGCAGGGAATTTGTGAAGAGGCATAGACATTAACGTCCAGCTAGAATAGTAACAACTACGTAGAAAATCCTTCAGGACACCAAGGCGCTGGTGGGCGCTGGGGTGTATTGACTTCACACAGGCGAATTCGAAACTGGTAGAGGCCGCAGTAATGAGCTCAATGGACTGGGAAGCCGAACTAATGTGACGCTGGTCTAGGTACCAGGATCCCGAACAGGTTCGTCTACTGCTGAAAATTGCCCAATGCACTTGGTAGAAATGTAAGTATATAGTAAAAGCAATGGAAAGATGAGAAATCTCACGACTGGTGGAAGATCAGTCCAAGACAGACACAGATCAAGCAATTCCTGATTGGCCGCAGGCCTACATCCATAGCGGCAGGAAGTCTGTTAGAACAATAACGGGTTTGCTAACAAGACGCTGTATGCTCAAGAAGTACATGAGTAATTTAGGTTAGACAGAGGAAAGAATGTAGATTCTGTAAGGTGGAAGAAGATATTGGAGTACGGTTCTCAGGAATGGGATCGCAATACCTAAAAGCTGCTAAATTTAGCAGAAAAAGCAAGGCTAACGTAATTGATCTAATAGGAGAAGAATCGCAATAGATCTGAAAAGGTCGCGGTAAGATAACGTTAAAATAGCTTGAAACATATCGGATTAACGAAATTTTTCATTCTTGAAAGAATTATTCGAGATAATGGTAAAAAGCAAAAAAATGTTTTAAATGTAAAACGCTAGTTAACATCAGTTCATCGGGTTGAAAGGAAACAGACATCAAATAAGAATATACGTGTTTGTTCATGCACATGGTTTGTTCCTTCCGGCTCACCCTGTATACATACTTGTATAGTATTACGTAAGGAATTTATAAAGAAATAACACTTTCTGGATCGGTCATCGACGTGGTGGCTAGCGCGAACGCGGAAAAATGTTAGGTTAAGGTTCACTTGAAACGTGCGGCTTAAGGTGAGAACGAACTATAATTACGCCTTGTTATTTCACGTAATATTGCATAAGCTGTTATTCGGAAAAATACCTTAGAAGGCAAGTTACGAACCCACGTTGTTGTTATATTCAGCTTATGTAGTTTTGTGTTACCGCCAATTTTCGATGAAAACACGACATCAAATTCCACCTCTATTGTTGGACGTTGTAAGCATAATTATCGCGTCACGATAGAACGGAACCTTGCCTCGAACGATCCAGTTTTTCGTCTCCTTATTGCGGTTGGGTTTGGATTTGACCTTTGATGCGAACCCGGCAATTACGGGGCTGTTCGCGTGCACGGTCACTTGTGGCGATTTGTATCGGTCGCGCATAAATTTGCGACAAATTTACGCGGAGGTTAATTAGTACGTGGCATTGCAGTCCAATTGGTAGTGTCAAGTGAAACGTACGATTCGAGTTGTATTTCAGGGATAAATGGACGTTGGCGTATTCGAATTCATGGTTCAACGTTTGTACGTTAGGATTTGAGTAAATTCATTTTAACAAGCGAGATTAGAAAATTATTAGATTATTAGAATTAGAAAATCAGAAATTGCAATATTTTCAGGGTTCTTCTATATCTAACAAATTTTAGCTTTCAACCAATTGTTTGAATGAATATAATACGCGGCTCTGTGATTAGCTTTGCTGTACATAACTTGAATTTTCAAAAGCACCTAAGAACTATTGAGAAAAAGTACTTTACACAAGCACTGTGGAAGAATTCTAAGATTCTAACTGGTACGTTTCGTATCAATTTAATCTTTTGCTGCTGCTTTCAATATTTATCCGTTCTTATTGTTGGTAAATATTGCCTATTTTGTGCAAAATAAGCTCTAATTTACTATTCTTATTACCATTATTATTAATATTATTTGGAAACATGTAGGGATCTAATTAAAGATCATCGCGATCTGTGAGGGCTCCAAGAATTGACAGTTTAATTAACGAGAGAATTAATGAAATTAATAATGAAGCTAACCTACCGCCTAACCATCATATATAGACGCGCGTTTCGTTCCATAACAGCTTATCGCTCCAAGTTGATGGAAGATGGTTTTCCGAGCAATTTTCAGAGAAGATTTTCAAATAAAAGCCATCCGAAGATAGATTTGATCGTTTTGAGATGCTCCTCCTTAATTGAGTCCACATTACTTATTTATCTTTATTGCTTGATATCTTCAACGTCTCAACTAGTAGGAACGGTATTCAAAGTTTATGTATTTCTTGCATTTTTCGGCAGCACATTGAGCAAACGATTGTTGCAGAAGAAGGAGACCAAAATCGTTGCCATGATTGATTCATATAATTAAATAATCATCACATAATTTAAATTTTTTCGAATAGAACATGTTTTTTCAGAAACTGCTGGAGAAAGCATTGTAAAACTTTCTTTAAAAGCACCTCTTTATACCTAAATTGTATCCTTGTTGAATGAATGAAGCACGAAGCTAAGCAGATAAGCTTTTTGTTAAAAAAAAATGAGTTGTAACTGATGTCTCGTTAGAGTATTTGAATTTTAATGCAAGTAGTGATCGCAGTTGATGGTTTCATTCTCAGGATACGGAGGATGATACGTCGCATTTAAAAATAAACGAACTGTTGTTCAAGCGAGAGCAATTTCCACGTCGCTTCTATCTGTCGTCGGTTTCAATCTCCTTCTCTATTGTTGAAATCCAATTATCGTTTCAACCCGCGAACACCGATATAAACAATCTCCTCCGACGATGTATGCGCGAACTTCATATCGCTGACGTTTTAATGCAGTTTTTATCGTGCGATGCTTTTGAACGGCAACCAAATCGGAACAATCCGAGGATCGCCTTTTGCTCTTGTCATTCTCATGGCCTTGTTGTTTCGGCTCGCCGCGAAATTATGCTAATGGGTCGATTGTCTTAGCGAGATAACGTCGCGACCGGTATAATTGGTAACGTCACGAGAACGATACGGACGCGTTGTTTCACGTGAGCGGTTCGCAATTCTGACGGTTTTTCGGTTCGAAAAACGAAAACGGAAAAAACGAAAAGACGAACTCTCCAAAAGGCGAAAGCGCGATAATTGAACGTATTTATTTATTACTTTCGCCTTGAGGACATGTCTTTGCACTTTATATTTTCGTGTAATTCGAATTCCTTAATCTCACTGTCATTGTTACGAATTACGAACACGGTACGAAATTATTACATCCAGCAATATGCTGGTGAAGATTTGTGAGCTATACAATGTATACTTATTGCCCGAGGGCTGTACATTTTGCACGAAGAATTATGGCGTAAGAATTCGGACCAGTTTTCATTTGAAGAAGACTTATATTAATCAAATTGTGGAATGGCGGTAGGTATTCTTTTATTTCGAAATGTTATTTGGCAGAGACGGCAGAATTGGCCTTAGCGTTCTGCAAGATGTAACGGGTGTGGCAAAAAGATGCCCCGCTTCAATAATCTATTACATCAAGATGGAAAAGATAATTTCATTGCACCGTATGAACGAGTTTTAAATACTCGCCTGGCAACGATTCCTAAACGGACATTTTCCTTTAAAACGATGCGTAAACCAGAAAAATTTCGAAAAAAAATACCAAATAACATTGTTGTTAATAAGATCAACTGAATTAACCTTTATCTTTAATTTTACTTTATTTCAGCAGATCTTCCAAAATAATAAATAATAAAACGGGTGAAATGCTTTCTCGTAGTTCCATTGGTCATAATTACTATTTTCTTCGCCTCCGTAGTTTAAAGGAAACATATTTTAGCTGCTAAAGATGTGAAGAAGGGCCATTTCCTCAAGAGAATAATTTTCTGTCGGAAAGAGGAAGAATATTTTACGCCGAGGGCTTTGAACTTATTACAAAAGGGTTCTACTCCTTTAACGAACGTAATTAACTTCGCATCGGGTATAATTTATTCCGTTTGGGGCATTACTTCAATTTCCGAAGTTAGACTAAGAGTCACTGTTACGTACTTTGTTCCGGTATACAGTGAAACATAAATAACCAGGGGAAGTTTATGCCCTTCCATCAAAGCATCGAAAACATCAAACGAAAGAAGTTGTTCAATAGACGCGACTTAAATCTTTATTTATTTATTAAAACTTTGCGAGTATTATGAAAAAAGGTTGCGCCATCCTGACCAACTTGGTTTCTATTAATCATATTTCAAATGAAACAAATATTAAACTAAATCTTCAAAACATTTCACAAAGATGTTTTGAAGGAGGTTTAACCAAGGAGTCTTTCCAAACCTGGTCAATGCGGCAAACTAAATGCAGTAAAGAAAGAACAGTCCTCTCGCTCGATTATGGAGAAATTCGTGGCTCCTTAAAAGAGGCCACGCTAGAAGTTTCTACATTCAAGTGGTTTTTATAACCTTTTTAGTGGTTCCCTTAACTAATAGACGATTATCCACCATCTTCGTCGTAATTGATGTTCGGTTATGGTTTCAAATGCAAAAATTCTCAATTTTGTCGTAAATCGAAATCTTGAATGAATTTAGGGAAACACATGTGGAAACGTGAAAAGTCGCCATCATCAGTGCCAAGAACAGTAACGTTCAGCTGAATTTTACTCAAGCAGGGTTTTCGTTCTATCCAGGCTTCTAATGCTCATTTGTAATGAAACTTTTTCTCGGAAACACGTAGAGAATAGATGCAATTTTATTTTTAGGAGAATTTTGCAAACTACGTATCACTTTGTAATAAATCATCATATTCGGCAGGAAATGTCCATATTTTCCAGGTTAGCGATACTTGTTAATGCCGAATCCTTAGTTGTTAGACGTGAGATCGAGAACTCGCATGGCATGTTACAGGGTGCAATATGATGTTTCTAAAAAAGAAGCATTTTAGTTTATTTAATTGCAACTACTTCAGTCAATATCGATCTGATCTTCTCGCTGCCTGTCTGTTTGTCTTGTCTGTCTCTACAATCGACACGGTCGGTGTATTGACCGAAACTAGCCGCAAAAATAATTTAAAAAATGAAGAAATACTTGTTTTAAAGGAGTAAAGAGACATAACGACAATCCGCCCTTTTTAGCTCGAGTCGCTGTTGAGAGTTGACGTATCTTCTCTCCTAAGTCGTTTATGTATTTGTCGTTTTATATTCGAAGCAATTTCGAGTGTTGAAGTGAAGCGCTTGAAGTTTCGTTGCGTGACGCGCGAGCATTTGGAGGGCGCGTAAATGTAAAATTCTGAGGTTAGTTTTCCCAAATTCGCGGACTGAAAATTATCTCTAATAGGGGAACAACAAATTAATGACATTACAAACAAATGATATCAGAAAAAGTGCCTCATTGACTATCGTCCATAAAACAAACTAGATACACGTATAAGTGCCCGCAACTCGTAATACTTAATGCTCAAATAAAGGCACTAAAAGGAATGTAATCTGAAGTACGACCGGAAAGCGAACTCTAGAAATATTTCCAGCTGAACAACTGTGTTTGCTTCTTTACATTACTTGATAGCGATCGAAGATACAATCGCAGATAACGGAAATTCGCAATTAAAATACCACATAGTTACTATGTAACAATGCGTCGAAAAAAGAGCGATTTCATGTGATGCCACTCGAACGCCGCCCGCTCTATCGACAACATAAAACAGAGATGCGGAATTTAAACTATGTGAATATCGCTAATCCAGCAGCAGTTTAGTCATATAACAAACACTTCGTTTAAGCGTTGTACATGGTTCCGTGACTCAATGGTTATGCGTACGTAAGTGTTATTTATGAATACATAAAAGACGCTAATGTGGTGCGTTCGAAAAATGTAAGGCAAGAGATCGCGAGTAAATATTGCGTAGCTGTTCATCACATTCTTAACCTTAGAAATTGGTTGTTAGAGTGAGGAAATATTTGCCTTGTCACAGCTCTGGCTCTTAGGATAAAGGTCGTTGCTTCCCAAAATTTATTTAGTTGCTAACTTAAACGCTTTATTCAATATTATTAGCACTTCATCGATAATATATGTTTTAGAGAAACTTTGCATCTTATATCTAAACGCTGATCGACAATAAAGATTGTTCAAACAAGTATAATCTTTGAATAACTTCCTAAACGTTGTAATAACGTTGTCTGAAAGATAAGGCAATAATTAAAAATCTACAGTAATAACATATAAATACTGTTACTTGCTAGAATGTTCTAGCGAACGCACGAACTGTGAATTCTCTAAAGTAGCTTACTTTTAAAATTAGTGCTTGGATAGCTTTCCTTAAATATTTGCTCACGATATAATACGACATCGTAAAGAGCAAACAATTGCATCCTGCAATACTAAATCACTTATATACGCAGCAATAACATTAAATATTAAAAGGTCAATTCGGGAGGAGCTTCAGTTATTATTAAACAATTATTGTTAATTAATGTTACCGGTGTTGCACAACCAAGCGCTTCAAAAACAAATTTTCTCAAGGGGTGGTCCAGCTGGGTGCGCCCGAACCTGCTCAGCGTGCTTTACCTTGATTTTCAATCTACAGGTTCCAACACCGTAATAGAGTCGAACGACTACGATTAAGTTTACGCGCAATTTCCCTCAAACTAACAATCCGACCACGTTCGAAAGTGCTTAATTGTTTGCTGTTCTCATCTAAGAGATATCAACCACGGTTTCTCGAAACATCCTCCACGAACTTTATTCATTTTTGGGCAACTATCGAATTGTAATAGGTATTCCTGTAAAAATATATGCGGAACAGCTCACTCATAATTGCTAGATCATCAGATTAATCAATTGCACGCATTGCATGTATTTACATTTTATATTGACTTTAAGGATAAGGCGTCCTAAATTGTTTAATTTAATTTTTCATGATATTTACGATCACCTTCTTGTCGAAATTAAATATATGAAAATATATTCATTCGTTCCCCAAGACTCCATTATCGAGCTCAAATCACGTTGTACAAGCTAATTTCTTAGTTCTCACACCGAACATGGAATTTCGAATGAACACGTTCCTGGGGATTTATCCACAATTTAAAGTTTGAAATAAAAGTAAGGCTATGTAAAAGGGACTATAAAATAGTAGAAAACATTCAAAAGAATGTATCTTAAAATGTAAACTCTCATGCTTAACGCATCCAAAAAAACAAGGATCGCAAACTTCGGGAAGACATTCCAGGAAATGCGATAATTCTCGAGTGACAAGCTGTTACATTTGCGGGAATGGCGATGACGGATCGCGGGAAATTTGTCCTGCGAAGAAAACAAGCGTACAAATATCTGAAATTGAAAGCGACATAATTGTCGAGTTAAAGGGAAGATTTCACTTTAAACGTTGCTTGCCGAATGTTCGAACTAAAGCTTCCATTTATATGCATGCTTTATACATTCGACAACTCATCTTAAGTAGGGCACGAGATATTCAGCATTTTCCGCCCATTCTGTATACTGAGCCAATAATACATACTGATCCACGAGCACATTTGGCACTTGGCGTACATCGTCGAAGTACACATGTGTATACATACTAATATAATCTAGTGTGGAAAACAGTGTAAATAGTACTTTCAACACCAACAAATTTTGTTGTAAAACACTAAAGTTATAAATACGTTAGGAAATATCAAAGCACCAGTTTTATGTAAATCTCACACATGCATATACCGTGCGGGTAATAGCAGCTTTGCAATGATAAGTTTGAAGTATCCAAAGTACCCGAAGAAAATGTTACCGCGCAATGTATAATCGCCCATTCAAAAAAAAATCAAATGCTCCAATCACTCATTGATACGAACAACTCTTACAAACAGGTTTTGTTGCAAGCGTTCGCATTGTGATAAATTCTACTTCATTCAAGTATCAACAGATCTTACTTGAAATTATGAATAAATAAAATATGAAATTAACAGATTCCTTTTGGAATTTCTTATATATTTCCCGAGCTACAACGAATCCATATAAAATCTGACAATACGTAAATTCCAAGTTCTAAAGCCCACCTCTATTGTCCAATTTCCAAGTTTAAAACACAAATAGGAAGCCATTTGAGGACGTTGTAGCATACCTCGCGACATTTATCTACTTACGCAAATCTTTGAAAGCGGTTGTTTTCTTCTTTAATAGAGATCGCAAGAAATAGCTCCTTAGCTAGCGATGTCTCCTGATCTAACTCTCTGTAATCTTCGTTTAGGAGAAGAAATGATCGAAAAAGAACGGAATGTTCTCCTCCTCATTCGAAAGCATTTTTTGGAATAGAATTCAGTAAAGTGTGCCGTAAACTACACCTATTTCATCTACAACACAGAAAGCCTATCATCTAATTTTGTCTGAATAGGAAGAAATGTAAGAAGAAGAGGAAGTTGGCGTCTTCGACATTCCCGCTACAGCTGCTGTATTGCAACGTACGCTGTTGGTGACGATAGATGTCGAGAAGGATATTCACTCACAACAGAAATCAATGCGGATGAAATTACCATATGGTATCTCATCCATGCAATAATTGAAACATTCTGTTTATGTAATAACTATGAGCGATACAACATATGTATATCTTTCTTTTAAGGAGAACCTTTAGTTACTGAAAATAGGAATGAAAATATTTTTTTTAAATACAAAGTTACTTTATTATTACGTAGATTATTATTTCAGGATTGCCAACAATAGGAAAGGAACCAAAAACTGCCGTATTCTAGTGTCGGGTATTATTAGAATTACTTATTTGAACAGCTCGGTGGCCCAGTGGTAAGAGGGCTTGCGCTTGACTAAATGCTATGCGTTCGACTCTTGCTAGAATCAACGAATTTTCTTAGCGAAAATTCCTGAGTCGCTATTCGCAGTTGGTGTACAATTAATTTAGCTTCACTCTTTACGAAGGCCCTCTCTTCGTAACAGTAACAAGACCATAGAACACACAATATGCTTTTGAGGTTATGACAAACTCTAAGAAGCTTATTGGGTCGTCATCGTAACTGGTCCATATCAACTGTCCAATCGATTGATGGACAAACACTATCGAAATTTTTGGGAAAATCAATTGGACACTTTATTAGAAAATATCCTATTGAACATTATTCAAAGCAAGTATTACATGCATGATGCTCGCTTTTCTGGAACAACATGAGAACTTTCGCAAAGATAATCTGGAAGTAGGTGGATTGGTTGTGGCGGACCTACCACCCTCAGCTTATAATCCCGAGCTTAATCTCTTCGATTTTTCATCGACCCAAATAATGAAGAGCATTGGTAATATATTGGAGAAATGTATTCAACAGCAACCCAATTGAGTCATTGTTTTTTTTATATTGAAGATTTGGAAGCTTGAAAATTGTATAAAAAAGAAATTTTTAAAAAAGGTTCACGTGCAACAGCTTATCAAGCCTATTTTTTATTATCTGTTGTGTTCGTAGCAGTAGGAACAAAATAAAATAATAAAAAAATGTCTAATATTCATTACTAACCCTACAAAAACGGGTACACTTTCCGTGCGCTTCGAAATTAGCGGAGACTAGACAGACTCGTGCTTTGTCGACTATCGCGGGAACACGAACCCATTCTCATGAGACGAATAAACACGAATCTAGTCGCTGCTAATTTTGCGAAGCGCAACTCGTTTCTGCAGGCTTATTCATCACGCATTCAACATAGATTTGGCGATATCGAATACCCGCTCGCTTGTGTAGATACGAGAATGCTGAAAGAAAAAAAAAATTAAGATGAAAGACTCTGATTATTCCAATAGCAGCAAGTAATATTGCGAAGTTCCCGAACGTGATATGCATTCAACACGATTGTCTTTCCGCTTTCAGCAAAAACGATTAACGTCAGTGAGATAACATAACATTGCTCAAGAAGGTTATGAATCTTGTCGTACCAAGGCTCAATGCTACTTTGGAAACTACAAGAGCCATTTATGTATTTGATCAATGTTTCGAGTCGCTTTTTTCTAGCATTGCGCGAGGCTATTTTCCTTCTTGCATATTCAAGAAATCTACTTCCGTCAGTTATAAACATTCCCTGAATTTTTTCTCCTTAAACAGCAGTGTGCGGTGAAGGCGTTTACCAATTAAAAAAAAAAAGCATTCAATTATTATTGTGCAATAAAAACCGCAATAACCGTATTAATTATGCAAATAAATGTAGGATACCCACGCAAAAGCATTGGAAAAAAGAATTGAACATAATTTATTAAGAAAAATACTCCTTTAATTATTCGACATTTATATTGATACACGATCCGCATAACTTGAACGTAAATGCAAGTTCTATTCTGTAGCAATGTCAAGGATCTCGTACGAATAATAAACAAACACAACTTTTTCATCAGCATTATTAATACATTTATTTTCTCCAAGATGATTCTCGGAACTGTTATGTGTTACACGAACGTATGTATGTATATCCGCGGAAAAATTGTTTCGCCGACGAGATGTGACGACAGCGCGAGCATCCCACCAGAATACGCAACAGTCAAAGTCAATAACTGTGGTATACACGAAGTCAAGGTTAAATAACCCATTCGAATAGTATTTACATATTTTTTTGTGTTAACATTAATCAGATCCTGGATGAATGAATTTTTTCTTAACTTAACGAATATTAGTTACAGGAATGATTAACGCTATATGCTCTATGCGTTAGAAATGCGTACTTGCCCAAGCCTACGAACAACGAGTAATATGATAGATCGTAAAACGCAACAGAGAAGGAAGTTTTATGTTGATTCAACAGTCTTCTTGACTGGATGCTTAAATCTCTTGCGTAAGACTGCATTAAAAATACGTACATACATTATTATTTGTACGAGATGCAACGTTATTTTTGTCAGAATGAAATTATTTCTGTTAGATGCATATGGCGTGTTTATTCTTGAACATGTATTCAGGGTGAGTCGGAAGGAACAGATCAAACTCCAAGAATGTAAAGAAAAAAAAGATTCTAAAGCACTTTCAAGTTATTGTATAACTAAAAAAAAATATCAAATAGCCTCTTGTAAATGGCGCAAATTTTTGCTTGTCTTAAATAAAATAAAAATATTTTTGCATCGAGTACCCGTGTACAACAAAGCCAGCGATTTAACATTTGATTGTCGTGTCGTATCGCCCACGATATTTAAGAACGAAGCAATATTCATCCAAGAGATCATTAGTGACACTAGCAACTCTCATGTATAGCAAAACGAAAATCGCCACGTAACGGTGGAAAGCGCAAGTTTTCAATAAATGTTCGATGTAGTGCCGTCTATAGTTATTGCGTTTGCCCTTTCGGTCTGGAGAATCGCCCCAGAGAAGAGCTCTATCAACATTTGTGATAAAATGATTTACGAGGGGAAATAGTGAATGTTCATCTAAACATTAAAATGCAAATATTTCCAGGGCTTTGAATTAGTCACGCTGATCTTATTAGTCTGCCACCAAGATCTCCAGAACTTATGTTACTAGACTATCCTTTATGGGATTGATTCAAAAATGAAGTTTGCAAGTTAAAAATCGGTACCTGGATGAATCAATTCGGCATATTACGCGTACTATATTCCATACTAAAAAAAAAAAATAATAAACAAACAAATCAATCAGGAGATCAACAGACATCCTTCGTATGCGAAGTGCAAATGGTCGATGACGATGTTTCTTAATATTTATTAAAATTACGATCTATGATTGAAGAGGGCTAATGGATGAAATTTCGTTTGTTTGCGCATTGAAAAAAATCGAAAATTTTTTACAATATTTTCACGTGTGCAGTAATCTTTTGTTTTTCATTCCTCTCGATACACCCTGTATATTTCGAACATTCCGTTGTCTAATATTGAAGTAAATGCTTTTGTTCGATAATGTTCCGATCAAAAAAATGTTATGTATATATTTATATATTAGATTTAGCTCCACTGGAACACGTATACGGTGGGCAAATAGGTTGTATGTCATAATAAACAGTAATGTAAAAAGAAATAATCTTTTATTCATCAAATACATATTGTTTAAGATTATGGCAAGATTGTATTAAATAATCTAATAGCATAATTCGCCGAATTTACTTAATGGTTGCTTTATGCAAATGTGACCACGTATATAAATTTAATAGAACTTCTATTTTTGGCGTACAGTCGAAAGATTCACTTCTAATGCTACAACACTTGAATTTGTTTCGAAGATGAACCATTCAGTTCGTTCAAAGACGGTGCGAACTAAAAGAGGCGCCTTGTATTGGTGTCCTTTCGCCTCGTTGTTACTGATAGCACTTGTCGCACATTCTTGCAATTAAAATTTTAACCAACTAAATTCCCTTTATTTTACAATATCATATCGCAACTTGTAATATGTCGTACGAGTTCACGATCTAAGGTCTAATCACCTGACATTGGCGACTATTGGCAACCCCAAAGTATTTTCTACGGGATTTAGCCACTTCATACTACTAAAGTGTCTCATTTGGGAAATCATAAAGACAAAATAGAAGTTGTTCATTTCGGGCTTATATGAAAAAGATGCATTAAAAGCGGACATTCTTGCCGCTTCCATGGGATTATCGATCGTATTTGTAAACTGGTCGGAAAAGGTATAGCTCGGACATAAGTTGCCGGAGCGGAATCAGCTCATATCACGCAAATATTTATATTAAATACCATCAATCACTTTTCTCGAAGAAACAATTTTTGCACGTTTTCGCCAGTTATATCCATTTAAAGAGAGACCACCATTCATAAGAATGACCGTTCACAATCCGTGTCCATCTTCGTTATCGTGGAAATCTTAAGACACTTAATGGATTCTTTAGATTATTACGAACATATTATAGCCATCGAGTTGACACGGCTCCCACTCATCGTATAATATATTTAATATTTTACATAGCCACCCACTTATAGCATATAAATTCGAACATTCCTCTTCGATTTTGGTGACTTCCACTTCGTTACGGGTTCGACAAACCCCGCACAACGCCAAACGGCCGCCCATCTCGCACGATTTACGGCCGACGAATCGCCCCCGATATTTCACGACTCGCGCGCACGCCCGCCTGCCCGTTTCCGCAAAGACATCCATAAACGTAACGCCGCGTCGATCGAGATTGAAAAATAAAGCCATTATTAAAATTAAATTTAACTTTACGGTGTCAAAAAACTGACCGGAGATACGATCACGAACGCATAAAACAGGACAATGGGAGCCAAAAACAAATTGTGACAACGAACGGTGGGCGTTCGGAGCGCTCCAAAATGTGACACGATTGTCTCAAGGTCTGAAAAACATCTTCGGCCGAACGTAAATTCGTAACATAAAACGTTTATGAAAGCAGTTGGATGTAGAGTGATAGTGGTATCTGTATCCGAGCATCTGCGCGGATTTATGACTATTATTAAAAGGTACATGTGTATATATCTGCTGTTAAATTTAATAATCAGTTAAAAGCAAGAGATATTCGAAGCAAAGATAATTAAATATTGCTGAACAGAAGTACTGGCTGCAGACCAGAAGGATATACTGGTCGGAACTTTGAATTTTTAGTCTGCTGGCTAAAAGCTATGAAAGAAACAAAGACTATGCAGAAAGCAACTAACGAAACTTGCATATCTTAATGCCAGCAACTATTACCTAATTATTATTATTATTGTGAATGTTATTGGCTTTGGTACATGCAAATATAAAAGATGGTATATCTAAAGCCTGAACTTGCACTGCAGAGCTAACATGAACCACTTACGCTTGGCTAAAATAAGTTCAAAAAATATGTCTCCACCAATAAGTGGAGAGAAACCATCCTGAATTAATTGATTTTTTTTTAAAGACACATTAAGATCCATCGTTGATAAGCTCGATTCGATATCAGAACAATTTTATTGGAAGTTGTTATCTCGCAAGACCTACGTACCAAAAACAGAGAAAAGTGCACTAGGCAGGTCCTTTTTCCGAAATTTTAATATGATGAAAGTTAACCATCTGAGGAGTTTTGGTAATCTTAATGAGACACCTCTGATTCAATCAACGGACCAGGATGTTGTTGTCAAAAGGTTCTCATGCAAGAATGCATATAAACGTACACTTTAAGGTACGCAGTTTCAAATTTTGCCATGTCCTGGAATGCGTCAAAACCATCTGTTACAGAGAAATGTTGGCGGAATATCTCCGTAGTCAAGTTGGATAAAAATGATGTGAAGATGCTCATCCAACTTGATGAATTCATAAAATCCAAATCAAGCGTTTTGAAACCCGCTTTCTAAATGATGAAGATGTACGCTGCCAGCCAAATTATATTGAAGCACTTGCAAAATATTCATCCAGACGTAAGCGGAATTACAAGAATATCTGGTGTTTTGATAATTTGATGTTGTTACAAAGATTCTGAATTTTGCATGGTATAGATTGCATGTGAGATAAACGACACTGGCGATTGATTAACTAACTAAGCTTTGCGATTCATTAATGATGTGGAATGAATGTAAATCAACGTGAGCGTGAAGATTAAACAAACGAAAATCACGTAATTCTTCAAGCATTTCCCATTTCTTTGAATAGGTGGCTTTAATTTCAAACGCCCCTGAAATAGCGAGATCGCTTTACTGGAATTAGTTCTTAAAATCGCTACTCGACTCTATAATGTTATGACTAGAGAGGACAAAGACGGATGGAACCACCACTCTTTTGCAGCGAACAGACGAACTCGCGTTTTGTCGACTTTTGGGGAAACCAAGAGGCACATCTTTCTCATGAGACGAACAGACACGAGTCTGTCTAGTCGCCGTAAAAGAGCAACAATTCTACCCGCCTTTGTCCTCTCTAACTATGACTTTCCCATAAACTGTTATGTGCTCCTTGCTAATTATTATAAAATAAGTATATTAAGTAGTTATTATAGAAAAACAATAAGAACTCGTCGGTCAATATTAGTAAGTTTTCAAGGCCAATAATATGACGTATGTTTGTATGTAATGTGTTAAGTAATTGTGCGATATGGGAACTAGATAAATTTCCAAGAAAATCCATCGTTTACGCAACAGCCACAAGTATGCGCTTAGATTCGCTGAAGAGGAACTTGCGAATGCAACCGAGAGCATCACGTATAGCGGAATTCAAATTTACGCTTGCATTAGCTACGTCACCTCCAGACTCGATAACAGAATGCGCAACGTTTGCATTTAAATATAATACATAATGCCTAATGGTGCAATAACGATAACAAAATGTGGAATAGATTTATGTGTGTATGTTTGCGGTGTCGACTGGCGCATTCTTCGTCCCATTTCCTGCCGCCAGAATCACTTTTGAGGCGAATTTCGAAACGAGAACGCATCATCCATGCAAACTGCCATAAACTAATACCGTGTGTGTACTGTGTACATATACGTGAAAGCAACAGTTGCTCGTGTATGATGAATTAGGGTGATTTATGTATATTTACGCGTTATTATTCAAAACATGAAGCGGAAACGCATTGTTTTCCAAAAATTACCAAACATGGTCAAAATTTATTTATGAACAGTTGATGAAATGATCTAATTGTACCGAAACTTGTTTAATCTTTGTAAGACCTACGGATATACTGTAATTTCTAACATTATCAGTGTTATCACATAATGGATTCAGACAATCCCTGCTTTAAAATCGCTTTAATCTATACTTATACGTCTAAGCAATTGAATTAGCTAGTGAGTTTTTATTTATTTATTTTATTTATATTATAATTATTAATAATAATTATGTAATTATTATATTAATTAATTAAATTATACTAATAATAATTATTATTAATTTATTAATGTTGGAGAAATAAAATAAATGCAGCTGATACCAGCAGTAGTATACTTTAAGTCAAAAATATGTTGAAAATGTCCCAATACGGAAAAAGCAACTTCACCATACAAGAAAAAGGTGCTCTATCGCGAGTAAAACCAGGAATACAAGATACAAATTTATCTATTTTCCTTTATTATTACTCTCTATTTCCTATAAAAAACAAAAAAAAAAAACCTCAAGTAGTGATGATACAACGAGGTTAAGCCGAAAGCGCGGGCGTATAAAAAGGCGGTTAACAGATTTTAACAAATACATACAAAGTTAGAAATACAAATAGAACACATACAAATAAAAGTTGGGTTAGAAGAAATAGAGAGTTTATACGATGAATTTTTCGTAGTACAAGATGAAATTGAGATAGAAACCGAAGAAGCTGATTATACGGAAGCACAAGCGTTCGAATCAAATTACTTTTCTGCTGTTTCAAGTGCACATCTATTAACAGATAATATTTATTAAAGAAGTGTTAAAACAAAATGTTGCAGTAAATGCGATCAATCTACAAGGCAATCTAGCGAGTAATATGAATCATGCAACCACAACAGGAGTTACATGCAATTATCAAAATTCAAATTCAATGCCATTAAAAAAAAATGGCAAATATACAGGATGTTGGAATTTAGAGACGCATTCGACAGTTTTAATGAATTTAATTACTAAGTCAAAAGTATTAAGTAAATCGAAACATTTTTTTTAATTGAAAGCATCATTGGAGGGTGACGTAACGAAAATTATTAGTTCAATGCAGGGCACGTAATGAAAATTACGATACAGCGTGAAATTATTGCGCGGGTGATACGAAAACAAGAAACTATTAGCTAAAAATTAGAATTATTTGAATTACCAATGATTAAAAAGGAGTCGCCACATCAACCACGCGCTGTGCTTGACACCGTTACTCAACACTTGCGATCGTTAGAAGCGTTAGGCTTACCGGTTGATGATTATAATTCATCTAATGACTAGTAAACTAGTAAAAATTTGCAACTGTTTTTCCATCGCTCGAAAATTTAAAATCATTTTTATTAAAAAAGGCGGCTATTTTAGACAATATAAGCGCAGATGTTCATGGCAATAAAGTCTTTAAGGATTCATACGATTCCAATAAACCGAAAAGCAACCGGTAGCAACTAACTAACTAACTAAAACGAAACAACAAGCAAAAAAAAAAAATAAAAACGTATGGATGCAATAAACCAATTGAAAAACGATCTTCCGCGTCATCAATCAAAGCAATCAACATTACATTTAACAAACAAACAACTAGAGAAAAATAAGTCACGCCCAAAGTTTTAGTATTGAAAACCCTATCAAAGAAAGCTACAGTCTCGCAGCGCTGTCGACTAGTCCATACCAAGCTGACCACTTAAAGCGGAAGCATGCAAATGATCGCAAATCCTATTTTTTTCGCTACTCTGCTTGATCTTTCCCCTTTCCCACTCAAAAAGATCTCTCGTACCGCAGGGAGGGTTCCGCTAATCAGCTTAACCGAAGACGTAACTGGGCCACGTGCATTTGCTAGTGGATGGGCATTTAACGAATGCGCCCTCTGAATATCGTAGTCGAACCTACTTAATTCGTTGCATAGGGCAAGCCCGATCAACTCAACCAACGTGGAAACGTTGGTGCTCGTAGCTATCGCAAGTACATGTCGTAAGCTGCATCCGCAACGATTTTAATATTTTATACGTACATATATAATCCGATCCTCTTCGTACCCATTAGAATGTGGGGATTTCCTCTGTTGTGCCTGTCTTTTTCCCTTCTTTTATCACATTTTCCGTTTGTTCCTGTCTTCCTTCGCTGAATTCCAGTCTTCTCCATTCTCCCGCAGTGTATCTTCCAATGTACTGTTTATTTTTAACATTCTTCTCCGCTTTTTGTTTTTCTATTAGATTTTCCATACTTCCTTCACTTGTTCCTTTGTCTTTTATCATTACCAAATGATTGAACTAGCTCTTTAATGTTTCCTATTCCGGATTTGAGTTCCTTTCTTACGTCCTCATTGGGCCTCTTTTATAACCTGTTTATTCCTACCGCTCTTAGGTGATATTTCATCTCTGACGCAGGTATCTTCTTGCTTTGAGCTTCTGCAAATGCCCTGGTATCGTATTACTGCTTCAGTCGAAATTTTCATATTTCTTTCTAGCTTATTTCTAGATTTTGCAAAAATTTCCGGAAACGATATTTTAACAATAAGATAAAAATTAAGACGCAGAATGCTTTTCCTTTTTCTTCCACAGGCAAATTAAAAGCCATCCTACGTACATATGCGTTATATAAACAGCCGAACAATTCCAGACACTCAGATGTTTGCAAACTTTCCTGATTCAGACAAGCAAAATATTACCGTTGCACGCCTATATTTAGCACATTTCGCAACACAATAAAAATTCATTACTATCCTTTGGTTACTTGAATTATTTTTCGCGAGGATCAATTCCAAATAGCTTAATCTGTAAAAATATACAATAATCTCCTCGAATACCTTCGGCGATAAGCAAATACCAGACGGTGGAATGCAAATAAACATTGAGATTTAAACTAATTTTAAAAATGCAATAACCGCGACGAAATTACTTGCTATAACGACCGGGCCGATGAGATCATTCTATTTATAGGTGCATCTATAACCGTTTGTAAGGCCAAGCGTATTATTTTGGACACTATCGAAACCGAAAATATTGTATGCGCTTTGGTGGATTTCGAGGTTTGCTGCTGGTTACTGGTCGGACACGCGACTTGATTTATTCTTCCTGCAAGCTGTTAGGATGTTGTACGTCTGGTTAAATAAAACGTTCGAGATTATAATTGGCTACCTCACCTCATGCTCCTACTTTTGGCGCACAATGGAACCAATTCAGTGGGTAGGATAATGGAATATTGTACGTACCGGTCTTGGAAGTGAAAAAAAAAAGTAACTTGTACGAAATGGTTTCTACATAGTTGCCGATTTTAAGAGAAACAACGTCAAAATTAAGAGTTTGCTGGTACTATTATTACTGAATACGTATAAATAATTTTGAAACTAGATAATTTGGATAAGTTATGAAAAAATGACAACCTCGACTAGCTTTAATTGAAATAAAAAAAACAACAATCCACGGGGCTCTGCGTGAGGTATTGGTTAAGTTGGGAAAGTTAAAGGGAAGGTCTAAAATTTTTCTTACAAATTCCTTTGTTTCAAATTAGGCGGCCGATTATCAATTTTTGGCCTGATGATGTGTTTGTTAATTGTTTCGACTAATTTGGAAAATAAGGATTTATGAAAAACAAAGCTATTGGACTTTTTCTTCAACTTTTCCAATAATCATATTATTCGATTCGTTGGAAGTGTACAATATGCAAATGATAAAATTTAATGTTAATGGGTTCCGAATAAGCAGCCTAAACGGCAGCTGTTCTACCTCTCGAGCATAGTGACAACCAGAATTGATTTCCTTTAGGTTTTGGGTAGTTAATAAAAGAACTTTCCTACATTTACTACGCTGCTAGGTTTCGTTGATTTTGCCAACATTTTTAAGTTTCCTACAAGGAAGTTCTGGAAATTCAACTTGTTCTTTTAAATTTAAATTATCTTAACTTACGATTCTGCTTTTGTTTTTATTTGTTTTTTTTTTATTTTATTTAAAAGTCTTAATGTTACTCAAATTATTCAAGTCACCTTGAATATATTTAAAGAACTTCTTATCACGGTTAAAGCTAAAATGTAGACGAGTAGACAAAAACAGTTCTTTTTCTCCCATTTTCTTACGTTATTCCAGAGAAAGAAGACGATATATGGTATTTTTTCCACATGACTAGAGATGACAAAGGCGTGTAGAATTATTCCTTTCTTAGAGGGATTCTAGATAGACTCGTGTCTATTCGCTTTATGAGAATGGATGCGTATGTCCCCGAGAGTCAACAAAACACGACTCTGTCTAGTCTATGCAAAAAAAAGTAACAATTTTATCCACCTTTGTCCTCTCTACGCACGACGATAACTTCTAAAACGACAATTTATGAGGAGTGACACCATTTATGTATTATATATGCATTTTCTTAATTAAAGCATTTCTGAAGTTTTGCTGCCATATGACATATGACCGCTTCTTAACGCAAAAAGAAAAATACAAAAAAAAAGTAAAAAAGAATATTTGAGCCGTGTGATAATAACAATACTAATAATAGCGATGGATTTAAACACAAAAACTTGGATGGAATGAACGCAGAAATAACAAAGTTTACGGGCAAAAAACGCAGGCTTCAACGCGTGAACATCTACATTATTTATTTAATAAAACACTTGATAATGTTGAAAGATAATGATCTTATAAGTATAAACTACAGTCTTCAAATCTCGAATTGATATTGTGAATATCAGTCCTAAAAACCATTTAGCCATACAAGAAGCTAGATTCTTTTTATTATTTCGTGGTAAATACATGTAACTTATACAGCCTTGTGTGAATCTGTTGCATTACAGCAAAAATAAATTCGTCTGTGACTCGCAGTAATCTAATTAAACCATTCACAGTATGAGACGTATATTTAATATGGAGTAAAGGGCCAAGCATATTGTCCTGACGAACCCTATATGCAATAGGAAGAGGTAAAGATAGCCATTATTATACTGGTCCTGTTCTATTTAACAAATATGCAGAGAAGCATAATGATAAGTTTCTGCTAAAGTCAACATGTTTCAAAATTGCGCATAACGTAAAATAAATGAAACGAGAGCTTTATAAAATGCATGGCCTTAACTTCCCAAAATATTTTCTTCGCAATAACTTTATTTTTGAAAGTCTGTGTACATTTCGTGCGTATTGCGCAGCACCTCCTGAGCACTATACTGCTTATAGCGTTAGCTACAATTACTTTGCAAGCTCTTAATACATGAACTCAAAAACAGAGTAACGTAATAACTCAATTTTAGGTTATTCTAATAAATAATAGAGGCTGCAATATTTCGTGACTGTTTGTAATAGTTGGAAAAGACCCCGTAGTTTTAACCCTTTTAGCCCTTTTTAGATCTTGGTTTCCGAGCTTAGTACATTTTTTGTTACCTAAAATATATTTCCTGTAACAAAAATATTGAACACTTATAAATATGAACAACTTTTAAAATCACTTTGTAGCGTCTTGCGTGACTAAGAAGCAATAAAAAAATCGTATTTTTTTTACGATCGTTTAATTGATTTTTTTTAAACGACCTTCTTATATTTGATATTATACATTGAATGAAAATTAAAAATGTGAACATTACAATTTCATTGCATGCTTAAATGCCTTAATATAGAAAAACATTAGCCGCGCATTTATATACGTTTATATGAACCAATAAATATTTTATAGTCAAGAATTGGCAAAAATAACGATTGACATATTAATAAATTTTATTATTTGTACTAACGCAGCAGCCAAGACGCAGATTGCGGCGAGGTAGTAATTTAGAAAGGGAAAATATGAAGCCTGGTCGAAACGTTTAGTGTCTGTACGAAGAAGAAAATTCAAAGTTCGTTGGTGGGAACGATAATTTCTGGAATATTGTTTAATAACGATTAATTTTTAAGGAAGTACTGAAGAATGGACACAAACAACCAAAATAGACATTTTAACAAGTTTATTCTCTCAATAATTACAAAATCAAATTAGACTACTTCATAAGCGCCTTAATTTATATTGTTTTCCATTGAAGATTCTCCAATGACGTCGATGAAACTTTTCAAGAAATTACGTTCAAATGCATTAACGAGAGCTTTAAATGCACTAACCTCCCGTTTTTTTAACGAGGGTTGCTCTAGATCAATTGATGTGATTTTGATGAAATGCCCCTGTTGATAGCATCCTGTTGTCTTGTCGTCGATAATCCGTCTCGATAGAGACACGTAAAAATATCTCGTTGCCTGTAGTTATCACTACAGATGACCAAGACAGGTGAAGTTATTACTTTTCTGCAGCGACTAGACAGTCTCTTCGTCTCATAAGAAAGGGTTCGTCTTGGTTTCCCCCGAAAGTCTACAAAACACGTGTCTGTCTAGTCGCTGCAGAAAAGTAATAATTTCACTTGTCTTCGTCATCGTTACTTGTCGCATTTTATACGCATTTAATAATTGACATATTATAAACAGCTCGGTGACCCAGCGGCAACAAGGTCTGCTCCATATCAGGGTTAAGCAGTAGATTTTTCTGGTATTCTTGCTACAAGCTACAGACCCCATTTGTATGCGTTAATTTTGTCACTATGATCAATAATAAGCTAAAACACGCTGTTGCAAAATTTCCATTTTAGTGATACGTTGTGTTGCTTCCATTCAAGAATAAACAAGATATCTTACATTCCAGTCGCTTGTATTTGCAATGCATTCGTATACGTATCAAACAAACAAACAAAAAAAAAGTATCAGCCATAAAACTCTTATCATTCATAAAGTTCTCGTTTTACCGCGGATTAGTTCAACGTAAAAGTATTTTAATAGCCATGCGGTCATCGGCAACTGTGACCGACATATTTTCTGGAAATTGCACTAAAATCTGGGTTGTAAAATTCCCGTGCAATTACCGCAGCAGACTAACAAAGGCATACGTTGTATGCTAATTAAGAAGTGTAATTGCAAACCGTTGCGGATTTTTTTTAACGTAATTGGGCGATTATTCCGCAAAAACAAAGCAATTTTGGCGCTTTCACGCGATAATTGTCGAAGATTAGCGTGATTGGCATTTAAATGATTACTCATTAAATGTAAAATTGTTAAAAATTAATATGCTTGTCGGTAGTTATCATAAATTGACTTTAATGATACTTTATATCGTTATTTAATGTCTGATTAATGCTGAAGTTTTAGAAAGGAAGTTGCATCAAATGGATATGTCTTACTAGTCGTAAGTCAATTTAGGTTATTCAATCTTTCTGATTCACGCATGGAATTTTTATCTAACGGTTCGATAAATACATAAAAAGAATATATCACACAGGTGTTCGCTTTCGAATATATGTTACGAACACGTCTAAAATTGGTTAAAGGTACATATTTTTTCCTTCCAACTTGAATCTGCCTACCCAGCACGTACAAAATTCGTGATGTATTGGACGCTCGTTTTAAGTATTTGACAGAAAACAATGAGACAATAAGTACTAAGGAGATATTTTGCCTAAAAGTAAGTCAGCTAAAAGACAGCTTTTCTATCAAGAGTGAGGGCAATCATTGACGAAACATTGGACGCTAAAATGCATAAAACTTTGTCGGTCCCCTTTTAAACAGCGGACGCATCTTAGTAAGAAAATTTCGGCCAATGTGATATCTACGATGTCAAAGCACAAGCTAACTTCGTAGATTTTTAGACATCTTCAAAAATTCACGTTGTATTTCCAGCGTCATCCCGCTTAACGTTGTAGTACTTCAAGTTCTAAAAAGTGAAAGAGTTGCCGAGATAGCGTACCATGCTTTACAGAGTGAAAGTATTTCAACAATCAATAATCTCGTATTGATAAGGCTAGATAGGGCTTAAAGCGACTTGAAAAATTTAACGGGTTCTCCTCAAAAATATTTTGGTGAGGAGAATGCGAGATCGTCCCTTATTAACTCGCAAAGTATACAAATAGTTTTTGCAAAAATTGCTACTTGTTGGTTTGGTTTTTTTGTACGGAATAATTCGTAGAAGGAACCATAACTAAAAAGAATTGTGGTCATTGGAATGTTCCTTATTCTAATATTTATTGGACGTTAAAAACTACATAGCTTTTAATGCCAAGTAAAGTCAAAGGAAGTCAAAGTTACTTAATAACTAGAGAGAACAAAGCCGGACGAAATGATTACATTTTTGCAAAGACTAGATAGAATCGTATTTTGTCGACTCTCGGGAACCCCAGTACGCGACACCAATCCATTCTCATGAAGCGAATAGACACGAGTCTATCTAGTCGCTGCAAAAAAGGAATCATTCCATTTGCCTTTGTCATCTCTACTAATAACATAATAAACATCGTAGAACATCCTTTGAAAGCATGTTCGTATATACAGGTTAATCGATAAATAACGAGCTGGACACCAACTGTTACGATTTTCATCGTTTTTCTTGTCTTTTTCTAGGGACCAAGAACGACATCAAAATATATAAGATGTTCAGTATGGAATACCAAAACTTGTCGCATGTGTGGCAGATACCAGGTTCAGGATAGGACTAATCAGTCACATTTTACCGTCGCAACTTGCTCAGTTCACGTAGTGTGCTTCACTGCTTCATCTGCGAGAACAAGTCGCACGTATGGGACATATCGGAGTTTAGTTACGGTCGAGTTGGTTCAGGAAGTATATTTCTTCTATATTTGTCGTGTAGGAAATTTGTTTATGAATACGTGTAATACTCAAAATAAAAGAGGTACTTAAAGTTAAGTCCTCCATGTGGATATGGCTACAGCAACAACAATAAAGGAAACATATCACGTGACCGTTCATAAAAAGTTGATTCAACATTTCAAGACAAGTTGCTACTTAAAGATTGAACCACCCAGAAAGGGTTAATAGCGATAATTTATGTTTGAAAGTAAAGATGATGCAAGTCTAGCAGATGGCGGGGTTGTGTCGAGGTAAAAGGGATGAATATCGAACGTTTTATGTTAATATTCGAAGGAATATCCTAAAATTTAACCGTACCTGCAAATACACACATGTAAATATGTAACTGGAATTGAAAATGATTTCATATTAAAAAAATTTGGCCATTATCAATGTTAACCGAGATAACTTGGACTAAAACACAAGAGAATGCTCTACATCATGCTCGTTACATAATTGTAATACATGCAATTACAAACTCTCGAATATACATCAAAGTAACCACATAAGAGACCGCATAGGTTTCCTTCAATAGTTGTTTTTGATAATTCAGAATTTTCGGCTTCTGTGGAGATCAGATCAGCGGCGAATACCACAAAATGTATAAATAAAGATAGATTACTTCTTATAAGTCATAAAGCGATAGTATATTTGTTTATGATATGCCGCTGATAAAGCTATAATAATAAAGGTCAACCAGGCAAAATGTGCAAGTTTCAATTATTTATTTTTGAGGAAGTGATTTCGGTTCTATTCAATTCTTCCTGAAATATCTTTGCTGAACATTTTCTGAAACATCCTCAGTATTGTGAACCATTACAGCTAATAACTTAGTAGTGACGTGTAAAGCTATTAGCCATATTTATTTAACTGCTTTTTAAAAACTATATAATTCGCAACAAGGGCTTCGTAACATTATTACTTCATTATGTTAGGTATTAAATGTTAACTAAATACAGATTTAGAGCTCCTTCACAAACACTGCAAACTGCTGTCCCAGAAGGGGGTCCTTGCACTACGCCTTTCAATGTAAATTAAAATTGCTTCATAAATTTGGTTGTAAAAAACTCAAGCGCTTTAGGACAAGGCAGTCGTACGTACTATAAGGTACTAACTTCCAAGAGTATTAATTACAAAAGAAATTATGACAGTTTCGAAATTGTTTTTTTTTTTCGTAAACGAGTTAGAGTAAGTTGATTAGCCTCCGGGCTCTCAGACTCGTTGCAGGCAGCGTCTTATTCGTAATAAAAGGCAAAAATTCTGAAAACTTTCCCCTTTTTCATAAAGAAAAAACAGCGGAAGCAGAATTTAACATTAAAAAGTTAATTAATTCCCTTAAAAAGCTACTTCGGCTGTAATTTGCTCGAACAGATATATGTATTACTTGCATTTTACAGATAAAATGGTTAATGAGTAATTATCTTCATATCCAGAATCAGGCTCTAACTTTTGTGCCTAATTTGCAGCTAACTTTGCTATTTACGCAGTTTATTGTTGTTTTTGTTGGCATAGTTTCTTAACCTTAGTCCCAATGAAAAAAAGAAACTATGTGGATATTTCATCCATATTTCATCCTTGGATTTGCTAACCTTAACGGACGCAGGGTGCATTTGAAATAAACGTTGAATAGTAAACGAAGCACCGGAGCTCGTAATTGGCATTTATTTCTGGTGTTTTGCTGCTTGCGTTGCTTTCCATTTATTACGTATTTCCCAAGACTCGTATGCGTATATTTCAGGGTGGTAAATATGCAAGCTAAGAATATTTAATTTGCTGAAATTTTGCTTGTAGGGCTCTTGGAGATTCAGGTTAACCAACATTTCAATTGTCTCCTCTTAAAGGAGAAAAGCACAAGAAGCTCCTAAGCTCATGTATGCTATGAAAGTTCTCATAGTACGTTAATAGAGCAGCGTGTTGGCCGGTCAGATGTGTTATTTTTCACATTCCGTTCGGAGCAGTCTTTTGGTAATTTCACTAACGTGAACCTTCCAATTTAATTGATGATCCAATTATAGCCCAAGAAATAACGTACTGTAAAGGTCATTACAATCTAATCATTTTTCAACTTTTCCCATAACTTTTAATATATTACGGATGAACAACGGGGGGCCTATAATAGATGCTCGAAGAATGCACTATTGATTATTGTTCTTTAGAGATGACAAGTTGATGACTCTATAATGAATTAGTTTTTCGAAAAGCATCTGATGGTCCATCATTCAAAAGTTTTACGGAGGTTGTAGCATATTAACTCAAACCCATAATATTATCCATTTAGTCTGTCCAACATAAGCTTTATCAAAGCCATTCCACACATTTCCAACCTTTTCGTGGTATCGTTCAAATCGCTTTAAAGACCTCAGGACAAAAGCACAGGTTTGTATCATTTCCCTTCAAAACTATCGATATTCTGCCAGAGTTAGAGTCTTTGGATTTCTTACATGATATCTTTATAAATAGCCACCTTTTTGATAAATGTAAGTCCCTTCTATCTATTTTCTTTTATCTAAGAAGAATTTAATCGATCTATTAGTTAAGAAGCTAATCGTGACCATTTTGTCTTGATCGCAGCGGTTAGAATCTACTAAATAGATTCTCTCGGGACGAGAGTTGATTCTTTCACTTCTTCCTCTAGCGTAATTTTAATAGCCTCGAATTTTGAAACAAGCGTCACTAGAAGCTTTTCTTAGTATCAAAAGTCACAAATACGTAGTCTGCATACCTAACTCAGACTCTTGAAGAATACAGTACGTCCTGTGAAAGGAAACAGTAGATTTCCCATTACCGTAACTTGTTGCAACTTGTAATTGATTGTTTACAATACCCGCCATCTATTTGAAATCAACTTCGATTCACGCAAAGTAGCGTTAATCATTTGTATTCCGTAATTTTGACGTCATAAATGTTAAATTCTAAGAACTCGGTCAAATGTTCTGCTCTTTTTAGGATCGGTACACCGGTGGAGAGCGAACGATCTTCTAATCTTCTAATTCAATATTATTACCGTGTTAAACGTCTGAATGTGAGGATTAGTAACAGATGAGTTAATTCTATAGCTATTCCGAGTTGAGAATGTCGTTAATCCGGGCAAGGTATTAAGATAAACGATTTTTTTCTTACCATTGGTATGAAGTAGGGGATATACGAGATTAACGAATCACGAAATCTTTAAATCCAACTTGTGTATATAGAACGGCTCATGAGTATTAACCTTTATTAATAATATTTTCTTTATTTATTAATCGGTAGGTACATACGTGTTTCTATTAGACTGCTCGAGTTTAACTTAAGTGAAAGCGGTTTACCTTATACAAGGCGCTAACAAAAAAGAACTATTTGAACAAGTTTATTCTCTACATTTATGAAATACACATATTTACCCAACAAACCATTGATCAACGTGAGAAGTACAGCGGTCGGATGAAGTGAAAGTATAAAATCCATCATTTCTCATGCATTCATTTGCGAGTCGTGCTAAAACTTACACTGTGGACCATGGGATTTGTTCAGCTCGAAGGAAATATCTATCAATTCATGAAATTGAACATCATATATTTACGAGTTAATAGGTATAGTTTTCATGAAATTTTATCTACGAGATCCGATGAAGTCCTGAAGTTTTTGGAACTTTATTCAGCACTTTGTATATACTTTCAGTTCTGGCAAGCCCGTACAAGGATGGGGCTACTCGTAAATAATAGTATAAATAATCTTTATTACGTCTTTTCAGTTAGAATAATAATTAAGAGGACAAAAAGACAAGAATAAATGACAAATAGCATTAGTAGAATTCTATCGATCGACCATTTACAATTGTCTCCCTTTATGCCACATGGTATGATAGCTAGCATCTGGAGCACCTAAATATCGCAACATTTATGTTATTGCATGCTACAAACTGTCGAAAAATTTTAAACTTACGTAGTTCCCATTCGGACAATAGAAACCTGTATTTACGGTAGCAATAATTTATTTCATGCGTGGATGGTGGCTACGAGCATAGTCTGAAAAACTTCCAACGCTTGCTAGGATACTGTAATCATCTTGCAAAAATAGGCCTTCGCATTCGAGCCTAGCGAACAGAAAAGCCAGAGCTGGTCAATAAGACCAGCGGTCTATCAATTCGACACGAATTATCGCCATGGCGACCTGAACCGAATTATGAAATGGTTGCTTTGGTGGAACAAAACATTCTTGTTCTTTAAAAGCGTTGATTTTTATTTTTTCAGGAAGATCGATCAACAATTCTATGACTATCCTAAAAAGCAATCATAATCACTTTTTCCCGATAGATGGAATAACCTTCGTATTAACCGTATCTTTGCTTCGCCTAAACCCTTTTACCAGGTCTTTTGGAAATGTTCATTCCAATGTGCGTTTGGCTTTCTGTAAGCAAGAGCGGCACCCACTATTTGGTTAGATTTTTCATGCCCGCGTCAATATACTTAAACCATTAAAAACTGGCGGTGACTTAAATGAAGTTAACTGTTGGAAACCGTTGTTGAAGACTGTCTTAAGACTCCAGTATGACAAACAGGTGTTATCGGCATATCGCTTTAACAGCGGCTAGTGTTTCAATATTGATGTAAGATATTTAGCCACATTAAATGAATTGAAAGCAAAAGTCCCAAAACAATCTGCTAACGCACAAATAGTAATGTGAGACACATAACCACCACCAGCACTAACTACTTGAACCAAGACGAACCTGCACCGTTGACACCAGCTTGTAAATTAATTAGGAATAGTTTATACTCAAATCAAGCAGGACGGTGTGTATTTGGGCTCCGTATAAGAAAAGAATGAGTTTAAATAAGGCAACTAGTTACATTTTGAAAGGAAGCCGGTCAAGTGCAACTTTAACTTGTAGGTCTGGGTAATTGGCTAAATTATTAAGCTTGTTTCTTTTGTAAAGAGATACCACAATAGCGTGCTTCAAATAATCAGAAAAAAACGATGTTATTAAGTCCTTAAGATCTAGAATTCGTTGAAGCGCTTTGGCAAAAGTAAAATAAAATGAGGGTGATTATAAATAAGATGAAAAGAACTGTAACTACCTACTGCACTATCCTAGTCGATGCCACAACGATAATTAGATTCATTAACCATAATTAGCTTAGTAACTCAACCTTGGACGTACGGAATAAGAAGCTAGACGCCTTATACAGAGACACGTAATGCTTATAGACACCAAATACGAGTTATTGTGCACGGTTCGCTTGAATATCGAATAAGTGCAGAAATTCTTATTTAAAAAATCTTCTCTGGAAAAACAGTTATAGGTATCTTGCTTCAAATGAGAACGTATAAATTAGTCTATGCGGACCGTATTGTACGGGGATCGTATGATAAGTATCCGTTTTAAAGCATGCAACGCATTTAATAAATTTATTTCTGGATACACAATTTCGTTATAGCTCTATATACTTAGTTCGGCAATTTTAAGACATCTTAACCATTTATTCATCAATCTGAAAGCTTTTCTAAGGCATCTTTATAATAAGGGTTGTCGAACTCTGCCAAATAGGTCTGCTTCGACAATTGCCTTTTCATTTGACGTGAACCGCTTTCCGTCAAGCCATTTTCTCAAGTATGGTAAATAAATGGATTCAAAGGGGGCGAAAATCAGCAAATATGGTGGGTGACGCATCAATTTGTTTACTATCACAATTGATGAATGGATCAGGGTGTTCATTCGATATACTCTCAATGCAAGTTATATACTAACGTATCCAAAGCCTTTGATTACATCAATCATCTACTACTGCTAAAAAAGTGCTTCACGAATCCCAAAAATTCGCCGCCATAATTTTTTCGGTTCATGGAATTATCTTCGCTTTCGTTGGTGCGCGTTCGCTGGGAAAAATCGGCTTTTTGGTATCTGATGGTACTTGCTCACTTTCAACGGTTCTTACACTAGCGCTACTCTCACACCAAAATTAGCATAAAACTTTTGCTAGAAACTTCTGGAGCAGAATGTATATAAAAGATTACTAGGTAACATGTTGCTCTTGTGCTGCGCGAGCAGAACCGATCTAAATTCTTTCCAAATGTCGAATTAATTTGTACCAATCTAGCCGATGTGTGTGTGTCTCAGTATGACCTGTACAAAAGGCTTTGTCTCGTTTTGTCCTTTGTTCTTCTCGTTGCTCTGCACTGCACTTTCTTTAGGGGCGTCCGAATTGAACGCTACTTGTTAATATTGCGTGACAACAGTTATCCAACGCCGAACGAAAGCGTACACAAGGCGTGGGATGATCTGTTTCTTTCTAATTGACAAACAATTAATTATCGACGGCGCTGCTAGCAATCATTGCGTTTGTTTTTCTCGCTATCAATTGGGTGTTGAGAAATTATTAATGTGTCCGTGACCGCAAAAGGTAAACAAGATGTTGAGGATACTATAGCGTCTAGTTGATTTCGTTTTACACTACGAAGGGTGCTGCAAGCCTCTATTAAATGGCGAGCAACTAAATTAATTTATATATATTTACGGTCACCGGTTGATGATGAGGACTATTCGTGCCTCATCATCCTCAACAGCCGTCCCGGATTATTTATTATGCATTGCTATATAATAAATTAATCTAAATCTAAAGCTAAATCTTCCTCCTTCAAATCAACCAGTCGTTGCAGTTTTTAAATGTGGTAGCTTTTAAAAGAGATGTCCCAGCATGAATTTGAGAATTGCAATTTGTAAGACTTGATCATTTGCTAACCCTATGATTTTGGAGGTTTATATGTGACGTGCATCATCAAAAAAAAACAGTAAGTTTCATGATGCAGCGTTTCGTATTCGACGAACGCACAAAACTTATACGAAATTGTGCGTTCTGTTACGAACACTATTGGTTCAGTTTTGCCCGAAATCATATGTTTAGTGACACAGCAATAAAGAGTATAAGACCAATTGAAAAATTTAAGTGAACTGTTTTTGGTATCAGAAGACTATTACATGAATTAGAATGAGTAAAAACGCGACCGAAAGTCCAAAGACCTCAATTCAATACAGCAATAGGACATTTCAAGATCACCTCTGCGACGAGTTGTGACAAAAGACCTTCGTTTATATACAAGATTCAATTGATCCAAAAACTGAAGCCGATGGTCCATCAAAATCAACATGTGGCGAAGCCCATCTTCACATCGATTATTACGTTAATAAACAACACTGTCCACGTCGTGTAACTAGTTGATAAGGATTTTTGTCTGAAGTTGTGTTTGGATTTTTACTTTGCTGAAAATGGAAAAAAAGGATCTCGATAACCTATTCTTCCAACACGGTGGTGCTACTGATCACAATGCTAGAAAAACTGCAAATTTATTGCGCGAAAAGCTTCCTGGTTGTATAACTTCCCATTGGTTGGTTTTTAGGACCATGCGATTATACGTAAATAATCCGAATATAACCGATGATTTAACAAGTAATATTCGTGGGATTATTAGCTAAATTAACTTGAATATGTGCAAAAAAAGTAAAATTGAAAAAATGACCAACCGATGAGTTTCTAAAAGTCAAGAATTTTAGAATTTGAGTCAAGCAACTTCCCGTTACAAGCAGACTACTCTACACCACAGAAACAAAAGAAAGAGTTGATATGATTGGTTCTTCGTAATGATGTAGCGTACATCTCTTAGTAAATGCCCAATTCCGCAGTCACTTCTGCCTTCGTGGCAGTTCCAACATTTTCATATCAATTTCATAATAATTTATTGTTAGAATAAATTTTGGATTCTATTAGTTTTTGACAGCGTAAAATCATCTTGACGCTAACGTATAGCGTTGTGTGCCATATCTTAATTAAATTGAAAACGTTACACATACTCTGTAATAATCATGAAGCGGTAATGAACATAGCCCTAAATAAGGGTATTCAATGAATTTCATCGTTCCATGAATTATGCAGGTCGATGGTTTTCATTTTACTCGATACTGAAACGGACAGGTGCAAACAAAGATAATACAGGCGATAAATTGGTTGGAAAATAGGGTAGGTATATTGATTTAATAAGTGGCGAGTGCTTTGTAATGAGAATGCTGTGTATGGCGAGGAAAATAGAAAAGTCAATGTGTTACCGAAGAATGAATAATGCTTTTGCCAGTTTGTCGAACCTTTGTTGTGAACCAATATCCTCAATACTGGTTATACGCTATGTGTAAATCAAATTATTTATCTCTCAGTAAAATAATACGCTTTAGCGGGTGCTAAATAGTGGTCAATAAAGACGGCAGAAGCCTTATGTAGAAGCTAAAAATTTACGTAATACCACTGTTTACGATATAGCCTATCTGACATTTCAATTACCTAATATCGGATCAGCTTTTATATATACACCGCCAATTATTACCTTACACATCGAGTTATCAGGCAAATAAATACTCGAACATCGACAATGTAAACATTGATTAATCATTGATTTTTTTTATATTTGTGAATGTATCTATATATAGGGGAAAATGGAAATGTAGCCTTTTTTGAGATATCCTGCAATATAATAAAACTGAACACATTGTTTACAAGAAATAACTTCAAGCATGTTCGACAAGAAGTCAAAAAAAACATATATTGCTGTATATGCGTTACTTTACCTACTTGATACAGTGAATCATAGACATCATAGCACAGGTGTCGGAAATCCACAAAAATGTCGTATTTTGTTTATTCAGTCAAGCAAGAGCAATATAATAATAATAACCTTTTATGTTAAATATTCCTGCAACGAATAAAAAGAACTTCCAATCGAATGTCCTAATTTATTTTTAAGTTGACCGCAGATTTCCTTCTTCTAAATAACAAACAAGTGATCGTGGACTTTGATTGACTGAACGACTATTATTATTATTATTATTGGAAAGAAGTAGTTCCTAGCGACTTACAGACCCTCTGGTCTATTTTCAGCGCCCTTAAGCCAATACGTATGTTTTAGGTTCTTAAATGCTTCGTAGTGGCTTACAGAGTGTAGAGAAGTTTTCTCTTCCTCGTAGCATCCTCTGCGCACTGGACCAAGTACAACTGTGTAGATGTTCGTTCGTTGGACAATGGCCGGTTACGGTGCCCATTCACAATTTAACGTTGGATTTGCTCATAACCAGCAACTTTTTGAACTTTTGAGAGCCCTACCAGGACAGCCCTCCAATGCACGTTTCCGTGCTCCTCTCTCCAAAGCCTTTGATGCTACTGATGTAGGTATCTTTCTGCCATAGCCGTCTTCATGGAGCTCCCATAGCAAGACGCGCGGCCGGAATAGATTGCCACTCTGTACTAATCAATTTAACTCATCATTGCCTAATTTGTTGGTATGCGAGGTTACCTATACCAGTTCTTTCCTACGAGTATGTTCAGAAACTGAATATATTCCTATATTACTTATGATGTCGGATGTTCGGACGCACTAAATGCTTTTAAATTCGTTTGGCTGATGATTACCATAAAGATCCTGCTTCTTCTGGCCAAAGTTTCCAACAAAATAGTTGTTGGACATTGTTACCGTTATGTCCGTTATGTTCCGGCACTTTTGAAACTAGGTGTGTTATCACCAGACTATACTTAAACGATTATAGTTTTGTTTCTGATGACTTAGATGATCGGAAGAGGTTAAAGCTCTTCCTCACAAAATAAGCGCGCTCAAATATGTGTGATACGTATGCCTTTAGCTTTAACGATATCCGCGCACGTGTCCCTTGTGCGCTTCTTATTCGTGGCATTTGCAGAGAGAAGCTCTTGAGACTCTGAGTCTTTCTAGAAAGTGATACTGTGCGGCATTCTTGCATCAATAGAATAGCTGGAACTTTACTTCATTTATCGAGACAAACTTTCAACAGCTAAATGCAATACCACGTTCCTTACTTTTGATACTTCGCTATAACTGAACGGCATTCGTTTCAAAGTTTTGGAGATATGAAAGGATTTATTGAAATACTTAAAAGTAATACAATTTTATGGAAGAAAGATACTTGAATTCTAAAATATCCCCGGTCTCTGTTCTGGACACTGGTTAGAGCAATCTCGTCCCAAAGTTCGTCTCCAAAATCATGTTCTTCAAAATTTATTCATTTAAATTTTGAATTATTTTTGAGTTATTTTTATACTTTAAAGTTAGTTTAATAATTAAACCAATAAAACGAAGTCGCCTTTCGAATGGTTTGAAACATTCATACCACAGGACCAGCTAGCACCGCAATAGTATTCGTTGTTGGCACAATTATTAACAAGTTCGCGCCTTCTTCATGCTACCGCACCGACAGTTTTCTTTTTTCTTTTCACAGCGCAATGAAATTTTAAATCCAAGAACAAAGCAAGGTATTTGCTGCGTGGTACACTTCAAATATTTTTGTGAAACTACAGACAGCAACAGAAGACGCTTGCCATTACTTATTTCTGGATTGCCAAGTTACATAGATAATTTTTTAACTTGGGTGGATCACGTTAAATGGAAACTCGGTAACTCCATGTATAAGACCAAATCTAATACACGAATGTGTACAACACAATTGGTTCACTTTGCGAAGCCACCAAGAAGAAATCGTCCTGAATCCTTTCGAGTGATCGCCAAGAGAGTTACAAGGCAATAAAGACGTGGGAGAACAATCAAATGGCGTCAAAAATGGGGAAAAATGTTCCAGAGTAAAAACAGACGAAGGGGTACCTCACTGATCACTTATATAAACTAGTAAAAGTTGAAGATCAAATCTCTTGATAAATCAAATCTTGAGATGTTTAGCTTGGAGCTTTTATACATTTGTTGTTATCAGTCGTACACGGCGCCAACATTTCAGTGGACCATGTTTCTACTGAATTGCAGGAAAATTATCCTATAACAAAAAGCATAACATGCACAAGCGGTTACATCAGATTTATTAAGATCCCAGTGCTCAAACATGGTCTCACTATAATCATAATAAAATAATAATTACAAGAAAATTTTACGTAGAGTAAAGCAGTTCGCCAATATCTCGTGACGCTTGTATCTACCTTTAGCGTCAAGCAAATACTTTTATTTATACGTGTTTACAGTCATGTTATTGAGGTGTCCTCTAACCGTTTGTTGGTGCTTTTATTGTTAGCAAAGTCACGCTGTGCGTCAATAAATACCCATTACTTTCAAAATACTCGCATGATATCATTTTTTTTAATTGTCTTGCATTCCTTTAATTACTTCCTTACCGAAGAACCACCACATCCTGTACCGTTGCGCATCAATTCTACAATGTTTATGGACATCCTGTCGGCTATTAATAGAAACATTGAAATACGATAATTCAAGTTGATCAATGTGAACGTATATATTTCACTAAACTGGAAATGACATAATCCAAGACGAATGCGGCTGAGACCGTTCAATAGTATGTTTTAATTCCCGGAACGGGTCAAGCAGGTTTATTTTCATTGATAGCCGAGCTATTGTGATCATATTCGGCGGCATTCGATAAGTGAATCGTAAAAGCGCTTTCATATGATGTGATGTGAATAAAATTTTAAAATTGTGTAGATAAGTGCACGACTTTCACTTTGATTTGAATAATTACGTTTTGTGTAAAGGTTTATTGGAACTTAAGTGTGTCACTTCTTTTCGAACATGACCCAAAAAAGATATTTCCTTAATGAAATAAACATATGCACGGGCACATTTACCTGCCGCGAGTAAAATTTCGAGTGTTATCCTCAAAACATTCTCGTTTGAAGTATTTTACGTGCTGTTTGGGTTATGAATGGATGTGTTAGTCTAATATAAGCCAGGGTTGTACTCGATGCTCTTGAAAACACTTGAAAATCTAGAATAACGTGCTTTTGAAGCAAATATGTCTTTCTACAAATATTACAAGGTGGAACTAGGCAATTACATGAATGTATTGTGTCGCAATCAAACATATGTTGCAAGATAATTATCATATTTTCTTGTATAAGTACTTTGAGATGTTGACGATCCTTCTTGCAAATGCTATTGAAGAACTTCTAACGTTTAATATCCTTCATACCGGTAGAAATGTCGTCAAGATTAAGAAGAGGAAATCAAATAATAAATTAATTGCTATAAGCTACTCCATAAAATTGAAGTATGATTTACTTCGGTCCGATGACCTGTTAGAAACTAGAAATTTAATTGAAGCACTTAATAGTCTTTTCTGGAAAATCTTCACAAATAATACACTGAAGGGAACACCTACAAATTGAAAATTCAGATATCGATGAAGCTGTAGAGACCGAAAAGGTATCATGGTATAAGAAGAACGCATTTTTTTTGCAATATTTTGGAAACTATAACAGACATATTTTTTGTCGTCGTCTTATACTAAACTAGAGAGACTTGTGGACGTTTCGTTAAACACTACGGTTGGCACTTTTAGGACGAGGTTTAGGACGGTTCGCTGGTCATTTGAATAAAACAAACGTGACAATGTTATTGTAGTTCGTATAAAAATGTTGAAAAGAAGTATCGCTTGCGCCACAATGACTGCCTAAGAGCGTATCTTTTGCAGAACAAAACTCTGTAAGATGTTAAGCATCACTATCGTTTTTTATTGTCGATTGTTAACTAATCTATATCTGTTATGCAAGATCATTTTATACGTAAAAGCAGTTTATTCTTTTTTTATAAAAAAAATAAATTATAAAAAATCTGGGAGGTTTTTCATTTTTTCCAAAAAATGGATGTATAGAGCATCCAGGCTCCTGTTATTTGTTTTCGACAAAATCATTTACATCGTTCTAGACTTATGTGCAAATATCTCAAAAATAACCGTTGCAGTTTCCGAGATATTTACAAAAATCGTAGAATTTTACGGGAATACTGAAAGGTGGGATTCGGCCATTAAAAAAAATGGTATTGTTCTTCTACTATGATACATTTTCAGTTCATCGAAATCTGAAATTCGTAACAAAATCTAGTTTTTTTTTTGTGATGCAAATTTTCAATATAATAAAGATTTCAAATCTGTACGTTCAGCTACACTTAGCCCCACAGAAGTCTCCCCAATCAACTGATATATTTTCCTTCCATTCATTAGCGTTATTAAATTCGTTAAAATTGCTTTCAAGTGCATTATTTTTCATCAATGGAAGATGCAAAAAATGTCCATGTTAGTCTCTTACAAACAAAATGGAAGCCAACACAAAGATTCTATTACCAACCAGCGTCCATAAACACATAAGGGGCTGTAAAAAGTATGTATTTGAACAAATTTAGTGTTGCTCAATGCCATTAAAAATGTAGAAAAAATAAACGGAAAGAGTAGATACCATCAAGGAAGTTACTTAATGGATTCAGTGCAATAGCTAGTTTACGGTGAAAGAATTCTTATCTTTGTTTGGTTGTCGTTTTGTTAATTTCTATTTTAGGATTTTTAACAGACGAATAAACAAATAAATTAGGTGCAGATAATATGCAACAATATTTTAATCTTCAATATAAGGCTAACCATTACGGACGACAGAACGTCGGTTTTCCTTTTTTTTTCTTCTAACGAGGACGATGGTTCAGAAAACGGTAACGGAAAATATGAGCTTATACATGGCTCACACCATGGAAAACATAACTCACTTAAAAAATCATATAAAACCAATTGCCTTGAAAGTTAGCTTCAAAATCGAACAAAATTCGATGAGATCGAGTTCGCCCTATTATTTGGTGCTATTCTTACGAGAACTACAGTTGAAATAATATTTTTTCGTAGACACCCTTTATTTCCTATGATATACCTTATCGTCTAGAATGATTGGGACCTTTCTTATTTCCACAGATTCAGCTGTGCAGCTTTAAGTCCACATATTATGCACATTAAAAAATGGAGAAATGGAGACCTTACTGTAAATAGAAGACAGCTGACTGTTTACGTGAAAACTAGATTTTATTAACTTTCCTCCGATTGAGATTGATGAGCTATTTAATTAACAATTTGTCTTCAACAAGTAGGATAATTACACGTCGCATTACAAAGAAGATCGATGAAAATATCATCTTAAAAACAGGTATTTATGCAGTTGTACAACCACGAAGCAGTTAACAATTAAAACATTCAATTCTTTAGATCATAAGAAAACTCCTAATCAATCGACAGGAATATTACGACACGATCTAGACTCTTACCAGATCGTACGCCTCGTTAAAAATGATGTCAATTTTTTCTAGAACGCCTTCGATTCCCAGGAAAATTAACCGAATTCTTTCTCGTTCCCTTGCTCTCCGCGTGACCGCTAAAGATGCGGGTATTTGGTGTTAGTTAGTATAGGTCCAGGTCATGCGTATGTGCGCGTTGTCATCTCGTATGAGGATAGAAGGCACTATACTAGCGTTTCACGCGTACGTGTGCGTCGTATGAATCTTTCTATTTGTGTGTACGCTTCTATTTATAGCGGCGTTCTAAATCTGACCGACGAGATTCACGTTAACCAATTTACGTAGTGCATATCTCGCTAATTGTGATCCCTCCTTATGTAAATGGGAAAGTATGCTGATGCTATCGCTTGGTACGACTTAATAATAACGTTAAAATAAGGAAAGAAGTACGCGAAAGGAATGCCGCAATGGTGTATAAATATCGACAAGTTCATTGTTTGCGCCGATTGTCGTCTTCGCGGATGAATGTTTCGGCAAAAAAGATAGGTTTCATTTGTTACGAATTCTCTTGGTTTCACCATTTTTATCCGGGAGAGAAATATAGCAAATTGGCGAAGCGAATTTATATCATTAGTCTTATCGAAGAATATTAGCTAATTAAAGAGCTCTGGCAACGTTAGTCTCTTTATTCATTAATTGCATTTAATTACTTGGCAGTTATTTTATTTACCAAGACAAAGAGTCACCAAACTGCGTATTAGTTCTAAACGTAAAGCCCTAGTCACTTGATGCCTCTAAACTCATTTTCTTAAGATTGCCATCTACCTCTTAAAATTATAAGTCTTACCCCTAAAGCTAGTATCAATTAGTAAGAGTCCATTTACAATTACAACAGCAGAGCCAACTGGGTAGCTTAGTCCATCTATTTGCATTGATTAACACTTTGTATTGTAGACGTCGCTAAGTAGTCCTGTCTTTTTGCCGAAAATGTCACTTCAAACAGGACATTGCTTAAAATCGAAAGCGACTATTTCCTCAGCTCCTAAACACGGAAAAGCTCAGTTCTGTATAAGCATTTCCTTAACTGAACACGGCCAGTAAGTGTTGCGGTCAACAGACTTCACGATCTATACCGTTGCCGACACTATCTCAGTTGCAAAACTTTGAATAGACCTGTGGCAGCAAATATTTCTGCTTGAAAGACCACTGTATCAAGTAAGGATAAATATTATTAAAAAAAAGAAGGAGAAAAATCTGATGAACAAAAGAACAGTCGGCCTATTGGTGGGTGAACTCTATTCGATATCTCTTACACTTGTCGGTTGGTTTATTCATTCACAGGGAGCATACAACGTATAGGAAACGCACTAAAAACCTTCGAGACGGTTACCATATCTTCCATATTAACATCCTTACTACTACCGCTTGGTATTGTCACTGCGCATCTAATCACCACCCGACCACCCGCCGGAAAGGATTAGACGGACTGTACCATCTATTAACACTAAACCGGTATACATTGCGTCAAGGATGAATAATTTACTTTAAAGAAGAATCAGAGTATTTAATGTTCATGTAGTAAGATCAACAAACCAGAGTCTGGTAGTATTTCCCAATGACTCATAGATTATACGGTAAACTTCTAGAAGACCACAGGGTAGTACTTAAAGCTTAAAAGACGGTCTCGGCTCATTTTAATAACCTCGCAAACATCGCTCAACTCTTTTTTTTTTAAGACAAATCGTCATGAATTCATCATTTTTTATATTTTTTATGTGCTGAAAATTACTTGCTACTCTCTTCTACTCTTGAGGGAATCGCTCACGGCGAAAGCAATGTGAGTAGTGTAGTAGTGTAGTCGCTTGATGAAGCGTTTAATTATAATTAATGGAAGATTTGATGTGTAAAGTGCTTATTAGGATGCTCACTCTATCGGGCCTTATTCTTGGACAAAATAACTTGATGTTTTCTTAATTCTGTTGAATACAACTAAAAAATTCGAAAAATATTTTAGGAAGCAACATATTCTGCGATTTTCAAGATTCAACCTCAAAAGCTTCCACTAAAAATTACATTGCTTGCCTTGCCTTATCCTTGATTTATAGAACACTAAGGATCGTTTCGGACGAAGTACGTTCGCTAAATCTATGATAAGTCCTACTATTCCTAACAAATCGTTCCTGTAAGAAAAATGACTAATCCGCCTTGTAGCACAACATCAACATTTTTTGTGACTTAGGATGTCCACTTAATTATCCTCTTTACTCACGTGTCACGCCCATGACATCATCCGCCGTAATCTAAGCATCGCGAAATTTACGAAGTGAGCCCAGCGTTACATGAGAACGAAAAAAAAAGCACGATAAATAAACAACGCGGCAACAGCGACGAGAACCTGCTCGTCACATGGAGAAGTAAATAGAAGCCAGTTTGAAGCCGAACGACTGTAAAAATAATAGCAAGATTCCTATCATAAATCAACGTGTAGACCTGTGAGCTTGACATAAATATTTGGATGGTTTACGCGACCGATCTGCGGAGAATAAACTGCTAATGGGAGGTACCGTGATAAAATAAATAAGATCGATCTCCCATCGATCCAAAGTTTTATTGTTGGCTCTGCCTTCTTAATAAACAGAAACTTGGGCGCAAAATAAAATACGAACAAGCAAGTTATTCCAAATTATCCTTTCTTCGGACGAAGTTGTTTATAATCTAATCTATCGAACATCCTCTGACTGACGAATCATCGTATTTATTTACCTTGAATATTTAAAACATTTTGCTCAAATATGAAAAATGATACGTAGTGTAAATGTGAATCAAGTAATAATACACAAACAAGTGCTAACTAAGCAATAAGTCTCACGTACATATTTACAGTGTACTAAAAAAGATCTATGTTTTGTGAACCTTGAGACTTTTAACAGATAACTAACTACAAGGAGAAATGTTCCTAAAAACATATTGCTCCGAAAAGATTTGTTAGGCCTTATCAAAGAAAATATTTACCAATCTAATCTCATCGTATAATCATTAAAATATTAGAGATTGGATGGAGTGGGCGTAAATTGATGGTTATAAAACACTTACTATTACAGAAACTGATTTTCTATTTCGAGTATTTCTAAAAACAGCTTTCCTTTTATCTGGAATTATGTACTTGGAAGGAAGGAAAAAAGCCCTCAACACATGTTCCAAGTCAACGGAATTAATTCTAATATTCACGAAAACATCGCCAGAACAAATATGTTTATTCTTTACTTTGATTTTTTACTAATCTGATCCTTGTGTAACGTCCTACAAGGCTCTATACTCAAGTAAAACAACATTTCATACATTTTCCAATCAAGGCGTCCTTTTTACAAATGTTCCAAAACTATCGCCACCGATTATTAAACATTTTACGCTTTGTCTACCAAGGTTGCTAGTTTGCATATTCCAAGTTTAAATAAGTGTTTGGCACAAAAAATGTAATAAAAGTGCTTAAACACTAACGAATGCCAATCTCAACTAACTGTTTTACTGACTTTTTGGTCCAAATCTACCAACATTGTGAGAGCTTTGCATATATCTCTATGGATTTGGTTTTTTATATTTGCATATCTTGAATTTCTAGATAAGATAAGATAAAATAAATTAAAATTGAAGGAAAACCATTATAAGTCAATGAATCTTGAAAACTTCTTCGTGTATGGACAAAGTTGACAAAAGATCAAGGAAACAAAATTTATTCATACGGTTTTTAAATATTACGTGTTTGAAGAAGAATTGTTGGGCATGATTTCTTTGAAAGAAAGATTGGAATAATATTCAACGTTTTCAAAGCTTCCTCGCCGATTTCTATGTACCATTTCTTAAATTAATTACAGCAACACATACGGCAGAAACAATGATGGTGCTGCATGGATTCTATGTCAAGATCATGACGAATTCGCAAATTTCTTAAGCTAACATCTTTCTCCATTGCTTCTTATTAATACACACATGAAAATGTATCGGATGTCAACATCTTAGTATCCAAAAAAGACAGATCTGCAAGAAATTGTTGCATTTTGTTTTCTTATCATCTGCAATGGTCCATCACCTTTAACATCAAAGGATATGTGTCACCTGCATATCGACTAAAATATAAGGAAGGCTGTTCCTATAAACCTGTTCCATATGGCCTCAAGACTATAATATATAGATTTCTGCAGTTTGTAGACATTTAAATATTACAGAACACATCACAAAATGCCTAGAAACAATAGCCAAAAAAGCTTCCTCGTGGTATTAATGAATTACTGACTCACTTGGAGGAAAAAATACGGTATACGCGGACATGTTTCTACTTACTCGGCGTTATCAGCGTGGTTCCGAGAGTATTTAGAGTATTTTTAATTCTACCTTATGTCGTTGTTGCCTCACAATTTAAGGCTCAACATTTCGAAACGACAAATTAGATATATCTCGGCATCCTCTAGTCCAGAAGAACCCGTGGTTTAAAAAGCAGCCTTTTTCAAACCATCCCTCGAGCAGCTCTGATTGCTTAAGTTGCTGCGTAATGAAGCAAATCGAGCGGTCAATCGGGAGAAACAAACATATTTGAGAGGAGTCTTTTCTTGTCAGTACAACTCATAACTTCAATATCTTATCAGTGTCGCAATCAGCGTTACGAGCAAATCACAATTGTACAACTCGTTGATTTTAATCGTGTGTTCGATACCATCCATCAATGGTCATCTGCTTTCAATTTTCTGATGCGCTGATATATCGCAATCTTATTATTACTCCTAAAGCAATAATTCCAATAATTTCGGCTTATGATTTACCTATTTGGAGTGGTCGTCTTTCTAGCAGGATGTCATGAAGGATTAATAAAAGAAATAAAGTATTAATACGATGAAAGGGGAATAGATCTAATGATGGAGAGATACCCAGAATAAAACTAATACAATAAAACGATGGAGAATATAAAGAAGAAAAAGAAGAGATAACCCGAGCATGTAAATTAGCTTAAACACATTAAATTATCGATACAAAAGCTAAACAGCCAGCGTCCTAATGACGCATGTAGTTAGAGAGGTCGTTTTTCGAAGGAGGTGGTAAGTTCAAATCTCGTCGAAGTCAAAAGAACATGAAAAAGTAAGCAAAAATTAGACTAAATTAATTCTTCCTAATTCTAAATAAGCTACACCATCCCTGCATATTGTTTGTATTAGCAGATTTCCACAGAATCTGCATTCATCTGCAAATACAGCCCTTAAGCGGAGCCACATTTAACTTATATAGAACTTCCAAATAAACTGCTTTATTTGGCGGTGGTTTTATAGACCATTCGAGCTGCGTAGGTTCGCCCAAAACAATGTTAGAGAACATATATGTAGGTGGATTTGTTACTTGTATACGCAGATCGACCCTATTTTGAAGAAAGAAGCCATTCTAGATGTGTAGACGTTAGCTACCCCCTTACTACATGTTACTCTATATATTCTTCTACATTTGCTAATCGAGAAAACTAGAAAAAGTATAAGGATATAATTGCTAAAAGCGGGCGAAACGATTATTTTTTAGTAGTTTAGCTTGAACCAATTTTACATCCGATGAAGGCACGTATTTACGTGTTATATTCTACACTCCGCCAAAAAAGTATCGCATAATTTAGTTTTGAATCATAAAAGTATTGTATAATCTTTGTTTGTAGCATAAAGTTGTAAATATACTTTAATGCGCTCTAAGATATAATTTCTATGATTGTTTAAATAAAATACAGGCCAAATAAAAACAAGAACTCATACTTGAGATTTTTTATTAAAACAAGAAATTATAATTTTGGAAAGAAAAATGTCATAACAGTAGCTTTTAATACTGAGTATTGCCACCTCTGGCTCTTATGACCGCTCGCATACGGTTTGGCAGAGATTCGATTAACCTCCGTATATAAGCCTGATCCAAATTCTCCCACTCGTCACGGAGAGCATTTTCTAGTCCATGCAGGTCCGCTGGGGCAACATTTTGGGTTCATGTCCGGACTTACCGCAGGCCAATCTAAAACTGGAATACCAACATCGTTAAGGTATTCCTGGATGATTATTGCAACATGCGGTCGTGCATTATCGCGCATTGACATGAATTCGTTTCCTATAATTGGCGCATATGGTACTACATGTTCTTCTAAAATGTCCGTTATATACCTGTGGGCAGTCAGTGTACCTCTGTCTACTAGTACTAACTCTGTACGACCTGTTAAACAGATGCCTCCCCAAACCATAATAGAGCCACCAGCGAAATTAGGTCTAGGTCTGATATTACACTGCGAATAGCGCTCACCGTCTCGTCTGTACACTGAGATACGCCTATCTGAGGTGTAAAGACCAAATCTTGACTCATCTGTGAAGAGTATATTGGCCCAGTCATTAATGTTCCAATTTACATGTTCTCTGGCAAACCTTAAGCGAGCCACTCGGTGGTTCCTAGTGAGACGAGGGGCTGTCACAGATACTCTAGCTCTTAATCCACTCTGTTCTGCTCGTAATCTATTCCGAATAGTTTGAGTACTCACACGAGTATTTCTGACTCTAGCTAAGTCGTTCTGCAATTGTCTCAAGTGACATGTCTTCAACGTAATGCTTGTAGTAGTAAATAGCGGTCATCTTGGCGAGTAGAACATCTTGGACGACCTGGTACAGGTCTTCTACTGTAATTGCCTGTTTCCCTATATCTGGCTACGGCTCTAGAAACACTTGACTGATTGATGTTCATCAAATTAGCAACGTATGCTTGAGATCGTCCATCTTCGATTAAAGCAACTATAGCAGCCACTTGTTCCGAAGTTAAATTGCTCATTTTAGTTTTAAGAGTGTTGGTACAGAACTCTGACTTCGCACTTTAAAATTTGTCCGTATAGGAAGACTTTCAATAAATAACTGAACAAACCTTACACATATGCATTTTTCTAAATGTGTTCTTTTAGGAAAAAAAAAGTAAAAAAGCTATGTTCCATGATTTTGTTAGTGTTTTTATAGTTCATATACACGAGGCAAACTTTTTGTGAACATGTAAAAATATCTTGGTTTATAAATGCCCTTTTTTAGTTTATGCGATACTTTTTTGGCAGAGTGTATATTCTAATGAACCCTGACATGAGATTTAGCATCGGCATCCTAAGACGTACCACACAACTGTACATAAGCCTTGCATGTTGTTAATCAAGTCCTGCGAATATTCGGAATGTTAATTATAGAAACAGATTTCCATTTTTTTTTAGGTACATTGCATTCCGTCCATATGAAGCGAACATCTGTATAAACAACCAACGTTTAACCTTCCACTTGCAATTTTTGACCCTATTATCGAATGCTTTCTTTTCGAATTCCTAATGCGAATATCATACGTTTATGTTATGCTAAGTTATGTGGATGTTTGTTTATATTACGCAGGCAATCCGTATACAATAACTAACATTAACCTTGAAAACGTTGATATTGACTCCTAATAAATGATGCAAAGCTTATAATTAATGCATTAGTCATACGTAGGCTTGCAAGTAACGGAGTATCGTTACAATAATGAGAGCGCGTCTGCTCTTAGCGGGGTCCATCTGCAAAAGGTGATAATGAGAATAGGACAATATGTGTATTTTCACGATTTAACACATCGATTGGTAGTTTACCGTGAAAATTTTAATTAGCGTGTCAATGACACGACTACACGTGGTGATTTAAATTATGGATCGTATTAGAATAATGTATTCATCTAATACCTGCTCGTGGGTGCCCCCACGCCCGATAACGCGTTTATATTCTACGGTCATCCTTGAATGGGAATTTGTGGAGAATTCGGTATTAGGTTATTTACTGACAAATTACTGTTTATCAAACGGAATGGATCAGCGTCAAAACATATGTCGAACTTAATCTTTATTAGGTAGCTCATCAATTTAAAAAATGTCTAAATATATAAAGCGTAGTTCATAATTATAAATAAATATTAATTCATGTTATTAGCATCACAATATGTCATAATCTAATCTTAAAAACGGTCTTTTTATTTTGATGATTTAATACCTTTCAATAATAAACCATTAGACGTCAAAATATTTACATTTACATTCATATAATTGTTCGCTTATTTACTTTCTTAACTAATTGGACTTTACAGTAACTGACCTTCCTTCGCAATATACATGTACGATAATTCTGCTTGTACTTGTACAGTCAATTGCAAAAAGCTTACACAAGTCCTTTTGCTAATGAAAGCTACGAAATGTAAAATTTTAAATTCAAAAGATCTTGCTCTATGCGACGAAAAGATACGGTTTTCCTTTTTAACAGAACCAATGATCTCATCATCAGATCTAATACATATTAACGTTTCTAGTTTGCAACGCATCAGAGCGTAAATCTCGTTCTTCTTTTATTCGTTATAATTAGAAACTTCAACATTTCTAATTTCACTTATCACCTTCGAGTCCATTCTATCGAATTTGTTCCAGGATAATACGTCATAGAATAATTACTAAGCCTGGAGACACGATTGCACTTTCCGTGCGCTTCACAAAATTAACAGAAACTAGATAATCTCGTGTTTTGTCGACTCTCGCGAACCGATTCTCATGATACGATTCCGCTAATTTTGTGAAGCGCGATTGGCCTTTGCAGACTTGATAATTACTGGCAACTATCGCTAATTTAAAAAGTAACTCGATTGCGTATGTTTAAATACCTTTCTTCTTTCTTTCTCTTTCGATAATTAAAATAAATATTAATTAATCAAGTTCAATGAGTATAAAATTTGAATAGAGGAAACTAGCCTTGCACGTACTCGAACCGCGCGGATTTTTAATCGTCAAATTTGCCTTTTACTTCGTATATACGGTACACTTTAAATACTGAACAAAGCCAAACATGCGTTATATTGATGAACATTTTGAAAAATGAGAAATTAATTAATATTCTTTCACTCCTCTTTTTAACTGTTTTAACTGAAGATTGATGATTTAAGGTACGAAGAAAATGAACAGAAGATAAGTTATTTAGACATTTTCTTAAGATTTTCGTTGACTGAATTGATAGATACATACACTACAAATCACCTAATAGTCGCGTCACATAGATACTAAGCAAAAGCTGGAGCTAGACACACTGAGTGAGAAAGAAAGTTTGGTTAGATGTAGTGAAATTGAACGCTCATTATTTTAATTAATATTTTGTTATGTTTATTTAAAAGAATTGGTTTCATCTAAAAGCTTGGCAAGTGTGTGACTAAGAGAAAGATACTTACTTTTTTACCATAAAAAAAATGCACGTTGTGATTGGTACAGGGTGATTCCTATTTAGGACTAAGATGATCTGACCTACAAGAGCATTATAAGATTTTCAAACAAGTCTTCTCCCAGCGGCAAAGGCGATAGAACGTGCAATCAGCGTTTAAGCACTGACGAACAGTACAAGAAATTACGTGATATTGTACCATAACTGCCTCACGAAACCAGAGTGTTAACCGCAACCCAGACGGTTGTTAACACCTCGTGTGAGTTACTATGTGCATAAGGTGGAGCTAGTTACTACCGTAAGGATAGCCGCGAGCCAGGAACTTTACCATCACTCGGAGAACAAGAAGGTGTTCATTTTCCGCCAGCGGACCGCACCCGCCGTTACGACAAGACATCTATTTTCTTTTGTTTTGTATTTATATTCGCATTTATTTCAAACTTGTTGCTCTGAGTCTTTTATTTATTGTTTGTTGTATTATACTGTTTGACTACTTTACATTTTAAATCTACCTTACTCCCCACCCTTTCCAATAATAAGAAATGTAAAATAAATATTTTTATGCATTTTATATCTGTTGTTTCTTGAAATCAATTCTCTTATGTCTTGATGCATGACTGATAATCAGAAGAGCTAAATTATTTGAAAGACTGCCGATAATATTTAAGAATAAGCATTTCCGCATAATTTGATTTAGTTTGCAATCAGAACCGTTGGCTGTCGCAGTATAGATGGCGCTAGTGCTTCGCATATCGCAAATTATAACATTGCAATGCATAACTGAACGTCTTAAAATTTAGAAGAACCTCAAAAAAAATGCTTAACGGGAAAGTTATTGGAATGTACGGTTACAAGCTTGAAGTTGAAGATATTTATTTTGCTGACAGTGGCGCCAAATTGATGGCAGAAATTGTATTTTTAAAGGTTGAGATCCTCTCAATGACAGCATTTATACGATCTAATAGAACAAGCAGAATGGAAACAAACCATCAACGCTTACTCTTGAATGATTGGCAATTGCGAACTAAAATAAAAGCATTAGGACAATTATTTGTTCTTTAATGAAACCATTAATGGTGTGGAAATCGCCTTGTAAAGATTGCTTCTTCATATGCAAGCAATCGATGGGTACAACGAATATTTGTGCAACGATATTCTAATGATACTAACTAAAGAAGATATGTCACTTTGGTTTATAAACCGTAGAAGAAACGTCTCCTTTTCGAACAAAATTCTTCCTGAAAATACATGTAAATTGTGAACCATCAAAGCCGAAATGAAAAGGATGTCTTTAAAGATCTAAATAGTATCCAACGAAAGTACATATCGATTTAAAATAATCCCACGTTTTTTTTTTCTTTTTTTCAACAAGATGAAATGCTATTTTAGCACGTTTTTGACAACTTCATTTATTTTTATTGGCTAAGGAAAGGTGTACGGCATATTTATATAATATTTTATCGGATCACTATAATCACTGGCTCCTTTCCTGAATATCTTCCAGTTCATATAAACAGGATTCGGTAATTGTAATAATATGTAAAATTCCACTGACTTTAAGTACACACACCTTGCTAAATTTAAGTTTTTTCCTTCTAACAATAGAATTCTCCAATAACAAACAGTCGCGAATATATTTCGAGGTATCCACTAAAATATACGCCTCCTATTTTGAGATTGTGTTTACTTAGTAATAGCGCCTAACAAAGAGAGTCAAAAGGAGAATATGTTTACCTTTGCTTTATTACATTTAATAGGATCATCATATACGTTTTGTTTCTCTAGTAGCATAAAAATATTATGGTTCACTTCTTGTTAGCTTCATTGTTGTATATTTTGTCGGATTATATTGTTCCTGTGATTGTTTTAGGACATATGGAAATGGAAATGGTTGCTTAATTATACACATTTTTATACGATTTGTTTTTGAGTATGTTTGAGCATATTCCAAACAGATACTTCTATGACCTAAATACAGATACCAATTGCAAATAGCAAATATAATTACAGCACAATATGAATCAGCAATTTGGCTGGTTTAGTTTGAATCAGGTAAATGTTTTCATGCTTCATACAGCGCAATTAACAAAGAACAATTTGTCTAGCGCGCTTTTTTTATCTTAATTATAATACAACATTCTGCATATTTTAAATGTTTTAATGAAGTATTCATTAATTAAAGGAATGTTTTGAGCTTCGAACTTGAATGGGAAATATTCTTCTTGCATTTTTGTAAAGATCCTTAATGAAAGTGACCAAGTTCTTTAAAATGAAAAGTTCTTCAAATGTGAATGGATAGGGGTCGAGGAAAAGTAAAAATCAAGCAAAACATTATTTTGCCTTTGGATTAGTTCTTTGTAAGGGCTTGTATAAGATTCATTGTATTAGTTTACAATTGGGTTAAGTCGTATATTTTCCTGATGGATCAGGTACAATCTCGTGCGTTATTCAGGAATAATTAGTTGTGCCTGACCATATACGCGTAGGAGGTGATAATAACAAAGCTATATAACTAGCATCATTGCAGCATCAATGAAAACCTACATATCGAAAATCTTCTGAGGCTATGAGAAAATTCAAGAATAACGTCAGATTTCCTAATATTGATAATGTACTAGCTCATATAAATGAAGAATACTCATCCAAGTTGCGCGGGCTACAAATATTGAACATTTAGTAGATGAATCCGAACAACTTTCAGTTAGGTGAATGATGAATAAAAATATTGGATAAAATACTTGAATATGATTTAGAGGTATTACAGTACAAAAATGTAAGGATTAATTAACATATGACTGGAAGAAGCAGAAGAACTTTAAAAGGGGATTTAAACTTTGCCGTGAATGCAAACTGCGACAGAAGTAATGAGCCGAATATGTTGAGTTATATTAATTAAAAAACGCGACTTTCAATGTAGACCAAAACAAAAACAGAAACGTTACCTGCGTCAATTGCCCTAACCTTTCGTTATGGTCCAAAATCATTAATCATCAAGCTTTGAAGCTCTCTAGTGTTCCTATTCCACCACAAATGGTCGACGGAAGAACGTTGCGAAGGAGGAAGAGTTTGAAAGGTTCATGCCACCCTCGAACCGAACCGCTGAACAGGCTTGTTTTTAACTTTTACCAACTACGATTCTTCAAATTACAGAAAAGAAATCCATTTTTAATTATGGGTTTCATTAGGGCTGTGCAATTGAACTTTTTTCTTTTAAAGCACTCATTGGGATCTTTCAAACGGACCCAAACCTCCTATTTCGTTCGAATGACGCGATGCAAGATAGTCGTTCAGCACAAAGCCATGAATTTGTGGAAGCACATATAAAAGGATGTGAATTCCGCCGAATATAGCCCTGCGATCATATATTAAAGGAGTAAAGTTTGATAAAGCAAAATATACAAATTCAGATTTGGAAATGGTTAAAACGTGATAAGTATAAATTTTGACGTTGGAATAATGGATTTTAACAAATAAAAAGAACCATTTCAAGCAGTAGGATGAAGAATTGTACCGACGCTGCGATATCCAAATGGTTCCTGGAAAATACAGAAAAATGTAACGAGTCAATTAGAAGAACTGATCGAGAATCTATAGTGAACGAGATAGCAAAGAGGCAAATGTAATAGTACGCACGCTTGATGGGAATACAATCAGGCAGAGTAGCAAGTAACAAAGAATAACGCAAAAATAATAAAGAGGAGACCAAGGAAGAGATGGATACAGTAAATAGTAAAGGTGGGATGAATAAGAGAAAAGACACCGGAGGAGATAAAATAGAAAATGGAAGAAACGACTGAATCGAATGATGGAGAAAAGTGAGTCAAGTGAAAAGCCCATAAAAGTAACTTAAATCCAAAAAAAAAGTGAAAAGAGGTAATTTACGCGTAGCTAAAAGTAATTAAAACATTCTTCTAGCATTTCGTTTCGTCCATATGTGATTCTAACATTACCAAGTACATGAAGAATACATAGGTGCATTGTAACATGTAACGGTCATTTGATTAAAATTTACTTTCGTCTTAGACAAAATCCAACGCCGTCAAAAACTACGCTAAATAATCGAAATTAACCATAAGTATGTGTTTCCGCTCGGAACGAAGCTGTCTAGGCGATCTATTTCTAACCATTAAATCACCTTTTCCCATGAAAAATCGCTCAAGGTTAACTTATAAATAAATCCGGACATACATTGGGATAAGAATATGTTGAAGCGCAGTATCGATTTAGCAGGAAGTTCCTATTGAAGTAGGCACGTTGGATGGTAACGTTACAATTAGAAAAATTTAATGTGCACGTTTTATTTTCTTTAATAAACGCGATCCGTATGATGAGTATTCCTTTATTTCGCGGAAGGATATTAACATTAGCAGCCCGACGTCACAATTTCTTTGGTCAAGACGAAAGAATCGTTCGCATTGTGCAAAATTTTTCAAGCAGAAAATTGCATCATGGCGAGTAGGTGCGATTAATTGTACAATAATAATTTTTTTGCGGGAAGTATCTGCGTTGTGCATAATGAAAATGGAAGGTACAGCAATCTTGCGTCTTTTTTTAGCGCGCATCTCTCATTAATTGTGACATTAAATTAAGCATACACAAGAATGTTCTGATTAATAAATGGATGCATTCAAGAAGAGATTATTAAAGAATTAGACATGTGCCTATGTGGTAATAATTGAGGAAAATAAATCATGCTTGCTATCATTTACATTGTATTATTTTCATATTATTAATAATAATAATAATTTATTTCCTGCAGGTAAACCCCAAGTGCAGGAAATGAATAACTAAACATTACGCTTTACGAACACATAAAAATAAGAAAAATAAAGATGCGCTAATAATATAAATAATCAAATGCGATAAAGGAAAAAAATAAAGTAAAAAACCTAGAAACTAATGATAGCTTCAGCTATTGTTTTAAAAGAAATAAAGTGTACATCACAAAACTCTGAAATTTTATTATAATTGTTGCACATTGCAAATACTGGTGACTTAACCTTGTTCTAATCCTTGGACATTTAAAAATACATACATAACGTTCTTCTAATATAGGAACATTAAAGTTAATTTTACCCAACAACCACGGATAGTCAATATTGTTATGTAATAACCCAAATAAAACTTTACATTTAATACACTACGCCTTTCACACAATGAGACGAAACCTAGTCTGGATAACATAGCATCATAATCCTCCTCTGTCCTCTTCCTAGATAAATCCCATCAATTAAGAAAAGTATAGTGAGGGATCGCCTTACGTCATAGAATTTTGGGGATACGAAAGACAATTTAGATGAACTCTTGCTTCTGAAAGCAAAAAGTGATCCCGGATATAAACCACAGCTTACAACAGATGCAGATTTGATAGAATTTCCATGAGACTTGTATCGAAGTTACAATGATATCCGTGATCCGTGTTTCTGTGATTAATTGGTCGAGTCGAGAATACTAACTCAGAAAAGTTGTGTATTAACATAAACATAATTTCGTGTATATATGGCAACCTTGAGCCGGAAAAATCTTTCGTTATAGTTTAAAGATAATTAATTGTTAAATATTGACGTTTACCAGTGCACCTCAGGCAACCATGAATTCTGCCTGGAGAAGTCTATGACCAAATTGGATTCTAGAGCGGCACTTTGAGAGATCTAATTACCGAGGAAATTGTACTTTTAAGCAATCCATTGAGCATGAAGAATGGTAATGGGAAAGCGGACGAGCAAAACACCGGAAGATATACACAGCATAAGCTAGAGGAATGTGTAGTTGAGACGGGAGAAGCCTTTTCTTCGTTGTTGAAGATTTTTAGAACTTCGAAGAAAGTGCAATATTTTGTAGCAAAAATTGCAGAAGCAACCTGTACGATGAACATATTTAACGAAAATACAAAAGCAAATTTCGCCAGACAGATTTCAGATAGGTCCAAATGATATGCTATTAAAACGCTCAAGATAAGATATCAGTTCTGAAAATTTGCCAAACTTCGGACTTTTCTTCCAAACGCAATCCCTTCATTTTCTGCTACCCTTCTTAGTGTTTTCCATGCACAAAAAAGAGTGCTTATTAAAGATATAATTTTTTAAAGATTTATCTATGTAATATTATATTTTATACGTTAAGTTGCATTCAAAATGCATGAAATTAATTTTTAATGATTTTTCTAACTCCAAGGAACAGCGATGGCGCTTCGGAGTAGTATTGGATCTCTTGTTTTTCGTGGTATTTATCAATCAAAACCTTCCAGCATTGAAAACTTTACTTTTGCAACATTGTATGCGAACGACACATCCATAATCGTTTCAAACGAAGAAGACCTAATCAATAAAATGCTCGCTGTAGACTTGTGCGTCAAAGAACGGTTTGCTGCTAATGACTTGCAATAAATTCCGAAAAAAAAGAAATCAAAGTATTTATTTCATTTATTTCGATCATTAGGGGACTAAAGCAACGTGAAAAGTGAAAAGCACTTCTCACTCGACAATGATGTACGAAATATAAGGGCATTCTACGCATGCAGGAAAAGGCTTTCCAAGCTAATGTTTCACGAATGGCATAATGTAAACCATTCTATCAAAATTTAAAAATTACGACCCTTCCCTTAACGTACAGATGGGAAAAACGATGTCAAACAAAATTAAACATCATGAATCTACAAATTAGAAAGAATATATATACACATGTCAAACCAAGCAACTGAAAAGCTTAAACATACAACGTACAAGACTGCTTACCATCAACAATGCATCCGTAAGAATGCGGCCTTTCAACATGTTACCCTCCGAAGTAAAAGAGACGCTACCACAACAGTTTAGATCGGCGACAAAGAAGTTTCTCCCTAAACATCGTATATTGTTGTATAAGTTAATATCTTCAATCTTAATTTTTTAAGCGAAAATTTGCTTTCTTTTTTGTAAAATATATCTTTTGAGAGATGGATGTGTCGCACGTTTCTCTTTGTGCGACTATCTGAGCGAGGTGCTCAGATTATGTGACTAGTCACAAAATTTAGATAATAAGTTCCTTTTGTGTGTAGCCGCGTGGAAATTTAGTCTTTAAGGATGTTAAGAGGGAAGTTCGTTTGGAAGCCTCGTAATTTTCTAATTGAGAAAGATGAAATTGGCTACTTAAAGTTCTCATCAGAAACAAAACAGATAACATTGAATTTCTTGCTTAGCCTGCAAGATTCTCCACGCTCAGTTTACCCTTTTAAGGATTGGTTTTCCTTGTTTATCACCTTTCATGTTACTGATTTAAATGTTTTAGGATCTACCCATTTTGCTCCCCAATTTTTTCTAAGCAAAAGTCCTAAATAACAATTTCAACGTTTCTAACTTCAAAAGTTAATGAAACTCTTGCTCAATATATTATAGCCCATATACGAAGATAATCCACGTTTTTTTTAAGTTTATTGCATAAATTTCAATTAAATGTGAGACGGTACTTTCTTGCCTTTTTTAATTTTAATAATTAGGGCAACCTGTCCGACGACGGAATAATTTCTTTTATATCATAATAATCGGGGGAAAAATAAATTATTGTTGAACGCAGCAGGAAATTATGCCAGTTTAATCTGTAATGTTTACGGCACCACTTCTTTTAACATCTTTCGCGAGTTCTCGTTTGATATTGCGGGAATATATTGAAAGCAGAAACTGCTCGTATCGTATCGTATTTTACTCAGTCCTTTATTTTCATCAACTTCTGCCAGAAGTTGGATTCATTTAAAAATTACTTCCCCGAGATCCTTAACTATTACCTTCCTGTCTTTCAGAACGTAATTTACGTTAAAATTTTACATATTTCGTCAGTTTTCTTTTGTAATCATAACTTTGCTTCTTCTTAAGTTCTTTTCTCTTCATTGAAGTTCAAATCAAATTACTGCGTTTTGCTTTATATTTCTTGTAGTGATATCGGAATAGGAAGACATATATAGCTAGTAAAGGAAGAGGTACTCAATAGACTCGTTCAATGAGGAAATGTAAAAACATCAATCAGGTATGGAAGCACCAAACGGAGATCCAAAAGGTTCTTGAGCCGCTGGTATCCTCTTGCTTATTTAATTGTTAATTAATGTTACTAATTGCAGTCTAGTAAAATAGAGTTAGAAGAAATCTACTTCGCACGTACACTTCGTCAAATGAAAATGAATAAAAGGACATCGATTGCGTCAAGATATGAAATTGTTGTAAACCATTAGATGTGATTGGATATGTAGGTACGCTTGCTAATTGAAGTAAACAAATAAATTCAACAGAGATAGGCAGTTAAACGCGAGCATTATACCAAATTTAAACACAATCTTGTAAATAAGGATTTTCACATGATTACATTAGAATTTTCTATCTGGCGCGAATTGTTGCGATTTTTTTATCTTTTAGCCATAACGTATTTAATTATTTTGTATTATTTATCATTCAACTTATCTTGCCCTAAAAATGTTTGACGTACCCATAACGTCAAGTTAGAAGAGGTTATTTAGATAAATTGAAAGCCATTGTATATTATACATACAGTGCGAGAAACATGTCTAGGAAACGTACGTACATAATTCTAGAAAATTTACATTCCAGGTGTTCAATAAAGTATTTAATAGAAAATGAGTCACTTCCAAGAAAAATTGGAACTGTACCAAGAAACCGTCTTGGGCCGAAACCGATTTATTTACCATTAATGTAATTCAAGTATTTTCGATTTTTTAAAAAAAAATATATAAAATAAACAAATAAAATAATTTAGGAGACCGTAAGTTATTTATATAACATTTTAATGTTTACACAAAAAAGTAAGTTTGTTCTATTTAATTGTCTCTCGTCGAGGAGGCTAGAAAATCCACAGGTGATTTACTTTCCTTTTTGACGGCTATAATTAGAATTAGGAGATAGTACAGACCGTTTCTAAAAATACCCGGTTTATTTTCGGACGAAAATTACCCAACGTGCTAATAAAATATCCGGTCAACAGAATGAAAATATTTTCTTTCAGGGCAAAAAAAAATATCCTCGCGACTTACGAAAACGTATTTGATGTTTAGGAAGTAATTTTCATGAGAAAAAAAAAAAAGAAAAACTTACGTGACTGCGTGATTTGAAACAGCATCAAGCACAGGATTGTTCGCGACATTTTCGCACTTAACATTTTATAACGAACACCGCAAAAGACTCAATGGGAACGTTCCTTCACCTACGAAATTGCCGTATTTTTCCCGATTCCACACTGAGAAGACTAAATTCTCGCAACGACGATGCCCACCTAAGCAATCGTACTTATCCAGGAGCTGTGCTATATTATCAACGCGCGCGTAATCTGCTTGTGAGAGGTAGCTTAGTACGAACCGACTCAAGTACCAGCCAAACGAAAACTGAGCCCGTAGGTATACAGACTGCTATTTAAGATTAATACGTATGATATGATAAATTGGTTGCATCATATCAGGCGGCAGTGACTATTTTTAGAAAGACGATTTTCATTTGCTATAGTGCTCTCTATACACATGGTTACGGCCAGAATCATCGCGTTAAACGGCTAAGAAGCTATGTATTTCCAGAAAAGAAATGGATGCGGACTGTTGGATTTTTCGAGAATATCGCTTTGCCGTTACGCTAATATTCCTATATCGCTTTTTACCTTAATTATACTGCAGTGCTTTGATGTATTATGGCAAGATGGCAAATATCAGCTTTGTATTGGAGGACTTAAACAGATTACGTAGGAAAATAATGAAAATTGCAAGCTTACGATGCGCAGATATTATCGATCTAGGTTGGGCTTGGCTAATAAGCATTTCAGGTTAAAGGCGTGCATTACCAAAATTCGCTTTAAGCATGCTAAAGAATAATAAATCAAATTCATAGAAAAATAAGAGCTGGAAGTTCTTTGGAATTCTTATACTGCAAGGCCAGGGCCTCCTCTTATTCCCTTTCAAATGTAAAGACTTTTATTTGTTCAAAATTACAAAAATTAGGTTAAATTTAATTGATGCATGTGTATTAAGTTTGCCATCTTCGTTAAAATTTTGCTATGAGACTCTTTAAAATAAATGAAATTAAATAATAAAGGTTTAATTGTTTAATTCGGTTGTAAGATGTGTTTCTGCTTCATAACTGCTGTTGTCTAAGCTATTATTTTTATATCAAGGTGACTTTTGTATTTTTTAGCGAATAAAAAAATTAAATCGAGTGCTACCAATCTATCCAATCGCTAAGTTTAAATAGCTGCGCGATAAAATAAATTGTTAAGTTCCTGAGGAATTTAATAGTAAAGCAAGCTCACATCTAGCTATCGACGTTAACTTCAACCGATGTTTTTGTATCTGTTTGGATGCACTCGAAAATTCAGCTCATTTTGGAAATTTTGCAATAGATTCGGCACGTCTATGATCACGCCATTGTGCTATTGTGTGCAAATATGAGTAACAGGAAAAAGCAGAGCAACGGTGAAGACACAAAGAAATTAATATCTCTGCGTGAATCAAATTAGATTTTGTGGTAAATGTACAGAATACAGAAACAGCGTTTATATTTTGTTTCTTTTACACATGACCTTCGTTGAATTACTTAACTCTGTGTTTTTTTTTTTTTTTCGTTGGGATTTAACTAATTAACAAAAGAAGACAGTTCTATCTCGTTTTCTTGCATTTATTTTATTGCTAGGTTAAAGATAGAAAAATCTCGAGTTAATTTAAATATAAATACAAGCTTGAAAAAGGTTTTACACCCCGTTGGGCCGTCACCACATTAAAAAAAAGAACATAATGTACGCCAAGTTGGAAAGCCAAAATCCGGAGCACGTTTATCCTACCAAAATCTATAGTTTTGTAATTTTGGTGAAAGTAAAGATAGGAAACATTGAGCAACTTAGAGACTGGAAGTAAGCGTCGCATATTAAAAAAATTCAATTGCTTGTGTTAGCGTACTTTTTAATATGCAATGTTTACTGTCTCATCCTTCTACCGCTAATCTCATCACCGCCCTATGGTTCTCTCCAGGAAGCTAATTTAGACAAGTTTCTCGTACCAAACGTTCAAAAAAACTGTGCCCTTTGCGAAAACGATTTTCTGGAAAATGAGCAGCACATTAGCATCAGCACTAACCGTTGAACTGATATATATACGTGCTGCGAATTTTGTTAACAATGCTAAAATAATGATCTAATTGAGGCACCTTCCATACCACACAAAATTTTGACATCCTTGACAATTATTGACTTCTTCGTGCCACAGTTGTTTCTAGAAACTTTTTCGTTTTAATGTAAATAGAAGATGTAAGTAAATCCAAACATCTTTTTCCGTGTATGTCCTCTTTTTGTTTTTATTTATATTTTCGTTTATACACTCAGAAACGAAAGTCCTGCGTATTTTTATTTTTTGCTTTTATCTATTTATTCTTTTGTTCTTTAATACTTTTTTGGTTTCTATTTCTAAGTCTTGTATATTGGAACGTTTTACATTAATAATATACATATTAAAGACTTAGATGAAATTCATCGAGATATTATTAAAACAACGTTTAATTAGAAAAAAAAAAAACACTTTAAATATAGTAATAACACAAGATAGCAACATTTCACTTAGAATTTCCTCTTCTTGTTTTATCGATAGCCTCTTGATCACGCTGTGAAGAAGATCTTTAATGGTTTCTTGCGGATTTCGATTATATTCTTCTTGTTCCCCGATTCTTAATTCTACAATTGAGTTAGGAATTGTTTTCTTCCCCCCAGTATGTACTACAGATGTTCTATGACAGTAATACCGACATCCCCAAGGTACTGGATTACTGCTCCATGCCGCGTAACTTCGTGCATTATCGTAGCCAATAAAGCTGGCATAAAGGAAGACATGTTCTTCAAGGATGTTGTGTATGTTCCATTTAAATTTACTTCAATGAGCTCCGTACAACTCTCCCAAATAATGTTGCCCCCTAACATAATGGAATCGCCACCAAAGTTACCATTCTGCGGAACGTTCACTTAACCTTCTGTACACACGGCTACAACCATTAAGTTTCCATAATTGTATTGTTATTGTTGTGTCTGTAAAAAGGATTTTTCCTATTGATTTCAGTCAGCGTGTGCTCTTGTAAATTCTCGTCGAATATTGTAACGTAGGAGAAGCCGAGAAACTCTAGTAGAGCCACATCGACTCGCCTTATATTAAACAATTCAGCTCCAAGATCTGGTGCTGTAAGTGTTTAATTTCGTAACGTTTGGTCAATTTTTAGCTTTGTACATCGTCCTTGCCTAGCTCACCTTTTCTATTCTCCAGTCTCAATGTGTCGGCTTACTACAGGAGATATAGTCGACTTAATCTCTGCACAATACCGTCTTGATTGCACGACTCATTGAGCAGTAAATCTTGGAAAATCTTATTTTAGCAACACTAAATGAAGATCAATCGTTGTTTTGGTCGTCAAGACACGCATTTTATCAATATCGCTTATCCACTTATAAAAGTTATATACATATGTATATATAGACATTCTTCATTCTTTTATTTTTAATTTTTCAATTTTTATGCGGAGCGTTTCTCCACTCGTCTATAATTCCGCTAAATTCGGATTTTGAGCAAGAAATTGAAAGTTATCAAGCTCGGTGATTACGATGACCACTTTATCGTTCTGTATCTACTAATCCAGTGATTTACAAGTCTTCCTATTTACGGATATCTGCAAATATACAGCAAAGAAGCGCCATTTTTTTGAAGGAAAAGTGGATGTTCCTCGAGTATCCGATTACTTGCCCCATCACGCTGGTTTTTAATTTCCTCAATTACGAGGGTATCTACTTGACTATGTTCTCCAACATATATAGTAAATATATAGAGCCGACTATTGAATCACCTAGTATTCTTGCCCAGGAAATATATTTTTATGGTTCCTCTGAATAATGCGCGTCGCTCCAATATCGTACATTGTATTTATCATCATGTCAATCCATCAGTAAAGCAAATGTTCTCAAACGGTTTTGTTTTGAGCTAATCATCTCAGTCTCAGTAGTTTCTCTCGCTTCCTTAATTGTGTATGGATGCAATTTTTGTACGGGTGAATGAGAAAATCCTGTGGATGCTGCAATCTCACACGAAGAGCTAGTTGCATCCATAATAAAATCTCAAAGGATTTCAGTCACCTCCATTTCAGCTAACTGCCGTATCATCTCGCCTCTTCCTCTTCGTTACGGAACCAGTTGCTTCGAATTTATCGGGATGTCTTTCATTACAAGCTCTTCGTCTGATACAAGCAGATTACTTAACACCATCAATTAAGGTAATTTCCACACGTTCAGCGATAGTGTACGGAAAATGATAGAAGTGAAGTTGTATCTGTGAAAGCCAAAACCTTATTTAACCTTCCTTCAAAGCTCGCCTAAGTGTTATTGATTTTATTGTTTGCATCGTATTTTGCTCGTTTTAACATCCTAGACAAGAAGCAAGCGATACGCCAACATAGTCATTATGCATTTGAGTCACACTAATCACAAGTGTTATTCATCGATCATAGAAATTTTACTTCAAATGAATTGTTTTCAAAAAGTCGCGTCTCATCTAATACGCAAAACTACAGCTCTTTTCTTTTTAAGAATTGAACTTTGTGATCATCATTAGACACAGATAATATTTTGGCTGATGTAAGCATGTTTAAGATTATATTTGTATATATTCAAATGTGTTCCTGAGCCAAATGCTAAATTCCTGCAGTGCACATTTATCTCAATCATAGCTGCTTTAGCTGACGTTTGCTTAACTTCTAGAAAATCCAACATATTTTTATTCACGTCTTGTTGCAATGAAAAAAAAAAAAAACGTCAATATAGTAAATATCTTCTTCCTTAATTCAACGCAAAAATTATTTTGCTTTCATGTGAATCGCTCGATCACAATATTCCTTTTTTGTATAACGTATTTATATAAAATATATATTTTAATTTCTTTCTTTTTAGATGTTGTACGACGAGCCGCGACCCTCGCCGCAGGTCATTGTCGCGATGCCCGTTTTTGAAGTGTTAACATGTTTGTTACATGTTTTGTAAACAGCGTATTATCAATCGGTAGTCTGTGTAATAAATTTTAAATAGATAATCTGGCATAAGTAGTGCATTAGTTGTTTTATTTTTTTTTTCTAGATAGAACATATATTTTGGTTAAATATGTAGATATTTAGTACGTGACACGTTTTAGTTTATTACATTATGTGACGATGTATCATACAGCACGTTAATCTAGTGCGTAATTCCTTTCTTTCGTGAGTAATTTCTTTTTTAAATAAAAGATATTCGGGAATAGGTGTCCCATAACAGAGAATTATATTGAAGTTGTCGGATCAATAGGACACGATGTAAATTTGCTTTTTAGATGGAACGTTTTAGGATACCTCTCGCCAATCTATGCTAACTTTCATAAATATTCTCTATCGATTATCGATAAGTATAGTTAGTTGACATAATTTTTCTACGAAATACCGCTGCTTCTTTACTGGCCGATATTTTGAAAGCTTTACATGTTAGATCGATGATATAACTTCATTTAGATTGAGTTTTTCTTCAAGTTTCTGGCATTTTCCAGAATTTTTTTTTTTGCAAACATTTCCGCGTTAATCTTTAGTAAAATACATATTAAACTATACAGTATGCAGATAATTTTTTGTTTTGCGAAAAAGCATAATTTTCAAGCGAAATCCTTGATAACAAATTTTTTTTTTCAAGGATGTTTATCACAAAATAATCAGTTTACAACTTCAACATTTACCGGAAGAGCGCGTTTTCTTCTAAGAAAACTGTATTGTCTAGTATTCCTAGTATTTTGTTGAATATTTACTATATTTCCGGAGTAATTTCCGTGTATTATCCGCGTAGATTGCGGATCGACGACCGCCTCTAACGTCCGCGCTTGATGAAAGTACATTCATCCAATGAATGTCGACACACCTTTCCAACTATGTAACCAGCGACATACAGTTGCCTTCCATTCCATACTGACTTCTGGGTATCCCCTTTCATCCTACTTATTTGCTACTTATTTGCTACTTTGCTGTGTATCATTTTCATATATATAAAGAGGAAGAGGTGTTGAACTAATTGTCTTGTAGATCGCTGTTTTCCAGAAAGATTATTATTGCATCCACCAGGATTTCCAAGATACTTCCGGGTGATCTTGTGATAGCTTATAAATATAATTAATTTTTCAGACGGCCGTTGATAAATGGATGTTGTGAGAGTTCATTGGGAAGTAGAAGGTGTTGGTGGATCAGAGCTTTCAATTGATATCTTGTTACTTTTGCAAGGCTAAACAGGGTGTGGCAGAAAGACAAATTTATTTGTTTGGCGAGTAAGCCAAATGCTTGAAACAAGTAATGAAGTCTGCCTATATAAAACTTATTTTTTAGCTAATCATATAATCGCTGCCTTCTATAACATAGAGATCTAAAACAAAATTGTAAATTATCGTTTTAATAACATATTCATCTTCCAACAATTGTATCTATACTCAACATCTATCTCGTATGTTTTGTTATATTCCTCAAAATCTCATAAAAGTCATTGAAACGACCATGCGAAACAGGCACTTCCTATTCGTCCTTATTTCGTTGTTACAAAATTAGCTTTTATGAGGTTCATGTGCATAATAGTAAAATACTAATCAAATTAAATAACGCAGAACGAAGAAGTACGTAACATTCAAAGTAATACTTACTTATCCAACCTCCGTTCTAAGGTTCGCTGTATATGACGCATTTTCTAACAATTACAGGAAAAGAAAACGTAAATTGCTTAAATTCTGAACAATTAAACATTTAAACATAACACATACAAGATAAAATTAGTATAGTAGCAAATATGGCAATGATTTCGATGTCCATCTTGTTCGCGCTAGAATTGATATAAAAAAAATCGATGTAACATAAAGGCAAACATTTCCTCAAGCCAATAAAGCCAATAAAAAAATTTTCAATCGAAAGCAATAGATGTTCGTCTGAGGAAGAAGTACTTTATTTTAAAAACTCGATATATTAACCGAAGCAAACAGAAGAAGAAGAACTAATAAAATACATTTCGTTGTCTCAAGAAAACCAAAGTTCTCGGTCAAATAAAATTTGAATCGCCATGAAATTTCATATATGGCGTGGGAAATATTGAAGGAAGTTGACATACAATGCAGGTTGTTCCGTTTAGTAAACGTAACTTGCGTCCTTTATTACGGAAACTAAACACTCTGTATTTTATGAGGCGCAGAACTTAACTTACTTGAGAACTTCGCTAAATTACTTATTAAAGGAATCAACGCATCCACTAGGCACTAGCTGAACACGACTATTTTAAAGTAATTTCATAATCGGTTTGATGAGAATTTCTTAGCATCGCATCGCATCGTTCTTTGAATACTATAAACCAATACGGTTCATCCATTAAATCTGATGATCTTTCTTAAATGGTTGTTTCATGTACTCCAAGAGAAGCTTACGCAAAACTTTCGGTTACTTCTTATCGTTTACATTTTATTCGCAAATAAGTGAACAAAACTTCTTTCACGAACCAGTTTGCAACTTTTATCGAAAGCAAACAGATTATCGTCTGGTAATTTGGCGCTGCACTATCGCTTTAAGCCCGAAAACAGCGCTGAGTTTATATTCATGCCCCGCAGCTGGTAGGTGTTTCTGTAGCGCCATGCAAGAAGTTTAGCAAGATGTATCCGCTATCGTTTGGTTTATGCAAGGGCGTCGAATTTACAGTGTTTCTACTGGAATTCGCTTTTAATCAGTCGAAATTCACAACAACCTTGATATTGTTCTGAACTTCAGGAACGAAGAGAAAGTTTTGTTAAATGTTACGACCTTAAAATCTTCTCTGTGAATCCGACGAATAGGATGATTATAGCAGCGAATTAAGGAGAAATTTTTATTGTAACTATCATATTCGTGATGACCCGTGCTTTGTTCCGGTTGAAAAAAATGATTTTTCGCTCAGTTAAACGAGGTTGCTCTCAGAAACTATTTGCTTTATTTCATTTTTAAGAGACTCTTGTAATGTTGGCTTGTGAAGTTCCAACCAAATCAATCACTTTGCCATTTAAATCTCAAAATGTGAAAGCTATTGTCTTTTACGGAAGTTTTATTCGCGATGTCATTTTTTTTCGAAAACTGATCTGATCTGATCACATAGGCAGCTTTATCGTATTTATAGGACTTTTACTTCAGATATCTTAAAGCGATGGCTTTTAAACGCTACAGCATTACACCCTTTAAACTTGCATCTTTAATCGTTGAGTGGTCGTATACTTTAAATGAGGAGCCATTTGCTAACTCTGAGATGACGAAGTGTTCATGGGATCATTCTCTCATTTTTTGTGAATATCGGCCATTAATAAATTCTTTAGCCCTTTTTTTAAGGAGACCGGGTGAAAGAAATTGGGAAAAATATCTACAAGGCCGTTGCAATAATTTAATATTGAAAACATAGCAACAGCTGCATTCATCAACTTCAAATTTGCTTGCTTGTACTAAACGAACATTGAAGCAATTGCCAATTATTCATCAAGCTCTAGACTTTAGGAGAACGAGTTTATTAATAATCAAGTCTGCTCTGTCCGTATCAGCAATCTCATCACAAGTTCCACAAACTTACGTTACGACGTCTCCGAGAAGTGAAAAGGCCACGAAGGATATAGAGATCAGTTAGGGCTGCGACACATTAAATCCAGCACACGCATATGACATATCCATCTCACGCCCAACCTATGCAGCTTCCGTCCTAAATGGATATCGAGAAGCTTATTTGTGCTGCGCAAGAGCATGCTGTGGTATACTGTACAAGCCATTTCGACAACATGTGAATAATTCTGAAAGATTGGGATAAAATAGAGGTACAATTCAATCTGGATTTGTGGATAGTTCCTTTATCTAAACACTTAGTTCGTCCAATTACAATAAAAATCAAGAATAACAATAACAGGCATTTCCATGGTGAGATTGGACTGCTTGAGACGTAGTGCTTGAGATGTCGTTTCGCAACCGTGGACGTGGCTGATTATCAGTGGCCTTACGTGGGCAAACCTGACCGCTGTACGGGTAGTTTATTCGACTTTCGCCACATATTGACGACGGCTGTATTTCAACCAAAGCTGTAAATAAGCCTGCAGAAACGAGTTTCTCTTCACGAAATTATCAACGACTAGACAGACTCGTGTCTATTCGTCTCATAAGAAAGGGTTCGTGTTGCCTAGTGGTTTCCCCGAGAGTCGACAACACACAAGTCTGTCTAGTCTCCCTTAATTTCACGAAGCGTACGGAAGGGACTTAGATGTAAATGGTCTATTGATGACGCCCGTATTTCAACCAAAGTGATAAAAGCAAGTATTTAATTGCAGAAGTATAAATCTGATAATTGATATCGTTATAGTAAGAAGTTGCTACGCGTGACAAGAAAATGTGGAATCCTAATAACTTGTCAGTCCATTCTCGTATTTTTCGACGTTCGGAAATTGCAAATACTGGTCAAATATATCCTTCAAACCTAAATAATCCCTTCCATATCCTTTAATTCCATCTTCAATATTTACGACTACAAGAGCTCTGGTTGAGAAACATAACGATGCTGAACGTTGTGAAACAATTGCTTATTTACTTAATCCGGCTGTTTCATTTACCTTTCGGTGTAACGGCGTATTGTTCAGCTTATAAGCTTCTCCGTATATCATCCTACTATCTTATATCATACGAGCCGGGATATATCACTATACCTTGCCTATGTTTACTATCGTTTTTGCCATCTGTTCCCGCGACATCTTCTTTGGCCGTTCACTTTTTCTCAATCCCGTTCCTCCAACTTCGTACACTTTTTCGGCTTGATGTTCTTGATTTATTCTTTGTGTATTCGGTTAGATATTCGTTTATGCCCGTTTTACATTCAATGCTTTTCAGCAAATGTCGTTCCATTAGTTCCTCTTTTATTTTAGAATTTCGGTTGCCAATTCCTTGATCTGATGAATGAGTTTCACCAATTCTATTTTTGTTTTTTCTGGAATTTGTGGTGTTAAATAGCACTTCTCTTTTTTGTGTATTTTTCGGTAGATTAATTTCCACGCTGTTCTTATGTATTATGTATATACGTTGTCGCTTGTTCCAATCTTGTGCTCTTTGTCTTTATTTCTATCTTTATCTATTAGCATTTATTTGTATTTTATTTTCTTTATTTCTTCTAATCTCACATTCAGTTTTTACACATTGCACGTATTGTTCTATCATCTATAAATCACATTTCCGTAATTTTCACCTGGTTTAATCTCCAGTTAACTACTTCGTATGTCCATTAAACCTCCCACAATTTTTCAGTACCTCCTCAAGAAATATGATAAACAGCAAAGGGTTCAGAATTGTCGCAGAACGCAAAATTTTTGGGCGTACAATCATTTGGCAAGCTGCCACCTTTTCTAGCCGCCCTCGAATTTTGGACGCTTAACACGCCACTATAAAGAGCAGCTCGTCCTTTTCGATTTTCAGCATTAACATTGTCAGTCTTGCTTTTACGATTGAACAAGATTTGGGAATCTCACAAGAGGAGCGGTTAACTCGAAAATTAATTCTGAACATTCGTATTTACGTATGACGTGCAAGTAAATTACTTCGCACTTTGTCTCTATGAATTTGTCACGGTTTATGCCGATACTATTCAGCTTTATGGTCAATTAACGATATCCTTCACACGTCCTCGCCAACCAAATTCTGTCACCGTTTCGTTTCCAATGAAATACCGCGACAGATATAAGCAATAAATACGGAATCTTACGTTGCACCAGCGTAAACCGTGCCCGAGTAAATTATGGCTAGCCAGGAAGAGGCGTCGAGAAATTTGTGGGCATGTAAGTAATACGTACTTAAAAATAGGAGTTTTAAGATTTCTTTTGGCGTCGGCAATAATCGTAAATACGCCAAGCTGTCGCTCGTTGCTTCAGCTTTAAATCCCCGTCTATTTCTTTTTTTTTTTTTTCGATATTAACGTAGGTGGTATTCGAGTGAATAATAATGCATAAGCGTGCCTTACTCCTGCATTAAATTCGACACAGGCAATAATTGCCCGTTGTTCAAACAGTTTTTCAAGTGGGTAGTAATTTAATTGCATTCTGCTTACATGGACAGAAAAATTAATAGCTTGTTTTGTAATAGCGTGTTGTACCAATTTGGGGGTTCCAATAATGGCGGTTGTATTTAACTGGGTATTGACGTACATGGTATAAATCACATTGTTCTTGAAAACAAAATCGATCCTAAATCTTGAATGAGGTTAATTTAGTTTCACCAATGTTTGTCGAATATGACAATAAGTGATTAATAACAGAAAGGTATACCAAACTTGGTAAACATATGTTCCTCTTAGAAAAGTATGCAGCTATATCCGTTTATATACTTTTTTACGGGCTGGTAGAGGCTCACCGAGATATCAAAGGTTGTCATATCCTTAACGACCTACAGTGTGTAAACTAACAATTTTAATTTTTAGTTTACACACTGTAGGTCGTTTAATTTAATTTTAAGCCAACTCTCAACAGTTACCAACTTAGCCGGTTTCACATAGTGCCAGATAAGGGGAGTTAAAATGGTGCGATCTATTTGTTGGATTTTTAGAAAACATTTGACCAAATTGAGCAATGCGCCGTTCTTGGGAAGTTGGAGTCACAAAGATTTCCAGAGCCATTGCTCTGCTTAACTATGCATGTTGCAACCTGCGGAATAGCAGGAAAGCTAGTGCTCCTTCTTATTATTAGCGATACTGTAAAAATCGAATACGCTATTATGATAAAATATTAACATCTACGTCTACTAAAGATTTGGGCGTTGCTTTTGACTCGTCTTTGTCTTCTGCCAAGCATACAATGTAACTTTTGTCAAAGTCCTGCAAAGGGTCCTTTTCGTGTGGACTCGTACAAGCGCGGAGAATAACGAAATGTGAGAACTTTGATTTCTTTTTCTCCTCACTATAAACTTATATCTTAGGTGAGACAATGAAATTTGACTTGACCAACTACACTCCGCCAAAAAAGTATCGCATAAACTAAAAAAGGGCATTTATAAACCAAGATATTTTTATACGTTCACAAAAAGTTTGCCTCGTGTATGTGAACTATAAAAACACTAACAAAATCATGGAACATAGCTTTTTTACTTTTTTTTCTAAAAGAACACATTTAGAAAAATGCATACGTGTAAGGTTTATTCAGTTGTTTATTGAAAGTCTTCCTATACGGACAAATTTTAAAGTGCGAAGTCAGAGTTCTGTACCAACGCTTTTAAAACTAAAATGAGCAACTCAACTTCAGAACAAGTGGCTGCTATAGTTGCTTTAATCGAAGATGGACGATCTCAAGCATACGTTGCTAATTTGATGAACATCAATCAGTCAAGTGTTTCTAGAGCCGTAGCCGGATATAGGGAAACAGGCAATTACAGTAGAAGACCTGTACCAGGTCGTCCAAGATGTTCTACTCGCCAAGATGACCGCTATTTACTACTACAAGCATTACGTCGAAGACATGTAACTGCGAGACAATTGCAGAACGACTTGGCCTAGAGTCAGAAATACTTGTGTGAGTACTCAAACTATTCGGAATAGGTTACGACAGAGTGGATCAAGAGCTAGAGTAGCTGTAACAGCCCCTCGTCTCACTAGGAACCACCGAGTGGCTCGCTTAAGGTTTGCCAGAGAACATGTAAATTGGAACATTAATGACTGGGCCAATATACTCTTCACAGATGAGTCAAGATTTGGTCTTTACACCTCAGATGGTCTGTACACCTCAGGTGTACAGACGAGACGGTGAGCGCTATTCGCTGTGTAATATCAGACCTAGACCTAATTTCGCTGGTGGCTCTATTATGGTTTGGGGAGGCATCTGTTTAACAGGTCGTACAGAATTAGTACCAGTAGACAGAGGTACACTGACTGCCCACAGCTATATAACGGACATTTTAGAAGAACATGTAGTACCATATGCGCCAATTATAGGAAACGAATTCATGTTAGTGCACGATAATGCACGTCCGCATGTTGGAATAATCGTCAGGAATACCTTAACGATGTTGGTATTCCAGTTTTAGATTGGCCTGCGGTAAGTCCGGACATGAACCCAAAATGTTGCCCCAGCGGACCTGCATGGACTAGAAAATGCTCTCCGTGACGAGTGGGAGAATTTGGATCAGGCTTATATACGGAGGTTAATCGAATCTCTGCCAAACCGTATGCGAGCGGTCATAAAAGCCAGAGGTGGCAATACTCAGTATTAAAAGCTACTGTTACGACATTTTTCTTTCCAAAATTATAATTTCTTGTTTTAATAAAAATGTCAAGTATGAGTTCTTGTTTTTATTTGGCCTGTATTTTATTTAAACAATCATAGAAATTATATCTTAGAGCGCATTAAAGTATATTTACAACTTTATGCTACAAACAAAGATTATGCGATACTTTTATGATTCAAAACTAAATTATGCGATACTTTTTTGGCGGAGTGTATTAAAAAATAAAGTACGTGCAATACACAATTCGTTAAAATTATAACAAACTTTAGGAAAAGTGCTCGAATGAGTGAATTTATATCTTTGATTTTTATTTTTACAACAATTTAATGTTACTTCCTGTTCGAATGAAAGCAGTAGTAACGCCAAAGTAATTTGCATATTTCCACGGGCTTAGATAGGCGAGCTTCTTAGTAAACCTAGCACCTACAGTTTTATTATGAATAGTTTGGGAGATGCAGCAAAATCTAAATGAACCCAAGTAATAGCTTCACTAAGGTGGCACAGACACTCAAAAATTTAAATAGGTATTAACCATATGCCAAACTCTTTCAAGTAAATAGTGTTTCAAGTGTTTACGAATTAGATCGCATGTGTAATTGCAATGGGCTTCGTCCGCCTGCAGTTGAGTTAGGAGTAGCAAAGTATCACCCTTATAAAATACGATCGGTACAGGAGATGTCAGAAGGCGATGTTGACCAAGTAATCCAATTCTAGGAGGAAAGAACTACAGTACAAGACAACTATTTCGAATTTCATTGAAAATATCATTTTTTTCTAACAGTGCCGCGTACAACAGGCAAAATTGTAAGTATTGGCAGAATCTGCAGAAAATTAACGATTAACCGAGAGTTGTTAGAATCTTGAGACCTTATATTATTGAACAGACGCTGACCAGAAAACAGCAGTTAGAGTTTCTTCAGTTCAAATTGATTCCAGATTTAGCTTTCGTCTTTCCCAACCAATAAAATGCTGACCTACCAAGCAACCTTACAAGATAGTTCATACTGTGCAATTAATTCATTCATTGATTAGAGGACTTTAGTTGGAACTTTCCCTAATCGTTGGATCGGAATGAAGGGAACCATCGAGTAGACACCAAAATCATCCGTTTCTTTTTTTTTTTTTAGGATTATATAAAATCGAGTACCTAATTGTATCAGTGTTATTCGAATGGTTCCAGGGATTTGTCGAAAACTATATGCCTCGTATTCGACTGAACGCCAAAGAAGTAATACCACGAGATCACAGCATATTGTTGACCATCGTAATATATGAGAGACACAACCGGAACGTATATGTTGTGATTCCTCTACGCTGCCCTGAATTGACTAACTCGTTTCATGCGTCTATTTACCATTTTATTACTGCTTTTATAGTTTTGATACCTGGAAAGGAGGACGCACACTAGATCTATTGTTCGTGCTCTAAACGGATTTAGGTTTCTTTTGTTTTGTAAAAGTGAATTAATTCGATAAAGAGAATACAATAAAATACGTATTATACTCGTCATGTATACCGCGATAACATCCAAGATGTTCGAGGAAATACTAATAAAAGCAGAGCAATCTGATCAAATTTTCAATTTATGCTCCTGCTTGTATACACGGTATTCGCCTTCTGGACGTGTAAGAGATGTTTATGTAAATTATGTTACTTATTGTTAAGAAGCAGTATTCTTTCTTTAAGCCAATATTTGAAGTAATTCAAATGAAAATAGAAAAAAATAAGAGTGAGCAAGCGCGGTTATCTTTTTCATGCCTAAATCTTCACTCAATACAAAATGTACAGTTGCTCTCTCTTTAACCTCAATTCGATTCGATATTCTTTTCCTTTTTCATCTTTACAGAAACATCGGCTGACACTAACGACTGTTATACAAGTGGGCGTCCTATATGGAAACTGAAATTTTCAAAACTATCTTTCAGCCGATGTTAGCAACCCACTTTCGACAAGTAGCGTTATCGGCATATTGACGCACCAGGAGAAATTGTCTCTATTTTAAGGAGAATCATCTTCATATTGATGTATTCCTAAGAAAAACGTTAAAGACTGTAAAACGTGTGTTTCAGGATATATACCTCTCTTCAAAAAGTCAGGATTTTAGAGTTCTCGAAAGAGAAATCAAGGTAAGCTAAACGACTTCTTGTCTTAAATACCAAGATTTCCACACTTTGCAGGTTTCTCCAAATTTTGCCAAAATGAAGACATTTTCTTAACACCACTGAACGTCTTACGTTCAAATAACTAAAAAAAAAAAACAAGAGAAAGGTGCCATCACAAAGAAAACGTAGGCACTTCACGTCCGGCTTCTCAACTGTCGATCCAGGGCGTAAACGGAAGACTATTCCCGTTCGTTCGCCTTGATTTTTCTCGCTTTACGTATGGATAGGTGCTTCGGTTTGAACGGAAGGAGAAAAAGTTCTGTTCCCATTTAGTAATGGATTTTCGTTTCGCCAGTAATTGATAATAAATAAGATCTTACGGAACGGAATCGCGCGCAGCCCGGCACAACTTTCGAATGCAATTCGTGCATCGCCAGGCATCCGCGTGAGGCCGCTCGTGACGTTCGTGTACGCGATATCCGCGGTAATCTCTCTTCGATTCTCGAGAGTTCTTTTCCGGCTTTTGTCCTACGCTTTTTCTCCTTCGTCAAAATATGAACGGAAGACGGTGCAAAGTATGAGTTTATTGATTTAAAAGAAGCCTTAGAAAATTAAATAAGATATGGATGAAGTAGCTGACCAGATTTGTGCATGACTTAGAAATGATATTCGCCAAACCAATGTAAAAAATGAGCAAGAAGATGTATTGCAGGCACGTTAGGTTCTATCAGAATTTCCTAATTCTATAACTACGTTGATTATTTTGTCATATTTGTGATCTCAAATTTCTTTTCTTAATTTTGTCCAACGCTTCCAAAAGCTAGAAGTCCGAATCTTTCCTGGTCTTTGATCAATTAAGCTGAATCCCAATGTATTAATGTCAATAATAGGATATTATTATAACCATATGAAGCCGAAAACAAAGTCAGCAGCATATGAACTCATTCAGTTAGTCCACTATCAGATTTTATTTCATGATTCAGTCTTTCAAGATCGTTTGAAGCGTGTCAGTAGAATTGTTATCAATTTGAGAATGGCAATTTGATACTTCTTCGGAGGTGTAAATAAATAAATAAAGGAAATAAACAATAATTCTTGTTAAACTGCAATTACGAGGCTGGTACGAAAATTACCCATATCCTTATGTCCTATTCTTTCTTACAATTCGAAAACGTGCAAAAGCCAAAGAGAGAAATGAGATGTAGTTCATAAGGGCTATGCCCTTTGGATTACTACCAACATGTACTGATGCGATGAATTTAAACGCGATCGAACGTCCGTCTTTGATGAGGAGCAGCTGGTTGTCCCACTGAGGTGAGTACGGACGGATATGTACAACTGATATCGCATTAGCGGACAGTCGGGTGAGAATTAAGAACAACCAATACGCTAAACATCTGAGTTGAACGTGTGTAAAATATGCTTCAAGTGAGTATGAGAAAGCTATCGACATTCAAAAGGCAATATTTGGATATGTTTAAGCCCAATACGGATGAGTTTCTGCGGGATTATGTGACTGGAGATGAGATATCACTACACGCCAACAACCACAGGTGAGGTCGGTAAAATAGGTTTTTCCCACCAAACGTGTAATCAAAGAAGGCGAAGACGACTCCACAAGTATGGTGACGACTTTATAAGATCCGCTATGTACAATCTTAATTAGTTATTTAGATTTGAAGAAAGCATGGAGATCGGACCGATTCAACGGTGAATTAAAGAGGCAAAGGTACCACCTATCAAAGAAGAGAAGTGTTTGCAATTGTGACAGTAAAGTTAGTCCAATTACGGTACAAATTGGTGATACTCGCCAGATTTGGCTCTCTGTGACTTCTTCATTTATCTAAACTTGAAAAAATGACTTAACGGAAAGCAATTCTTGCTAAGTGAACATGAAAAGCTTACTTTGCAGAGTTCAGCAAATCCTGTTATTATTTTATGGCTTAAAAAAGTTAGAATATCGCGTTCTCATAGATTCGACGCTGAGCCACCGAAGCGAACACTTCGAGCTCGCCGCTGAAGATGTTTACCGCAGCTGTAAACGAAACGTCCGGAAGAGTCCTCTTCACACAATACCGGCCGTGAAAATCTACATTCTTTAAAAGATTCTAGTGCTACAGAAGGATAAGTTTCTTTGGACTAACAATAAGATTCAGACTATCTCTAATTAATTAATTTCACATAAACTTCAGATGAAAACGACGCTCTCCTCACAATTACAACTACTTCTTTCTAATGTATCCCTCGAATTCTTTCTTACAACTCCTTTGATATTCAAACCGACACATTACGCTGCAGGAGTTCTTTTATCGCTTCTAGAATCGATAATTACGATGGGACCCGTCGTAAATATCGATTGTGTAACGATGTCACACTTTGTTTGTTTTCTTCCTTATGTTATTTATTTGTCTGTTGCACCTAAAAAAAAATTACCGGATTTTATTGCTCTTCTAATTAAATTGAATGGCGTGTATGTTAGCAGAAGGAAAGACAGAGATGAACGGGCATGAGACAGTAACGAGGGAGATCGACTTACTGTGTTACGTATTATCTTTTATGACCAATAAACACGAGAGTAAAAATCTGGATGCGAGAAGGTAAATCATGATTTGACTCGTTCTTTTTCGATCTGAAATAAGGAAATACTTGGCGATGTGCATATGTTTGAAGTATGAGGTGCAGATAAAACATGAATAAAATAATTTGTAAAGGATATCACAATATTATGTCAGCCAGTAAACGAATAATAAAGAATTGCTTGTACCAAGCTGGTAATATATTAGAAATGTTATCCAAGAAGTTGTCACCTTTGTGTATTTTTCGCCCTTGTTCGCATTGTTCTTGTCGTAAACGATTCTATCGATACTACGAGGAAGCTATTTTAGCATTATTTTTTGTTGGCACATAAAAATATGTCATTCCTTTAAAAATATAGAAGTTGATCATAACTTCTGATACAACAGGAAGTAGTACGAATCTAAAAATTTATAATTATAGAGCGGACGCGCTTGTTACTTGAATATGTAAATATGTATAAACTATACGGGAAAGAAAGTAAAGGAACAAGCAATATCAAAGATAACGTTATTAAAAATAGTTGAAAATTGGCAGAAACGAAGTATTAAGTATCGATTTGCAATAAAATGAATGCCAGGCGAACTAAAGTTTTAAGAAACACAATATTGTTATCATTATTAATCACCGTATATTAGTTAAACCCGAAACTAAAGAAAACAACATTCCGTATCTCACGATTTTTTTTTGCGCAACCGTTTTCACTGGTTGCATTTATTTCTCCTTACTTGGTGACTTTAATCCCAGACATATAAATTACTTCTTCGCCGAGAATCCTTGAGATACGTACGGAAAAATACACTTGAAGTTACAATCGAACAAAGAATCGTCATAATTCTTCTCGTCTTTAATCGAGCTGGCCTGATAATAAGAATTAAGTTCGCATTAAACGTAAGGGTATAATTACATTCGTAATTATTAGCTCGGCAAGGTGTTATTAATCTCTTTCGATTAACCCGGCACTTGAAACTTTGCGTTTTTAATTTCGAATGTCTCCTGTTTAATGAAATAAATAAAAAGCGCGAGGCCCTTAATATTCTCTTTCAGTATAATATAATTATAGGCTGCCGTTCCGTTTATATCGCGTCGTTATGATAAGGAATCGAATTTACTTTTAATTAAAACGCAAAAATAACCGTTCACCCGATGGAAGCAGTAACATTGGCCATTATCCTCATACGGAATGAATTCATGAATTTACTGTTACGGGAAGAAATCAAACATTCGATAAGGGAAAACGCCATTCAAAATTATACGTTCCGATTCTTATAGGCAACAGACATTTTAAGATTTGTAGTGCTATAATGGTAACATTTTTCAACAATAACAGACGTTAACAAAGGATTGTTCGACGTGGCTAATTGCCCTGCTTTAGGTTAAGTCGTAACGCAGCGGTTCTAAATGCGAAAAACCTTCGATAAACGCGACTTTACCCACTAATTTAAATTTATTAAGAAACTTGATTTTTATAATTAAAAAGATGTGATACCTTCGCAAGAAATAAACCAAATTGAACAAAGCACAAGACCAAAACGCTTAACATTAAGGTTTGGGATTAAAAGAGTTAACAGAGGATGTTCTTCTAAACGTCATAATTGGAAAAGTGGAGCTTCCGCACCTTTCCCTCGTCAATCCAAGCAACATCTCAGGGCGTTGAATCCACTGTGGTAGTTGTATTACATGGCTTCCAAGATTTTCAGAACTCATAATGTTGGATCGCTACTTATGGAAGCATTAAACGAAGTAATAGAACGCTCTTTGTTTGTGCTCTCCATATTTACTTATGGAACTATTCAGGGTAAAAAATTGGTACTCGGGAAATGCGTAAACGAAGCAGAAAATGATTAGAAGTCGACAACGATATTTTTTAAACCGCAGTGATGACGGGAATTTCACGTATGACGTCACAATGTCGAGACAAACAATTGGATAATATTTAAGTCTCTTTGAATTATTGTTACGTACAGAAAATACTCTTGGAGTTTAGTGCGTTAGCCCCAACTCACACCGTACAGTAGCGACATTCTAGAAAAATACATTAAAGGCCTAGAATATCAAGAACAAACAACGTTTTTCAAAATTTCGCGTTAAGATAAATACATTTTTACGTGAGCTTGAACCAATTCTCAAAATATTTTTTCCCCGCCGAAGTTGGTACCTCGAGAACATGGTCTTGTAAAGGTATCAAAAGCTCCTTCAAATGGTAAGAATCACTGTCTACGTGTCCTTTGTTTAATAATCGGAAACAGAACGAAGTTATTAGGCAAACAAATCAGGGGAATAAAGGTAATAATGAAGTAGGATGCGACGTTGCCGATTGCCTTTCATAATTTCATCGAGACTTTTAACAAACGATTTGTTTAGCACTAACTGTTCTTTAATCTCCCAAAATAATGCTTGCAACATATCCATTGCAACGAAAGAAGCAAGCAATAATTTTCCTTGAGGTGCTGCGTGAACAAACATCTGTTTTTGTTGGGTTCGGTTTGTCTGGGAATCTGGGAATAGTTAACTATTGTTCAAATTTCGTAGTTCGTACGAATATATTCAAATTTTGTAACCTGTTGCACCAATTGATATCAGCCTTTTTTTGGGTCGGGTTAAATTGTGCCGAATCCACCAGAACAGGCCTTCCTCACATCTGAATGTTAGTGCAACATCGAGTGTATTTCTTCGATATGCTCAAGAATGCCCCAATATCGCAGTAAGTCACACGTCGAACCTCTTCCATCAGGTTACGCTTAGTAACAATGTGTTTTATACGCATCAATAAATTTTTTAGATATTGATGAAATTCATCACAGACGAAAGCATAACCATGATGAAATTTTGTAAATGATAACACAATTTGAACGAGCCGATTCAAATCGTTGCTTTTGTCTTAGGCCTTTACCAAAACCGTAGAAATGATTCAACGATAACCTTCAGATAAGATTTGCACTTCTTTCACAACGTTAATGCTTTAACAACAACAAATGTTAAATTTTACGAAAATAGAAATATCAAATTTCAATGAGACCAGCTAATTATCGTTTGTAAAACTGGACGCTACCCTTGTATCATAAATACAAGATTAGCGAAAAGATGTCCTAAAAAATTTTGGGATATTGTGTTATTTGTTGAAATTTTAAAATTTGCAACGATGTTAATTTATTGCAAACTAATCATAGAATTGATTCACTTTAGCTGTTGTTGTGAACTGCATAACATCTGCATTCTCGTTAAATTTACCACTCATTTGGAAAGTACCACACATAAGTAATAAACAAACAACAAGAGGTTAATAGCAAATATTGGCAGAGGTCAAACGATTTGATTGAACCGCAAATGATTTTATATTTTACACATAATTGACCTCTGTATTCGAAATTTCCAGAATTTTCAACGCATCCCTATGTTTATCCATAATGCGCGTTACCTTTAAGTTTTAACTACTTTAAACTAGAGGAAAGGTGTCATCTTACCGCCGATATATAGTTAAACAACTTCCTTAAAAATTACATTACAACTGTTATAGTAACCACAGTCTAACGAGTAAAACGTAGATACATAATCTTTTCTTCTTGCGAAGTTTGTATGAATCGGTATTTGCAAACCTTAAAGAACGTGGACCGTCTTTTCGGCAAAATCTTCGAGGTTATTACTGGTCGCTGGGTCGACATTAATAAATCTGTCACGAAATTAAGGTTCCCCTTGTTTTTCCAATTATGTTCGCCTGTCGAGCAAATTGACCATGGCTGATTGATTATTCCGAGTTTATTCGACAGCTGTTTACTATCGGAACCAAAATTTTACGGCTTTACAGAAGACTTTGCTAGTGATATGATACAGACGAAAGCGGACTCGACCCTTTAATAATATTCTTACTAGATATATAGTAAGAATGCTTAAGAGAAATATAGTTTTATGAAGACTGACTTACACGTAGGAATTATGTTTTTTTGGCAAAAGAAAAGCAAATTTTTATGCACTTATTCACAATCTCAAATGGTTTGTGTTATTACGTTGGTTTATTAAAGCAGATTGATTAATTTATATGTATCAGTGAATAGATGAAAGCTCCTAATAAACATTAGTACCTTCATCTTTCAGTTCAGTAGATGAAATTGTTGTCGAGTACGGCTGTTGGTAATACGTTTGTCCTTCAGTCTCCAGATCTTCTTGGCCTAGACGGCAGATTTGGTCTTCAGCTTTACCTAGATTGAATGGATGATATTTTAGGTCTAACCTATCAGAAATCCTTCCAATAACCTAAGGTCTTCTTCATCGAACGATAGCACCATGTTTGCTGTCTTAGACGAACCTGACACAAATGCTTTTGCTTGTTTTTGTACTGGAACATTTATTTAACGAGGCCTTTCGATTGTCCTCCCATGTTTTAATTACTGCTTTTATGCAGCTCTCTGATGGGTTAGTGGTTAGGACCGATGAAGGGCATATTCGCTGCCTTTCTGGTCGGCTTGTCTACCTTTTCAATATCTTGTACCGTTTGGTGGCTTGGGAACCACCGCAAACTAACGTGAGTTTTCTGTCCCAATTGCTTTAGATTGTGGATACACACGTGAATCAGATCAATTCGTATGTGTAGATCTTGATAGCCTTCAGAATTGCCTGACTATCACTGAATAAAATAGCGATTCTTTATGGCTCATAAGTTCAACGCAGAGATCTGCTTGAAATACGTTGGCGTGGGGTACTATAGACATTTTAAAGTGGTAATTATGCCCACTAATTCCTATATCTGTTCCAACACCTTCTATTCTCGAGCCGTTCGTGTACCCAGCCTCAAAGTAAGGCCTAGCTTTGAGGCTGACCGGATCTCCACTCGGTACGGCTTTCAATGTCCACGTTATAAATCTGATTAACTTGTTTCTATGTATGCTATGAAAGTGTGTCTGTTACCTTCCCTCGGTTCTTCTTTATCTTAATCTTTAGTTATAGCATTGATGGAATTACTTGCGTTAGTATTCTTAGTACTATGGTAGATGAATATAAGCCTTCTTCCAACACGAAACACAAGCTAATTAGATAAATGAATTGGTGGAGAATCAGAGACATAAAAACCACGTCAAGTTATTACGGTACGCCCTAAGCCATCAAAGTATCGAGGAAGAAGATATTCTCGAAACACACAACGGAAATGGTCTTCATTGGACCGAATTTTTATTGTACAAATATATAATATCAAGTGGTTTAGTCGTTATGACAAATCGTACGGTGGAAAAATATTCATATCAAGCTAACCAAAGACAGACACGATAATGCTAACTTTCGGCAAAAAGAACCTCAACAGATCACATAGCCCCGAGATATCGCTTATACAAACTAACATCAGTTGAAGATTAATTCTATCGTCTATGCTAAGATGATCTTGAGACAGCAGAGCATATTCTATCCAAACGTTTTATCATTAATTACAAACATCGTCAGTATTTCAGCAGTCCATTACCAACGTTTACTGAATTGAGGGAACAATAAAAGCAGAAAGTTAAAAGTAGCCAAACACATTATTTTTTATTTTAATTTATTCGAACCGGTTAGATAATTTTAAATAAATGTACACTCCGCCAAACAAGTATCGCATAAACTAAAAATGGGCATTTATAAACCAAGATATTTTTATACGTTCACGAAAAGTTTGCCTCGTGTATGTGAACTATAAAAACACTAACAAAATCATGGAACATAGCTTTTTTACTTTATTTTTTTCTAAAAGAACATATTTAGAAAAATGCATATGTGTAAGGTTTGTTCAGTTGTTTATTGAAAGTCTTCCTATACGGACAAATTTCAAAGTGCGAAGTCAGAGTTCTGTACCAACGCTTTTAAAACTAAAATGAGCAATCTAACTTCAGAACAAGTGGCTGCTATAGTTGCTTTAATCGAAGATGGACGATCTCAAGCATACGTTGCTAATTTGATGAACATCAATCAGTCAAGTGTCTCTAGAGCCGTAGCCAGATATAGGGAAACAGGCAATTACAGTAGAAGGCCTGTACCAGGTCGTCCAAGATGTTCTACTCGCCAAGATGACCGCTATTTACTACTACAAGCATTACGTCGAAGACATGTAACTGCGAGACAATCGCAGAACGACTTGGCTAGAGTCAGAAATACTCGTGTGAGTACTCAAACTATTCGGAATAGGTTACGATAGAGTGGATTAAGAGCTAGAGTAGCTGTAACAGTCCCTCGTCTCACTAGGAACCACCGAGTGGCTCGCTTAAGGTTTACCAGAGAACCTGTAAATTGGAACATTAAGGACTGGGCCAATATACTCTTCACAGATGAGTCAAGATTTGGTCTTTACACCTCAGATAGGCGTATCTCAGTGTATAGACGAGACGGTGAGCGCTATTCGCAGTGTAATATCAGACCTAGACCTAATTTCGCTGGTGGCTCTATTATGGTTTGGGGCGGCATCTGTTTAACAGCTCGTACAGAGTTAGTACCAGTAGACAGAGGTACACTGACTGCCCACAGGTATATAACGGACATCTTAGAAGAACATGTAGTACCGTATGCGCCAATTACAGGAAACGAATTCATGTTAATGCACGATAATGCACGACCGCATGTTGCAATAATCGTCCAGGAATACCTTAACGATGTTGGTATTCCAGGTTTAGATTGGCCTGCGGTAAGTCCGGACATGAACCCAAAATGTTGCCCCAGCGGACCTGCATGGACTAGAAAATGCTCTCCGTGACGAGTGGGAGAATTTGGATCAGGCTTATATACGGAGGTTAATCGAATCTCTGCCAAACCGTATGCGAGCGGTCATAAGAGCCAGAGGTGGCAATACTCAGTATTAAAAGCTACTGTTATGACATTTTTCTTTCCAAAATTATAATTTCTTGTTTTAATAAAATCTCAAGTATGAGTTCTTGTTTTTATTTGGCCTGTATTTTATTTAAACAATCATAGAAATTATATCTTAGAGCACATTAAAGTATATTTACAACTTTATGCTACAAACAACGATTATGCGATACTTTTATGATTCAAAACTAAATTATGCGATACTTTTTTGGCGGAATGTAATTAATGCAACAGAAAATTGGAATATCTTCTAAACGAAGGAATCTGCCCAAGAATTAGCCTCTCCTTTTTACTTTAACGAGTAATGTAGGTCGGAAGTATACCAATTTTTAATATTCCATCCCTCTTAGCGACATACCACGTCCGCACAATCTATTACAGAGTGCATAAATTGCCAGCGTGCAACATATAACTTGATCTTCTCCCGGAATCGTAATCATTACGGTGGGTATATAGGAGCGCTCATCAGAATTGCAATCCGTGACCCACTTTGTACTATTTCAACTTCCTCCAACACTTTTCTAGATCCCGTCGGACCAAGACCCTCATAATTCGAGTCGTTAGACTTGATATCGTTCCATTTATTCCTCTCTCGGACCGGCTGATGCGCCGGGCAAGGACTGCTTGCTTGGAGGCGGCCACAAAGGAAGAAAAATGAGGCAAGATGTCGTTCGCTCGCTTCAATTATATACGTCCTAGAAAGTAGTTTTATCTCAGCGTAATCCTCTGTTATATAACTTTTAAAGAAAACTTGCTACAAAAATAACAGCTTCAGTTAAATAAATATTTAGACGTGGATCTGTCAAACAACGGCTTTATTTCGTTCGGATGTTCAAGAGATCCGCCCATGTTTTTTTTTTATTACCTTGTTAACGAAACTATATTAATAATATTAGTTATTTATTAAGCTTTGGACTTTTTCGACAATTTTATAAGCAAGCAGAATTTCTTTGACAATTAATTAATCATCAACTAAATTGATAACTATGACAAAATCTGTTGAAAATCGAATTTATCTTCATTTTTCAATTAACAAATAAGTCGTGTGATTAGACGTTTTAATAAAAGGGGAACTTGTTGAAGCCCAAGGCAATGGCGAAAAACTACGCGCCTGCGGGTAATTTGCCTAAAGAACCAAATCGGTCAGAGTACTTCGGTATTAAGAAATCACCTCAAAATCTTTCGATTTCTGCTCGAACGGTCAGAAGGTCAAGTGGACTTCTTAATAGGAGACCAGTAACTGCGCCACTGCTTACTAGAAAGACAATCTTGCCAGACTGCATTTTGCCAGAGGTCATAGTAATTTGCCTACGGATCTCCGGAAACGTGTCTTTGATTAAGCTGTAAGGTCTGCCTACAATCTCCAAACGGGCGTGAGCAAATCTTGTGAAGACTTGGAGAAAGAAAGAAAGCTCTGCAACCTTCTGAAATACAATTATATATAACAAACTCTGTGGATTCGGGGCGGTGAAAGAAAAGATAAGACAAACGGGAACGAGCATCAGTACGCGCCACGGAACCATCTGCGCTCGAGACTCATATCGGAAAAAAGCCTGATTCTCACCAAGTAGCAAGGACGGCTTCTTTCCCGGATAACGCTCAATACGCGAACGGTATGATTTTTTTTTATCGAAACTCCCCCAGCCCCCCAAAGTCGATCATAAGCGTCTGCGCGGACGATCAGCGCTCGACGGCCATTTTTCCAATCAGTTGCCGCCAACGCGAACCAAACGACGGCCATCTTTTTCGCAAATTTGTTACAGCACTTGTACAGAGTTAATCTCTCTTCGTCCGGAATGGATAAATGCAAATGTTTATGTCGAGAACAGTGTGGTTGACCATGTAATGCCTTTTGGTCCTTTTGTGGGGGGACGACCTTTTTATTTATGCAAAACAATACCCGACCTCATGGACGTACTAGATTATTTCAATCAATATCGTTCCTCAATGAATATGTTTAAATGAAACGTGTGTTTCGTCATAGATTTTGCCTATTCAGGTTGGAACTCGAAAAAAACATTTTATTTTTTTTGTAATTCAGTGAATATCTTGAGTAAACTTCTTAAAATACACCGATGTCGAGTACGTATATTAATCGACTGCCAACATTGGCCACAACGGGAGAGATATCGTTGACAAATACTGCTATTTGCAGAATAAAATCCTTTAATTACTACTTCTTTTCGTTGATTCTCGTTTAATTTATCTCATTTAATTAATCGTTTATTTAAGTAAAAGGAGGATTGTTTATATCCACAAAGACTTTAAATTCTCAAGTAATTAAATTTTGAAGATTAATTAAGGCCAAGAAGAAGATTGGAACCCCGTAAATAGAAGATTTCATTTTTTTAAGTCGGATGCATTCAAACTAAATAATTCAGCATGCTTTTAATATTGCATCAATCAGCGTATTGAAGCAATTAAAGGCTTTCGATTGCCATCAGAAAATGTTCTTTACCCGCATCATCCACATAAACTTAATTGTTTAGGATCACTTAGGGTATATATATTCCTACACCGCTCTTTGTAACCACTTAGAAAACTAAAAGTGACATAAATTAAATGATGCAACTTTTATTTTCGCTGTTGTTGCACCTACCTCGTTTGCATTTAGGAAAACATTCTAGTGCAGACGTTACATACGTAAAATAGACCGTTTGATCTGGTAACCTGCCAATTAGTAATTGAAATTCAGTCTACGTGCGTTCAACGCGACGACTTTAACAGTATTTTTTCATTGTTTACCCATTATTAGTCATAAAATTGGCGGGTGAATATTGCGAATTTCTTGAAATTTAGTCTACGCCGGTGATAAGAATCTACATAAAATGTTTACTTTCCTACGAACGCTACGAATACCTACGTCTTGAACTATATCATCGAAAAGGAATGTCCGGTGATTGAAAGTACTGTAGAAAATAACAGTTCGGTAACATATTCCGTATAATGGGTGTATCAATTGAAATGGGCGAAGTAGTAATCTAAATTTATGCATCTGCTCTTTAACGACTTCATAAGGACGGAATATAGATGTAAATGTAAACGTCTTCTCAAGGCTAGAAATAAATGATAAATTAATATAAAACAGTGGAAGAAGCATAGTTTTATGACTGTTACAAGAAATAATAATTATTAAGCAACGACTTTATAGGATAGAATAGGGAGTCGCTTTTATCCTTGGATTATCTTGCTCCGCACGTTTGAGGAAATCCACGGAACCGTTGCGACCGTTTCCTAACCAGCTGTAGAATTGTAGCTACTCCCGATGGATATCGGATTATTTTTAAATTGTAGATGATCGCAGACACTCCAGTAAATGTTTGTCCTTCCATTTTATAGCTACAGTGACCGTAACATACAGGATTCATTGTACTGACTTATGAGTTTACTGTTCATCGAAAATAACTTATTGTGTAGTGGTACAATATGGGGTGGATTTATACAGATCCATACCTTTTAATGAAAGATCGCCCTTATATTTGTTATGAACATGTATTCTAGACTACCCAATATAAAAGGCGATTAATTTCCAAGTGTACTGGACATTCCTAATTACACTGGCCAAGAAACTTCAATTATTGATTTTGCATGAAATAATTTATGCTAATTCCAAAAGTTAAACATTTATTTTAATAAAAGGTAGAAGGTCAAATTAGCTCGATTTTTTTTTTATATTTCAATGAAAATGTTTTTTAGATTAGGTCATAATTTAATGTATATTTATAATTATTATAATTAGAAATGTGATGTAATACTGCTCCGTCTCTTATAAACAATATCTACAGCATCTCTTCTTAACATCCAACAGTGATCTGCTAGCATAACAGGATTCCATTTCCCATGATACGGTTTTTCGATTTCCATGATGTCTTGGTGGAAGCGTTCACCGTGTTCATCGCTAACGTCGCCCATATTTTCCGGACAAAAATCCAAGTGAGGATGTAGAATGTGCACTTTAAGGGACATATTACAGCCAACAGCGTGAATTTCTTGTAACATCCATTACTAAAGTTTTACAGTTGTTGACTTTTTCGTTTAGCAAGAAATTCGTGAAAACTTGTACGATCTAGAACCTACGCTGTTAATTTGGTTTCACAGATTTCATCATTTGCTATTTCTCGTATCTGTGGACCAACAAAAATACCTTCTTTCAGTTTCCCTTGTGTTAATCTTGGAAACTTTTCAAAGGTTATTCAAAAATTATAAAAACTCGAAAGTATTTAAAACTTTCACCTTCGAGATCCAGTGCCTTTACAAAGTTTTTCATGAGCCCAAGTTTCACGTGGAGAGGTGGTATTATGATCTTTTCCTTTTCTACTAGAGGCTGATGTCGCACATTGTCTTTTCTTGATATAAACTGTTGTCGTAGTGGCCACTCTTGCTTATGGTAATGTTTTTCCCAAAGACATAAAAAGCAACAGTATTTGGTGTAACCAGATTGCGTACCAAAAATAATTGCAATTACTTTAAAATCTGCACAAATATTCCAGGAATAATCTTTGTACTTTATCTTTTCTAATAAAATTTTCAGATTTTCCTAAGTTTCTTTCATAGAAACAGCATGACCTATCGGAATAGAAGGATAACGGTTTCTATTATGCAACAAAACTGCTTTTAGGCTGGTCTTTGATGAGTCTATGAATAATCTCCAAGAACCGGGATCATGATGTATTCTAAAAGCTTCAGAAAGTTTATAAACATTATTGCAGTAGACCAGATTACCGGCCATACTAGAAAGGCATTTTCTCTGTAACCAGAGCTAAGCCAATGTTGCCGCTTTTCGAATCATTTTTACTTTATACATGCTGTTCAATTTCATCAGTTACTAATTTGTTTTATTTATTATAACGTTTATTTATTAACTATTACTTACCGAATTTTTGTAAGCTTAAATCGTATTTGACGCTAGTGACTTTTGGCTATCATTGGTAAACTATAAAATTCTATGATTAAATATTTAATTTTGCTGTAAATTCCAAGGAAATTCCAGAATTTTATATTTGATGTTCTTAACATACACTGTGAAAGACGACAAACACACAATTATGACTATTCTAGAGTATCTTTTTATCAGTAACAAGTTTTGTGGCATTTTATCTGCTCTAAACACATATTAGATATTATAGCAGTAAAATGCAAATACATTTCATTATCTATCTTATTTCCTAAAGTTTTGATAAATAATTTCCATTCGAAGATTGAAAAAGAGAATAAAGTGACATTTTTCAAAGTATTTTATTATCCTGTATCTTAACAAAATAGCAACTAACATTTATGGTTAAGACGGTAAACTACGAAACGGAAACAGCGCTACTTGTTAAGAGCTTAATATTTCATTTTATTGTATTTTTATAAATTTAACCATTTTTATTTATTTTGTGAAAGTAATATTTTATTTATGTATATTTTATCATAAATTAAGTGTTTCGTTTGTTTTATCCTATATAAATTCACATAATTCGTATTCAGCATCACTTAAACTTAGTCATGTACGCATTCATTGAAAAACTCTTTTAATTTCTGATAAAGTTTGCAAAAAATATAAAATTCGTCAATGTTTTAATTAAGAAATATCTTTATTAGTCATTCGTTATATCTATTTGTTGTCGCTGTTGTTAATGCGCGTATCGGATCGAGCGCTAGGCAGGGAAGTACACGTACGTACAAAGTATCCAAACTTCGTCGGAAATTGAACGTACGAGTTAACACGACTGCCCGCCGTCACTCTTTTGCTTATGAGTCACGCAGAAGTCAGACCCGCACTATCGTTGGTTTCTGATTTTTCCGCTTATACATGGAGACAGTAGGTCGGAGCAAGATACTAGAGGTGGTTTATCAAATAAGAACCCGAGCGTCTGGGTAGCCGTGAATTGTATAGCATCTGTTCGCGGTAGTGGCTGCTGTCGCCCAGCCAGACGTTCATGCTCTGGTATGACCAAAGCGTTAGATATTGAATATATGAATGCGTTCACAAATAAGCGAATTATGAAATCCGTATGTATTTGAATTTTGATACATACCATATTTATTTAATTTTTTTGTCAAGGGAATGGTTTATTTAATAAATGTTTTTGTATATTTAGGTACTGTATTTAATTTTAAGAGCAACTGATTAAGCTTTCGCCCCACAAGAAAGATACAGCGAAGCAGACGACTAGCGGCAATGTTCATCAAACTAGGAAAACAACACCGTTCGAATTTAATATATAAAAATACTTATGCACAGTAACACAGTAAATTAAATTAAAGCCACGACAATTCAAAATGAATTCTTGGAAGAAGCGAAGTGAATGTAAGATTATAACATTATAACTCACTTATTTGAAACATATTACATTCAAGTAAGCTGCATGCATCTAAGCCTAAATTCGATAATTTCTATCGTTTTAATTTGAATAATCATTAATTATCTAACTTCGTCTAATATTTTCAGAATTCAAATCATTTTTATTAGAGTTATTACTCGAATTTTGGTATTTTAGTAATTTATATCATGTAACTTCTTTGCTAAAAAAGGACTCTATCAATATTGCAAAGGATAATCGAAGTCGGTAGCTATTTATTTTTTTATATATTTAATAATTAGATTTTGAGAATAGTGTTTGCAAAAAAAAAAAAACACAAAATTCGTTCACTACATAAATTGTGGAATGATTGGAAAATCCCATTTAAAAATTCAATTTAAAATTTGTAAAAGTTGTCAAAAAATAGCTTGCAGAAAAAAAAGAAAAATATAGTTAAAGAATTGAGAAAACAATCGAAGGGGATTAACAACACAAGATCTTGCGTCTGTCTTACCAGAAAGAAAGAAAAAAAGAAGGATACTCGCAACTTAATACTTACTGCGAGTAAATCGTAAGTGGTTCAATAAAAATAAAAACAGATGCCTTTCAAATGCAAGAATAGAAGAAGAAAACGGTAATCGATTTCTTCCTGATCTTTACGGGAATGTTAACAGCGACTGCTACAAACGACTATTAAACAAATGAACGTCAAACAGGGCTCGAAATTTTAAAAAATCTTCCAATGCACGCCGAATATTATCAGAATACGCCGAGAATATATCCTCCGCCGAGAAACTATCCTTGTATTGCGTCTTGAAACTTCTCGAACTACCCTCGTAAAAGGATGATGCTCGAAGGTAAATTCAACGATACTGTAAAATCATCAATGTTCAAATGCGTAAGTGAATCATTAAAGTGATTCACTTACGCATCCATTTTGTATGGATATAGTCATGTCCGGTGGCAGATGTGGTGAATGGTTATATGTAATAACAGCCATCTTCAAAGTAAAGAAGGATGTACTTAGATATGTATTTAGAGCTTCCGTTTAAGAATATCTCGGCATTTGCTGTGTAAGTTTAGGTTGAGTACATTCTAACTTCGTCATTGGAATATTGAGAAGTGATCGATTGTGCTTAGCCGTTTGCACTTAAAAAGTTAAGAAAACAATCGAAGGAAACTTGCCACGAAAAGTCTCATTACCATTATTTAACAATACCAAGCTTTAACACTTGTATTAAAGTTGAAATTTTCACAAAAAGGAAAAACAATTTTTTAAAATTTATACTCAAATTGGTTAATTAGATAATTTATATCTTAATCTCTATAATAACTTGCGCGTTGTAACCAGACTTTTGCGGTAGCCTCAAGCGAAAGAATAAAAATAGAGGAAAACAGTCGAGATTACAAATACCTCCAGGAAATCGGAATCACCGCACACCGTTGCCTCACCGAGAACCGTAGACAGCGCCCATGGAATACAGAAGTAGTAGAGTCCTTTTATCTGTAACAGAATTCAAATAAATCCGTTTAAAATACGTTTTTATCTGACCCGCTCGGCTGATACATCGGTGGTGGTTAACGTGTTAGTATAAGGCAAATACGTACGCGTCCTATGTCTTTGTGTGGGTTCGCCGTATGCGGTTTTTCGTTCTCGGTCTTCAGCACTTTTATACCAATCCTCTTCGCGTATGTACACACGTCGGCAAGCAAATATTATTCAATGAGTACATTAAACATAAGGTGCCAACGCGGTGCTTGGCGAATATGGATAAGGAATGAAAAAATTACTCCCATAATATGTGTGCGGAGATGTGCGAATGTTGTGTAGATAATTTTTATGGTCTTGCCAGTCATTTCTTCTGAGAATATTCAAACATAAATGCAGACGACGTACATATATGTACATGTATTGTACGTGCACATTGTGTTGTGCAAACGAAATCGAATATTTCGAAAGTTCGTTGAAAAATAGTATCTAGTTAGAAATGGTCGAAGTTAACGAGGAATAATTTAATAATTGCGTCATCTACATTCATTTATTAATTAATATTACGGTTAATAGGTTCTATACATCGAAAAGTTTTTATTTTTTTTTATTTTATTCCAGCACGAGACTAGGTGAAAAGTTTCCAGCTTAAGATAGATTTTTTTTAATTCAATTTTATTTCTTAACTAAGACCATATGCTTTTCCCAGCGATGCTCTCATCCTTTTTTTGGTCCATCCAAATAACGGCATCTTGTTTAGTAAAATAGGCGCTTATGAATGTGGTGACCTCCTTGTTTGATGAAAATTTCTGCCCTTCGAGCGAAATTTTAAGCACAGGCAATAGGAAATATTCGCTGGGGACCAGATTGAATAAGGCGGATGGTCTAACAATTCGAAATTTTCGTAGATCCGTAGTTTTTAGTGGCGATCACTGCCTGTTGAAACTAAGGTTCCTTTCTTTTTAACGCAATTTCCGCCTTCATTTTGTTAAGTAATGATGCATAGTTTGCAGTTACGCAGCGAGAAAGCTTCGACTTATTTCACGTAAACTATTTCGGCAAGGGTTTGAAAATATTCAGTTAGAAGACGGCATATGCTCACGCCTTGTGCTATCTCTCCAACCTTAAATTGACGATCGTTAAACCATTTGGTAGACTTTTCCGAAGTTATTAGTCGTCATATAGTCGTCAACCAACCTGCTCCGACCATGTTTAAATTCAGCTGCCCAAAAGTTCACAGCATGCAACTTGACTTTAAATTGCGTAGACGCCTTTTAAATATAAGAATTATATTTAAAAATTAAAATATAAGAATCAATGACCAAGTATTAAAGTGATTCACTTACGCATCTATTTTGTACAGATATAGTCATGTCCGGTGGCAGATGTATAATAACAAACATCTTAAAAGGAAAGAAGTATGTATTCAGATATAATTGCATGGCATTTTATCCAATAATCTGCATATATTTAGAGCTTTCGTTAAGAGTAGATCGGTGGTAACTTGGCATCGGCTTGGCATACTTTCGGGCCGGCACAATTTCGCGACGTCGTTGAGGTGTCGGGGTTGCTTCGTCGTTTGCAGTGAGGGAGCGATGATGAGATACTTTGTATGTATTATTTAAAGTTAAAAGCTCCTATAGTTATGACAAGCTTCATATCTTATACTCCGTTAAGCTTGATTTATGTTATTTTTCCATTTTAATTTTTTGTAAACTAACGCATGTTTAAGTGGAAAGATTGCCAATGTAAGGAAAGAAATTACTGGAAATTACTGGAACTTGGACGAAACGCTTTGATTTACGCTATACAAGGTGATCTAGTTCAAAAGATAGTCGCATATTTCTGGATGAAAAAAGTATAATGTAGATTAAACTTTAAACGGCTACCACGTCTAAAGAAATGTATATTTCAACAGTTAGCTTCGTGATAGTGGAATAAGTATAAAAGTAATAATAAATTATTATTATTATTATTATTATCTGTACGCTGATAACATATTAACATCAGCAACGACAGCATTTCTTCACGATATATCGTGGTATTGCCGCGCGTTGGATTATCCTCCATTTCGAACGATATTTCGTCCTGCGTAAGAGCTAACGCCCGCATTGGCACAAAGATTGAATCACCTGAGACCTTGGAACTCTTAAGCTTTGTACGAAGCCCTCTATATTCATCTTAGGTATCTATTGACAAATACCGTGCCGAAGACTGGAACGGCAGGAATATAATTTCACTTCTCTTCCTCACAGTGGTGCTTATGCTCCTTTAAGAGCTTTGCTGCCAAAAATCGGAAATCAGCTTTCCAACAATCGATTAATTTTTCCTTTGTTTCTTCAATTCAATACCAAATTCAATGAACTTGTACATGTTATGAAGTTGCTTATAAGTTACCTAGAAATTCAATTAAAGGTGTTGCAGGATAAACAAGATCGAGATATCATATAGAAAAGCACAAATGATGGTTTACAATTATTACAACCTATTATTTATGTAAAAATATATACATAGTGAAGCTTAAATGTGAATTATATGTAAGAAGGAGCTTTACTAGATTAGCGTTTGACAGAAATAATTTTTAAACAATAATAAAAACGCCGTATATATGAGTGAACGATCAAGAGCTTATCTCTCATCAGTGCCACTCACACATCTCATTTAGTGACGTCAGTTTGTCCACCTATCGAAAAGTAAATTAGATTAGATTAGATTACTACCCGAGGTGGTACCTATCCCAGTACGACCTTTCCAGATGCATTGTGGTCCCCCTCTCATCAGGTCATTTACATTAACTTTGCTTTTTTTGCTAGAGTTAGCAAAGTCTTGTAAGTGATCCCTTTACATAGGATTCGGATTTTGGGTATTCCGAGCCCATTTCTGGGAGCTGTATACTTGCCTATGCTATATCTTCGTACAGCACATGGACGGTAGTCTCTTCTTCAACGTGGCAGAATCTATATGTTCGTTTCCTTTGTCAATCTCAGATTGTTCATGTGCTTCTTGGGCGTATAGTATCCAGTTAGCAAGTCAACTATTGTTCTAAGAGACTTCTTGTCTCTGCCTAGTAGGCCCGCTGTGAATTTAGGACTGCGTCTAATCGGAAATTGCTGGATCTGTTCCATTGTTTAATAGTTCTTTCCGTTCCCACCGAGTACATTGGGCGATCTTCAGCAGTTGTCGAGCTTGCTCGGACTAATTTGTCTGCCTTTACATTCACTCGATGGGCTTCGTGTCGTATCGAAAGTAATAGTCTCTCTAGTTGTAAGCTCGATTTCTAAAGAAAAGTTTCTTTCTGGCCCATTATCTTTGGACCGTGGGTGACGGAAGGATAATACACGTACATAAATCTAATCAACAACCGTAGAGGGGAAAAACGAACGTTTACTTCTTTTTGTATCTTATTTTCTCTTTTCGACAACTTTACTGCGTTACTAAATTATTGTAAAATCCAAGTACAACAATCGCACATCTGAGTAACTCAATAACGACTCATATTGCGTGGATATTTTTTATTCATCGGTAGCTTATTATAAATAATTTCACCAGAATATGTTGGAAAAGTGGGCGTACCGCGTTGAATGATCGTGTATATTAACAACTAGTTTTTCTAAATTATTGCTCATGTACTCGTAGCTAGAGAGGAGAAAGGCGGATGAAATTGTTACTTTTTTGCAGAGACTAGATAGACTCGTGTTTTATCGACTCTCGGAGACAGCAGTAGGCAACACGAATCCATTCTTACGAGACGAATAGACACGAGTCTGTCTAATCTCTGCAAAAAAGGAATAATTCCACGTGCCTTTGTCCTCTCTACTCACAACACTTAAACATATGTACACATGATAGCGTCCATTATTCTTTTTCAAAAACCGACCTGCAGGATTCATCACGTCTTAAGAATTAATATTATAAATTAAGTCCAATGCTCCTTGTTTGTAGGACAAAAACATTTCAAGAATTATTATTAATTAACCCGCAGGATGGCGTTATATAAGAAGGAGGAATATACCAAGTCATAATATACACTTATCTCGTTAATGGTAAGAGATAAGTGGCCAAGACAGTAAGCTCATAAACATATCAACATTGTCACATTTACTTTTTAAATGAAGCTGAAAATGGAAATGGTGGAATCTTTTACAAGTATTTTTCATACAAGACGTCGTCATATTTCGGCGCCGTTCGGCACTGTATAAGAAAATTCCATAATTTCAAGTCGATATGTTCCTGCCCTTCCTTTATTGGCCATTGATTCATTACTGCTTCGTAAAACTCAATATAGCAAACAATGTTTGTCTCAAATCTTTCGTTCTACATCTCCTACCATTAGCGCCGGTACGCGCATAGATAGAAGGAAAAACTTCCGAATTTCAAAAATTAATTTCATCCGTTTAAAGTGAATATTAACAGAAAATTAAAATTGCCTAGTACATATGTATATGTGCTCTACATGTTGCTAAAGTCTTTTAATTTTTTGAAAGTTTAGGTTCGAGACCATCTCACGTCAATGCACCACACTCATGCAGGAAAATCGCCATCCAATTATAAATGATCCTGTCCGGTATTTTCGAAAATTCTAAAGCTAATAAACGCGTAATAAAAGCCTCTTTTTTTAACAACTCAACCATAAACAAGGCAACTAACCGAAGACACGAATAGTATTTGAAATAAATTCGCTTACTGTCGACAGCAAATAAATGTCTGCTGGGATATGTAAGTTTTATGTTTGAGTATATGCAGTTTTAATAGTTACTTATATTGTTGATTACGAAATAAACATATTGCTGATTTAAAATCGTGTCACTGTTACGGGGATGTTGAGTCAATCGCGCCGAAATAACCGTAAAGCTTGCGCAATTCGGTTTCATTGTTAGACATGTGGTACGCTTGGCCGGTTTACATATGTGTGGTTACATATGTACATATAAAATTGATCTTTGCCGTATACCTTTAATCGCAGACAAAAAGTAGTGATGCCGCCACAGCGAAGGCGTTAGTATAATATTTATTGCACGTTAATAAAAGGAACGTTTGTTCAGCATATTTAAACAGTAAAAAACGACAATTTTCAACTCCAGGTTGAAAGTTAAATATTTGTGCTAATATTGAAATGCCCATGTGTTTTTTTTCACATCGCTTTCGCAGCTATGCATGTATTATACGTAAAGTATATTGTAAAACGAGTACGAGGTTTGCTTTGAGCTTCGTCACCGACTTGAAAAACAGAAGATTTTGATTAGCAATAATCAATTTAAATTTAGAAAAACATCTCTAACAATGTGTGCGATCGTAAAACTAATGTTTCGACAAAGTATGGCGTGATCTGCCGGAAAAGACCATGCTTTATTACTTACAACGTAATTTACTTAATTGTCCCGGTATACACAGCCTAAGCATTTTACGTAACTATTGTTTTGAATATGTACCTTCCGCAACTCATATGTGAAGCGCATAATGTATATTTGTTAGAAATGGGATGAGTAAGCTTTTTTTTTATGAGAAAGGCTTGTTTTGGTGTAAATCGTTCCTTATTTGCTAACCCATAACTGATGCTGTTAAATAAACCTGACACTTCATTTTCCTTGAATTCAAAGTTAAATATTTTTCGAACAATTCCGTATAAAGTCTTCACTTTTGCTGCGCTCACTTGATCAATCTCCGAATTACTACTATCGTATTTTCCATCCATGCTATCCGTAATCTTCATAGTTGTCGGAAAAGTTGATGCTTTGTTTAATTTTGTTCGGTTAATTATTCCAACAAACGAACATGGTTTTGTTGAAAACCGATTTACTGCAACAAATCTACTTATCTATGTCAATTCTTTACATAAGCTTAAGTAACCATTGATGCCATGTATACCGACATAAATACAGCATTTGATAAAGTATTATACTTTATCAAATTTTTTTTTAATACACATCGAAGCTTAATAACTAGAGATGGCGATGACGCCATCGATGGCAAGACTTGATAACTTATTTTGAATTGCGGGCATTATTCCGTTCCAAATGTCAACGAGAATACGTGTATGTTCGAAATAGGGAGGCGTTGTTCGAATTGCCGCTGTTCCTATTACTATCGCCTCGAAATTGCAGCATGGTCATACTGTATAAGAAGATTGCACAAAAATACGTTTGTAAGTATAAAACCGAAAATATGCCGTCCCTTCACTCATCAGCTTCCGTTGCGCGGAAGATAAATTCATCTATTTCTAAAAAATACGTGCCGAGCTAAGTAGTTTCGTTCGCAAACTTGAACGGCCGATTTTCTTCGGTTAAGATGGAATTTTTCTTTAATGTTGCAATTGATGAAATAAATTATTCCTCATTTCTTACATTCACAATTCATTCAGAAGCGCACACAACGCGTTAGTTAGGACATTGGAAAAACAATTAAATCAAAACGAATTTCTAGAGGAAGCTTACGACAAAGGATTTTAATTAAATGTAAACTGAATATCGTCCGACGAGAACATCTGTGGATATCCGTATTCGCGAAGCCTGAAAATGAGTTATTACCGACCGTGTGCTTCTCAACGGCGCACTGACGAACTAATTAAGCATTCGTCGGTCTCATATCTTCCCGATACTGCTGGTGCTGCAGTCCTTGACCTTCCGCGATGGGAGCGAGTACAAAAGGGTCTTCTTTCTTCCTCGTTGATCTTGTTAGTTGCAAATTCTTGTTTCGTAAAGCTCTAGAGTTTAAGACGGTTTTAAGTTGCTGACATTGGCCAGTGAGAAGGGCAACAGTTGCTCATATTAAAATTTCGCTCGGTTGACGGCTTTACAATCTCCGATGAAGAATCGGTTGATGTGATATTGTTTTATTAAATCCACAAACCCTGTACGTTGCAAGTGATTTAGGGGTGTTCGGCTTAAAGTTTGTGCATCATTAATAAGAATGATACTAAAACTTAAGCACCATCTTTTTCAAATTAAATGCGTATGAAAGTTCGGAAATTCTTCGATAGTTTATGCAACCGAAACTACACGAATTTACATGTAACGTGGAGCTTTTTGTAAATAATTTTTAATTATTAATTTAATGGTTCTTTTTTTTTAATTTGTCAAACTTATAAAAATTGTTTTACAATAAATAATTATATTTACGTTAAAAATAAAACCTTAAAATTTTGTATGTATGTTACACTTAACATTATTGCTACGTAGTACGCCTTTTTTACTGTAGTTGGACATACACGCGACGAAATTACTCAGTTAAGTAAATTTTTTGAGTAAGTTTTCGAAGTTACTTGCTTCTTCCTAAACACAAGTTTAGTAATGTTCTAATCTACATTTATGATTCTGTTGGGCTATACAAGGTACAACTATGTGACTCGCACAACCAGTGGAAAGCGTTATGTTGAAGCTATACTTTACCTTCGGTGAACTGTAGAGATGATTGCTCCAACACTATCTTTATTCGGTTGTTTTGTCGAAGGACCGACGAGGTATTTTCTTAGATAAGAAGCATTTGATGGATTTAGCTTACATTAATTACAATAAATTAAATAACAAATTTCAACTTTTGATTTTGCCATAAAATAATTTATACTAATTCCAATAGAAAACATATAAACATTTGTTTTAATAAAAGGTAGAAGGTCAAGTTAGCTCGATTTTTTTTATATTTCAATGAGAAGGTTTTTTAGATTAGACCATAATTTGATGTATATTACGAATTATTATAATTAGAAATGTGAAGTAATACTGTTCCGTCTCTTATAAACAATATCTGCAGCATCTCTTCTTAACATCCAACAGTGATCTGCTAGCATAACAGGATTCCATTTTCCCTGATGCCGTTTTTCCATTCCCATGATGTCTTGGTGGAAGTGCTCACCGTGTTCATCGTTAACGTCGCCCATATTTTCCGGACAAAAATCCAAGTGAGAATGTAGAATGTGCTCTTTAAGGGACATATTACAGCCAGCAGCGTGAAATGCTTGTAACATATCCATTTCTAAAGTTTTATAGTTGGCAGCTTTTTTGTTTCCCAAGAAATTCGTGAAAACTTGCACCACGGAGGGCCAAGCTGTTTTTTCTTCGCTGTTAATTTGGTTTCGAAGATTTCATCATTTACTGTTTCTCGTATGTAAGATCTGACAAAAATACCTTCTTCCAGTTTCCCTTGTGTTAATTTTGGAAATTTTTCACGAAGGTATCTAAACCTTCATCTTCGAGATCCAGTACCTTTACAAAGTTTTTCATGAGCCCAAGTTTCACGTGAAGAGGTGGTATTATGACCTTTTCCTTTTCTACTAGAGGCTGACGTTGTACATTGTCTTTTCCTGGCATAAACTGTTATCGTAGTGGTCACTCTTGCTTATGGTAATGTTTTTCCCAAAGATATACAAATCAACAGTATTTCGTGTAACCAGATTGCGTACCAAAAATAATTGCAATTACTTTAAAATCTGCACAAATATCCCAGGAATAGTCTTTGTACTTTATCTTCTCTAATAAAATTTTCAGATTTTCGCAAGTTTCTTTCATAGAAACAGCATGACCTACCGAAATAGAAGAATAATGGTTTCCGTTATGCAACAAAACTGCTTTTAGGCTGGTCTTTGATGAGTCTATGAATAATCTCCAAGAACTGAAATCATGATGTATTCCAAAAGCTTCAGAAAGTTTATAAACATTGCCGCAGTAGACCAGATTACCGGCCATACTACAAAGGCATTTTCTTTGTAACCAGAGCTAAGCCAATGTTGTCGCTTTTCAAATCATTTTTACTTTATATGTGCTGTTCAATTTCATCGATTACTAACTTAGGGTAAAAGCCTTGTTGGGCAGCGTTATTACATGACTATATTAAATAAACTCGTGTGGTGCGCAAGTGCCGATACTTATGTGTCGTTTGCAAGAATTTAATTTTAAAAATCGATAACATTGGATAGAATTTGGAGGAATATGAGTAGAATACGCCAATACGTAATTTACTCACCCAACAACGCTTTTAAACACTTCATCTTACATTAGAAATATTTTCCTAACCAGTTTCTAAATTTACATGGTTCCGTAGCAAATACGTGGAGATCTCCAAGCTAAATGAATATACACTTCGCTGTGAACTTGAACTTAAACTTTGTGAACGAATGCAATGCTGCACAAACATTACGTAAAACCGTTTTAATTGAAAAACAATCGATTTCAACACATCCTGACAAATGAATTAAATATAAATGATTAATGACCTTATCGACGTGTCGATAACTTTGCATTTGCAGAATATTGATATCGGTACCGCATAAATTACGCGCTCATCACGAAAATGAATTGCAAATATAGTATTCTTGTGTATTAAGAAAAAGCATGTACACATAAATTAATACAGTTTTTGGACAATGCCGCGTTTATTCACAAGTTACTAATAAGAAGATTAAAATTAAATACGAATTGATGTAATGAATGTAATAACTACAACACCTACTTCAAGTAATTGAAATTTACATTTATCTCGCCGGAGATATTTAAAATGTACTCAAGGTTAATTTATGCGCGGTAACAGGGCCATTAGCTGTTATCAATGCATTAAGTATGTCATAAATTTGAATTATGTTTTTTTTAGGATTCGTCGTTAATAAATTCCGATGTCGATATAGCTGCTTAAAAATACCATAATTTGAATTACAAAGAATTCCAGGCGAGATTAAGTCCATTGATGTTTGGGCGTCATATAAATTATTAAGATTAAAATTGTGTTGTTGTGTTAAAACTTGTTAATGTTAAAAAAATCTCGTTTTAATAGATTTTTGTAATATTTTTAACATGTTGTTTATCAAACATCGGGTTAATTGCTTGGAAATGGGGCAACATTTACTTGGGATTCTCCCCTCCCAAGCTTCTGTTCTGGAATCATATTTTCGTGCTGAACTTTATTACTAGAGCTGCCGCCCACGTAGTGATGTAGTCTAGGGATGATAGGCTCGAAGAGAAGAGATAACCGGGCTCCATCCATATTAAACCACACAGATGTAATAACAAATTGTTATTACGTATTACTATCAACAATATAACTAAATCGCCATCAGCTCGCTAATTATAACGACATTCGATACGAATACGACCAACAAAATATGCGTACAAGTATTATTGTATTACAGTTTGTCTTTTCGTATAAATTCGTCCATCATTTTAGAGAGACCTAAGTTTTCCGAAATTTCACTTTCTGTAAGAATGGAGGTGAGATAAAGTTAAAAATATTCTTAATGAAGCTACAAAATTCGGTAAATATGGCATTAAGTCATGACTCAAACTATCGGAGAGACTTACTTTAGATTACGCACGAAGCAGAGATCAAAATGTAGATATTTGATAAGAAAGCGTTTCGGCCTATGTCTTTTTTGTATTATTGCTGCAATTTTATGTCTACATCCATGGACTGAAACATCACAAAGGATGATAACTCCAAGCACCCTTCAAGAAAATTTCTGGTAATATCAGGGGCTAAGTAAAACTTTTTCTTAAGCTGTGTGGGTTGGTCACACGTTGATTCGTATTGAAAACATTGATTTTTCCACTTCAATTTTGTGCTCTTTAGTAAATATTTCAAAATGTTCATTATTTCTTTCTTGGACAGAGGATATTTTTGCGACGAATTCCTCTCTAGGTTTTGCAAAATTTTACCGACACGTTTCTACCTAGCCGTCGTCATCAACGTAGTTTTTTAGCTTATTCTAGCTTTTTCTTACTCCATCTTGCACCGTTGTTTGCTCTCTTTGCGCTCTCTAGTGCTAAGAAACATATATCTATGGTTTAGAAAGCAGCGGCTTGTGTTAAGCAATTCTGTTGCAGTTGCTTAACACAAGTACACACAAGTAAACACAAGCTTAACACAGTGGAGCAAGGTGGAGTATAAAGTACTCTCGGAACCACGCTGATGACGAAAGATAGGCAGAAACTTATGCGTGTGTGGTCCGTTTTTTCTCTTCTTACATCGTTTTTTCTTAATTGCTTTTTCTTGCTTAATTTTTTCAATTCGTGGAAAATGTTTTCAAGTAAACATTGATTTATTCATTTATACAGGATGTTCAATTTCTGCTACGTACAACACAGATTTGATTTTTTAAATAAAACGCGTTGCGAGATACGATCCTTCAATTCGTCCATTCAGCTCGCTACTAAATTGACCATCCAAATCGTTACCATATTTAATTCACACTATTTCAATAGTTTCAAATATAAAGCCCTGTATATGTTTCACTGCCCTGTACGTGAAACACGTCATTCTTCAGCGAATTAAATACGAAGCCGAGCTGGTGAACGATATTACGCAATCGGATAAAAGACGTCATATTTCAGCTTCACTATTTTCAGCGTGTTCGAGATGCGCGATTGATAGAGCCGGGGACGAACGCGGTCACGGAAATACGAATCGAACGGGTGATTTAGAAACGTAATTAGACGTGAAATATGGTGCATGTGCAAGCGATTTCGAAATACAACGTACATCTTGAACATTTTAATGCATTTTGCATGCTTCACTTGAGATTCCGGGTCAGTTCATATCGACCGGTTTATTATTGCGAGCATCGATGAAATGAGCGCACGAAACAAATCCAAGGCCTCCGTATATTTTGCAGTCCGTATTTCTGATCGCTTAAAATTATTCGCGTTCATTGTAACGTTAAAATCGGTTCGGTTCGAATAGGGGTAGTTATATGTATCTAACCTGCTTATTTAGCTTTGTAAATTAGTTATTCTTTAGGTACTAGGTGGCGGTTGTTATTGTAATATAAAGAAGTGGTGAGAATTCAGAAACTAGTGAGGTTTGGGCAAAAATTTAGGTTTATCCGTTTAATTTTTTTGGCATAGAATAACGTGGTACATTCATAAATAGTTTCTGATAATAATATACATAAAAGTTATACAAAATAATACAATATGTAAAAAAAAAGAAGGAAATAAAAAAAATGTTTAATTGGTGATGCTCTCCAAAGGAAAAGAGGAAAACTCTAACGAATGAAGGAAACTGTCACGAATAAAAGGATGGGTCACTGCATAATTGGTTAGCATTTCTCGACATATACGCATATATCACATACGAGACGATCTTATGAAAAAGGAGAGAAGTGAGGAGAAATCAGCACTGTTCCATGATGGAGCCACTCTACATCATCACGCTTATATTTACTTTTGGAGCGCAAATATAAGATACAAACACGAATTTTGAAGCCGCCGTGGACGTAGGAAGTACTAGCAACGGGGTATAAAGCTCGAGATTTCTCGCGCCAAAGTCATACCGTTGACTTTAACAGCAACATCACCGATGTTACAATCAACCCTTAAACGTTATGAAGCAAACACGTACGATTTGTGGGAATTAAGCGAGAGAGGGAGCGATGTGGTGAGTGTGGCGCCAATCTTGCGAGGTCTTGGTTCAATAATTCAGAAGGGAGTAGCAAGTTAGGAAGGACGACAAGAAACATAAGTTTGCCTATCATCCGCATAGTAATGATGCTTCGAGTAGAATGGGTACATACAATTCCTTCTCATTAATTAGTTGCTACTTAGCATTTCTAAAACTGGCGTTTTTGGGCCACTTTAGCTTTTATGTATTGGCAACACCGAAACCGAAAATCTCGCAACCCTGCTTGCTGTTGTCCGTTTATAACGCTTGACAATTGATCTTCAACGGACGCTGAACACTCACTGAATTGGTTCAACATCTACTTGCTTCTGTTACTCAAGTGTTTACTTCTAAGCGTAATTTTTCAATTGTCGACCAACATTTGGCCATCTAGGCAATCGCAGCTGTTATAATGGAACCATTTAAAAGCAATTCTCGTGAACATATTACTAACTTATTCGATTTTGGTGCTTCAATCCTATCTAATAAATTACAAAAGCATTAGGGTTCAAGTGACTCCGTACGTTTATGGCAATGTCTAGTAAAGTTACATAGTGCACCCCCAACTGTTTTAATTAACCCCTTAATCTCAAGTATGATGCAGAAGGTATACGTATAACTGTAACCTCCATCATAAATCATTTTCAAAATGTCACTGTACGTAAGCGAAAGCAGTTATTCAGGCCAACCTTGCCCGTCGTCTGGTTTCTTATTGCGAGCATAGTACGGGATATATAATAGGTGCAGACACGCCAACTCTAGCTCTACAATAAACTCCACGGGAAAATATTCCTCTCGATGTTCATAAAACTTCGAAGTTCGCACTGAAAAGGAATAGAATCTTCATAAAACGTAACAAGCTTTTGCATCCTAAAGTATGCAATTTTATTAAAACGAGCTGATGCGATATTGTATACCAGGACGTACTTATTTATATAAGGTCAGTTTCGCCGTGATATTTAAGCCACCTCCGGTCATATCCAATATCGTAAAGTCATCCGGCGTAAAATTGTTTGTCTGCCAGGTTCTTCGGTCCGGCCGGGGAACCTCCCTCTTTTTTCCTTTTCGTTTCGACTGACCAACGCACGTTGACTTATATTACGAATGTCAACGTCAGATGCTTCTTCAGCTACATAAAGTACACGCCACAGATGGTATATAGAACATTCACATAGAATGGTTCCGAAGTTTTACGACGAAGAGGTTATCAAAATTCAAGCGAGAATGATGAAAATTTAAAAAATGCGGCATGTATTATGTATTGTATTTCGGATTTCGTAGAGGTATTGCTTGAAGGTTATGGTAACTATCACGGATTTTACTTTCTCTATGAAATGGGATAAGAAGGTAATATTTCAGTTACAATATGACCATGGTAATCAATCGATTACATTTAAACATCAAACTATAACAAATTAGCAATATTTTTATTTTTATTTTATTTATTTATGTGTAAGCAGATCTAAAAAATTACTTAAAATACACTTGATTAGATTTACCTTTAGAGATTAGAGTTACATTGTAGAATAAGCATTAAACTTACACAATAACTCATTTTAATAAAAAAGGTGGTAGCATTAGGAACTTCTGTAATTTGCTTCTATAATTAATTCAGATAAAGAGATTCGTGTAAACATGTTTTCCAATTAAAATGTTCAGTAAATTTAGAAAACACAAGTATCTCTTGTCCTACGTTTGTGGGAATACATAAATAGATTAAATGAAACTGTTCTCCCACTTCGCCTACGAACCTGATAAATTGTTAGAGAGGACAAAGGCGAACGAAATTATTACTTTTACAGCTGCAGAGACTAGATAGACTCGTGTTTTGTCGACTATTGTGGACGAACCACGAGGAAATGATGTGTTTATAATACGTATACAGATTTCCAAAGTGCACATGCGCACGCCGTCTCGTCGTTAAGCAGTCCAAGAATTGCTCGAGGAATAGCTTGGGGAACAATACCGTTTCTTGTTGCTCTTTTCAAAACAACTTGAATTGGCCGTAATAATAAGTAAGCCTACTTAAAACCGTACCTCGTAGAACTATTTTTTGCTTTTTGTCCAAATAAATATACACTCCGCCAAAAAAGTATCGCATAATTTAGTTTTGAATCATAAAAGTATCGCATAATCTTTGTTCGTAGCATAAAGTTGTAAATATACTTTAATGCGCTCTAAGATATAATTTCTATGATTGTTTAAATAAAATACAGGCCAAATAAAAACAAGAACTCATACTTGAGATTTTTATTAAAACAAGAAATTATAATTTTGGAAAGAAAAATGTCATAACAGTAGCCTTTAATACTGAGTATTGCCACCTCTGGCTCTTACGACCGCTCGCATACGGTTTGGCAGAGATTCGATTAACCTCCGTATATAAGCCTGATCCAAATTCTCCCACTCGTCACGGAGAGCATTTTCTAGTCAATGCAGGTCCGCTGGGGCAACATTTTGGGTTCATGTCCGGACTTACCGCGGGCCAATCTAAAACTGGAATACCAACATCGTTAAGGTATTTCTGGACGATTATTGCAACATGCGGACGTGCATTATCGCGTATTAACATGAATTCGTTTCCTATAATTGGCGCATATGGTACTACATGTTCTTCTAAAATGTCCGTTATATACCTGTGGGCAGTCAGTGTACCTCTGTCTACTGGTACTAACTCTGTACGACCTGTTAAACAGATGCCTCCCCAAACCATAATAGAGCCACCAGCGAAATTAGGTCTAGGTCTGATATTACACTGTGAATAGCGCTCACCGTCTCGTCTGTACACTGAGATACGCCTATCTGAGGTATAAAGACCAAATCTTGACTCATCTGTGAAGAGTATATTGGCCCAGTCATTAATGTTCCAATTTACATGTTCTCTGGCAAACCTTAAGTGAGCCACTCGGTGGTTCCTAGTGAGACGAGGGACTGTTACAGCTACTCTAGCTCTTAATCCACTCTGTCGTAACCTATTCCGAATAGTTTGAGTACTCACACGAGTATTTCTGACTCTAGCCAAGTCGTTCTGCAATTGTCTCGCAGTTACATGTCTTCGACGTAATGCTTGTAGTAGTAAATAGCGGTCATCTTGGCGAGTAGAACATCTTGGACGACCAGGTACAGGTCTTCTACTGTAATTGCCTGTTTCCCTATATCTGGCTACGGCTCTAGAAACACTTGACTGATTGATGTTCATCAAATTAGCAACGTATGCTTGAGATCGTCCATCTTCGATTAAAGCAACTATAGCAGCCACTTGTTCTGAAGTTAAATTGCTGATTTTTTCATTTTAGTTTTAAAAGCGTTGGTACAGAACTCTGACTTCGCACTTTAAAATTTGTCGGTATAGGAAGACTTTCAATAAACAACTGAACAAACCTTACACATATGCATTTTTCTAAACGTGTTCTTTTAGAAAAAAAAAGTAAAAAAGCTATGTTCCATGATTTTGTTAGTGTTTTTATAGTTCACATACACGAGGCAAACTTTTTGTGAACGTGTAAAAATATCTTGGTTTATAAATGCCCTTTTTTAGTTTATGCGATACTTTTTTGGCGGAGTGTATATATAACACCGATAACCGATAATAAGTTAGTAACCGATGAAATTGAACAGCATATATAAAATAAAAATGATTCACAAATCGACAACATTGGCTCAGCTCTGGTTACAGAGAAAATGCCTTTATACTATGGCCGGTAATCTGGTCTACTGCAATAATGTCTATAAACTTTCTGAAGCTTTTGGAATACATCATAATCTCAGTTCTTGGAGATTGTTCATAGACTCATCAAAGACCAGCCTAAAAGCAGTTTTGTTGCATAACGGAAACCATTATCCTTCTATTCCGACAGGTCATGCTGTTTCTATGAAAGAAACTTACGAAAATCTAAAAATTTGATTAGAAAAGATAAAGTAGAAAGACTATTCCTGGAATATTCGTGCAAATTTTAAAGCAATTGCAATTATTTTGGATATGCGATCTGGTTACACCAAATGCTGTTGCTTTTTATGTCTTTGGGACAGTTGTGACTTTGGTACTTGTGTGTATTTCGTTTAATTTATTTAACTGAATATTAGATCATCTCTGGATATTAAGTGACTTCTGAATAGTTTTTATAAACGTGAATGCAGTGTCTAAATTTGGTTACTTTAATTTATACAATTTATACCTATTGAGAAGTTCAATAAGTATAAAATTTGACTCTTTATATCTCGGCAATTTTGCTTAATTAACAACGTTTTATTCGTTCACAGTAACGATTAACAATATTAATAAAAAAGTATGTTGACCAGCGATTTTAAGCTGCTTGCACATATGCCCGCAGTAAGGAGAAAACAAAAGAAAAAACACGTTCGTTTGGTCATGGTGTTTTGCATAAAATCGTTATTGCATGTATCGTCCATGTGTTTCTCGTAATTTAGCGATAAAAATCTCGTCGCGGCTTTCCGATGGCTAAATCATTTTAATTGGTTAACCACTTCGGTCGGCTATTTTTCTTTCGCTGTGTGCAGTGATTTCATCCGCGGCAGCGTTTTTCTTCTTATTTCACGCTCTTTTGGTTGCTCCAGAACTGTCAGAACAAATTGATTAACGACGGTAGGCTTACACGTAGTATTAGTATATTAAGCGACGACAGTCCCTGAATGTATCAATATGCGTTGATATTTATTAACGCCAATTGTCATCGCGATTTTTTTTTTTGGATTTTCGATTTGAAGCGTTGAGTATCAGTATTATGTTGTGTTGACCTCTACGAACTACATTGTTAACCATGTAATATTATAGCTCATAGAGTGAGCTTCGCCTGCGTTACGATCGTTGTAGTTACAGAAATAGGGGGAAATATATAGAACAGGATCAGTAGTGTTGTAGCTCAAGACTATTTCCTTTCAAGTCGCAAGAATTTAAATCTAATTTTTTGAATAAAAAGTTGAAATCGATGAAATTAAAACATGTGAAACTTGAATTTGAAAATTTATTTTAACCATTAGGTCTTCGAAAGGAAAATAATGTAACAATAAAAAACAATGAAAAATATTAAATCATAAATTTTGAAGAAGTAATTTTTGAAAAAGTAATGATTAATAACGTTAATTAATCATTTTATATTTAATATCTAATGTTTAAAATACATTTCGTGTAAAAAGAGAAATCATCTTAAGCCTCATCTACCTTTCAAAATGTTTAAATGAACGAAGTGAAGCACTTATCCGAATTAGCAAATATAATTTCTGGCAATTTGTAGCTTTAATAAGGGAAACGCTTTGAACACGAGAACAAACGACTAAAAACGGACACTCAATTTTGTCGTTATTTTTCCACGACGGGTCGTTTGCGTAAATGGTAACTATCTAAAGGCCGCTTATTAGAGTATAACGCTTTAAAATCGCCACGGCGCTACTAAGGTTGCCTATACTTCCGGCGAGAAAATCGTCGTGTTTGGCGAGCTTGGGTTGCGTTCGCGAAGATAATGGCGTGTGTTGTCGTAAGGCTAAATGTCTTTATTGTACTGTTGCGCTGTTGTAGTTCCAATCGAATTTCGTTTTAGGAGTATGTCGGCAAACGTTTCCGAAGGAAGCTTTCACATTTCAAGCACCGCAAACAACAAATAATAATAGAATAGCAGCTTAGTTTAGAACAGTATCTTGTTAGGTTACGAAAGAATATTTGGATCGGCGTAAGCAGTTTCAGGTTCATTCCTATTCCGTAATGTATTGATTTGTTCTTTTTTGTTATGAAAATGTCGTTCCTAGCGCTCTGATTTTTGATTAGTTTCGTAATTGAGGAAACTCAATCCTGAAGATGACCCTTCAGTAGCTTCAAAATAAATTATCCGGAAAGGCGAAATGTTTATAATAATAATAATAATAATAATGCGTTATTGCCCAATTCAATTACATCAATTACAACACAAAAAGGCAGCTAAAGTATTATAAGTAATGTTCTATAGTACAACACAGATAACCAAAAATAAATAATGCTAAGATAGCTTAGCTTTTTCATGGTATTGATGGAATAATTCACGGCGAACGCAACAAAAGGAGAAGAAAAAAGGTACACTAATACGCTGACATAATTTTGTCTACCCGGCGTCATCAGCGCGGTTTCGAGAGTACTTTTTTATCTCTACCTTCTGTCGCCGTTGCCTCACAGTTAATGCCACAACTTTCAAAACGACAAATTAAGACATTTCATGGCGCATTTTCTTATGTGTTCAGTACGATATAGACCGAATGAAAATAACGCCTTATAAATACTAATCAATGGAGATGACAAAAGCGAGTGAAATCACAATTGTATCGCAGCGACTAGACAGGCTCGTGTTTTGTCGACTCTCAGGGAAACCAGTAGGCAACACGAACACTTTCTTATGAGACGAATAGACACGAGTCCGTCTAGTCACTGCAAAAAAACGTATGATTTCGCTCGCTTTTGTCCTCACTACTTATCAATTCAATAATATGCATAGAAAGAAAAGATAAAGAGGGGGTATTGCGCTTGTTCACATTTTTCAATATGTAACAGGTAGACACTTCAAAAAGTTTTTGTATTTGCTTTAGAACCTCGAGGCACTATGGTTATTTTTTGCTATCGATAATATCATCAATAGTCGGACCAACTGTTGGTAGTATCGATAGTAGTATTAGTAGTAAACACCGGCAATACTACCGTGGACACTATCGATAGTTTTCGATAGTGTTATCGATAGATAATAATATCGACAGTCCAATTGTAACAAAAAGATTTTCATTATTTTATTGTTTTAACAATTGCTCTCTTATAGATAGACAATGATCATAATACCTATTAATCGTTTCTGTGTATTTAAATACCTGTAATCTGCACATTGCCTTCTATTATCTGAGACCCTTCGAAATAGAGAAAATGCAGACCCTTCGCTGCAAAAAAAGAATAATTCCACCCGCTTCTGCCATTTCTAGACATTACCCTCTTTCTTCCACACTTCAAAAATTTAGTTCTTATAGCATAATTTAGTTTTGAATCATAAAAGTATCGCATAATCTTTGTTCGTAGCATAAAGTTGTAAATATACTTTAATGCGCTCTAAGATATAATTTCTATGATTGTTTAAATAAAATACAGGCCAAATAAAAACAAGAACTCGTACTTGAGATTTTTATTAAAACAAGAAATTATAATTTTGGAAAGAAAAATGTCATAACAGTAGCTTTTAATACTGAGTATTGCCACCTCTGGCTCTTATGACCGCTCGCATACGGTTTGGCAGAGATTCGATTAACCTCCGTATATAACCCTGATCCAAATTCTCCCACTCGTCACGGAGAGCATTTTCTAGTCCGTGCAGGTCCGCTGGGGCAACATTTCGGGTCCCACACGTGCTCGATAGGGTTCATGTCCGGACTTACCGCGGGCCAATCTAAAACCGGAATACCAACATCGTTAAGGTATTCCTGGACGATTATTGCAACATGCGGTCGTGCATTATCGTGCATTAACATGAATTCGTTTCCTATAATTGGCGCATATGGTACTACATGTTCTTCTAAAATGTCCGTTATATACCTGTGGGCAGTCAGTGTACCTCTGTCTACTGGTACTAACTCTGTACGACCTGTTAAACAGATGCCTCCCCAAACCATAATAGAGCCACCAGCGAAATTAGGTCTAGGTCTGATATTACACTGCGAATAGCGCTCACCGTCTCGTCTGTACACTGAGATACGCCTATCTGAGGTGTAAAGACCAAATCTTGACTCATCTGTGAAGAGTATATTGGCCCAGTCATTAATGTTCCAATTTACATGTTCTCTGGCAAACCTTAAGCGAGCCACTCGGTGGTTCTTAGTGAGACGAGGGGCTGTTACAGCTACTCTAGCTCTTAATCCACTCTGTCGTAACCTATTCCGAATAGCTTGAGTACTCACACGAGTATTTCTGACTCTAGCCAAGTCGTTCTGCAATTGTCTCGCAGTTACATGTCTTCGACGTAATGCTTGTAGTAGTAAATAGCGGTCATCTTGGCGAGTAGAACATCTTGGACGACCTGGTACAGGTCTTCTACTGTAATTGCCTGTTTCCCTATATCTGGCTACGGCTCTAGAAACACTTGACTGATTGATGTTCATCAAATTAGCAACGTATGCTTGAGATCGTCCATCTTCGATTAAAGCAACTATAGCAGCCACTTGTTCTGAAGTTAAATTGCTCGATTTTAGTTTTAAAAGCGTTGGTACAGAACTCTGACTTCGCATTTTAAAATTTGTCCGTATAGGAAGACTTTCAATAAACAACTGAACAAACCTTACACATATGCATTTTTCTAAATGTGTTCTTTTGGAGAAAAAAAGTAAAAAAGCTATGTTCCATGATTTTGTTAGTGCTTTTATAGTTCACATACACGAGGCAAACTTTTTGTGAACGTATAAAAATATCTTGGTTTATAAATGCCCTTTTTTAGTTTATGCGATACTTTTTTGGGGGCGTGTATATATATATATATATCTAAAATGTTCTGAGTACTTCAAATGTGCCCATGTTCTTTTAATTTAGGGATTTAACTGCGAAGTATGTGATCGTCACCTTCTTACATGGAAAGATGGCGTTCCACTTAATATTATAAACTAGGTAGACATCCGAAGCTTTTGAATATTCAGTGATCCCAACTATGAATTTTTCCAGTTCTAAATGCTCAATACTACTTTGAGATCTACTAATGCGGAATAGCACGCACTCGGTGTTTCTGCATTAACGCTTAATCTATTGGCGGGCATTCGAATTACTTGCGTCGCATATAGAAAATGGCTACATCATTTATGATGAAAAGAAACAAATATTAGTAACTCCTTGCGAGTTACTAATATCAACTTTTTGCCGACTTTGAGTAAGTATTGTAGCATCTTGCGTGATTTGAACCATTATTGAGCAATCCCACGAATTCCAATACAATTTAGTTTGAGTAGCAAGTAATCGTGATTTAAGCCTTCAAACGCCTTGGACAATTCGACGAAGAGACCTAGCGCTGGCCGTCGAGTGCCGCGTTAGACGTTACTAGGTGATACAGCAAGAAATATTTCACCAACAACAATCTATCACCTAGTTTAAATATTTTTTTAGGCGGAACATCCAGATGTTCAACGTGCAAAAATCGACAATACCTGCTTTGTTTTACTTTGAACATCGTTTCCACAGCTATTCGAGGATTCGCATCGTTGAGTTAACGTGACGATTTTGTTAAGTAAGTAATTTATTCGGATGCTAAACCTCAAACGCGCACACAATACAATATCGCACAAGTAAATACGAAATAAGATCGGGGACAACAAATCGTGCAAAACGGCATTCACACCTGTCCAATTATCTCGACCATCCTACGCGCCGTGGATGGCTGCAATACCAGTAGCACATGTGCTACGGCACTACGTGCCGAATACGAAACGATAAGATACCATATTTGCACATACAAATGCGAATACACACCAACTACAGCCGAAACGAATTTAAAATCGCCCGAACCGCTGCGTGTCTGTATATAGATTTAATCTTGAAATATGGCCGAATCGTGTTGGTATTATTCGGAACGCGTTTAATTCATACTCGATTACTATATCTTATTAAAGGTTCGGGTCGCATGCGATGCTGTATTATACGTATTAGTATTCTGTATTCCGGACGAAAGAACGCAGCAGGACCCAGGCGGGATACGCGTTAAACCTTAATATTAAATGATCGTTTTATTTCTTTCCTACCGTTGTCCGCGGTCGGTATTTGACGGGATTTCTTTAATGATGAAGCTCGAAATGGACATCCTATTTTAATTCCGGAGAGCCCCGGTGAAATCGTCTATTCTAGTTCGCTTTTTCGATGGCCGACCTTTCCGTTCCGGTAAAACGCTTAGCGTTTCGAACGGTTTTAATATTCTTCACGAAATGCCATTAATCTAGTCTCGATACTGCGCTTACGAAGAAACGCGGGCAATCCGAAAATTCAGATTTCCACGAAACTGTAGATACTGGAAGAGTATCATGATATAAGAACAACGCAACTTTTCTTCGGGCGCCGATTCTCCTGATTTGTGGTTCCACCACCCAAAAATTTCCCCGATTTTCAGATTTTTTCCTGAATATCGCGGAAACTATAACATATAATTTTTTTTTGTTATAAACACAAATATTGCTTGCACCACGAACAATGCAGAATAGCAGGTAAATACTACAGAAGACCGTAACTCCATATCTTAAATATATGTTTATATTAACCAGATTAGCCAAAGAATATATGATATATATCTTTAATATAACGTAATATAATAGCTATCTTTCTCATGGTATTGAGGCAATCGTTTACGGGAAAAGCAATGTAAGCTAAGAAAAAACACACTAGCGACGGACATGTTTCTGCCTACTCGGCTTCATCAGTATGATTCCGAGAGTTTTTTTATTATCGCTTCTCTTTTCGAAAGCGCGTGAAGTTATACAACGATCTCCCACGCATGCTCGTCCTATCCTCCGTGACTTAAGCTTAGCCTCCGTGACTTAGCCTACAGCATTTAGGTCTCTAATGTTGAAACTTCAATTAAAACTAATCTATAGGAGTTATGGCCTTACGTCCGATCGCAATGGGAAACATCCAGGACACCAAGGGCAGCATGGCCTGATGACCTGAATAGTTTCCAGAAGATTGTAAGTGCTTTTGCTGATGTGTTCGCTCAAGGGCTTTCTCTTTATTTGATCCTACCGCAGCTTTTCCAGGAAATTTTCTCGATTTCCAGTTTGATTTAGCTGGCGAGGACATTTTAATGAGGATTACGGCAAGGTCCTGCAATAAGTTCACATCAGATACCAACTTTTTCAATTAATCGCGCACCGTTGAATAATTCCCTCTACACCGTCCTGAGTTTATCCTGATCCATGAAAGTAGGCAAAGATTGTCCAAAAGAAAAGCACTAAAGATCCCATAAGTAAAGCGATACTATGTCTATTTTTCGCAGCAACTTATTTATAAACGATTTTTACCTTAGATGGTCTACACTAATCAACCGTTTTATCCTTAATACGTCCATACTTAGCCTTTTTTAACGACGCAACACGTATGCGCAATATTTTGTTTAATTTACTTGCATGTTTCGGGCATTGTACTAAAGTGAGTCAACACTATTGTTACCTTCAGCGCCTTTAGAGCTATAGGCTCGTTTAATTTCTATTCAAGCAAGACAAAGTTATTTTATTGGCCGCACCCTACATTACATTTTTAGTAAGTAGAGGTGAAACAGAACAATTTCTATTTAAAATATTTTTTTCGTATCCGTAGTAGCAAACACGTGGCGGTCAAAATAATACGAAGAACCTTGTACGATGCAACGTAAAAGTGAAGAAGACACAGATACACAAGCGCCGTTCCTGTACGTTGAAAAGAAATGGCGAGAATCCATTTCCGTTAGTCGGACGCCAATAAAAATGAGCTCGCGAATAAATTCCATTTCTGATAATACCACCAGACGGGCCTAACTAAGTTTAATTAAGTTCGCCGTAGGCCACGGATTTATTTATGAATCCCCGGAGAAGGTTTAGAATCCAAACGAAGTCTCGAATACGCTTCCAAATCTTGCAACTACACATAAATAAGGTACGTATATAATTACGACGCTTGAAATACTGTTGCGAGTGGTAGGTAATGAGTTCTACTCTTATATAAGAATAGTATCAGGTACAGAGGTATCTACAAGTTTCTATTTATATTTCCTTTATAAATCCGTAAATCTATCGCAACTGTCGTGATATACACATCCTGGTATCTTCACCGAGGTCTTTGCAGCAGAGCGTTAGCTACAAGTGCAACAGCGTAACTAGCTAGAAGATTTTCAAACGTGCTCTGTTTTTCTTCTCTTCAGATTTCGTCCTCATTACGAATACAGCGCTCGTCGATTCCGTTATAGGGGATGCTCTGGCGACGTCTCGTGACGCGTATGGGAAAAGTGAGCAGCCGAGGGAATGAATTTCGTCTGCTCGACTTGAAAGATCCCTTCAGCGCGTTCTCAACAGATACCGTCGTCAACCGTTGTTGTTGCTGTGTTGTCGTTGTTGTTGTTGTTGTTGTTGTTGGTGCTGCTGCTGGTTGTTTATGAGACGGTGACGAACGACATGTGCTTGATGATAGAAAATACAATTTCCGCCTGTCAGAGTGTAATGGATGCCGACGCTGCATCGACTCCCGGCTCCGTCGCTGATTTCGTGATATTCCAGCGCGCCAGACGCCCGCTAAAAACTAAATGATGTTACGTTGAGACGATTACATCATCCTTGTCATGAAAAGGGTTTTTATCTATGGGACGTCCCCGGAAATGTAAAGATTTATATACTTTCTACGATGCTGCTTTATATACTACGTAGTTTCTTTTTGTTTTACTCCAGAAACCCTTAGAATAAATTATGAGGTCATACAGTACGTTAGATACATAAGTCCTTATCGCTATTATTATTATTATTGAAGGTAACTGACGAATTTTGTGAAAACTGTACACTTTGATCTCTAAAACATCCAAGTCAATTAACATTGGATCTCCTCGTATTAAACATCTCATTAGCGCCGTATTCGATTACTGCCGATCTTGATCTTTACAATGCTTTCTCTCGCGAGTTTCATCTATTTTCAATCAAACTCGCTCGTAATCGAAAAACGCTTTGTTTGTTCACCTTAATATCAACCGTAACGGAAAGGTTACGATAAAAGCAAGCGGATTGTAGTAAGCTGAAAAGTTTAGGAAGCGCTGATTTACGATTTAATTACGACGCTTATCCGCAAATCTCCCGATATTTTCACTGTTGGGACAAATTCGCGTACAATTCCGCTTTGTAATTGTGACTGTATGTCATCTGGCATCTCTACGAAACTGCGGAACATTCGTTGGCCACGAGTAATTATGTATTACTTCGCGCAACGCTCGAACAAGCTACATCAAAGCTTGTCTCGCGGCTAAAACGGATCTGAAACGGTAGCCCGCCAAGTACGTTTTAACAGAACCAATGTGCGGAGGTTTGTCCGGACTAAAGGAAAGACTAATCCGGTGGTGTGCACACTCTAGTCGGCGTACATAGTTGTACACATACCTAAGCATATATATATATATATATATATATATATATATATATATATATATATATATATATATATATATATATATATATATATATGAATACATTTCTATATTAGTTTTAAAGCTTCTTGCTGGCAGAAATTTCTCACTAGAACTAAATTATACAGCGTCCTGACGTCTAGGAAAGACCGTAACGAGCGTCCTGCTTTGCGCGAAAGCGTTATAAATTATTTAGTGGATCTGTCAGCGCGAGACCGGGACTCTGTTCGGTAAGCGAAGGAAACTCTTTGAAAATTATGTATCCGAGAATTTAAGTTAACTAATTACGGCAGTAAGTTGAGCAACCGGCTCGTCGAAATTGTTTACATTGTTTCAGTTTAGATCTTTATTCGGCTTAAAAATAATTATCCTCGGGAAGAGCGTTTAATTAGTTTGGTATGGAATTGGTATTAGTAATTTCTCGCGCATCGGACACCTATTAAATTGAAATGGTTGGATGAATTTGACTTTGATAAAACGATAAAATTTCCAACCATCGGAGCTTTGATGCTTTGCCGGGCGTTAAATAAACGTAATTATTACGGCGGTAGAACGATACAATACATACATCATACCAATAACAACCGATCGACACCATTACGCAAGCGCTTTTCCATCCTCGGTTTATAGATCGGTCGTTTGGAAGAACGAAAAGGATGGGAGATTAGCAGAAATTTAGCAAACGAAGAGGGAATTGCGAAGACTTAAATTCGTTCTCTTCGAGAAATATGAATTTTTTCGCTTTCTCCTGAGAAAGAATAGTTTTCCAGTCGATAGGAACGCGTTTTCTCGAATCGACGACGCACGATCTGATGAGTAGAGATGACAAAGGCAGGCGGAATTGTCCTTTTTCGCAGCGACTAGATAGACTCGTGTCTCTTCGCCTCGTAAGGATGGATTCGTGTCGTTTACTGGTGTCCCCGAGAGTAGACAAAACACGAATCCGTCTAGTCTCTGCAGAAAAGTAATAATTTCATCCGCCTTTGTCCTCTCTATCGAGCGATTAATCAAAGATAACCTGAATATCAATTGTATACGTTCTTTTAATAAAGGTACAATGGTCGGAGACGACTGAAACGTTAACGTTCGTACCCTACGTCCCGAACGTTAAGATTTCAATGTCCCGATTCAATTATACGTACCCGCACATCCGTATATACACGAATGTGTATATAAACGCATCGACAAGCATACATGTCTATATTTACATATACATATATTTAATGTTGATGTTTACAATACTGCTCATTTCCATGATTTATGTATTTATATTGTACGCGTATACCTGTTATTGGATCCTTTTGGTCTGTTGGGTAACAAAGGCTGTTATTATTGAACTAACCACATAACCATCATGTACACAGGCGTTGGTACTTTCGTTACGAGCTTATTAATTTCTCTGACTAATTAAGCTTAAACAGGTACTTGCAAATAATTCGACAAACCGTGAATACAATATCTTAATTAGATACCTTCATCCATATGTTTCTACGTTATTATTATTTTTTTTTATAAGAGTACAGCTTAGCAAAAAATTAAAATGTATCATGTTTTACGTTTCAAGCTTTTCTCGCGCTCATGATGTCCGGGAGATTTCGAAAGAAGGAAGGCGCGTAAGGCTCTTGTAGCTCGAAAAATGCAGGAGCTCGTGATAACATATTTGCCCTTCATATGATATATTTCGCGCAGTGGTGGCACGAATGTCCAACTTTTGTATACTTGCAACGACAGTCTCCTTAATTCTTAATGCAACAATGTAAATTTTGTACTCCGCACAGCCGTAGTTGTTCTATATATTTATTTAATTTCTCTGTTTCTTTTTCAGAGATATTTCGTTCCGACGGACAAGACATTTCAACGACGAACATCTTTCTATTTGCTTCCACTAGAACCGCCTATATCTAAGTTATTAGAGGTTATCTGCGCGATCGAAAAGGAAAAATTCCGAAAGATCTTCGCTTTGTCGTCGAAGATCACTGATGGAATGGACTTTTCTCCATACAATTGGACCTTTTCCTTGTTCGATTCTATACATGAAGCGCATATGGTAATGACGTACCTTGACAGGTAGATGGTTAGCGCGTATTTAAAATTTTTTTCGGGAGAACGCATTTTATCATCATCATTACTACTTTTCACTGCAAGAATTGCAAATAAAGTTCCTCGACAACACAATGGGCAACTCAATATGAAAATCTGCGTAATATGCAGGTTGTGATACACCAGCTGTAGATACATAGTAACTGCTAATATTATGCGCTATTTAGCTCGAAGTAAATCTTCCGTAGAGCTCTTCAACTATAGGGTAAACTGATCGTAATATGCGTTCACGTACGTAATGTCTCAGTTACGTATATAGAAGCGATTAATCCAAGGCGGATTAAAATTTACAATAATGGCCGTACCTTCAGATAACCGGCTCATAGATTACATCGGCTGTGATTACCGCTAATACGCCTCCCTTCGACAATAATTTTTGCTTGTAAAACGTAGACACTACCGTACCATGCATATGCAAGTACCATAACCGCTTTCAGCTAGATCAGCTTGTACGCTAAAGCTAAACCTTTATCGGCGTTGGGTGGTTTTTCTTGGAAGCCACGTATTTGAAGTATCATCGTATATAATCATATACAATGTATGTACATACCCAACAGAGGCGTAGTTATGTTAGTCGAGTATTAAGGGTAGGTTTACGATTGCTCTTAGGTTAATCCTTCTACAACGATAATTACTAAACAAGTGGAATCCCTTTATGCATGCACATACGTACATATATAAGATATATCTACTTATCGATCAGCCAATTTAATGCTTGCTGATGGATAATCATATTGAGACTAAAGTAAACAGTAATATGACAAACGGATATCAATCAAGCAGTATTAGAATGGGAAATAGCGTAATCTGAGGAGAGGCTCTATTAACAACTCTAAGCTTCTGCAAATTCATCATATCCGTTCCTCTACAGATTTAAGCCTTCTACCACTTCGTATGTTGTTACTCCCTATTTTTGTAATTTTCTCAGCTCTTACAGCAGTGGCGTAACAACGCAGTGTAGGATCCTTGCTAAATTTAAAATCTAGGAGTTCAGCTTTTTTAAGGCCTCGTAAGTATTTTTTATATAACCAGATTATAGCATAATGAATAAATACTAATACTCGATTCTACGGTTTTATTGAATTGTTAAAATTACAATTATACACAATGATAATAACAGCAAATCGGAGCTTTTGGTGATAGAAAAGCACGAAAAACATATGTACTACATAGAAATGTCCAAGCGGTACCATCATAATAGAAAAAAAAGAACTGAAAGCCGAGAAATACGGAGATCTATTACAACAACTTAGACTTATCTACGATGGATTGAACATCATCTTCACCTAAATCGGCGTAGACCATGCGATCTCTCTAATTCCAACGCACGACTTTTCAAAGGATGGCTTCAACCTTGGAGTCTGATAATGGCTATTGGGTATTAAGATCGAGGAGAGAAAAAGAAGGGAAAGTAACAATAACACAATTATCGAAATAAGGCGTAACAGAATCTCAACAAGAGTGATACAGAGAGCTTCTTATATTCTCAAAAGGCTTAAGATTAGCTGCTCTTCTTCTTAAGCTACAATGAACAGAAATTAAATTCAAATTGAACTAATTACAAGTGCATGAATTTAGTATACCGGAATTATTAAATCTCGCTCATTTAAGAACATGCGAAATATAATCATAAAGTCGCACCCTGTATATAAAACTTGGGCAAGCGTTCTGAAAATACTATATATGGATTCTACCGCAATAATCTAGAGAGAAATAATATACACATCTACAAAAATTGAAAAGGGACATTTCATGAAAGTTAGTTCTTCAAAAAGTTTGTCTCTAGAAAAATTCTTGCTAGCCAGTCCCCATTGCCCTACGGAATCCTCAAATTAAAAGAAGGTCTTCAAATTATGAACGAAATATGCTCTTTAGAACGCAATTTATACCCAGCAATCACTACATCACAGAATACAATCGAATTAAGTTGGCAAAATTATTTATTCTACATGACACGTTAAACTCAACCTATCCACCGTTGACATCCCTCAAAATAGGATTATTTCTGGCAAATCAATTGCATTAAGTATCTATTTTCTTCCCCGTTTCATTAATTCATTAACGGTACAACGGAAAAAATGCTACAACATTTAAAGAAGAAGGCGTGTTAATTAAAAAATCAACGTTGAGGTTTATCTTTCGAGATACTTATTTAATTGTATAAATAAGACACTGGCGAAAGCTAGTCATTTTTTGTTTGTAGCGGTTCAAACGAATAATGCAGGAAATCCATTGTAAAAATTAACACTCAAAGGTAGATCCACACTAAACCTACTTAACCACCTCTCCGAAATCCGAGATGTCACGTCTAACTTAAGACTTGAGGTATGGTTAATTGTCCTCTCATTCTGATCCTTTGAGCAAAATTTTAAGATTATATCTGCGCAGCACGTTTACTTGGAGTACCGTATTCTTTGTATTCACAACCAAATTATAGAATCGTTTAGATCTCTCCGTTATAGCAATGATTTTCTGCATCTTTTATTCTTTTCTACATGCTATAAGCAGCTATTACTACGGACATCCTCAAATTATAAGAAGGTCTTCAAATTATAAACGAAATATGCTCTTTAGAACAGCAATTTATACCCAGCAATCATTACATCACAGAATACAATCGAATTAAGTTGGCAAAATTATTTATTCTACATGACACGTTAAACTCAACCTATCCACCGTTGACATCCCTCAAAATAGGATTATTTCTGACAAATCAATTGCATTAAGTATCTATTTTCTTCCCCGTTTCATTAATTCATTAACGGTACAACAGAAAAAATGCTACAACATTTAAAGAGGAAGGCGTGTTAATTAAAAAATCAACGTTGAGGTTTATCTTTCGAGATACTTATTTAATTGTATAAATAAGACACTGGCGAAAGCTAGTCATTTTTTGTTTGTAGCGGCTCAAACGAATAATGCAGGAAATCCATTGTAAAAATTAACACTCAAAGGTAGATCCACACTAAACCTACTTAACCACCTCTCCGAAATCCGAGATGTCACGTCTAACTTAAGACTTGAGGTATGGTTAATTGTCCTCTCATTCTGATCCTTTGAGCAAAATTTTAAGATTATATCTGCGCAGCACGTTTACTTGGAGTACCGTATTCTTTGTATTCACAACCAAATTATAGAATCGTTTAGATCTCTCCGTTATAGCAATGATTTTCTGCATCCTTTATTCTTTTCTACATACTATAGCTATTACTACTAAATTATCATATGATCCTTGATATCTTTAGGTATTACAAAATCTCCGAGATATCCGCATTTTGCTGAACCAAAATTTGGCATTAAATAATTAAAGGCACGCTTAATTCAACATTTTCAAAAAGATTAATTTCTTTGCGTATGCATATATAAGTCTCTACAATTACGCTGGTCGATCGCGAATAACAAAAAAAAAATAGATTTCAATTTAAACGTATTTCTCGTTTGTATATGGATGTTAGTTTGTAGATTTTCAAAATTAACTAAACTACTAGCCAAAGGTAAAGCAAGATAGGTCTCTGTATTAATTTTAATGATTTACCCTAGCTTAACTACGTAGTGTTATCTATATTAGTTGTTATTCAACAACTTCACACTACACGTTACAACTGATTTGCATTAAGTGTTTAGCGTACACAACAGTTAACAAGACAGTAGTAGTATCCCATGCGCCTTTGAGAACTAGTTTATTACATAGCCTACGGTGTAAACGATGTAATCTAGATGGATCCTGTGCGACTATAAAGAGCGGCCCCCTGTTCAATTCCGAACATGCTTTATTCATCTATAAATCCAAACCGCGTTAGTCCCTACAGCCTACAGATTCCTTTTGCCGAACGCATCACGTCCGTTTGCCGTTTTATTGACTTTCTCCGCGGATGGTTTAAGGGCGTCCGTTGTATTGTATATCCAATTGGGTGTTTTACAAGGAACTTTATGATTCTTTTATTTATTCATGAAGCGGTTTAGTGGGTCCGTATAAGATGACTGGAAAATTATTTTCCTGATCAAGGTACAATTTCGAGAAACAACTGCGAATTGCATTGAATGTACTTTGAGTCTTGTTTTTCGCACAACTATTCCGCCGTTCGAGAATTATTCAAAAAAAAAATAAAATTAATCAATCTTCGCCTTTAAAGTAAATTTTTGACCTTTAAACAAAATTTCCCTGCATATCTGAACATTACATCGCCTTGATATATGGAGAGCTTTCCTGGTTAGTGTTATTTGGAGAAAATATAACTTTATATTATAACAGTTTTTCCATAAAAATATACACGTTAAAACAATCTTTCAGTTCGTTAAGCACAACTTTGAGCGATTTCGTTTCAAAGGTCCAAAGTTTTCTCTGAAAGATGTTGCAAACTTACGTTAAAAAAGAAAAATGTTGATAAACAATTGCTTGTGAAGCAATACAAGCTATGTAAACTTATTTTTAAATCTTGCTCTGCTTTTGAACAACGTGTATTTAGAGTTTTCCAAAAAAAAAAAAAATGCTTATCTTCTAACATGAGAGAATTCTGTAAATATATTTATACCCGATGTGAGGCTAGGAGTTTCAACGAAATGTTTTGTAACGTTACAAACAAACGAAGATTTCCCGTCATTGTTAATGGAACGGAAATCTATAATCTGCGCTAAGCCTAGCTTTCTTCACGATGTACATCGTGAACATTCCAAAATCAGACCATCATCGAGTGCTAAACGCCATCTACGCAGATGGCACAGCTATCCCGACAACATCGACGCCCAGGGACTCACGACCAGTATCAGCAAGGCGCAAGCGATTACATTTGCTTGAGAACACCACGCCTTCCAAGATCAAAGCCAACGCGATTGAAACAACAATATCGAATATCTTGGAATGATTCGACACTCGGTGCAGTCAGAGTTAACTTCAAACGGGCGGCATGTTGTATAAGTGACACATATGCCCGATCATTACGCGCGACCGACAGGTCCCAGGTCGCAGCTACAGTGGGACGTACCTGGCGATACCTGGGCGAGGTTGAGCAGCTGCAGGAATTCCTTGCAGGGTTTAATAGAGACCTTCTTGAGAAGATGCAAATAAGTTAGAAGCCCTCCATGATGTATGCCATCATCCGAAGAAATCATTCGAGAGCGAAGATCGCCTACGACTAACTAAGTAGGCTCGCATAAGTATCACCATTCACAATGAATACAGCATACTAACGCATATCTTTCTCTTTTCGGAACACAGCAGGACGAAGGGTCTGAGGCCTACATTCCCAGGAGAGAAGATCGCAATGATACCGAAGAAAGAAGAACTAAGGCGGAGTTTACCACACTACTTCAAATTTTAGTGAATGATTGAGATGCAAACATCTTAAGATGGTCTATTAATGCGTAGACGTAACACGTTCATGGCTCACGAATGCTCTTTGTAAATGGGGAAATGAACGAACAAATGATAACAATATAGGCTTTTGTTTATTTAATAAGATAGGAATCTTTGCTTTGACAACTTGAAATTTAACAACAAATTTGCTTTTTAATCAACATAAAATATAAAAAATTCAAGTTTTGTTAACTAAATGAACACTTTTGTTTGATTATGATTAACTTAATCGTCATTGTTGGATAGCCCTTTCTTTGTTAGTTCAACACATTTTCTTCTGTGGATGTGGTTGTCATAAATTGTTGAAATAAACTTATCGCAGTTCCCATTTCTGAAATGTTCATGGAGATGTAAGATGAATAAATCCTACATCTATTCTTGTTTGTAAGTTTTAGAAGTTCTGAGACATAATGTTGATATATCAGCGTTGCGGAGCGGCGACCATTTTACAACTTATAAACTTAATACCACAGCAAACGTACCAGAAAGTGCAATAAACGAAAGCCAAATGAAGTAGCTAATCTTTTGGATGGGAAACTCGACATTAATTCTATGTAAATCGAGTCGATTCTATTGAGATGGCAAATTTTCCGCTTAAACTGTTCCGAATTCGTCTCCACTTAGTTATCTGAAACTACATTTAAAGTTATACACTTGATTGTGACATTTCCATATTTCAAACGGAACACGCCGGAGGCAAGCATCAGCTCGTACGGGAATGAAGTAAAACCGCCGCCTGGTAAATATTGATGGAAATAAGGAAGTGTACTGAATTTTACCCCGGAGTAATATCCTGAATTCTAGAACAACTTTATCTTGTTCGCCCGCTCGACTTCTGATCCGGAATTTTCCGGATTTTTCTTTTGTTATTATATTTGGTGAGGGAGTTTATTTGTAACAGATGCGGACGTTTCCCTTCGCTGCATTTCCGATGATTATTCTCGTGGAACTTACGACAGGAGGAGGAAGAAGACGAAGGAAGAAGGAGGAAAAGGAGCGGGAGGCCATCCGGTTTTCTTCAAATAAAACGTGCCTCGCGGTGGAATAAATATGACCGCAAAATAACATTCTTCCCTTAAGAATCAATCAATAGATGTTTGAGATAAAGTAATATCTTCCGTTTTCTTAACTCGTAAGTTAATGTATAACTTCGGTTTAACTATCAAAGTTAAATACGTGAACTTGTACAATAGCGGCATTAAGAATATTAAAAAATTATTAATTGAACAGCTTCTTAGTCATTTAATATATAAGCCGAGAAGTAACACTATAAAAAATTATTACGAAAAGAATTAATTTGAGGTGTGTATATGTGAATATGTGTGTATATATTAGAAATATTAAGTAAGAAGTGTTAAATAAAAATAAAAATGAAAATTACATAAAGCTGCGCATTGAATCGGATAACACTAGGGAAGCATATAAAGGCCTCGATAAGCCGAAGGGAAGAAACCAATACTTCTTTCGTTCATTCAAATCCCTCCAGGACAAAGTCAAAGACTCGCCAGAGACAGTAAAGTTAATGTTGTGCTTAAAGGGGATCTTGGAAAATTGGCAAGCTTATTGCTAGGTCATTCACTCCTTGAATATCACATCTACAAACTAAGGAAAGCTGAAGATTAGTTCTATCGTCTATGCCAAGGGATTTCAGGACGACAAAGCTCACACAAACGATATCAATAATCTTAATACTTACTGGATTGACGGAAGAAGATTCTCAAGTTAAAGAGTCAAAAGTCTCTTCCGATTTTGAGGCACATGAAGGTGTCACTGTTATAATTGGCTCTTTATCTTTGGTGGTGATTACAGTACTAGGAAAAATTAGGAAAAAGAATCAAGTTATCTAAATACATGATGTGTTACATATCACCGATTCATGAATTTTGATTTACGAAAATATTTCGATGCATACAAGATGTTCAGCTTCTTCGGCGCATATTTTATGCGCCTCTGCCAATCAAGAGAAAGCAATAGCATAAGTATGAGAGACTGACATACATATTCGAATAAAAATAATCAATTTTGACTGCTATCAATGAGTATATTTTAATACATCGAGCATCTTTTTTGGACATCCTTTATACGATTGGTTTTGCAGCAACATGGTCGAGATTTTAATCTAATTTTACCATGAAATTTGTAATTCTTTATGGTTATACCGTTACGTTAAATTCACTTGGGACAAGCTAAATAAATTTTCCTACAGTAGAAATTGACTCTAACAAAGGCATTTGAACAGCTGCTATTTTTAATTGAACTAAGTAAGAAACTATAATGAGCTTTAACCTCATCGGGTAATTACCCGTTTAGGAGATCGCGGATTGTTCGGCACACAATCCTTTACGTTCGTAATTAAAGAAGTAACTAATGGAAGCTGTCACTTGACTTCTTCAGCCATTAATTGGATGCGTTAAGCAAGTAATGTGAATGAGATTCTTGTAAAAATGTTTAAATTATTTCTGCTTCGATCATCGGCGATCAAAAAAAGAATTTTTTCAATTGATAAGAATATTAACTAATAAATTTATAATACACCTGCCACTAACATCGGTTGCTGCATCAATAATAGCGTGGAGAAGCACATCATTGCTGATGCGATTTTTCTTTAAGCGCTATTTCTGTTGCAAAAGCTTCTATCGATAGATTAAGATCCTCCTGATTACATGAATTTGACGAGGGTGCCTGTTTCCTTATTTTCTCGCACCTTGTTTTATGTTCCCCGCTGAAGAACTAATATTCCAACTACCTTATTTAGCTTTAGAAAAGGTTATAATAAATCAATATCGGTGTTGATTTTTATCAAAAAAAGTAACCAAGCAAATCTTATGTGTGAATATACTTGCAAAGCTTGGAGAATCGTTAAATCGAAAATACGAAGGAAATAGCCCTCACCCAACAACTGGCAGTTTAATTTTAATTAGTAATTCTAGTAGTATAAGCTTTTAAGGTCAAAGACAGGCAATGTTGCCTTATCGGCATTATTACCATAATTTTTAAAAGAGAACATTAGTGAAGATAGGTATTTTTTACATGCATATAATTTTATGTCCGCAAATAAAGACTATATTCGTATATACATCCTATATATAGTTAAAAATGATAGTGTGGCTAAATGGATGCACACGAAAGCCGTCCCTTTATTAAGGCAGATTTTAGCGTCTTAGAAAGCGATGGAACGTATATTTCGTATGCATTTCGTGCCTCGCGAGGAGATTGCGGACACCTAGATGGAATAAAGTTTAAAATTGCAGCACATAACATTGAGCGAGAACTAGGGCGTTTAAAGTTTCGATCGCAAGATGAATATTAAATTTGAGATGTGAGCCCGAGACGTATACATGGATATACAGATTTTCAGGGATTTGAGGTTTTACAGGAAAGCCAGAGCTACTGTTAGCTTTTTTTTGCTTACATTGTCTATAAGCGGATCAATTAATATAGGTAGTTACAAAATTCCTGATTAATAGATTTGGCTAAAGCATAAAGAAACATTTTCTATGCGCAGGATAGCACCGAAACAGTTTTTTTGAAACGAAATCGTTTTCAGTCGATGATACTTAATAAACTAACTTATGCAACTTTGTTGAGACATGTGCTTGTATAGTGGTATAACTGAAGGGGCTTAAACGCGAATTATGGTGAAGGTCACGAAACTTAGTCGATAAACGTAGATCTAAACATCGGAAGCATGTAACATACGTCTTAACTACTTACAATATACGTCCGTATTTTATTAAGTATCAATAAAGTATTCGAACTAAGACAGAATATAGCTAAGCTATACGTAGACAAGAGGCTTTTGTTGTGTTCATTGCAGAAGATATCACTCCTTTGTTGTTTGAGATTTGATTTGTACCTTTTATTTAGGCTTTCTTTGGTTTTCAACGTCTTTTTCTTTATTTATTTATTTAATTCTCGTATATCTTTTGCTGAAAGTTTTTTTCAGAACTGCAATAAAGTAAGTCGTTTAGTTTGTGATAAATTTTCAGGTGTTAAACAAGTGATTAAAACATCTTTTGTAGGTTCCAATTTAAGTGTAACTTCTTCAAAAAAAAATTACGTTTGTCTCTTCGTGATTGTTTTTTATTCTGCAGTCATTCGTCAAGGCTTCTGATGTAGGTACTGTATTAGTGTCATCATTAAAGTATCTCTATAATAAAAAAGGTCTAAGGATACTGCCTTGGAGTATACCTGTGCATGTATAGAAAAATTTATTATAACAACCCTTAAATAAATTTAATACATTTAAACGTATGCACTAGCCGAGATTTCCACGTCCAACAATGTAAAATGCTATTGTTATTGTCCACTATACAAAATTATAAAAAAAAAACCTTAAAAACGAGGATAAAGGATGAAGCCGAATGCTCCCATAACGCCCGCCAGACCGCTACCAATTAGAAAGTACACCGTTAAGTCTAACATGAACATCTTGTTAATGTATTCATCCTCCAGTTTCCTGACCAGTAGGTCCGGTAAATCGAAGCATTCTTCGATCCATAAAAAGGGAAGCATTGCCGGTGTAATATTCTGTGCGGCGATAATGTTTTCTATATTCCTTAGTACGATGTTGAATTGCATCCGCTTACGACCTTGAAGGGGTGTTCCCGTCGTAGGTTCAATAATTAAAGAGCTAACGTGCTTCTCTTCGTCCGGCGAAAGGCCTTCAACGGTGTTACGATAAGATTCATCGGCCCACAACATGTGCGGGAAGGAGATCACTATAGGCGCTTTGAGACAATTGTACATGTCGCAAAATCCCGTTGGAAAGCAGTTCAACTGGCCTTTGAGATCGCGCGTCTTGCCGATGCAATAGCAAGAGTAGTTGCCATCGTTTCGCATGTTTTCCGGGCCCATTATAGCTTTTATCCCTGGGACTCCCTTGTACACTACTTCCTCGACAGCTGTTAATGTGACCGTTCGACAGATGTCAGAATTAAAAACTACGAACCGGCTCGATATGTTATTGAAGGGCGCGTAAATCGCCGAATCGGTTCCATGGATGCGATTACATGTTGAATCTTTTCCTCCGCCCCATATATCTAGGTAAGACTTACCGTTCCAACTTACTATATTGGCCAAGGTTCTGATATTCTTTTTCCCCGCCGATATTTGATAGCGGCCGTCCGAATTTTTGTGTTTGTGGTTGAACATAGAAAATCGAATTTTCTCTTTGCTTATTACCAACGTTGGGTTAGCCTCCGCTACGTTCTTTACTTGCTGGCAAAACATCTTCACGGCGAATTTCGTCGCCGTGTTTAGAAGCATGTCCAAAATACCCTTCCCTGTCTTATTCGTCTGACTGTCTACGCAAAATTCGTATCCTTTGAAGAAAAAATCTTTGATGGAAATATTGACGAATATTCCTCCGTGATGAAAGGCTTGCGACCAGAGTAAGTTAATACCAACTTGTTCAACTTCTGCGGGTAACTCTCCCTGTTCCTCATTTTGAAAAACGCCTTGTAAGGGCAAATTTATTATGGTTATATTGCACGACTCGTCAGCGATGCTCTTTTCCCTTATGAATTCCATTTCCGTGTATTGGTTGTAGTACAGCGTATCGTCATCTTCCCTATACTTAATGCTCTCTTTGTGAAAGTGTTCGTGGTAGACGAAGGGACCTACTTCCTGTACAATCGGTTTAGCTCCGTAATTGACAATATCATCTGAATTCGTTACGTTAAATACGTACACTTTAAATTCCATTGGGACCGGTATCTCCTGCCATCTCTCGTACTGTTCGGTTCCTTTCTCCAACATCGACGCCCTGCTCACTTCCAGGACAATGAAATCTTTTATAAATTGCGAAAATCCCAGGAAAAATCCCAACCCAACAAAACCCGTACACGCGATACCGGCGACACCGACAAGGATGAATGGAATCGAGAGGTGAATCATTTCGCTACGCTGGCATTGTAAACATTTACATAAATTTATATATTACAGAAGTAATTTAGAGAAGTTGGGGACATGCGATATTGTCATTATGACGTTACGGACGAAATATAATCAATGAGGATACAAGCTGTCAAGGATTTTGAACGATGGAAATCGGCGAAGATGAACGTTTCCATCTTCGCCGATGCCGTTGCATCTTCTAGTAGTGACTGGTACTAACCATGTACCTAAGTCTGCACTTTTTCTTAATTGCAAGTTGCGACAATTCAACTTCTATATGTAGCTTATTCGATATTATGGAGAAAAGTAACGTTTTTTTTAAATGTGTTGACGGCCCAACGGGGTGTATAAGCTTTCTTCAAGCTTGTCGGGATAACCTCGGGACACATTAGAGAAAATTTTAGAAATAGTAATGAGGAAAGGGTGCTAGTCTTCTACATGATGCATGTCTTGTTTTTATTATTAATTATTACTTTTTATCATTAATTATTACTAATACGTCCTTCCAACGGCCTTTATCCTGTCTAGTAATATGTCACGAAACCGAATGAATACGAGGCTGTCTAGTCTCCGCTAATTTCATGAAGCGCTTCTCTGCACGCTTAATTAGTACAAAGAACCAGTAGAAAGGACGTGCTAGACACAAGTATTGAAACTAAAAATGACTAGCGGAAACAAAAAATATGATTCTAAAAGATATATGAGTTTCAGCCAATCCTTAGTTGCACCTTCAATACTAACTCATACCAGATATTCGTCTTCTACATTTTTTCTCGAAAAGAACGTGCAATTTTTGGTGATATCGGCAGAAAACACGAGCTTGTTTTGACCGGGCGCGCCAAAACAAGTTCTTGCAAGTGCTATCGCCGTAATTCGCGAACCAGATCTATTTACGCATTCGATTTCTTTTTTTCGGGTTTCGGGTGGTGGGGCCGATATTCTAAATGTTATATTACGTTAGCAAAAGCATGTCACGATTAAACATAGTAATTGATCAATTGTATCATTAAGGGGATTCTTAAAGCAAATATAAATGGTGCTTCGTTGAATTTGTATATATTTTGCTTAATAGGGCACTAACACATATTTTATCTTCTTAGGTACTACAACGTGTAAAACTTTAAGTAAATAATAAAGTAGGTGCAATATAGTTTCTTAATGTCTATAATTTTACTCAAAAAACTTCACCATTACTTATTTCTGCTTCTTAAACATATCTTTTACTTGTTTTTTCCACTGCTCCCTTGTCGATTTATCTAATAATACAACGAAGACGCACAGAATTAATGCCTGAGATGGAATTATAAGATGAATAAAGAAGAGACCGGCGATAAACAGCCATGACCATGGGGAGAGCAATGCGAAGACGAAGATCCAGGTGATTCCCATCAGAAACGGCAGGAAAATCGTAGCTCGAATCGTCAGTTTTCTATCTCTCGGTGAAGATGCGCCGCCTTCATTCGACCATATGTTTATCATTACAAAAATGTAAACAATTAGATTAATGACAACGATCACTCCAACTGGAACTAGTACAAAGACCACGAAGATCTCGGTATTTTTATAGCACAAGTTGCATTTTAGACAATCGGAGTAAAATATGAGCGAGGACGTAACGACTATGCCCGGCAGCAACCATCCAACAGCTAGAGCCTTTACGACTCCCAATGTTTTCGAATTAAAAACTTTGATAAACCGCAAATATTGCTTGTATCCGATTAAGGACATCCAAAAGAATTGACTAAGAATGAAGTAGTAGAATGTGAAAAATCCCGCTTGGCTGATCTCCTCAATTTGAGCTTCGGCAATGAACAGTACGATCTGAAATGTTAACGTTATCATCAACTGGATCGTGTAGAATCTAGTTTTGCGCCAGTTCTTCAGCACGAGAGCCGTAATAAACAAAATCGCGATCCCTACCAGAGATAAAGCGGAACCAAGCATCCTGAAGAACTCCAACAGCCAGGAGTATTTATTGTATATTTCTTCCGTTTCCGTTTTACCTTCAGCGTTATTAACGGACATTGATAGCATGGACAATAGATCGATCTTCTTGTCGGTTGTTCTGCTTGGTATGTCTACGGAGTCTTTAAATTTCAGTAATTCGATAGCCTTGGAGGTTTCGCAATAGTTACCAGTATTATTTTCAATCACACGTACGCTTGTTACAAAATCCACTGAAGTGTTGAACCAGTACCCTTCGCCCGTATAATAATTTAACATCCAATTATCTTCATTTCCTATTGCTCTTAGAAATATCCGAAATTCGATCTCATACGTGGAATGGATAACAAGAATTCTGCTTTTAGTTTTTATTGTGTCATTTTCATTGTATAAATCTGGATGCATAATGAAGTATGAAAACTCGTCATAGTTACGTGCCGATTCGTTATTAATAGCGTAGAAAATAACTTCAACTGATTGATCGGAGGCTTGCATATCGGTTGCGTTGTCTTTAGTTAAAGGTTTCACCTCGTATTGTTTGAATGAACCACTGCCGCGTTTATAAAGCACTGCGCCAACAATAGGACTCGCTGAGGGAACCCGTTCGTAAATGTAATTCCCATATTTTTTGCGTATATGCGGCGGAAGTCCTGAATATTGCATTCTGTCAATCCAAAAATATAACGTGTCAATTACGTCCGTTGCCTTTGCAAGTTTCACAGATGGCTCTCTGAAAAGTCCTAGCGCTGTGTTTAGTAAAGGAAAAAGTACATCGCCGTAGATGTTAATCGTGGCATACCGAGGAGAAGTAAGAAAGTGGTTTAAGCTATTAGCGATGCACCGGAAGATATAGAACATCATTCTCTTGTCGATGGTCGCCAGATTTGTCGAATTTAACGCGGTCAGCGTATCGCTGATGTCGTACTTATAACATTGCGTAGCAGCTTTGTAAACTTGCTCCGTATGTGCAGAGATGCTGTAGTTATATACGCACTCTAGATCCATTGACTTGTCGATTCTCCAAGAACCGATTCCACGATGGCAATAAAGGAATGGTATTTCTGCCTTTCCATTAACGCAGAAACTTTCCGGGTAAGCGCGAACGCGCATTGGCGTTTGCGGGAAATGAGTTTTACCGATGGGAAACCTTAGACAAAACCTGGTCCTAGCGGATTCAAAAAAACTTGTTCTATTTCTTATCCTGGCGAAATAAGTAGTCGTCGATAACATACATTTGTTACGAGGCGGGTTAGCCGAATCGAAGTACTTATTTCCATGTTCGTACGCAAGTGTACCGTCCTCATAGAGTACCTGCAATATGGACAGCTCATTTCTCTTGCAAAATCCTGGAATTCTAATACCCACTATGTCGTACATATTTGTTTTAAACAGTCTCACAAGGAAACTGCTTTCTTCCATGATTGTTAACACGATAAATAGATGCTGTATGTTTAATTCTGACTCCGCAGTAAGGTTCTTAATAAAACCGTCCGGCACGTAAATCGCTATCTTTAAATCGTTTTTATTTATAGAATCTAGTGTCAAATTAGACGGTATTTTCTCTATATAACCGCCAGACGTTAAATTGTTACCTTTGTACCAAGCTATACCGCTGAAATTGTTTTGAAAAGGATACCAAGTGATGATCGCTAAATTTGGCGTGGCTACCGTAAAACTACTGTTACTACCGGCGATTATTTCGTTGAATCTCCAATATGCGTAACGAAATATATGGTAATAGCTACGTGCTTTCATAAATCCGCCAACAATGTGAGCAGCTATGTCGATATGAGTTTTGATTATGTCAGCAGGCATTAAACAAAAACACAACGCCGAGTAAAACCAGTCCGTTTGTTCGAAATGGTTGACATTTCGTAAAAACCTGGTTAATTTCGCGATATCAACATTCCATTTATTGTTTTGCAGTGAGTCGAAGCAACGTTGAGCAGATACCCAATTCGGATAATCGTAATATATGCAGGTGCTTGCTTCGTTGTACAACATGGTAGAGTCGACTTTCACCTCTTCGTCGGAGATGGAGTGTATGACGTCGTGCTGGCTGGAGTTTCCTTTCACGGTCTCTACCTACAATGAAATAAAGAAACACTTCATCTTTTCGGGTATTTGGAAGCGAATACGGCAGTGTCGGCGTTAATATTGAACAAGCTGGCCAACAGGAAGGATAAGATAATAACATAGGGTCAGGATTAAGATATAAAAGAAGGCAAGATATTTGAGGCTGTAAATGCTATTAACTCCGCAAACGGAACAATAACGCAAAGCTTTGAGAGTAGTCTTGAAAATTCCAAACTTTGTCATGTTTGTCTTTAACTGCTTTTTCTGTTTTTGATTGATACCATTTCGATCTTTGGACGTTTGTGAACGAGCAGATAGCAACAATTGACTCGAAAGAAGCAATTAATTAATTTTTTAAGTAATACCATTTATATTTGTTTGTTTTTTCTTTGTTAATGATATCTTTTAAGGATGTGAATACGGCCGGTGTGACGAAGATTCTTCCGGAAAGTTGATCCGTGGTCCGGGAAAATTTCGTTTCGGTTAGTTTGAACATCGATAGTCGTTGGTCCCGTGCCCATCTTGCTCTTGATGTAAGGTCAGAGAATTTAATTTTCGAACGAAACTGTGTTAAACGAGCAAGAGAGAAGACGTCGGTACGTAATAGGAGTGGGTAGCAATATCCTCTCTCTTGTTCGCATCACTACATTTCGTTTGGAAATTTATTTCCTGACGTGGGACTGTACGTGAGGCTAACGTGTTTCATGAAACCAGGTGCCAGATCTTATTGGTATTCGTTTCGTTGAAATTTACGGGATGCTTATGGCATGCTCTGCTTGTAAGCGGGAAATCACGGATAAACCCTCGATCCTCGTGGAATTTTTACGTAATTCCCGTCATGGAGAGCGTATTCGGCCGCCGTTGTCTTTTCTGTTTGATCAAGATAGCAATTTCTTTAACCTAGTATTGTTGGCTTTTATAGTGTAACTCACAGGACCAATGTACCTTACGTAATTCCGTTGATGTTACGGGATCCCTTTGGTATGAAATGATATGAAATACCGCTTCAGAATGTTGCCATGAATGCTAAGGATGACATGAATCCATGGTGCAACCAAAAAAATTGACATGCTGGATTACTTCAGCTGAATACAATGGCGATTAGTAATGTTTTGGATGTTCATTGTTTGTGTGATGCGATATTCACGTACTATTCTTCTGGTAAATGCAAAGAATTTAGTGAGAGACGGCTGTCGAGTTGCATGCAAACACCGCTCTACCTAAATCTCACTAAGGTCCCAGGTAACACTCACATTCCTTTCAGTGAGAGTATGGAGCCGGCGTTAATATTCATAATTTCAGGAAATAACATTCGATACAAAAGTTCGCTAATACTCCTCTTTCGATTGTCTCCCCGCGTAACTTTTTTAAATGGGAACATGTAAATTTGAATTTGCTATTCCATCGAGCATTTTTGCCTCTTTTCGATAATAATATTTTTCAATAACTTCTTTACAAGAAAGCCATTTATATAGTACTTACATTATAACTTCTGCACTGTATGCCATAAGGAGAATTCGATCAATTAGCAATAAAGAAGCAGCAGTAGTAGCATATCACGCGCTTTTTTACTCTCAAACACATTTTTGTCTTACAGAAAAGAGCTTTGCGTGCGATCGAACAAGTAACGCAAACAACACACTGTAGACGGCTCTTTATAAAAAACGAGATTGTCTCTTCCATCGGCATATATATCTGTAAACAGCTAGTTTACGCAAGACTGCACCTTTCATCCCTAAAGAGAAAGGAAAACGGCATGTGTCTCCAACTGCGATCTAAATAACAGGTTTTTCTTCTTTACCACAATCGCAATGAAGCTAAACATTTAGAACTGTTGAGCACACTCCCATCTAAGCGAAATAGAACATCTACAGGTGCCGGATCAGCAAAACTATTGGGAGCATTCTTGGACAGTAGATTAACCTGGGGAGCTGAAATTGATGCTTTCCTCTACACTGCATGCCATACGGAGAATTCGATCAATTAGCAATAAAGAAGCAGCAGTACTAGCATATCACGCACTTTTCCACTCTCTGATGGGATACAGCATTCAATTATGGGGCGATATGATATATCTTTGTCTTACAGAAAAGAGCTTTGCGTGCGATCGAACAAGTAACGCAAACAACGCACTGTAGACGGCTCTTTATAAAAAAACGAGATTGTCTCTTCCATCGGCATATATATCTGTAAACAGCTAGTTTATGCTTATCTGTAAATGCTGTTTATATTAAGATATAAACAAGAAGATATTGTTTAGAAAACTGTTTCTATGCGGTGGCGGAATTCCTAGAAAACATCAAATCAGTCAGAGGCACTTGACATAATATTACCACCATGATGGATCGACATACATCAGAGAAGCACACATACATAAGCAAACACGCATATTCACGCAAAGACACACACATGCAAATCTTGTTTTGACGTTACCACTATATATGTATGTTGTATATAGCTGGTAAAATAAAGCTTATTGTTATTATTTATTATTATTACATTGCAGATGGTACAAATTATCGATCATTACAAAAAAAAAAATAAAAAATAGGAATGAAATCTTTACGTGGGTTTTTGTAAGTCTGTTTGAAAAGAAACTCTATTTTCTCTCTCTAGATCTTTTTGTTTTAGTTTTCGGAAATTTGTTTTCCTTTGCTTTTGTTTACATTTACATTTTATCTACATACTTTTCATATAATATAGTTCATTGTTCCTATTCATAGTCACTTCCACTCTCTTGTGTATATTTTTTTTAACGATATTACTTTAAAAGCAAGGTTGTTAACTTGGCTTTAACTTATGATTGTGTACATGCATACCTCTTTCATTCACTATCATAAAATTTGTACAGTCAATGGATTAGTAGATCGTTGCGCCATGCATTTGCATTGGTTTCATGAAACATTACAAATTACATAACATTATTACGTCCCCAACAATAAACCTTGCAAAAATAACAAAATAAAATTCACGAACAAAACACTTGCTATATATAAAGCTAATTGCAACAATTTCGAAGAAATATACATTGGACAAATTCAACAACACTTAAACTTAACCAACATCATTTCTTTGATTTTGAAAATTAATTATGATAATTAATTAATGATGATAAAAAAGGATACTAAAGCAAATGTTTAACAATCAAAAATAAAAATTCAGAAAACAATAGGGAGGCCATATTAGAATAAATAATTGCTTGCGTCTTACTACCAATAGCATAATACGCTTATACATCCAAATAATCCACTCTCATCTTCTGCACTTACAAATGAATGAAAGAGATGCATCTGCAAAGTAAAAGATAAAGAGAGCATAATAGAAAATATAACGACATATAAAGAAGAAAAATCTCTTCGAGAGTAACACTTTAATGTTAAACAATACGCGAAATTCTCAGAATTAAAGGAAAAACATAATTAGTGAGAAGACCGCTTTTTCTGGCATCGCGAACAAAGCAACGAACAAGCAACGCATATTTTGAAGACACGACGTCCAATTAGAGAAAAATGTACGTTTACACAAGAAAAGGAAGAGGATAAGAACAATAAACCACGTATTACATGAACAGAAAAATAAATATTAATGTAATTCAATATAAATAAAAGAGGAGGAAAACAAAATTGAAATAGCAAAAACAAAAGGAATATCTTTGCAGGAGGCTTGAAGGTATAAATGACAATGAAATCTCGCCAAATACGAGCAGTGAAATACACAAAGCACAAAATAAAGAGTTTCTCTTTAAACGGACCTATATGCCTAAATAAAAAATCTAATTCCTGATTTATTTTTAACCATAATATTATGGCAAATAATTTTGACTATGCAGTACTTATCAAACACTCTAACCCGCGTTTTCTTGTAAAAATACTTGTAATTGTAAAGAGACAATAATACTCTCGTCAGTGGGGCTGAACTTAAAAGTAAGTGAAGGAAAATTCAAGTAACCTTAAATAAAAAAAAAAAAAAACAGATTTAAAAAAATTACTAAAATGAATATTAGCAGCGATTAATGGCCATCTTCATTCTTTTCACTAAGCTCCTGTATTTTATTTTACCTTGATAATCTTCAAACGGAGGCGTTGTTAAAACAGACAAACTCATACTATTTCCCATAAGAATTACGTGACACCTATTAATGTGTAAGCCCCATAGAAAAGCAGATACTTACCCTGATTTGTGGTAGAAGAATGTATCTCAGTTATTAAGGGTAATAGCCGCGAACGGTAGCGTACGTTCTTGCAAGCGGCAAGTGCAGTTTACGTCTTATTTTAAAGTAAAGTGCATTATGCAACGTTAAAAGCTAAGATGATAGTGGCGTCAAATAACCCTCTAAATGATGCACTTACTTCTCGATGCGACGATGCCGCTAGTAAGCATGATAGAAAGCACAATATCGACAAACTCTTCATATTGACAATAGATATATCATTAGAAATATGTCTGTAATTAAACGCATATCTGAATGCAGCAATTAATTCAAACAACTAACGGATAATGTACAAAATTTGTAAATGGAAGTGTTCCGTAATTAACATCCTTAGGTATATCTAATCAATGGACTAATTAGTTATTTATATCCTGCGCCCGGATATACACTTGAACGTGTTATACTTGGCAATTTCTGTATTTGCTTGACGTTTGCTAATAGGCGTGATAAGAAGTAATCCTATTATGAACGCTGAATTCGAATTCATCGTTGCTCATAAATGTGATGGATGACATTTACTTGCCCGTGTTTAGACGTAGACATTAGTTGAATTAATAATAATTCAATAACTCAATTAAATGTGTTTGGTAGTTCAAGAGAAGAACAATAAATACGGTATAATTAGTTAACTAAGAGTCGACTGATTCAACTAATTAGCTTTAAGAGGTCGTATTTGACGCAATAGGAATCCTCACGACATGAAGATTTAACATCTTCAACTCCCATTTCACATCAGACTTCAGGCAAATTTTCATACACGCACCCATAACGGAAATATACAATTACAACTACACGGTTTTAACCTATACTGACGGAGCAATTTCGCGATACAAAAGCTAGGCTTCACAGGCCCTTTTTCTCGTCGACGAACTCCACGCCTTTGACACACCATATTAGGTCTAATGTACCCGAGGAAATTTGCGTAAAAACATCGCGGCCTTTACTCATCTTCAAAATGAGTGTTTACTTCCGTCTGTTAAATCGATCATTAATTTGACCTTTTCACTGCTGTCTTATAGGTTTATCTACTAGGTACGACAAAAGCATACAGGATTACTGCCTAGGGTGGATCTATAAGACGTAGAAAGAAGAGGCCAGCAACAAATAGCGGACCATCGTGGGGAAAGCAATACGAAGACGAAAATCCACGTAATGCTCATCAAAAACGATAGCAAAATCGAAGCTTGAAACTTCAACTTTTTATCACTGGATAAAGATTCGTCAATACTACAACTTTTTGTTCATTTTGGACAAAGTCGTTGCTTCATTAGGTAGGTGTAAGCCATACTAGCTGAGTTTACACAATTTAAGCACAAGATTATTCGATCTTAAATATATTGCTTGGGTACTTATATTCTGAGATGACAATATCTAAACGTTTAATAGAAAGATCAGTATCGCTAATTTGTCCCGTAATAACATATGTATTCTATGGGAAATGTATTTTAAACTTCATTCCGATTAAATAATTAATTTAATGAAAATAGATTAATACCCAAATTGGAAATATTGCTAATTAACTGATTAGACGAAATGACCGGAAAACGTATGTATGCACGTAAATATTTGCAAAAATAATTTAATCAACACCAATGTTGCCACAGAATAAATTGTATTTTCTTTATAACATTTATTGTTAATTGATTTGCTATATTTTACACACAAATGAAGGTAGGTTGCGTACTGTTGTACGGCCGGGTGATCAATTGCAACTGAGTCACCCTTTCCCTTAAAATTAAATGCAAATGTACAAGCAGTTTCTATCTTACCTTAATATAGAGAACCTTCAACGCCGATTCTTAAAGTACTTTGTGTTGTCTTTGTGTCTAAAGTGTTTGATAACGACGGTGTTTATCCTCCTAGAGCACATGTAGGCAACAACCGGCCCGCGCGCCGCATCTGGTAAATTTGATCCGGCCCGCGAAACATTTCAAAAAACCCAATTAAAAATAAAAATATTGCACTCACTCCAAAAGAAGGAAGATCAATTGATAAGGGGGGTTGTCACTTGCTTTTGCGGAATCAAGCGAGCGAGCAAGCCGAGTGGTGGCGATCATTAAAGAGTGAGGCGGCCTTTGATGCAACAAAAGATTGTTGCTTCTCAATTGATCATTCCTTCATTTTGCCTATATAAGCGGGTGGATGGCCCGAACTTTAGTTCTGTTCTATTTGAGCTATCGAGATGATAACCGAGAGATAAGCGATATCCTAGCGAACTGCTAGTGCCGTCAGTTTGCTTTGTGACTTTGTGTGCATCTTGAGTGCTTACTAATTATATTTTGTTATTAAGTTTATCGAACGAAAATGATGGAAAGAAACTGGCGAAAAGAAATGAAAAATAGATGCAGAGGGTCGCCAGTTTCCAGAAAGATTAGCTGAAAAATTCATTTTTGCTTGCGCAATGAATGGTAAGCGCAATAGTAAGCCTATTTGTTTGCTGTGTAATAAATCCATTTCAGTGATGAAAGAATTCAATATAAAGAGGCATTACTCAACTAAGCATCCTATGCTGCACTCAATGGCAGTACAAATAAGAAAAGGCAAAATCTAGACGCTTACCGCAAATTTGGAAAAACAGCAGCAAATGTTCCATAAACGAACACAATGAAGACGTCACGTATTATTGTGAAGCAGAGAAGAAGATGGCTAAGCAGAGGCAAAATGCTGAAACGGTTTTACGAGCTTACAAATGAGATAAATAGCAGATTTTATGCAAATAAAAGATAAACCACTATCTGAATTGAGTGACCCAAAATGGATACGTGACTTCAGCATTTCTGGTCGACCTTACAGGCCATTTGAATGATTTAAATTTGAAACTTCAAAAATAAGGACAATTAGTAAATGATTTGTACAGCCATTAGAAAGCGTTTCAGAACAAAATCCGCTTGTGGGAGGCACAGATGCTGTCTGGTAACGGTTACCATTTCACCGCGCTCTCTGCGTATGAAAATACTGCTTATGCTCAATATGCTGAAGAACTCAAGTTACTTCCGGAGCAATTTTCGAACAGATTTAGTGATTTTAAAAGCATGGAAGTTAGTTTCAATTTATCTGCTACTCCAACAAAAAGTAACGTACAAAATGCTTCAATACACTTGCAAATGGAGTTGATCGAGCTTCAAGAAAACTCACTCCTAAAATCTAAATTTGAAGACGTGGAGTTGTGCGATTTCTACAAAAAATACCTCGAAGAAGACCATTTTCCGGAGCCGGAGAGAAAATTCGCAAGAAGATTGATTTGTGCGTTTGGCAGTACTTATAAATGCGAACGGTTCTTTCGATGACGAAGGTTAATAAATCAAAACATCGTACAAGGCTGACCGACGATAATTTGGAAAATTCTCTACGTCCTTGTATCGGTGGAATTAATCCAAGCATCGATGGATTAGTTCCCTAAATTCAAGCTGAAGCGTCTCATTGATTTCGTTGTCGCTATTTAACTTGCGTTGTTTGTAATAATTCCAAATTTCACGGTTTAATTATAATGTTGTACCTATTTTTTTCATTTCATTTTCTTATTTTAATAAATTGCCTTATAATAACATTGTCGTATTATTGTGTGTACGTCTGATATCTATCGCTAAAAATTATGAACACTACTTTAAAATGCTCTACTTTTAAACGCTGGCCGCGAACGTATTTACACACTAAAGCTTAGTCCACAACATGTCAAAGGTTGCCCATACTTGTCCTCGAGGATATGATCACCTTGCACTGCTTACTTGATTTAACTTTGTTTCATTCTCTAGTAGGCGTAATATAACAAATGTTAAATTTTTATACAATTTACTTAATAATATCGATTGTCCACGGCTTTTAGGTAGAATAAAATTCTATATCGCGATGGCCTACGCGAAATTATCTTACGTCCTATCTTCCTTCTGGCAAAACAAATATTCTATTTAAGTCGCCTGTAGTGACTATGTGTAGCTGCTTCAATGTTGTAGGTCAGTTGTTTTTTATTCAATACATGTAATTGCTGACCTTTTGTAGAATAACTGTTCAAGTAGTTAGTTACAGATATCTGTCTATACATATCTACATTTTTTTTCTTGTATTTACGTTTTTTTTTTTCTTATTAACCTTTTTATTAAATTTCTTTTGTACTTTTCCTGCACTTGGGTGTATCCTGTTGGGAAATAAATCGTATTATTATTATTAGTACTAACGATCTGACATTGTGCAGCCAACTCAAATAAAATAAATTAACAAGTAACTTGAACAACCAATAAAATTTAATATGCAGAAAATATCACATCCTCACTATTACATATTTGGTGGAAATTGAGATAGAACTTGTAAAGATACTAAGAATATGGACTCAGTCTCAAGAAGACGAGTTTTTAGTCGTGTGTGTCAGTATAAGAGGCAAGGCTGTAACTTTTTCTAAATTCATATTTAAAAGACCTAGATGACCACAACTATCTACATATCTCAGTATAATTTTAAAAAATACTTACTGGGTGGAAATCGATACACATATAGTATGATGGCTGTTTAATCCAAGGTATCAACTAATAATTTCAATAATGTAGGTACGAAAAAAAAACTTTATTTGATTTACAGCTTCCATTGTCATTTACGTTTGACTTTATCTATTTTAATATTTTCGTAAAATTCACCAAAACGATCACTCTTACAACATTTTATAACAATATTGGATAGGTGCGATATCATTTCCCAATCTCTCGGCAAACGTCCTTCCATTATACATCCATTCGTCGAGTTTGACGTTCCCCGCAACGTTCATTTTGAGCTTTCGTCCTATTTTCTGCGATACACGTGACGTGAATATAGCGCTCACAAATTTCGGAGACGGTTTTAAATCTAGCGCTACCTCAGTAATGGATTGTTTAACGTTCTCGCCGGAAAATAAAGTTTGCGCCAGCATTTCAGTTGCCCTGCAGAGGTTGTACGCGATCGACTTTCCCCTATGACTAGATAGAACGCCGAGGAACATTATTTCGAGATAGCAATCAGCTCGGCAATATTCGAACATGTCTATCACTAGGTCGGTGCCTTTCATGAAAGATAAGAAGGCTTTTGAGGCTTCACTTGTGCATCTGTCGGAGTATGTTTCGTAATATTCGATATCGGGAAGATTTTTAACCTGGAATGGGAAAAAGTCGGTAAGAAATGAGAGCCAAGTTGATTGTTAGTGTTCTAAACTAAGTGTTCTAATGAAAATTATCTACTTTAAATGGCTTTTAATTGGTTAATTTTAGCCTATTTTCAGGTGAGACTCCAGTTGAAGGGGTTCGTGTTGAAAGTCAGCTTCTTCTTTAACTTAGGTCTTGACGTTTAACAATCTAATGTAAAGAAACAGATGCACAAAGAACTTTTCAATACAATTACAATACAATAACAAATTAACGAAGAGGAATGTGTTAAATAAAGCAGCATACGCGTAATTGCTATTAAAACTATTTATTTTTATATTAAATCTATTTGTTGTAATAAGCTAAAGCCTGTGTTAAAAATATATAACACTAAGATAGCTTAGCTTGTTCATGGTATTGATAGAATAATTCATGGTAAACGTAACAAAAGGATAGGAAAAAGTTTGTCGTTTTGAAAATTGTGGCATTAACTGTGAGGCAACAGCGATAGAAAGTATAGATGAAAAGTACTCTCGAGACCACGCCGACAATGTCGGGTAGGCAGAAACATGTCCGCGTATTAGTGTATCTTTATCTCTCCTTTTGTTGCGTTTGCCGTGAGTTATTCCATCAATACCATGAGGAAAGTAAGCTATCTTAGCGTTATATATTTTTGGTTATTATTTCTAGGCATTTTCTGATATGTTCTATTTATATACACCAAAGTAAGCCTCTCGGAATGTTCATATGTGCGTTTTTCAAAGCGCTAGCAGTGCCACCATCTCGTTATTAATCAGTTCGAGGGATGGTTTGGGGAACAGTATCCGGTTTATATCGCTGCTTCTTGAACAGCAGGCATGCATGTCAAGTTTGTCGTTTTGAAAGTTGTGGCATTAACTGCGAGGCAAAAGCGATAGAAGGTAACTGCGAAGCAAAAGCGATAGAAGGTAGAAATAAAAAGTACTCTCGAAACCACGCTGATAACGTCGGATAGGCATAAATATGTCCGTATGTTAATATATCTTACGGATTCATTTTCTACGGATATTAAGATCACTAGGTTGTTAATATTTCTGCAACTGCTAATTTAATATTAATTACTTTAATTAGATTTATGTTTGTGAGTTCATTTCCTAGCTAAAACAAAAGAAAAACAAAAAATAATCTTATGAAATACATAAGTTCTTCTTCGAAGAAGATGGTAGCTAAGAGATATCTTTAATTTTTGATTTAAATGTTTGCAGTGATAACGATTTTGTTTCTGATCGAGGCATATTACTATAGGGATGGTGATTTTTGTTGACACGCAGCGGCGCAGACCGTATAAGGGCGACCTTTGTTATATATATACATGTATTTTTGCACAAATCAGTGTGCTCCCATTGTTTCCAGTGTGTAATAAAACCAACTATGTACTATAAAAGTGTTGCGTAAATGACAACAAAGTTTGCATGGAATACACGAGATCAAAAAATATATACATCGATATATGTTGTTGTAAAAATAGACAAACTATTCCGGAGGCTCTCTGACTTATTACCGTCCGTCGAAGACAAAACTTCATCCCTACACACTCGGGATGTTCACCGAATGTTCTTGCGGTAGTGTGTACATCGGGGTAACAAAGCGGTCGGTCGGCACGCGTGTGACGGAACACGAGCGTTGTACTAGATCGCTGAGGATACAAACTGAAAATCGGCCACCGAATTTCCCGCTGTCCCGCGTGAAGCCTACTGTTATACCAGAAAAGTTCGAGAAGCTCTCGAGATCTGCATTCCAACAATCTAAACAGAGGCGACGGTTACCCGCTGCGTTGTCCGAATCCGTTAATTAGATTGCGCGAGACGGCACAATCCGTCCACCTACACGATCCTATAACAACCGGACGCCGCGAAACCACGATTATTCTTCGTACAACAGCGAGGCAACATGCAGCAATCCAGAAGAAGCTCCATACAATTGGGAGAGGAACGTCGGCATCCTCACGCAATTACGACGCGGATACGATTCATATTCTTTAAAAGAATACATACATAGATATTCGTCTTTTCCTTAAATTGCGATGCTTCTAATGTGATCTTTATGGTTTACAACGAATAACAGTGCAACATAGGGAAAATGTGAAAAATGATGACCATACCGGATTTTCGTAACAGATTTTATATTCATGTTAAGTGGTTGTGATGTATCACAAACTATTGTGAAGCAAGTAGTCATGTTCGTTTGTTTTTGGAAAAATATGTTCTTACTTGGAAATTGTCGAGCAGGAACCAACTACGAAGGAATTTTCCGCGCGAAATATTACAAGTTAGGATAGTATTAAAAATGAGAAAAGAGAGATAAACGTGGACGAAACAACAAACGCTAACAGAGACAGTGTAAAACATGTTATAGTGCTTACTCTAAACTTTGATGGCATTCGAATTTCGGATTGTCGATTTCAACGAAAACTAAGCATTTATAGACGTACAACTCAATGAACTATTACTACCACGCATTCTTTCAGTGTAGTGATGTACTATTCTAGTAGCATTCAGTAGCACTTGCACTGTTATTGACGTTACAGTAGAAATTGGAATAATATGTTGTAGTAGTACGTATGCTTCTAGTGTATCCAATTTTTCTGCTTCCTTCAATGCATCTACTGCATTTGCCTTTAGTACGACGGCTGTATCGTCATTAGAGAGGATAAAGGCTGGTGGAATTATTCCTTTTTTGCAGCGAATTAAAAGACTCGCGTCTATTCGCCTCATGATAATGGATTCGCGTTGCCTACTGGTGTCCCCGACAAGAAAACACGAGTCTGTCTAGTCGCTGCAAAAAAGTAATAATTTCATCCACCTTTGTCCTCTTTAATCATCAGCGAACATATTGAAATCATCCAAGTCATTTACACAAATTGAATCAAATTTTCAGCTCTGCGGTACTCCATATTTTAAGACGCTTTGGTTATAACTACTCAACAGTTACTATTTATTTTCCATAACTGAGTTAAGCTTTAAATGTCTCTCTAACATTTCCCTATTTTTAAACATTCGTGTTTTTCACTGACGATAGATTTGATGACAAGATTGCCTCTAGTGTGCAAAGTGGAATAATGCATTCAGGAATTGTGGTGCGAACGCAGTGCACATACCTTATCTTGATGAAACGTTACCGTAGTTCACTACATAAACCACTTAAAATTAATTGATTACACTACATTACTTTTTCAATTTTTTCGATCTACTTCGCCTTATCAAACGACAGGTAGATGTGAACATTAAATAGTCTTTTAATAGCAGCACATCCCGTTAAAAAATCAAATTGAGCGAATCTAGTCATCAGAGAGAATTTAAGAATGCGGTCTTTTACTTTAAAAGAATTGATCGCATAACCTTTAAAGTCGAAGGTCTTTAACTCATTTTTACATTTTAATAAGTTAAAAGTTACTTAAGTTACTCGTTTCTATAACACTACTATTAATACCTGCAATTTATTGAATGAAACAGCAACGATCGAACTGCTGGCATTATCGATTGCGATCGTTGATACACCGTCTTCTGCTGCCTTCACGAACAGTTCCTTTAATTCCTCCATCGCAACGGCGTTGTTCTCCAAATCTAAAGCTTTACATACCGTTTCATCTTTAAAAAATGATCTTTTTCCAACTTCTATAGCCTCTTTTAGTCTATCTTTTGTGAGCTGAGTGTACTTAATGTTACCTGAAATTAATTAGTGAATTGTGCGCCATATTTAATTTTCCATGTTATAATTACTAACAAATGAAATAAATACAAATGGTAATTTTAGATAACCCCTAGGATTGCTCACCTTCTTCGAAGACAACCTTTCCCATCGTAGTAAACAATCTGATAGCGAAACTGTTGATGTTCGCAGTAGCGCCGTCATTACTAGACTAAACTCAAATAAGCGTCTAATTTAACCTTGCTTTGTTTAGCCGCAAGTTTACTCGAATTAGCAACAATTTTACGTTCAAGTTACATACATGCATGTTTATAGCCACTTATCTCTAAGTAATTTGCAGACTATTCGGAGACTTAATCTTATCTAACATTTTATTTTATTTATATCCAGTGCGACATTGGCCGCAATTAGTATTCATCGTTTGGATTACTTAATATAAATGGTGAATGTTTATGATGTAACTATGAAGTTATTTCAAATATGTGTAATTCTTTAGCGTCATAATAAACTATTTAACAGATGTACAAATACAGGGCGAATAATGTCCGTGATCTCGGAAGATTCTGCTTTTGTGATTGAAGAATCTAAAAATAAGACATTTAAGATTTTTTTGTCTGGTCACGACATCTGATTGAAGGCAAAGGTTACCACATGTGTACACAAAACAATGTGTATGCAATCAATGTGTAACAGTCATATGTTCCTTAAATGAAACATGTTATATACATATGTGTGCGGGGGCTTTCAACCTCTAAACGTGAGGTTTCGTCGAAACGGGAAGCGGAACTGGGTGAGTTCTACAAACCTCTCATGTTTCAATCCAAAACTGGTTTGAAAAACCTCCATTTGCAAACAATCTACGCAAGTCCACGGAGATTATTCAGCCTGTATATGGACAACAATTCAAAGATTTCATATGTTGTTTTGAAACGCTTACGTCAAATGTGTATTAAGGAATTTACGTTATCCGTAAGTATTAAAAACGACAGTAAACACATCGCAACTAGTTAATAGAAATGTAATTTCTCTAGCATAAATCTTAACGTAATATGAAGCCAAAGGTTGCGAACGTTTCACTAGTTAAACGAATGTCAACTGTACTAACTATTCGTTTCGTTTAATAATAATATATTATTCTGTTAATAATATGAAAGTTTTCCAAATTTGTAGAAGGTTATCTTATTGCTCAACTAAGCAAGAATGATAATACAATCTAAAAAATTTGTTCTATCTTTCTTTAAAAAATATGATTAGTATTTGTTCGCTTGCAAATTTTCGTTGGCACGTATTTTGATATAACTTTGTCTAACTTTCTATCTTGTTGAAATTTTCTAGAGGCACCAAATACAAATAACGCTTATCGAAAACAAAATGCAATTGATAACGTTTTATCTGATGCGATAATGATTCAATTGGATAGAGTTTGAGCATTTCCTGGAAAATAAAATAAATTATTACTTCGACGGATAGTCTAACTGTTCGTTACGAGGATGATATGAGAAGTGCCCATGTTTAGAGACAGAGAGTGTTTCGATGACTATTATCAGATATTGGTATTATCAGACATGTACTAGAGCGTAGCCGAATGAAAGGCGGCTAGGTCGTTCCTTTGAGATTACTATCAAAAATATGATCGATATACCGCGTGATATCGTGTTAGACCGTGAAGATTGATCAAAAACCAAATCGTGCGATAACATCAAACCAATTTTCGGAGATTCTTAAGCGCAATATCAGTTTCTACGGCATTTCGTGACTGTAACTGATACATAGATGCACCCCTGTTCGACAAGGTGAGTCAACGAAATGGGCTGTTCCTCGGTAAAACAAAAAAAAAAAAGCAAAAACAATTCTATCGACCAGGAAAACAATAATGACGATTTTCTGGGATTCGCAGGTGTAATTTTAATCGATTAATTGGGGAGAAGAAAGACAATCAAGGGGAACTACTATGAGGATTTATTGGACCGTTTATATGCTGAACTAATCTAACGTAGCCAAGAAAAAAATTTTCCGCGCATGACAAGATCGATAATCGGTCTAACTGGTCGAATTAGTAGCCCGGGCACCTACTAATCAGGTTTTTGCCACTGTACTATTCTTCGGATGGCTCGAAAATGGTAGAACATCGTTATGTATGTATATATGCATACCTTTAACGAGATTTTGTTGAGAAATAAAATGTTGAGGTTTTGCTAAAAGAAATTGAAATTGCCTTGTATTCCTTAATATTTGTATTTATCTTACCATTTTCGTATATAGCATGTCCGACTTGCCAACTCGGTCAAAGTTGTGATTTGCGTAATTTTGTAAAAATTCTAGTCAAAAGGACTCGTCGATTCCCTAATTACATATTTTCAACGCGAGCGACGTACAATCACCGTTAATAAGTGTTTGTAAGATATACAGCGCACCTTACCTTCACAGGAACTAGCGTTCCTATAAAAAAAATAGGTCGATTTTTATTTTCTGGCGGAGAGGCGGTTCAATTGTATTTGCGGTACCATCGGAAGCAATCTCAACTTTCTTATTCTAAGTAGAATATTCGGTATATTTTTATTAACAATATCATATACACGAAGCGTGATTTTTAAGTAAGTACCGTGTTGAAATTCGGCCGCTGCAGTGCCGCGAGACGATCTTCTATTAACTGAAGAAGGTGAAAGAAACGGTGAAAGAGAAGATGTTTTTTTTTATCTGATGAGTTTCGAGACTTGAAGAAGGTCTTCAAGAGAGCTCAAAAGCCAAGAACGCTCTTCAAGAGAATGTTGTCAAAGTGCAAAACTAAATGTTTAGTCAATGTCAGTATATCAATACATATGTATATGTACGCATTGAAGTGAACGCAAATAAATGTAACATGTACACCATTTTTTTGCTTATATACCGGGTGTTTGGAAACTTATGAAAAAGTTCCGGAAAAACGTAAGAAGTATTATCGAGGAGAGCAACTTTTTACGCAAAAATTAACTCGCCCACTTTGACCCCTTGTCCGCGGGAGCCACCTCTTTAAAAATTTTAAATGGAAAACGGTATGGAATAATAATCCAATAATATCTCATTTTAATGGTGGTTTGCGTTTGGATTTTTTTTAAATTGATCGATTTGTTTCGAAGCTTTTTTTTATTTTTGTCTTTATAATGCAACTATTTTTTTGCAGAAAAAGTCAATTCAATAATTGCTCAAAATGTTGTCCGTTGCTCGCCAAATAAAATGGAATTGCTCGATATTGCGGCGTACATTTTCAAAATATCTCTTTGAATTCCACAACAGGTTGCAGTAATTCTCTGACGAAGTTCTTCCAAATTTTCAACTTGAGGGTCAAATTCGACAGACTTAAAAAAAGGGCTAGTGACGTCAAATCAAGCGATCTGACTGCCCATTCTATAATTCCTCTTGCTCCTATCCATTTATTTGCAAATATATTGTCTAACCACCACCGTACTGGAAGAATTTAGAAGCTCCTCCTCACTATCCAGTTGATTTTCGGGAGCGTCAGTAATCGGCGGATTGATAGTATTTTCCAACATATGCCTTGCCAGCTGGTGAAAAACAATAGGCCAAATGCTTGATCCTCCAAGATGTCTGCCCATACGCTAATTTTTTTAGGACACTGAGCGTGTACTTCTATATACAAATGAGGATACTGCTTGTTTTTCGTTTATATCATTACTTAATGTTCTGTAGAAGAAAATTAAATCAACGAACGCAAAATCGGGATAAAAACGTACTTACAGCGTATATTTTTATTTAATATATAACTACAAACAGAATGACAAATATTCTGCATTAAACATAGCTTAAAGTTTAGGTAACCATAAGCTCATTTATTTTCCTTGTTTTTGAGAAATTTATAAAGGCTTTTAATATTGATTTTTGTACAGATGCGCATAAAACAGATTGACCAGTTAATAATACAGAACAAACTAAACCAAAAGATTTGTTTCAAAATCTCGAAAACGTATCCGGTAACCACTTTCCATTCAATTTTTTTAAGCTTTTTAGCAGCTTTCAAGGACAGGGGCTTAAAGTGGGTGGGTTAATTTTTGCATAAAAAGCTGTCCTCCGCGATAATAGTGCTTACGTGTTTCGGGAAATTGCTCGAAAAGCATGTAATTGCCTGTTATGTTCGGTGTAATGTGCATTATAGACATTAATGTCACAATTAACATCTCTTAGACTAACATCAAACGGACGAGTAAACGCCCCAGTTCGCCTTGGAATATTTCACATTACATAAGTAATGTTAACATGATTTTGCCAAGTGCGTACAATTAGCGGGTTAATAAGCGAATCCCACAACAGCAAGCGCAGCAGCAGTTACCGTAGAATTAGCCAGCGCCGAAGGTTTCTGAATCGAAACGCTAGAACTTAATCCAATTTTAATGGAAAAATAGGGCTTTGCGTTAATAATCTTCTCCGAGCGATGTGTACTAGATACGGGCTACAAGCGGTAATTCCAGGCACTAAATACCGCAAAGACTTCATTGTTGTCGCGAAGGTTTTGTAAAGGCAGCAGTACAGGTTTGCATATTCAAATGCGTTTCGTAAATAAAATCTGCGCTTTTGTGCGACGTATGCATTGCCCAAAGTCGTCCTAATACACGAAGAGAGACTAAGGATGGGAAGATAATAACAAACGGATTTCGAATATGCTGCTGTGCAGCGGTGCAAGTACGTTATTATGAAGATAAAAGTTTGTCCGTTAGTGGGTAAGTTTATCGGAAAATGGAAACGATATGATTATATTGTCGTTGAGAACAAGCACAAATCCGAGTCCTATTAGCAAACGAGAGAATATAGAACAGTTTGCTGAGCATATCTTAAATTTATTTTTTTTTCGATCAATAACGCACGTCTTCCCCCTACTTAATCTAATCCAGTATGCGTATTCTTGGTTTCAGTTATGTCGAACGCAAAACAAGAGGATATTTTCCAATATTTTAATGGAGCTTCAGACTGTCGTATCTTCTTTTACCTTCCACTGAAAAAACTTCCGAATTAGAGGGTCTCTCCTCCTGAAGCTTAGTTTTCTCACGGCACAATTTACAAGCAACACCTTTATTAAATTACACAATTAATTTAATAATAATAGCCGGGACTGTAGGTTAGAATGTTGAAACTTTTCGGATCGGTGGCTTTAGGATTTTGATTAAAATTTATCGAAATGGTTAAACATCTGTAACCGTTTCGGCTAGTGTAAAGACATCGTAAGTGGTGGTCACTTTCTATCTTTGTGACACATGGTTTTTATTATGTTCTTGAATCTGGCGCCAAAAGCAGAAGCCGTAGAAACTTTCAGCTGTAACATCTCTTAGTCTAGCGCACGTGATAATCCAGTGGCCACAAGCGAAACTCAATTTGGTCTGCCGATCCTGATAGAGCCCAAAATGTAGTTCTTGAAGCTTTCTCTTGTACATAGCTTCACATTTATTGAATAGCTAAGACATGCAACTATTCGTAAAAGTATACTTGTTAACTGCGCTATTGGAACTCTTAACACTAGATGGCGCCGGGAGATATGCCTGGAGGACAATACAAGCCGAAAGACAAGAGCGATGCGGCAATGACACTGATGACTGATGACGCTAGGTAGACAGAAACATGTCCGTTGATTAGAGTTCTCTCTACTCACTCACATTTTTTTTTTGTTACGTATTTTTAAACATTTCTTACACAAAATTTATAATTTTGTTATTTCAGATATCAACTTTTGTTTATATTAGTGTTCAAGGCCTCTTTGAGTTAACAAAATAATTAAACAAATATTTCTTTGGTAGAAAGCTATACTTCTTTACTCGTATCAAAGAATATTATTTCTTTCACTCAATGCAGGCTTCCTTGAATCAACAAAATCCTTTATTACATTATCCTAGTTTTATTTCAATTTCAAAGAGTATCTCTCCGTTATCTATGAAAGAATCTAACAGCCTTAAATTTTTAATTTAATCAAATAAGTCATAGATATCGCTAAACAAAAGACGCCTTACCTAACTCCAGAAAGTTCCGCGAAACCCATCGTGTTTTATTAATGCAGCGATATCAACACGACATTGCCGTGACGCAAGGGCAACCGTCGCGTCACGTCGTTCGCGTAGCGTCCTCGTTTTGTCAGAGATAATCAGTTTAAGCGACGAGAATCGTTATCATTTAAATCACCCCGTGTGAATCTTATCTCGCGCGTCTGGAGGGCTCATCGGTACGCTTTCTTCTTGCGAAATTTTCTCGTTAACGCATTCCGTCGCGAATGAAAGGGAAAAAATTGCATGAAAAATTCAACGGGCTAATCCGTTTTTCGACGATACCGTTAACGTTATTCGATATACGGTCTCGGGGTGAAATTAAGGTTCTTCTTTCGCCGTTGGCTCTGCGTTTCCGTAATTCGTAAAGTCGATGCCGCGCGGTATCGGAGAATACCGTTGTATTTAAGAGGCGATTCGCTTGAAGAAAACGCGTTTAGAAAATAAGATGCATTTCTATTCGGCGTATAAGAAACGGGAAAAGCTTTGCTGTAGAATTACATACAAAATACAAGGAAATTTTTTCGAAATGGGACTATATCGGGGGATTTGAAATGGGAAGTTTACCCAAGTGGATTAACCAAAAAAAATCAACGATGATAAAAGATACATCGTCAAACCGTTGAAAAAGTTACAATTGATCAACTGATACGGATAAAAAAAGTAATTTATATTGCTCGAGGTGCTAACTTTTGTCAAGAAAAGACTTTGGCTTATGCACAAAGCAACCATTCGTGGCGAAGAGCCATATTAAGCAATAGAAACTCAACGTCCTTTATTCATATTTTTTGACACACAATTCGTTGAATATAGTTAGAGAGAATTACGTCAGTTTCTTTTTGGGTTAGAAGGAAAGCATCAAATTCAAGTTAGGTGTTAGCATAAGAAGAGGAAAGATGGATCAAAACATTTAACGATTGCCCATGAGAAAGGCCAATTAATTGGACCTATCGCAGAGCGCCTCCCAACCTTCTGAGCATACAGAATGTTACAAAATTCACGAAAGCAGATTACTGATTATTAAGCGTCAAAAACTGAATGATCCTTTCTCATTTTCTTTGTGTGACTAATATTTTTTGACTTATGGCAATTTTCAAAATTAAAAATGGAACATATAAACAGCTAAATATAGTCCAAAAAAGAACTGATGTTTTCCTTCGTTTTACCGATGCAGTTAAGGTATAGAAGTCTCATTAAATACCAATGATTTTTCGATTTGCAAGGAAACTGCGTGGTTAACGCTCCCTTCCGGAGAACGGGGGGTCGTAGGTTCAAATTCTCCCAGTGTGTAATGAGGCTTTAATTTTTTTCTAATTTTAAATAATTAATTGATTAATTAAAATTAAAATAAATCCACGGAAAATATCGCCTTCTAGTAATGAGCGATAGAAATCATTTATATTTTAATTATCCAACAAAAGCATTGCAATTATTTATAATGTGCAGCAAATACGCAATAGAAACAAACAAATATGAGTGTTAACGTCTACTCTTGTCGTTTAAAAAAGACGAAATATTGGCTGCTTTCGTTTACACGACGATGCAGTCATTGATTTGATAAGAAAAGATGTTTTAAGGGGTACTGCTTGCATTATGGGAGAATTAAACACAAATCAAGTTCGCGAGAATCCAGCATTTGGGAGATAGTGAGTGTCCACTTCATCCGAACCGTTCTGTAGATGGTGTTTAAATATCCACCAGAACATCTTGCTATGTCAAGAAATAACGGTCAAAATAAAAAATGATAAAGGAACATCAATTTCAGTTTTTGATGCTTGGCGCGATCCCATAGTTTTTGTCCGTTTGAATTTCGAAACACCTTGTATACGACAGAAAAATCGATTTCGCTAGGTAAGATTTCGCTTGTTTACGTTTGAAGAAGTACGTGTAAAGTCGGCGAAAATAACTATTGAAAACAGATACAAGCTTACTTATTTTTAATGAATTGGAAAGAGATCCGGATAATAAACATTAATTTCTCTTGAATCAAAAATACGGGCACTTCACCAGGGCAGCAGAACTGCTTATTCTTTAATTTGTCTTATAGGCTCATCTTTATCAAAAGGTTTTAAAGATAAAGTGCTAGAACAATTGCAAGTATTTGCATGAATGTACCTATTAAATACAGTATTTTTGCAATATAACGTGGCCTGCCCAAAATGTTCGTTAAAAAAGGATACTACTTCAATTACATCGTTTTAATGAATAAAGCTAATACCATTCGTAGGTATGCGTTGATCAAATCACTTAAATATCATAATCCTTAAGGTTTCGCAAAGGTCGCTGAAACTTAAGATTTTTGTTCGATAGCAAAAAATGAATATTTCTGGCTTTTATAGCCAGCTTCAATATGCATATATATGTAAGTCTTTTCTCAACTTACGATGTTTTCGGTAACTCTGTCCTTAGTGGAATTGGTAGCACGATTAATCCATCAATTTATTTCGCATACCAAGCATTTAGTAAAATTCGCGGGAATCTTGTAACAAGTACGAATTGTGCAATTATGTATTCGTTCAGCAGAACTTGCTTGCCATAGTTTTGAAGCTCTTTAGGTTTCGTCTTCAGACGCTATTACAATTTCTAATTCCGCAATACGCATCGCGATCCTACGTCGCACATCTTTGAATAATGTTTCCCGCGTAATCGCGAACAGCGAACGGCAAAGCACATATGCTTCGTATGAATATTTATGCCCGCCGCGATTTGAATAAAGCTACAGTACTCCGATATTACAGATATCTTCAGCGGTAGACACATGCATAGTTTCAGTCGGAGATGCAATATAACGTCAATATGCTACGTTACATCACCGACTCCGCAGATACGTAACAGTTAAGCGATTTTGGATATTGGATTGCATTGTGTGCATTTCTCTGAAGTATTTGAATTGGAGATGTAAAGAAGAATCAATCTCTGTTATTATATCTACTCAAAGGAGGATTTCCAGCAAATAAGTTAGAATAATAAAAGGAGGCGTTTACATTTACGAGTAGAAACTACATAAAACCAAAGCATATAAGTTCTTCTATGAGTAGTAGTTCTTTCTATGTACTCTATGCGAAATAATAAAATAGAATTGAATATATGTTTATTTATTTAATAGACTTAGCTGCTGAGTTATTGTCGTAACGTCTAGTCTGATATAACGAAAGACATTATTCTTCTTCGTCACTTATGGTTGTGGCATTTTTTTTGGTTCAGCGTGATCGGAAGATTCTACAATTGATTGTTTGTTCAAATTGGAAGATATGAGAGTAAATGATATTAATAGCATTCGCCAGACAGACACGACGCTCCCGTTTGAAGGATCCTGATATGTTTAATTTTAAACCTATTTAACAACGTCACGAAGATCGTCACATTTGGCTTTGTCGACCTATAAGAGCGTGATTTATTATTATAGAGGACAAAAGCAGATGAAATTGCAGCGACTAAGCAGACTCGTGTCTATTCGCTTCATAAGAAAGGGTTCCTCTTGCCTACTGGTTTCCGCGAGAGTCGACAAGACACGTCTGTCTAGTCGCTGTAAAAAAGTAATAATTCCACCTGCCTTTGTCATCTCTATTTATTATCGATTCTGAGCAATTCTTTTAAATTATTTCTGTACAGTCCGTCCATATGGAATATCGTCTTCCTTGTGAATTTTCGTATTTTTCGTATTTTTCGTATTTTTCGTATTTTTCGTATTTTTCGTATTTTTCGTATTTTTCGTATTTTTCGTATTTTTCGTATTTTTCGTATTTTTCGTATTTTTCGTATTTTTCGTATTTTTCGTATTTTTCGTATTTTTCGTATTTTTCGTATTTTTCGTATTTTTCGTATTTTTCGTATTTTTCGTATTTTTCGTATTTTTCGTATTTTTCGTATTTTTCGTATTTTTCGTATTTTTCGTATTTTTCGTATTTTTCGTATTTTTCGTATTTTTCGTATTTTTCGTATTTTTCGTATTTTCTTATTTTCTTATTTTCTTATTTTCTTATTTTAATTTTTATCATTGACTCAAGGTATAATCTATTTTAAATTTTCTCCTGTGCTTAGAGTGTTAACATATATTAAATAACAGCAGTTCGGCGTACGCTGTATTAAGATTTGGAGAAGAAATTTCCAAAAACCTCTGATGAGCAACATGCTATTAACTGTGCATTCAAGTTATTCATTTAAACCACCGAGACCTGAATAAGCATTTTAAAAACTAGTTGAAAAAAATCTTTCGTAAATGAAGAAATGCGTCAAGTTAACAAATTAATTAAATAAAAACTTTATGTAGCCCTTGTAAAAGAGAGAAATTGGTAATTACTACTCTGGATGGACTTACATCATACGGCAGATATTAAACGCGATTACTAGGCCGTTCATGTCCGTAGAGCTTTTTAAGATGATCTGCTTCAGTGTTTGCCAAATTTAAAGTTAAGAAAACTACTTGTATTGCGAAGTGTTGCGAACTTGGAGTTTGAACTCGATACCCCGAGACGGCAAGCTGGGGAGTTAGTCACTGCGCTACTAGGCTTGTTTTTATGTTTGATTAGAAAAATTCGAGGATTGAAAAACAGTAAACGCTGATTGATATGCAATAATCTACTTGCCTCAAGTCTTCGTCTGAAATCTGAAGGAAACAATAGACATCGGCGCAACATCCTCCGCTACGATAACGCCGGCCCTGACGCCGCACATGGATCAGTCGTTTATTTAAAGAAAGATAACATTTAGTTAAAGACTCTTTGATCACATTTGACTGACTTATCACCTAGTGACATCTTTCAGGTTCCCTTCCATCAAAAACGAATTGCGTGGTGAGCGGTTTTCGACATCGAAAGAGGCCGTTGAAGCAATTAGAAGACATATACTCACTTCTGATTGGAACAAATTTAGATAACCGATTTCTTGGAAATGTAAAAGTGCTTAATATATCTGTTTTTTTTTTCAGAAATAGTCAATGTAAGATAATAGGAAGAATTTTATACATATTTCGGAACCTAATTACACTTAATTCCGTAATTAAGTACTCACCGAATTAACAAGTTATTCTTCTTTCCTTTGCCGTTTCAAGCGAATCATAACATTAATGGTTATTGAAGGCTTTTTTTTAACAGTTGCTTCACTCTGTCGAATCGAAATATCGAAGGCCGGTAATAAAAATAACTACAGCCGCGGGACCATAAAACGCCGCAATAAGTACTCGAGATATTCTAAAGGACCTCTATAATTACCATTCGATTAAACTGCAGCGCTATCGAATCGAAGCAGATGATTGTTCATTTCGGTTTTTTCCGAGCTTTATGTCCCCGACGTTTAATTTTAATTTGTCCCCGAAATTTTATTATCCATTAACGATTGAATAAGTAAGAGTTCTTGTGTTGGATGAAATTTTAATTTGGAAGTTTAACATCACTTTCAGCAGGGAAAGTATTGATTTTATCTTCACATGGAATTTAACAGCGCCCTCTTTGTATCTATACCGCTTCGTGCGGAATGCAAACATTGCTTTTGCCTCATTGTCGAATAAGTTCACACTTTTCCCCCACGCAAGCAAATTGTATGGAATACGTCACAATGTAACAACTTCGACATAACAAAGTATTTCTTGAAGAAACAAAAAGCTATAGAATTACTCAACATAGAGGACATTGATTATATTTTAAATTGTGTGCACTATGTCCGTATTTGTATTTTGTATATCTGTCAAACGCATACGTCTACTGCATCTATTAGCCACAAAATTCGCTTCATACAAGAGACGCAAATAGAGTTACACAAAATCATCCTTCTTTACTTAAAACAACACATACTCAGATTTATATCATCGGTATTTTGATCTATTCGTCTATTTTGATCGGTGTCTATTTTGATTTCTGCTAAGGTAGGTTGGTTCAACCAATTGCATTCTTCTGTTGTAAACCGTATGAACTGTTGAGTATATTTAACAAACGAAATTAGTTGAAACCCAATGTATCATCCCAATAATATTAATTTGCTAGCTATCGTATAAGCCTCTAATAAAAGAAGGACTCACTGTGACTCAGCTCTATGCGTAAACAATGAGTTAAGGGCGGTTGTCGATGCTTCAATAGACCCTCTTCTCAGATCCCAAGGGATATACCACAGTATTGTTAGTTATCCACGTTTAGTGGTCTTAAGACTCATGCCTTGTCTAATTAACATTTAAAATCCAATGTCGAATTAAGACACCCCTTGGCTCTGATCAACGTGACCGAAGAAGCGACCTTGTTAGGCCGTGAACAATCGGTAGATCGAGATCACGGCATATACTTAGAGCTCCAGCACAAAACGACGTCTTAGCAACCATCTTAAGAATCTCGGTTTCGATTCTCTCCAAGATATGAATATTCGTTGGCGCCACCACGCACTATACGACCGACTCGTAGATTGCTTTGGATCAGTTGACCGATAGGTCTTCTCTTCTGCCTCACGTCATCAACATGTTGTTGATTTTGGTCCGTTGGAAGCGCTCGCGCCATAAGAGCACAGGACAGTCCACGTTTAGGACAGCCAGGCGCCATTGCTTATACCACTCGGACAACCCGTCTAATCCTTTCCGAAGAAGATGTAGAACACTTCACGTTTTTGAATCCTTGTCATCCTTGTGCGTCTCCAATGTGATAAGTCAGGTTCCTTCACATCCTCTACTGGACAAGTACTTACGTTTAAGAAAAGACACAGGTAACAACTGAATATATTTTGCTTCTTCCATAGAACACTGGAAAGATTTTCAAACTGTTTGGCGGAAGCTGATAAGCAGTCACCTAGCCTACCTTAAGCTAAAAGTAATGCTTTGTAGTTAGTTAAAGCTTGAAGTATTCTAGCTTTCAGTTCCTCTCTTGTTTCTAATATTATCAAATATTTTAGCAGCTAGTTAACTTTAACAAGAGATGTCCAAAGAGATCAAATTTGGACTTCTAACCTGGCCATTTTAGAGATTCAAACGCTCTAATGTATCCACGAGGAAAGTCAATGTTTGAAAATTCTCGTGCTAAAAGACAATTCAAGCATTTGATGGAACTTCTTGTGTAGGCGGAAGAAATGTGTCAGTTAACAGTTGGAGGTATTTTTGATTATTTAGTGAGCTCCTTCCTCCCCTTCTTAAAAAAAAGCGGTCCAATAACGTGATTTCCAATTATTCCTGCCTACACTTCCATATTTTAGGGCCATATGGCATATAATACTTACCCTGGCCATCAACATCATCTTAAAAGCTTGAGTCGAGAAATATGCAGTATTTCTATTATTCTTAAAAATATGGGCATTATAACTTATTTGTTGTTAACATGAGATACTTATTTAGTTTCATTGAGCATTGAGAACCAATTTGTGATATATTGGCACCAGATACAAACGATAAAATGTGACCGGAAACGTTCAATAACCGAATGTCTTACGGGTGATTATCGTAGCGTCGCTTCAAGCGTTACAAGACGGACCTATATATTGCGTTGAATTCCACTCCATCCTCCATCGTATTAATTCTCTCTGTACGAAATGATGCAACTACATTTCTATCTATTACGTGAGTCATTGACGAAAGTGGCAGTCATTGAATAGATTTAAAGCAGATGTAAAAAATAAATTTTTACATTTTTCTACTTTGATACTTTTCTAATATTACCACTACGCAAACTGTTAATGTCAAAGGATCCTATTCACCATATTTGAGCGCTTTGCAAGTGGCTAATATTACTAAACTTAATTGTACTTCGAGATGCTTTATTAACATATTAGTATTACAGATATTATAAGTGACACTGGTAAATATGTAAAGTTAGTAACGTTGGTCACTATATTAAATAATAGAAAACCATACTGTTAACGCCGCCGTTTAATCGGGGATAATTCCTCCGGACCTTCTGATTCTTGACGTGTGGCGTCTCCATCGTTCACATCCTCCGGTTCAAAGATTGCTGGAGCCTCTTGCGGCTCCTGTTGTGGCTGTTGTTGAGGGATTAAATCCCCTTCTTGGGCAGCGCCATCACCATTAGCCGCTATGGAAATAACGACGCAGCACAACAGCGTGACAAACGCGATGGACATCTTGACTTTGAATGGGTACAAATGCGTACTGAATGTCTATTTGAAGGTGCGAGTGAGTTTATATATTAGCGGAAAATCGATTATATTCCGGAAGATATATTTGACGGCTAGACAAATAAAATAAACATTAAATGGAGTACTTCAACTATTCAATTAGTGGGCGACATTACGTTTTGAAATATCTAAACGTGTACAATTTCGCTATAGAAATACGTTAATGTAAAAAGATGGAAAAAATACGTAAACGGAGCCCCTGAAAGTGGCGTAGCTGTAACGTGTTGTTGTAATATTTGCCCAAAAATAACTAATTGCGGCAGAGCTTTCGAAACGGAATATTTTTAATTGTGTATTCTTAAACTGTACCTACTACTTTAAAAGGCCTTCTACAAAAATCGACGAAATGATAAATATAACTAAAGATGCCCGTATGAGGATATCTTTAATTTAATAATTTAATAATGAACCGTGTTGAGAATATGGTATCAGTATCTTATTCATGGCGTGTCTACCTAGTGAGTGGGTGGAAAATTATTCCTTTTCTGAGCAATCTAGAGAAAAGATTTTAATTATTTATTATCATCAAATTATTATCAATTAAAAGTATTCGAGGACAGAGGTGTCCAGTTTCCTCTATATATCCAGGATTATTATTATTATTTAAATGGGACCGAAGCCTTTCATTATTAGAAAATTCTCATATGTGTGCCCCAAATAGTTGGAGGCTTTTAACAAACCTTGGTATTTAAAATTTTCTTCTTTCAATCCAATTGATGCAATTGAATTATTGGTGTCCTGTCCGACTGATGACAACATATTTACACAGCATGTGTTCTGCCGTCGTACCTTCGATAGAGATTTGGTCTTTGAAATGATACAACCTACATTACTGCTCATAGGTGTTTACACACTCTCAATTATAGCATAAATCATGCGAAAATGTGAAAATATTTAGTTTAATCTATGTAACCCCCTCTTGATTGAACAATCGCAACGTACAATCGAGACATTCTCGCAATAAGTTTAGCCAAAGTTTTCGGCGTGCAAGTTAATTACAGCTTGTTCTATATATTATTAGCTGCTGTTGGAACTACCCGGTTTCAGGAACTCAGTGGTTTCCTCTTCTGAAGGGCATAAATAGTTCTTGCGTAATTCAGATAAATGATTTGAGTCGTTATCTCGTTGAAAGTTAAAATTTTTGGTCCACAAATCGATTTCCAGCATTCCAAATGAATAATATTACATTACAATCAGCAGCGTGAAATGCTTGTAACATATCCATTACTAAAGTTTTATAGTTGTCAGCTTTTTCATTTCCCAAGAAATTCGTGAAAACATATACCACGGAGAGACAAGCTGTTTTTTTCTTCGCTGTTAATTTGGTTTCAAAAATTTCAACATTTAGTATTTCTCCTATCTGAGGTCCAACAAAAATACCTTCTTTCAGTTTCCCTTGTGTTAATTTTGAAAACCTTTCATTAAGGTATTTAAAACCTTCACCTTCGAGATCCAGTGCCTTTACAAAGCTTTTCATGAGCCCAAGTTTCACGTGGAGAGGTGGTATTATGATCTTTTCTTTTTCAACTAGAAACTGATGCTGTACATTGTCTTTTCCTGGTATAAACTGCTGTCGTAGTGGCCACTCTTGCTTATGGTAATGTTTTTCCCAAAGACATAAAAAGCAACAGTATTTGGTATAACCAGATTGCATACCCAAAATAATTGCAATTACTTTAAAATCTGCACAAATATTCCAGGAATAGTCTTCGTACTTTATCTTCTCTAATAAAATTTTCAGATTTTCGCAAGTTTCTTTCATAGATGAAATGACATGACCTATCGGAATAGAAGGATAATGGTTTCCATTATGCAACAAAACTGCTTTTAGGCTGGTCTTTCATGAGTCTATGAATAATCTCCAAGAACTGAAATCATGATGTATTCCAAAAGCTTCAGAAAATTTATAAACATTATTGCAGTAGACCAGATAACCTGCCATACTATAAAGGCATTTCCTCTGTAACCAGAGCTAAGCCCATGTTGCCGCTTTTCGAATCATTTTTACTTTGTAAATGCTGTTCAATTTCATCAGTTACTAACTTAGGGTAAAAACCTTGTTGGTCAGCGTTATTATATATTACTATATAATAAGATAAAGTTGTGCGATGCGGAGGTGCTGGCTACTTATGTGTTGTTTGCCATACTACGCCATAGTCCTATCATCTATCATCATAATTGAACATCTGATACACTTGTATATATTTTTGTATTGTTGCAAGTAATTTTTATTTAGATGTTTTTAATCTAAATTGTCCAGCAAGGAGATTATCTTCCATCCGAGCATTAGGCCAACACTCTGTATAGTTTAAATGATGCAAGCGTGTTCCATGTTTTAAAGCAAAATTTAGATTTAATTATCTAGTGGTAAATATAGTGCGACCAGATAAATTTCTTGAAAATGTGGAAGACCTTGTCACAACCACAAAAGCTTCTTACGTTATAACTTATTACATGGCGTTGTTTCTATTACACCCTGTCGCCATCCGTAGTCGGGATACAACCAGTCAAGCGCAGACCCTCTTGCCACTAGACCACCGAGCCGTCATTAATTTTGAAGGTAATGCTCTAATGTGGCGATAATAAACAATTAATCTACCCAAATTTAGTAGAAGATTTTAAAGGAGAAGTACGAAAAGAAGATCGGAACGTTAAACTTAAAGGTTCCCTCTTAGAAAACCGTGTTCAAGAATTACCAAATGTTATGTTATTCCCTAAATAGTTTTACAAAAAGTAAAAACTACGAATTTAAGTAATGTTGTACTACTCGCAAAAGCTATGTTAGAAGTTCTATACATATCCACATATTGTGCACATGTATCTTAGTAAAAAATGCTAACGTCGCTTTACTATTAACCTCGCTATTGCGTAATGTTAGTCACGCTAAAACCTATTGTTTGCAGAGAATTTGTAGGCAATTACGTGAAGTTGAACCTGTTGAACCATCCAGCACTTCTGTGTAGAATGCATTATTAATTAGAAAAACTTCTCTTTTTAAATTAGCAGCCACAATCAATGTATTCTCCATTACATACCACGTTTAGGTAGGTACATCGCAAAATAAATTTACTCGAGACAATAATTTATTTACATAATATAAAATTACATTAACATCATCAATCACATCAGGAAAGCACTACAGATCAACAATTTTAGTCTTACCACGCTTTCACGGCACCTTTAACGACAGCTGGCGCAGCATACGAAGAGACTATAGCCGGAGCAGCGTAGGACGAAACAACAGCTGGGGCTGAATAGGAGGAAACGACAGCCGGGGCAGAATAGGAGGAGACGACGGCAGCTGGGGCTGAGTAAGAAGAGATTACAGCCGGGGCGGTGTAGGAAGAGATGACGGCTGGAGCGGAGTAAGAGGAAACAACGGCCGGAGCAGCTACGGATTTGACAACAGCTGGGGCGGCAGCGACAATTGGAGCAGCAGCTGTGTAGGTGGTAGATACGACTGGTTTGCTAACGACGTCAGTTCTGGACTGATAGCTAACAGCTGATGGTACGGCAGCAACAGCGGGTGCAGCGGCAACAACTGAAGCGGCCTTAACGACTGGAGCAGCGGCAACTACCGGAGCGGCTTTAACAACTGGGGCAGCAGCGTAAGTTGTGGTGGCAACTACAGGTTTGCTGACAACATCGGTTCTTGATTGGTAGCTAACAGCAGATGGTACGGCAACAGCTGGGGCAACTACGGCGGGTGCGCTGTAAGCAACAGCAGCAGGAGCGGCAGCGGTGTAGGTAGCGGCAACAATCGGTTTGCTAACAACGTCGGTTCTTGCTTGGTAGCTGACGGCGGATGGCACGGCTACAGCTGGCGCTGTGTAAGCGATAGGAGCGTGGCCGACGCTAGCGGCTACTACGGCCAATAAAGCGGACAACACCACCAATTTGAACATTTTGTTTAAAGGTCTGTGTTGGTTGATCTGTCTACGAACACTGATACTATTTCGGACACCACTATCGGCTTTTATACGGGGCGATCCCGGAACAAGATCTTCGACAACCTTCGCATTGCTATTATGTGTATCGGACCTGGGACAACGCCCAATTTCTTCGACGCATTCGTACGGACGCGGTGGCGATCGAGTGCAAGGTGAGATGTTGGCCCGGTTCGCGCAATCTATACGAATTCTCCTAAACGTGTTCGCAATGATAAAACGCGTATTATACCTACCTAATTAATTACGTATGTATGTATGTGTTTGCGTTTTAATTTTTTAGCAAATGTCATGTTGATTTATGTAGAAGTTGCCGTATTGTCGTGAATTTTTAACTGTTCGACGAGGTTAATCCAAACAAGTTTTAATTCTTCTACTCATTGGCAGTTGGGCGATGGAAAATGTACGACGCCTTAAACTATTCAAAGACTAAGAATTAAATATGCATATAGATTATTGTGTTTTTTCCATATAAGTGTATGATTAAGATTATTTTTAGCTTACTTTACTTTGGATCTAACTGTTGCATTATTTGCACAAAAATAGGTTCAATGACAAGTACCATAATCTGAACTTAAGTAATGATTGTCGCAAGAAAAATCATGACGAAACTTGTATTTTTACTAAAGTAAACGATTTAGATGAGATTATCTTAATTTTATGCAAGCTCCATATGAATTAGTGTGATGACCTATAAAAATTATTTGAGATAATTAAGCTTCTATTTCAACATAATTATGTATTGAAAATTAAACAATCTCTTTGTCTTACGTAAATGAATCCACGTTCTTATCTGAACAAAGTAATTAGAATATTATTTTAAAATTTGTAAATGATGTTGTGGGTAAAAATTATATTTTTCAATAGCAGTAGAACCCTTTTTGTTATACCAAAAATGCAGCTCTTTTTGTTGTAGCAAAAAACCAGCTAATGCAATAGATACTGTAAGACACCGAATAACCAAAAATATATAATGCTAAGATAGCTTAGCTTCCTCATGGTATTGATGGAATAATTCACGGCAAACGCAACAAAAGAAGAGAAAAAAGGTGCACTGTTTTTGCCTACTCGACGTTATCAGAGTGGTTTCGAGAATACTTTTTTTTTATCTTTACCTTATGTCGCCGTTTCAAGACGACAAACTCGACACTTCTTGACACCCTCTAGTGCCGAAGAAACGCCTGCTTGTCGTTCAGGAAGCAGCGACATGTTGTTTCTAGGCATCTTCTGATGTGTTCTCTTTAGACACCGAATAATCTAATAGAGAGCACCTTTTAAATATTTTCCCGTATTTGCAAGATGATTAATAGTAACACATCCCTTATTTTATTATATTTTCGGTCTCTTCATCTAGGAATAAGCCAAGATGATATAATGATAGTGATAGTTGTAGATGATGTCGGAGCATATATATGGATGAGATTAAAGACAAAATTAGTTGGAATGTTTTACAAGCAACCTCTATAATTGCGACCAGAGATTACTGGCATCACGGTCTGTAAGGGCTGGAAAGATCGACCAACGGAGAATTAAAGCTAATAATGACATTAAAAAGTTTGCCAAGTGTTCACATGTTCACATGATTTTGAGAATTCCGTTATATCTTTAAAATAACTAATACCATAATAACATACTATCAGTCGATTATATCACAGTTTATTTAAATCTGTGAATATTGTGTTAGGTGAGCCACAAACCATAGTTAGTCACAAATTAACAAACCACAAATCAAAGTTCGTCTTCGTTGAAGTTGAAAAGATCCTTTTTACTACGTTCTTTTTTTCCTATATGTATTCCTTACTCCTTTTACCTCGATGTTCATTCGGTCGAACGCGGTGAATTTTTTTCCCATTATTTCTATAACGGCTACTTATGGTTGCTCTTGCACTTTTTATACACAAGCCTCTACGACGGGTAGCGCTAAGGTAAAACGTGTGTCCAGGTTGTTATCCTATTTTATAGGTAATTGCTCTAAACTTATTATACTTCATTACTGATCCTAATTAACTAACCTATTACAAAACAAACAATAATAATAATAATAAATCTTGATCTTCTCTAATCGAGAATATAAACTCCAGCAATAGCTAAAGGCTAAAGACGTAGTGTAATGTAATGTACATAAAGAAATATATAAAAAAAACGAAAATAATACAAAAAACTATATAAATCAAAACGCGTATTTAATTTTGCATTCCTCAAATTACAATGTGTACAAATAAAAATAATGAAAAAAAGGTAAAGGGGCTAATGCTAAAAGAATGGATCGACAATTAACAAGTTGGCATTGCTGCGCATGTGCGATAGCGGTGCTTTATATAACAGATTAGTATGTGCTGTAGGAATGTAGAAAATGTTAGTAGATCTATGGTTGTATTGTGAAATTAAAAAGCGAATTTTATAAAGTAAAGCAGGCGAATCGACTTCAACAGGAACTTAGCATTAGACGTTTCCCTACGACGAGAGAGCGAATAAATTCCGTGTCTACAGAGTAAACTGTCGTAATTAGTGCCACAAGGAGGATAAGTAGCATCGGATTTGAATGTTGGGTATTTCAGAAATATTTTCCGAACACATCCAATTTCCATCTGAAGATAATGATAAGGAGGGTACCAAACCAACGACGAATATTCCAATTTTGACCGGGCGAGCGAAAAGTACACAGCCTTTAGCGCAGTGTTATTGGAAAAATGCAAATTCTAGACAAAAAAGCCAGGCGATTTAGATGTTGAAGAACAGATAGTATTTATTTGCGGCGAAAATGTCAGTTTAGAGTCGAACAGTACACAAACATCATTAAAAATGTCAAACCAAAAAGAAGCAAAACGAGAAACTTAGGGAAATGCGGACATCTTATGTCAACGCAATCAATTCAATAGAAAAACAAGATGAAGAACAATATATAGGTGAAGAAAATAATGAGACAGTTAAATATAAAAGTAGAAGATCATATGATATGTGCTGCCAGAACGAGTGGTGAAGTGAAAGCAGTCCAATTATAATTGAATTAGTCACAAGGGAGATCAACATTGAAATACCTAAGGCCGGAAAATCCAGAGGAAACTTAAAAATAAGAGAACGTTAATTGAAAGGTAAAAACAATAAAATATTGATGATGTTTTGGATCATCTAGTGAACGTCAGTTGGATGAACTGATTTTTAGTTACATTAAATACCAGCAGCATCTTTACCGAACATCGCGAAAATCTCAAAATAATTGAATTGTTCTGAGCGAAATAGCTTTTTATTTGAGCAAATATTGTGAGTGTTAAAGGGGTGTTGGATCGATTGAAACAGTAGCTTAACCAAATGCATTACGTTCTTTAATGTAACCTAAATGCGCATTCTTCTCTCAATCAACAAATTAAAATTTTAAAGGAAAAGTGCCTACCTAACTCTTTCTAATGTTCACTAAGCGTTGACAACAATTCATTGAAACAAAATGGTAACATTGTTGATTAGAAACGAAACATTGTTGAATTAAACTACATTATTTGGCACTTTTAAGATGTTCTGTGAACAATGAACAAAATGCCTTACTAATAGGTGAATAAAATTTGTATTTCGTTGAATGTATTTTGCATTGGTTCAACCATCAATGTATAAAGTAAGAGATCAAAAACAAAAGAAAGTTGAATATGTTTGGACTAGCCATGACAATATTATATTATATCAAATTACTGCTTTACTTTAGCCCTAAAAAATTAACTTAAAAGCATAAAATAGACCAAAAGTAAAACAAAATTTACATATATTACCTACAATAAAGCTAATAGTAATAATTATACAATATGTTATACAATGATTGGAGAAATCAACTGCGCGCTTTAACTTCTGTGCTTTTAAGACAAATATTTTCTAAGATCCTTTGCAGATAGCATGCTACAAGAGAGTTCATTTGCTAGCTTCTTGTAATCTGTATTTGTATCTGAAATTTTATCAAAAAATCTTGTATTTAAAGTTTATAACCTTGAAACCTTGAAATTTTATGAGTCTAGCACATTTTTAAATCGCCTAAAATAAATAATAATAATAAAATAGACATATTCACTTGATTCAAAGTATGCGAAACAGAAACGCGTTTCAGCGTAAATCTTCATACGAAACTGCTTCATTAAATTTCCGCTGACGGATCGAATACCAATTTACATATCTGTTTACTTAGACATACGGTCAATGATGCAAGTACGTAACCACTTACTCATTCATACCTTCGTGTAGTTCGTTTAGTTTACTTTCTTTTATATGTAACAATGTCAAGATCAAGTGACGTATAAATCCGTCACGTTGAATAGATAGTATATAAACGGCAATTTACCTTCCGACAGTTATCAGTCACTTACCGTAGACAGGTTCAGTAACACAGACCTTTCAACAAAATGTTCAAATTGGTGGTGTTATCTGCTCTCTTGGCCATTGCTGCTGCCAGCATCAGTCATGCCCCAATCGCTTATTCGGCGCCCGCTATCGCAGTACCATCCGCTGTTAGCTACCAAGCGAGGACCGATGTCGTCAGCAAACCAGTTCTAGCTACCACTTACGCAGCAGCTCTTCCAGCCGTTGCGGCCTATTCAGCGCCAGCCGTTGCTGTTCCATCAGCTGTTAGTTACCAATCGAGAACTGATGTCGTTAGCAAACCAGTTGTAGCTACGGCCACATACGCCGCCGCCGCCGCTCCAGTGGTTGCTGCTCCAGCTGCCGTCTCTTATTCAGCTCCAGCTATTGCCGCTGCTCCTTGGATTAAGACCGTAGCTGCTCCAGCTGCTGTTGCTTACTCTGCACCAGCTGTAGTTGCCCAAGCACCTTTGATCAAATCGGTAGCTGCTCCAGCTATAGTCTCACATTACAGCGCTCCAGCAGTTGTAAAGAGCGCAGCTCTCTGGTAAATGACCAATAGATGTAACCTAGTCTCGTTTTTGTTAGTAAATTTTTAAATAAATGAAAAACAACATATTTTCTTTGGATTTCTTTCCGTTATTGATGTTAAATTGCCTCTTGTTAAATCTAAAGAACGTTTAAACGAATACTTCTTATGAAAGGAAAGGATGAATGTATTTTTCGGTGGAACTTAATTGCAATTACCCTGTCACAAGCTACTTATTGAAATCCACGTTTCATAAAATAGTGATCAGAGCTTTGTTGATTATTTTAACAATAATTATTTTCTTGTGGATAGGTTGACATGGTTTTTACATGTTTCGACCTTATGCCATTGAATAAGCGACCATGGCAATATATTACGGTGAATAATGTTAAAGTAAAGTCAGATATGCTTTTCAATGAAATAAATGTCGCCGACGACATAGCCTTTGCTTTCTGCTTTCCTTGTTATTCAATGAGCAAAGGCGTTCAATTCAATGAGTTTTATAAATTACAGCTTATGCTAATATTCGTATTTAGCAATCTTCCGTTTTTGCAACGAATGTTAATATTTGAGGGTGCCAAATGTTTGTATTTAAGCTTATTCTCAGATTAGTAGCATTGACATTAATGCTAATTCGACAATGAACCTGTGCTTCACGTACGGCCCTGTATTCCATTCTAATTATTTTAGAAAATTTAGTTTTTTAAGTGAACATTTCTTCAAAGATCCAATCTAAAAACATTCTTACATTTTTCTTGGTTATAGAAAGGCATTGAATTCACCAGGTTGATAAAAGCAATTTTTACTCGATGTGTTTTATAATTGTCTTTATAAATAAGTATATCATCATATGTTAGTTGATCATACCAGTTGATCTAACTGAACTCTTTTTGTTAACTATGGAAAAATATAGAATCAAAAATTATATCTAATCTGAATTGTAAACTACTTACTTTCAAACAACTTGTGGATGGTTGCTTCACAATTGTTCTACAAAACAAAATGAATTGAATGAATACTTAATGAAATTAATAGGTTTTATCCAAAAATTAGTTTTTGTAAAAAAGCAGGTTAGGGCTAACATTATTAAAATGGAACAGCCGTATTTTAACTCAGTGGCATAACAAACCGACGCTACGTAGAAGATATGTAAATTACAATAAAAATTAAACTAAAGGTCACAAAAAATGATTATAGCTCTAGCTGATGGCGCCATACCGGCCATTTATAAACCAAATAAATAAGTAAATTACAAAAGAATAATTACCCGATAAGTTTGGTAAATATAATAACAAAACAAACATTAGAATAGCCGCAAAATTAATCACCGCGCTAGAAATTGGACACTGATCACTATTCCAACTTTAAAAATCTTAAAATTGTAAATAAAGGAAGTAATTATAGGCGTTGAGATTATTCAGATTAAAAAAAAGCTCTATAAACATTTTTCTACTTAATTATGTAATTAAGAGTAATCCCGAGACAACAGTGATATTGCCCGTCTTAGCTCCGTTTACCTTTTTGATTTAAATGCAATAAGTCGTCCGGTAGAAAACATCCATATTTTATGACTGCCGATACGCCATGTCGATTCACCAAACGCGAACTCATGCGGATGAAAACGCAGATTGAAAGAAAAGGAAATTTAGCGATAATTTAAATTGTAATAATTAGAGAGGAGAAACGCGAGTAGAAATTATTTTGCAGCGATAGACAGACTCGTGTATTGTCGAGTGTCGGGGAAAGCAGTGGGCAACAAGAACCCTTTCTTATGAGATGAATTGCTTTAGCCCTCTCCAGTAGTAATATAAAATATTGTCTGTATAAAACTTGTCTTGTAGTTGGTTCTGACTAATATCGAACAAATGTTATTGGTAGAATAGTAAAGAGATGCATATTTATTTCGATTCGCCTTTGTAGAAGGACGCGTTCGGTTAAGTAATTTTAATTTCAATAATTTTAAGTGTTGAAGTGTTTGAATTTACTTCAATACAAAACATAATTCAAAAAAAAAACACGCGGGTTTGTTACATGACGCGCTGGCATACAGAGGTCGCGTAAACGTTGGGTTTCAATAGAACACATTAAGAAATGCCTAGCAACAATAACCAAAAATATATAATGCTAAGATAGCTTAGCTCTCTCATAGTATTGCTGGAATAATTCACAGCGAACGCAACAAAACTGCGAGGCAACAGCGACAAAAAGTAGAGATAAAAATACTCTCGAAACCGCGTTGATGACGCCAGGTCGGCGGAAACATGTCCGCGTGTTTTTTCTCTTCTTTTATTGCGTTCGCCATGAATTATTTTATCAATACCATGAGAGATCTAAGCTATCTTAGCACTAAATATTTTTGGTTATTGTTTCTAGGCATTTTCTGATGCGTTCTATTTATATACATCACGATAATCTCGTTGTTTAGCAGTCAGAGAACTGCTCGAGGAATGGTTTGGGAAACAGTACCCGCCTTATGGCGCTGCTTCTTGGGCAGCAGACGGGCATTTCTATGGCACCAGAGGGCGCCAAGGAATGTCAAATTTGTCGTTTTGGAAGTTGTGGCATTAACAGTGACGGAAGGTAGAAATGAAAGTACGCACGAAACCGCGCTTAGTGTACTTTTCTTCACTCCTTTTGTTTCATTCGCCGTGAATTATTCCATCAATACTATGAGAGATCTAAGCTATCTTAGCATTATATATTTTTGGTTGTTGGGTTTCAAGATTAGTTCTTTTTTATTCCATCAATTTATTTTCGTAAACGGCATAACATATAGAGCTTACCTTTTTAAGTCCCCGAAAGGGTTTCTAGGTGATATTGACGATGTTTCCATGATTCAGACCAAAATGGTTTTTATTATTAGACAGATAATTTATAATTTTTATAATATTACAACGCATACCGGGCGTTGTAGAAAACATAAAAATAAAAAAGGAGCTGAAACCGTTTCAAATGTTAACAATATATTGTTATAGCAACTAATCAGATGCAAAAAGGCTTCAAATACTATTTTTAAGCAAAAGTATAAGAAGCATGCCAAATAAAAATAAAATTATAACTCAGTACTGCATCTTATCTTTCTATTGTCCGATACATATAGAATAAATAGAAAGAAATCCAACGCATCTAATTAAAGCACATCTAAATTATCATATCATATTTCTCTCTCTTGATACAATGCTTACAAACTATATGTCGTACGTACGTAAGTTTATTCCGATAATCATTACTAATTCCATGACCATAATAGCGACATCGACCTTTAAAGAAATGTCAGATGTCAGTACGTCGAACGGTTAATCCGAGCCGAGTTTTCGTAAAAATCTCGCCCGAAAGAGACCTGCTCCTTGCGAGTTGGTCGTTAACGAAGGTCAGCTTCCTGGCTGTTATCCGACCGGGCGGCCCCCGTGATAATACTACAAACGAAACGAACTTGATCTAATTCGAGCGCCGAATTTAATAGAAAGTAGAACGGTACGGTAGCTAGAGTCGGCACGCAAATGTGGAAGCCGATATAGTGTGCATATGTGAAAGGACACATCAGGTACAGCGATGAACGAAAGTATTCACCTCCAGATATTTCTAGTTTAGAATGAAGGAATCTTTGCGCTACTGCAGATTTCTCTAACGAGAGATTTAGCGATGAGTTTGGTTCTATGTTTCGTAAAGTATACGTTGCGCTAGTCTTAGATGCTCCAAAAATTTTTGTAGAAAATCAATCTAAAGTATACAGTAAGAATGTCTTATTTTGATAATCATGCTTTTAATCTTCTCTTAAATATTGCTCTAGAAAGTTTAGTACTCCACAGAGGTTGGTATTAGTAACCTAAATATGTTAAAGCATTATATGAGGTAAGACTATAGAAGTTTTATAACATCGCGTAAGATTATCATCGGCATTCTTAAAGGAATATGTGCATTTAGTGAATAAGAAAGGAAGTCCAATTTCAAAAATTAGAAGATAGTTGGCTACGAACATCTTAGAAGGAAACATCAGCCAGATTCTACGAGCACGGTTAACGAGTCGATGTATAGGCCTACGTTGCAACTTCGCAAGCTTTGCAATGCAACTCTCGTGGAGTTACACATCCATTGGATGGAAGCAATCGCTGTTTTATTATTATGCTGCTATGGTTTCTCGAGAGTCATCCTCATCGACAACTAACCCCAGTTTACATCCATCGCCTGGAGCGCACTCATCCGGAGAAGGGAGTGAATATGCAGTGGACGACGTCAGTATACCAGCCCCGTTAAGCGCTGCATCCAGGAAGGTCAAAACGGAAACGCAGATGGGTGGAAAGAAGCTTAGGATCAATAGAACGACAAGGTGAAATGTTCTATTCCCTTCCCAGTGCAGACGAAGCACTCCCACGGAAACCCCGAGCCCTGGAACTTCATCGCCCAGATGAGTGGAGACCAGAGACTGGCGCCAGAGAAACACATCCTCGCGAATGAGCGGCGTTACCGTCAAAGACGCTGCCACGTAAACGACGGACCAATGCCAATCAAACTCCAAATTAATCAGGTGGAAAATGATAAAGAAACATTCTTCTTCATCCTTTGTGAATCGGACCTTATCCAATGTTACGGTGAGCTTGGCCCATAGCTTAGTGGGTGAAGCGACCAGGAGACTAACGAGTCAAGTACCGTATGGATCAACACTGAGGTATCAGACCGCGACTGGATCCACATTGAGTAGTTCAAAACCTGACACCAGGCCCATGTTGAGCCTGAGTCGCTTCGAGCAGATACAATATCATTTGAACCGCCCCGATCCCGAACAATCCTGACCTGATTCGAATTGTCTTGACACGAGCAAATTCGACCTCATACGAAGTGTCCAGAACGCAGAGAACCTTATTTTTTGGCAATACAAGTATTGATATATGTACAACAAAGTTCAGCAAATGTTCAGCAACAATTCAGAATATAGCTCTCTTCAAAGTTGCTACGATTTTTAAATTCTAGTAAATATCTCAGAAGCTACAACAGACATAAACTTTCTTTTACAGCTACGTAGTCTCATTTAACTTTTTGAATAACAACGTTTATTTTTGCTTTTTGTTTTAATAAAAGTGCGTTAAATTTGATGCCTTCGAAAACAACAAATTGTTCACTTTTTAAGGAATTCCATAATTCCATAATTTTGTTTTGCCAAAACCAAGATCAAGCCGTTATAATCAACAATGAAACACTGAATCATCCAAAACCGCTAAGAAACCTTTAATAATTTAGAAGATAAATACGGTAAGCTCTAGCAATTATCTTCGAAGAATCATCCAATCAATAAGTGGCGAGGGTAATTTTATTAATTTCTCCCATTTACAATACATAGATATTAGCTATCTGTTGCATGCATGCAACTGTTGAGTTGAGAACAAAAAGTCCTACAACGTGCGTGGACAACATACTATTGCTCATTAATGTATAAGCACTAGGTGCATATCGATTCGTGGATCCAGTTTACAAAGACAACGGATTAAATCGAGAACGAATTACCGAACCGTAGGATTACCTAAAAATGGCCGCTTACATAATTTCGGCCGTGGCTTTACTTCTAAATTGGAATTGAAACAATTGCGAGAGGTGCAACGCTACAAGCTTCGAATACAAACGGCCTCCTAATTGCATGACGATTCATTGTAATTTCGCTTCTTTCGCGAAGGATTAAAAGTAGTTGCAGCGATACGACGACTGCATACTTAGAGCTAGTCCCAGTCCCGTTCGAGTTGAGCAACTTAATCACGCAAGTGAAATGGTGAGAAGTTTATTAAGAGGTTCCTTATTTAGGTAATGTAAAATGATAGAAGAAATTGCCGGGTTTCATCATTCTTAATATTTACTTACCGACCCCCCCCACACCTTCCAAGTTATTCGTAAATGTAAAAATTGGGACAACCCAGCTTGCGAAACTATACATAGAAAAAAAAACAATTTCAAATCTGTAATTATTACAATTTCCGCTGAAACGGGAAGTGATGCCGCGTTGTGGTGTAAGTTAAAAGACGGTAAATCAAATTATTAAATTTTAGGTTAGAAAGTGTTCCAATATGACATATTTGTTGTTTTAGTTGTTTTTAAATGTGAGCAGTATTGATGACCTCTTCCCTCAAATTTCTTCCAGGTTTGTGTTTCTATTCTCATTCCTCTTCTTGAGATAGGCATCGTAAAAGCCACTTGCGCTGTGAAAGATCAAAATTGCTAACATCAATCTTTTTTCTTTATTCTCATTTAATTCAAAATTGATTTCTTTTGATTGAATAAAAGTACCAAGTCACACGAAACATTTCTTCAACCCATTTCTTAAAACATTTCTCAATTTGCAAAAGGGAAAAATTAGATCTCACAATTTAGATAGAAGGCAACAGTGAATATTTCATTCTATCCATTTCTTAAGCGTCTCATAGCAATATCTCAACTTTTCAGAGTATCTTCCATCGCAAAAGGCTGCTGAGATCTTATTTTTTATAAAGTAAGGTAATACTTGTTACTATCACCATGGCTAAGTTTTGCCTTCAAGATGGCGTTAAAATATCTTTGAAAAGCGTGTTAGATATAGATAGGAAAATATGCAGGCACTTCCCTCGGCAACGGAAATGTACCATTCATCCACTGCATCGCATCAATACATACATGGATCCGCGAGGTAATGAAAGGAATTGCGATCGTATTTGCCGCACGACAGTATTCCACCTTTTTCAAGTCGATGTAGTCTTTTTCTCCCTGTGTTCGCATCGATCTATTTCCAGTTCATATCCGGTTCAGTAGCCCATCTATAGATGCACACGTACGGCTATGTTGTACTGGTACAAGTAGATGATAAATTGAAAGCCAGACAGCATCAATATGTATGTGCCAAGGTAGGGGCGGAGACTAATATTATACGTGATCTTAATGAAAATCCTCGAACCTTTGTCAACTTTTGGATGGTTATAGATGAAGCTTATTTACGGTTGATGAATCTAGAAAGAACCATCCGGGAGAAGTACTAACTGAACGTTTCCCAATTTAATGAAACATTGTTGGTAGCACCGTTGGATAATAAAAAAAATGTTACATTTTTCATACGTCACGTGTATAAACAAGGTGAGCTATTTCCGCAGGTTCGGAAGATTGTGCCTTTGTGAATGGAAAACCTCTTAAAATGGTATCGCTTTGTAATAATACATCGAGATCTCTTTAATATTAACTGCATTCTGCAAGATGCTGACAACATCGTTGCTAAGCGTATTTTTTAAAATCTGATAGGAAGGCTATTCTAGCATCTTTCCATAAACATTTTCCTACGCCTACGCCATACGAAACTTTGCAGACAAGTTTTTAGTTTAAAAACATAGAGTGCGGTATCAAAGCAATACCGAATTGTTTCCAAAGGCTTAATAACGTTATAAAAGATTACATCGCTGTCCGAGGCGCGACAATATCTTGAAACACGAGACCAGGTTAGCCGTTGGTCCGATAATCACACGTCCACCATAATAGATTTAATGCATCATTGTGACCGGACACCTATTCAAAGGCACTCAATGACGCTTGTCAATTAGTTTCAGTAACAAGTCTCGTGTAGCGATTGTATGTACGTGATTAACCCGAATGTTAGCTAGCCGCTATATCGGCCGCCTACCTCGCGCGCGATAAACGTGGGAGATTTACACGTCAGATCCGATTGCTCGTACAAACAAGATGCCATTAGAAATGCTACTGAATCGATGCTTAGGAGGTGTCCGCCGTTCAGTGTCGATGTACCGCTTTATGCGCTAGCTTAATTAATCTCAAGAACGACAGGATCTCCGTGTACGATTGAATGTCGATTACAATTTTGCCGCTTTAAGTGGAACTGTATTTTATCGTCCCTTTACCTTCGGATGGCGTGAAAAGCTTCTTTGTGCGAATTCAATGCGATGTATAGGAGGTGCATGGTACTTATGCTTTCTAGCATGTGAAACGGAATCACTTCCTCTAGATGGTCATCGTGCAGTTGCCCCAATATTTAGGTATCCACGCCGTTGAGTGTATTAGAGTAATTGAAGGATTTTGATAAACCTTGAAACTATTCCAGGGTCAGTAAACCTGCGAGTAATTTCATCTCCCTTTTGCTGAAAGATAGCACTACCTTCGCCGTCCTAAAGAGCATTTTAGGCCAACAATCAGCTTATTGTGAAGGTATAGGCTAGGGCTTATCGTCTCTAATAGAGATGGAGCCGCTTGTTACTCAGTAACATTTTTCTGATGAAAGAGATATTTGATTTTTTGAGATATTTGATGATATTCTGATGAAAGAGATTTGCGTCTTCTTCATTCTTTAAAGAAATTCCATTTCCAACTAATATCAATCAGCTTTATCGGGGCGAGACCCATTTTTGTTTAGATTGGTTTAGTTAAAATCATCTGAATATGTAATTGGCCATCAAGTTAATTATTTACGATTAGTTATTATCGCACACGGAACTACTTACTTAGTTCTTTTCTAAACTTTCAAATAAGAAATGGGTCTTCCACTACATCGCACAGAAAGAGAGCGGCCATCCTAATGAACTAGTTGTAAGCAAAGCAGTTTCTTTTCGGGTGGTGTATTCGGCTTAATTTTTTCTAAATCTTCTAAACTTTACGTTTATATCTCTAAATGCTTTGGCATTAACAATATTGTAATTGTAAATTTAAGAACGGAAAAGCAAATATCCCCTAGCAAGTTGTAATGATGGCCGTTTTAAAGATAAACAAGGACCTAGGTCCATCTTTATACTTTCAGTACATAAAATCCCGGAATACTACACCTCTTCTTTCCATCAAACGACAAGAGTAGGATGCTTGCATGTAGGCTTTCACGACCGTAATCCGTAGCAGAAGTAGAAATTTCTTTCGGTTGTTGTCGTGTAATTAATAATTTACTTGACGTTTGTTGACTTTAAGAATCTTCTGAAGAAGCTGACAGCGTGATCAGCGAAACCTCAACAAGAGCAAGATACGCAACGCCTGTACATCTATGGTGAGGTATTATCGCCAAAGTCTAATTATATCTATTTATGATTCCAAATGTAATAATGAATGACTTCTTACTGGGCTAACAACGGCCCATTTTATTGCTGTTTTGCTGTTAGCTGCAGAAACCATAATAATAGTCCTTTATTTGGAAACAGCTTGTACGATCGATAATGAACGTTAAACATAAAGGAAACAGTCCTTTTAAAGGAGGGAGCTTAATTGAAATGTTTGATGAAAGTTGCGAATGAGAGAAGAATGTAACCCAGCCTCTTGAATCATCACTAACTACGTACCGAACCGATAAATACAAAATTCTTCCGCTCTACCCTACCCAACAACCTACATACATTAAGGTCGCCTAACGGAAGGTTATTTTCTTCATGTTGGTCAACGCATCTCGGTCGCTACACAGCATGTACAAAACAAAGAAAATTGCATTCTTAGAATTACTCCGGTTAATTAAATCCGGCCGTAAGCTCAACTTCCCGAAACGGAGAGAGGATGTGTTGAGCTTAGAAGTTCTCAATCAAACTTGTAATCCAGCTTCGCCGGCAGCAGAGCAGAAATTAATTAACAGCGGAAAGGTTCCTCTCTTCCATTTCTTTCGATGGGATCTCAAGTAGACTGTTGGGAATCCCGAACCCTTGAATAAATCGTCCCGAAGTGAGAATCGGCTCTGATCGTTAGACGATCGAAATAGTTGTCGAATAGAATAACGAATGCGATAAATGCTTTCAGATGGTTAATTTATGGATTTGTAGCGTTAAATAAACGATACAAACGCAATGAATGTAGACATTGGGTGTGCTAAAAGTTTCTAACGTATTCGAAAAACATTTTCCTCGAAAGCGTTCAACCGAAAAGGTAAAGATTTGTAATGCTTAATTAAGTTTTTCTTAAGCATTCATTTTATTAAAATTTCGACGTCTATCAAGGGCTCTTTAAAATCAACAGAAGGTAATATAAGTAATTTATCTTATCTATGCGTCAAGTAGATGAACATCCGTTCAGACGTTCGCGCCAAATCCAAAGGGCAATCCAGCTTAACTCCATTTAAAAATAGCACCAATAAGAGCAGTTAATTCATGTAACACGATGATTTACCGTATTCCTTATACTGCACACACTGAATTTGAACTTTAAACCTCCAGCGCGTCTGTGGCAACGGATCGCCACGCAAAGCTTTTGAAAGCCGCTTTATCACTAGCCAACTACTACTTCTATCACGTTAATTCTTTTAAATTTTCGCAGCCTTTCTACACGTCAATGCCACAATTTCCCGTTAAAAGTTAAAACCTGTATCCGCCATGAGAGGGGTAAGCATTTTTTATCCGTCCACTCGGCATTTCTATATCTCCACGCAATAATAAGCCGTCGCAATAAAAGCACGATAAAACCTAATTTGAGACGAAATTAAAACAAAAGCGCATGACAAAAGATAGCGCTCGTTATCGCCGGCTTCGTGTTTTGTACGTGGCGGCGACGGTAAGTACGACGGAAACAAGAGCTCAACGATCGTCGCGATAATAATCGTAACGATAAAGGCGCCGCGACGAAATGGGCAGCTAAGTTAGCGATATGAAAATGGCGAGGAGCCGGAGACGTATCCGTTAGCGCTTAAAATTACATTACCGCGATTGAATAAAAGGCGCCGCTGAAACGTGAAAAACGGATAAGAACGCAATTTGTTTCTTACGAGACGCTTTATTGCATAATACAAGCAAGCAAGTACCGACGTTGGCATCCTTACTACTATTTTTGCCGCAATCTAATACTAATCGTATTAGATTGCGGCAAATGAAATGTCGCATCTTCCGGATATTCTTTTGTTCCTGTGCGCCACTCTTTCGCGTAATTGAAACTACGCAAAATGTCCCACCGACACTAATACATGTTATTTTCAAAAAAAAATAGTGATGCATTTTTAATTGAGGCTAGTATAAAATTCATAACAGATAGCAGTATGGTTATGGCTGTACGCAACAAGCGTGTAAGATGACTGTAACACGACCGCTACGCCTTCTTATAATAAAGAGTTTCTTGAATCATCAGGCAAAACAAAGTGTAGTCATTTCTTACCTAGTTTGGTCCTTCGAAATTGACGCACGCGCAGAGGAAGCGTCTCGCTGGCTAGGTTTCAGCCTGGCAACCCCTGCATGATTGGTCCCATTCTGACGGTATATCTGGCAATGTCCAGTTAAATTCCAACCAGAGAGGAAGACCGTTGAAAGGTTGAAATACGAAGTGAGAAAAACGGACAAGGATAGAAACATAAACTCCAACTCAAAGAAAAGAAGTCTTCCACCAACGACCCCGGAAGAACCCTCCGAAGGAGGAGAAGCAGGAAAACCAAAGAAAGATAAAAAGCGCAAGAAGAAGACAAGCATCCAGTCAACAGAAGTTATCACAACAGCTACAGGAGAAGGAAATCCAACAAAAGACAATGTCACCCCAATAGAAGAAGGGGAGCAGAACATAACGTATACTCAAGAAGGGCCAAGTTCGGACTCCGAGAAGTCAGACGGTGACGAGGAAGAGGATGAGGAAGAAGAAAACACCCAGACATAAGGACCTAGAATCTACAGACGTCCACCTATAGTAGACAAATCGCCGGAAGGAAAGGAACTCTGACTTATCTAATGTTGCGGGCATGCGGATCACCACAGAACCAAAAAGGAAATCGACATCAACCACCCAATGCTTCCGCTGCCAAAAATATGGTCACGTACAGTTTCAATGCCCAGACAAAGAAGAAAATCAAAAAACCAGGTGCGCTAACTGTGGAGAAAACCACCACGCAGCAAGCAGGCAATGCACCCACCACCCGGAAAACATGAGACAAAAAAAAGAAGAAGAAAAGAGAAAAAGACTCAGGAGAGCAAAAAGGAAGCAAGAAATTTCTTACGCTCAAATAGCTGCAAACAAGCCGACCAACGAAAACGAATCCGACAACCTAAAAAGTTTCCTGAAACTCGCAGAAGAGATCCAAAAACTCGTATCAGCAATTCAAAAACTGGCTTATGGGAAGTAAACAAAGAAGACATCACAAACCAAAAACGAGAACGCATCAACTTTGCTCCGTGAAGACCCACCAGTTAAAACTAGTTCGCACATTTAGCCCATCCATTTGGGGTTAAGGCGACAAGGACACTGCAGCATAGCCAAATGGCTGAAACAGCTATACGTTAAGGGATGAAAAGATAATGCCATCAACCATGCGGTGGTCTCATCTGCATAATCGCAACTATCGCGATGTTAATGTTGCTTGTTTCAGAAAGGTCCTAATACTACTTGCCTGCAGTTCGTAATAGTTTAGGTGGTTTATCAGATATATTTCAATCTGAAAGGACGTTACGAAAACGTATTTCAAGATAGATCAGTCTGAACTTCGTTTATAATAAACAATCTTTGCTTTATTTTGAACATCTTCAGACATAAAAGTTCTTAAATTGTTATTATTGTAATTGTTATACATCTCACATGATCAGTTAAACAGTCTATTGCGGTGGTTCGGTTAACCCAACCATAGTTAAATTAATTAGATTATGTCTTACTTTTGAAACAGTAAGCCCCTTAATAAACTGCTTGAGGAGCCGGTAAATGTACTGACCACTACTAATACGTATTTAGCTATTTTCCTTTTTTTTTTTACTAGAATTAACAACTTGACAAATGTATACATAGCTTAGTTGTAAAAAAATCTTCTAACGTTTTGCATACATTCTCAAAGAAATATTTAAGCGAAATTCATAACGATGCAAAAAAAAAGAAACCACCGCTCTCGCGGACGATGAAAAAGTCATATGAAAACCCTCGATTTGATATCGAACGGCTTGGCAGCTATCAAGTTCTCGTTTGTACGTCGTTATTTCTTCGTTGGTCCGTATCAATCCCTCACAAAAAAATACTTTCGAATATGTACGATGACGTATAGGTAACATACATGCTATGCATGGTCGATGCTTTGGTATGTAGTAGTAAGGTAGACCTTTTCACAGATATGATTAGCCATAGCCATAGATTCGTGGGAGGTTGTCGTCTTGTAATATAAAATGACAGTTTGGATTATTAGGATTCGTGAAGATGTCTGCTTTAAACTAAATTGCTTTTTTTTTGACACTCTAGAAACTGTTGTGTTATAAGCATCCAATATATAGCTTAAATTAAACAATTTCCTTAACTTTTGGCGGTGACAAAATGTATAACACATATATCTAGTAATGAAGGTGTAAATATTACTTGAAGACGCTAAAATTGATACTTGATCTGTTGTAGCAGTGTTTTTTTTTTTTGAACAATTTTGATGAAAATTTTTAGATAGGAAGAATTCTAAGAAGGTGCTGCACAACATAAAGTCTTTGTGTGTAGCTTTCTCACGGTACGGTACGAGTTTGGCTTTTTAGCGAATTAATTAAATAATGGATGGTTCGAGTAGATGCGTTAATTGTACCAATAAAGTTAGCATTTATCCATTTCATCTTTGGCGAAGGAGAGCTTACATAGAAAGTCGTTGCAGTACTTTATCTTTAAATGGAAATCTTCTTCGCTTAGATTCGTAACTAATTTACTAAAGGGAGATATGTTCTAGGCATAGAAAAATGTTTTATATAATAAATTCTGTAAGAGCTTCTCTCTGAGATTCTCGAAAAATGTACAAACTTTTTCGTTTAAGCATATTGAAGTAATATGGCTGAAACTTGGCAGCCACGGCGATTGTATTCTTGCAGAAATTGGTTGATGCAAAACATTCGTTGATAGATCGCCTAAGAGAACTAGAAATAGTCAGTCGAATGTCTAGTGCGTGCAGAATTATCAACCGTAAAAAAGCATTAAACATCTTAAATTGTTGAAAAACCTATATCGTTCGTAATGCAAACTGAACACCTTATACTCTTGTACATCATTTTGCGTTGTGTAGAACTTGTTTTCGAATATCTTATATTTAAAAAATTGCCAATTGATAAAGTACACTTCGGTCGTGCACAGTATTGTCGATTTGCTGCAAGAAAAGGGCACTGAAACTTTATGAGCTAATGTACGCCCTTTTAAAAAACAATAGTTTAATGCATCTAGATATCGTTAGAATCGGCTGCATTTCTTGTTGAAATCCTTACGTCTCTGCGCTTTTTAGTGCTGCGATGGAATAGCATCGTTTTATCTGATTTTATTAACAATTTAATCTTGACCCGCTTTCAAAAAAGAAAAAAATAAGGATGCCGTCGGAAGCGGACTTAAATAACGTTGCAACAACAACTTTAACACCGGCTATATCTACTAATAACATTCTGACGAACAACGGAGGAAAATCTCGAAGTAAAAGTTTTGTAAGAGCTAAGAGATAAACTACTAACGGCAAATTGCCGACTCTTACGACTTCAATACAAGACCACTTAATCAGAAGAGAAACTCGACTGTTATAGGAGCCTGTACTGGCAACAATTGGCGACACAAAAATCGATAGGGCACCGACTAATAAAAGATCATTTCGGTTTCGCTAAAAGAAGAACCAAAAACAATCTTAGGCGACACATAAATATCGGCAACATCTCCACCGCAAAAGTTTAATTAATTATATAATAATTAATTTTGGACGGCCGTTTCGAGGACACGAATGGTCCTCATCACCAACCGGAATCGTGCCGATACTTATGTATTGTTTACCATATTACGCTATAATCCTTGCATACTATCATTTTAAAATCAATCTTGCTAACATGAGCGAAAATTATTAAAAAGCTCGTTTTCGGATGAAGCAGCAGATTTTAAGAAAAAGCAAATTGGGGATAAAGAAAGACATAGAAACCATCTCAGAATATCTAAAGAAAAATTTGACGAATTAATGTTGAAAATGCAGGATCACGTGATTAAGCAAGATACGATAATGCGACAAGCAATCTCAGCAAGATTAAAGCTACGAGTAACGTTAATGTATTTAATCAACATTTACTTCCGTAAATTTACTACCTAAAAATTCAATTTTTAGATTTTATATTTATCCAATCCATTGTTCCAAATGCAATCGGGCTTATGATACAGTTTTAAAAAGCTTACCATTACGCTTGCGGATCATTTAAGCCTCCTATTTTTATCCTTAACAGCGAACTTAACAACGTAGCACAACTTCAGACAGTCATCTTCATTTTCTAGCTACGATTCAACTTGAAAAGGAAGTTCTTCTTTCACAGTTCTGGGTCAAATTTTTTCACTAAATAATTGATCAACTCTATCGAAGCAAATGTTATCATAAAAGATTTCGTTCGACTTTCGCTGATCAACTATAATCGGTCAAGTTTGAAGCACGTGAGAACGCGCCTTAAGTGAGACAACTAACTTATCCACAACAATTATAACTAATCCTAGCTCGGAGGACGTAGATGTGCTATGCCTTCCATATCCTTTATTTCTTTAAAAAATATAGAAATACTGAGAAATTCATCAAGCTAAAGAAAAATAATTCTTACCTTTACCAAACCGCACGACAGTGGGTGCTTCGACCTACTTGGTGCGAACGTATACACGGTGTCTTTTGGAATCTCGCGCAGTAAGAACACTCAACATTGAAAAATACAGTCATAAATCGCCCGCCCTCCTCAAGGATAAAGGAAGGCTTTGAAATTCAGCGTGAGGCCGACCGCAAATTGTCTCTTTTAACCGGCACAACGGCCGGAAAATAAATGTCGCCTTTTGCTTTCCGTGCGTACGTCAGTCTTGTTTTTCATGTGGCGAAAATAATTTTCTAACCTTTTACGCTAATAAAATTAGCAAAGCGTTGTTTTGCTTTTGTGATTATATTTCGGCGCTAATTTATTACACGTTAAATCGCATACCTGGTTTCAGCGGGATCCTCCTCTCGTTTCAAGCCAGCGCGTTAGCTATTTGGTTAGTGTACATGACACCGTCAAACTAACCTCGAGCAAAAGTGGAGAGCTTCGGTAAATATTGGTTTAAGCGGATATCGCTGACGGCGATGCATTCGAACCGCTACTACGTAGCTTAATGTCGGTGGTAAATATTTGTATTTGAAAAATTTTAGTGGGTATGTGATAATGTTTAGGTTGCGTAAACTAAGTAATTGGGCAGATTTGTTTTCTTGCGTCCGATTTTCTCTATTGTAAATTCTAGAGAACGCTGTCCGAAGCGCCTAGAGGTGTAGCTGATATACAGAGTTCTTCTAGAGATCACCGCCAGAATATCTTCGAGCTTGTAAAAAGCGTCAAGCAAGGTCAGGCATTACGTGGCTGTGAGCTAAATTTTTCATTTGAAATTTTTTTTTTCCGGCCTATTACACTCCGCCAAAAAAGTATCGCATAAACTAAAAAAGGGCATTTATAAACCAAGATATTTTTATACGTTCACAAAAAGTTTGCCTCGTGTATGTGAACTATAAAAACACCAACAAAATCATAGAACATAGCTTTTTTATCTTTTTTTTCCTAAAAGAACACATTTAGAAAAATGCATATGTGTAAAGTTTGTTCAGTTGTTTATTGAAAGTCTTCCTATACGGACAAATTTTAAAGTGCGAAGTCGGAGTTCTGTACCAACGCTTTTAAAACTAAAATGAGCAATTTAACTTCAGAACAAGTGGCCGCTATAGTTGCTTTAATCGAAGATGGACGATCTCAAGCATACGTTGCTAATTTGATGAACATCAATCAGTCAAGTGTTTCTAGAGCCGTAGCCAGATACAGGGAAACAGGCAATTACAGTAGAAGACCTGTACCAGGTCGTCCAAGATGTTCTACTCGCGAAGATGACCGCTATTTACTACTACAAGCATTACGTCGAAGACATGTAACTGCGACACAATTGCAGAACGACTTGGCTAGAGTCAGAAATACTCGTGTGAGTACTCAAACTATTCGGAATAGGTTACGACAGAGTGGATTAAGAGCTAGAGTAGCTGTAACAGCCCCTCGTCTCACTAGGAACCACCGAGTGGCTCGCTTAAGGGTTGCCAGAGAACATGTAAATTGGAACATTAATGACCGGGCCAATATACTCTTCACAGATGAGTCAAGATTCGGTCTTTACACCTCAGATAGGCGTATCTCAGTGTACAGACGAGACGGTGAGCGCTATTCGCAGTGTAATATCAGACCTAGACCTAATTTCGCTGGTGGCTCTGTTATGGTTTGGGGAGACATCTGTTTAACAGGTCGTACAGAGTTAGTACCAGTAGACAGAGGTACACTGACTGCCCACAGGTATATAACGGACATTTTAGAAGAACATGTAGTACCATATGCGCCAATTATAAAAAACGTTAACATGAAACGAATTCATGTTAATGCACGATAATGCACGACCGCATGTTGCAATAATCGTCCAGGAATACCTTAACGATGTTGGTATTCCAGTTTTAGATTGGCCTGCGGTAAGTCCGGACATGAACCCAAAATGTTGCCCCAGCGGACCTGCATGGACTAGAAAATGCTCTCCGTGACGAGTGGGAGAATTTGGATCAGGCTTATATACGGAGGTTAATCGAATCTCTGCCGAACCGTATGCGAGCGGTCATAAGAGCCAGAGGTGGCAATACTCAGTATTAAAAGCTACTATTATGACATTTTTCTTTCCAAAATTATAATTTCTTGTTTTAATAAAAATCTCAAGTATGAGTTCTTGTTTTTATTTGGCCTGTATTTTATTTAAACAATTATAGAAATTATATCTTAGAGCGCATTAAAGTATATTTACAACTTTATGCTACAAACAAAGATTATGCGGTACTTTTATGATTCAAAACTAAATTATGCTATAAAAACTAAATTTTTGAAGTGTGGAAGAAAGAGGGTAATGTTTAGAAATGGCTGAAGCGGGTGGAATTATTCTTTTTTTCGCAGTGATTTGTTCAATGAGATTGTCAATCGGCAATCGTCGTTGGTCTGGATCTTTCTTATCCTTCTACCATCCTCGCTCCAAAGTTAAGAGGGCAGCAACATGCTCTAGAAATGTATGTTATACAAAAATATTATGTCATTGAAAATATTCTTTGTGTTGGCCATTGTTATTATTAATAGAGATGACAAAAGCAGATGGAATTATTCCTTTTTTTGCAGCGACTAGATAGACTCGTGTCTATTCGCCTCGTGAGAATGGATTCGTGTTACCTACTGGTGTCCTCGAGAGTAGTCGACAAAGCACGAGTCTGTTTAGTCTCTGCCAAAAAGGAATAATTTGATCCACCTTTGTCTTCTCTAGTTAAGTCCCACCAAAGACGCTAGTGATGAAACGGGACAACAACTATTTTTTTTCCATCTTTTCATTTGCTAAAACATCCAAATTAATGTAAAATCCGTCCTCAAACATTGTCTTCGTCCGTCTCTAACTATAATCTTGTAACCGTTTTTATAATGATCAAAATTCTCTTGTATAGTTTATGGTGTAAAACATCATCAAAAAGGAAGCCGGTACCGCTTGCATGATGCTACGCCTACAATTAATAGCCTCCGTTTATTCTCCAACGTCAATGTATTTTTGGAAAGGAAAATAGTCAACATTTGTCGTTATCCTAAAACAGTCGCTATCGTGATTAATAAAACAATTAGGTAATATTAAATTTAATATCTGACTTTAACTGTATCAGCCATTGATATAATATAATAAGGCTGGTTGTACTTCTAGTACTCGTTTAAAAATCATCTTCCAATTGCCGAAGGAATCTTTTGGAGATACTTCCGATTCCTACGAACCCTAAATTGGCCTAATCAATTTGGAAAAATCATGACTTTCTAGGTTTTCTCAATTCTTCCTCTCCGTAAAATATTAGAATAATTTGAACGGAAATTGATGAACCTATACAGAACAGAACTATGTTAACGATATCATATAAGCCCAAAAATTAAATTCGGAATCACGACATGGGTAAAGAAAGCAGAGTAAAATACTTTACGCTGATAAATACGAAGAAGAGAAGATAAATACGAGAAATACATAATACGAGACAGACCACGAGACTTTACATATGCAGGGGAAATACTTGTTTCTTCGACACCGTGCCTTTATTTCACGTTAATAATCGCGTTGTACCAACAGCAGATCCCGGTTATGCATTAATTCCGTAAAAATCTATTGAAATCAGCCCGTCAATATTTTCTATTCAAGAATGCTTAGCATTTGTAATACACTTCACAAGAAAAATGGAGCGTTCGTAGCTGAACGCATGAAAGGATTCATTTAATAGTCCCGGATTCGCTCTCCTAAGAGAAAAATTACACAAAAGCGAAACGGGTTAAAGGAAGAGAACGAAACACCGGAAATTCAAAAGACCAGTATTGCTATATCCTCATTTGTACGTTTTCATATTGAGGAAATGCAAATACAACACGACGCGACGCCCCAAATTACGAGAAAATAAAGAACGTAAAGGAAAATGTATTTGTGTATTTGGATGGCAAGTAAATCAATACAGACGGCGACGTTCCTGAAGCGTAGAAATGATTTGCACGTTGAAAATGGGTGTTATTTCAGAAGAAGGTGTAGTTCTTCGTCCTTTATTGAGTATCTCACACCTATTTCAGTTTTACGCCCGCTGTTGTGAAATATATTAGTTTCGCTTCAAATGGTGCACTAAAGCTTTAGCATTAAAAGCTCTGCTACGAAGTTACGTTTAGTTCCTACTTGATTTTTGATTCTCGTGTTGTTACGAATGAAGTTGAAAGCAGATTGCAGGAGCGGAAAATCCTTCGCGACTACAAATAGAAATAGAAACGGAACACAGCTTATACCATTACCGTTTCATAATGATTTTAACAAAGACGCTGCAGACCTTTAGCGAGAAATTTGAGGTAATAAAATAAAAGAACTTGACAAGGAAAGAGAACACTTACCTATTTATTCGTTTATTTATCATTTATTCCATTATTTATTTATTTATTCAATTATTTATGCATGCAAACGTTTTTGCCTCTAAAAGAACTAAACTTTGATGAATTTTAACATGCTCTGGTTCTTCCAAAGAAAAAAAAAACAGAGCATGTTAGCTTGTCTTGTGGAACGCCCTCATCAAACACAATCATTTCGTCTAAAAGATATCCACAAATATATAAATCAGAAAGCTATGGAACCTTCATAAAATCAAAGAAACCTTGCACAATATCCTCCCAAACATTAACTTTTTCTGGTTTTTCGTGTGCTTCAGTCAATTGAAATTTACTGGAGACTAATACCCACAGTTACATCTGTTGACGGTGCTATCAAGCATAAAGGCAAGTTCACAAAGGAAATGAAAAATTAGTAGAATCAGGATCAGCATTGTACCCATCCATTAAAATTTCATAAAGCTCTGTCTCTGTCTAATGAAGCCATCTTTTGTCAGTTCTTGGACCAAATGTATCTTAAAGGACGATTTTTTCGCTGTTAAATAAATTTGCAGATGATCGATACCTGACCGTTATATGGTGCCAAGTTTTCAGAATTTTTTAACTCTTTGGTATATCGATCAGTGCAGTTGTGTGAAGAGTAACTCCAATTGATAGTTTAGGTCATTCGTAGAAGACGGCAGAATAAGTAAAACAGAGGTAACAAAAGCTACCAAAAACAAGATCAATAAAGCATTGTTTGACCCTTCACTATTCTGTCAAAAAACATTATGAGTTACGATCAAAGAACAGTAGCTGTAATGAAGGTTCGAAGGAAAGTAGTCAATCCACTTCTGGAGACTGGACAAGGTAAGAAATGAAACCGTAAGTAGAAGAATGAGATCAGGTCCAGAGCAACCTGAGGAAAAGGATTTCTGTTGGTTAAAACATTTGATTCGTAAAGGACAACTATCCTGTAAAGCAAATTTTGAAGACAGAGCAAAACATAGGATGCAGAAATTGCAAATCCGTTAGAAGAAAAAAGCAACGCGAAAAGATTTAGGAACAGAAGCAATTGGAAAGACTTCTACAAGATACGATAGCTCTGTACCCAATAATAGCTACAATTCAATAATTTATCCGTTAGGAGGCTTCAAAAATTTTACCTTGATTTAATGATGTCTTAAGCTGGCCGACTTTTGTGTTACCAATCCAAACGAATTTCCTATTATGCGACTTCCGTTGTCATAAAAAAATTTTAATTATCTATTATTATATTACAAGGAGGAGCTCCTAGATGAGTAACGAAAAACTAATTGTCTTGTGTTCGACAATTTTCCATGTGAATGATCAGCTGTACTGACCTATTTGGAACAACCAGTTCATTTGAATAACATTAACGGAGGGTAAGCTTCTACTACAGAACAACTATGGAAATTTACTATACCGATGTTACGACTAATAATGCTAGCACAGTGCAATCATAAACTTCCTCAACAAGACAAACTTGCCAACTGCACAATATATACATTTCACAACTGCTAATATAACAACGAACGAAATTGGCTAATTATCGATAATTAGGCGAAATGTTCCAATCCATGCGTCAAATCCGTATAATTAATTACGTTATCGATATGTTCTTTGCGCTTCGTACAGTTGTCATATAATTTGACAATAATTTCAATCGAACCGCGTTAATTATAAGCCTTTTGCGATTATAAATTTAGATTTATATGTTTGCTATTCGTTGCTCAGTGTTACTATAAAATTTTCACATCAAATAAAATTTTGGATTTGTACAGTATTGTTCGGGGACTTAGGACGGCTTCTAAATAAATAATAAAATCATTTTATCAAAAAATATTTGATTTATCCATTAGATTTTGGGGTCTTCTTCACTGATGATACGCAAGATGTTTCAAAATTACGACTTTCAATCAAAATGGCGTTAATTAAATTACTCAGTTCAAGATTTATATATCTGTTAGCCTTCACTCCGGTAAAAATGTTAGGAAAGCTCTTCTACGTTAGTAACTTCAAATCGCTACCTTGCGTCTGAGATGCTCTGCATTGAAGACTTCAATGACATCTCTTAATCCATCGAATTGTTATCTATTACCTCCTTTATTCGATTTGTTGAATCGTTAAGTTGCGTTATTCTTTCAGGACGATACGTCTTATATTATAACTCTTGTGGTATTTGTTTTTACCCTCACGTTCTTAATTATTTCCGATGTAAACCATGGTGGATCTCCACATTGACTGTTACTAGCCCCTTTCATCGATATGCGCGTAGATGGAATCTTGTACGCCATTTGATAGAAAGCTCCACATGCCGACTCAACATCAATCTAAGTGCCCAAACGACTTCAATCAACAAAATCCAATTCAGGACTTAAGAAGCTTTGCGAAAGTTCCAACCGCTGCTATTCTCAAATTTCGGATACTAACCATCCGCCGGGTTCAACATCATATTAATTAATAACAGCGGATGGCGTCCATCTGCGCCAATTTAGTGACTAGTCATCATCGGAAATCTGTCACTCGATAGACTAAATATAATATTACGTTCACCTGAGATTCGCTAAAATCTTCTAAAAATTTACAGGACCATTTACTGTTGTCAAACTTTAGTCTTTTGAGGCTACGGGATCTGCCGTTTTGGATCTATAACCTTCAAAACTAAATTTATTGCCCGCCTCAAAAATTTGAGCAAGCAATAGATAATATCCTCTATATTTCAATAGGCAGTCTAAAACAAATGAACGGTGGTGGCGACTTAATGGAAAACAACACAATTGCAGCGTTTCATCCGTCCTCTCATTATTTTCCACCCCGGTTACATTGCTGGCGATAAGCACATTGTATAGCCTAGCCGGACGGTTCATTATCAAAAGCAAAACTGGCAGATAATGGAAAATAGATTATTCGAAAACGTTTTTGGGACGGAGATGTATTGATAATGATGATGGAGTTAAATGTGGATGATACAATGCGATAGTGCCGTAAATCATTCGTGTTTTTGTTAATACGTCCATGCATACTTGCATGTACGTACAGCCATATACATACCATGCCGTCGGCCCGCCAATTAAACAATACACTATCGCAGGATTAAATATGCAATTCGGATATTGTTTAGATTTAGTGCGGGAAGCTTGTTTAATAAGATTATAAATACATATCAGTAGCGTGTACGGTTTTGTATTAATCGGCCTTAAAATCCCTGCAACCAAACTAATTTGCTACATTGCTAATGACTTGTTATTTATTAGAATGGGAGACGTTAATCTGTTGAGGTGTTTATATATGAAGCTTCGGATAAATAGAATAGAACATACGTTGAGGGGACGGGCTGCCATTTTTTTTAACAAATAACGACTGCTAAATCGATAATTGTACGTGTTTAAGTGTAGCAACTGAATATTTATTGTTTGTTTCACTTTTTCTTTAATAAATCAATAAACTTTAATAAAATAATTAGTGCATTAACGACCAGTTCAAACATGGTCATCGTTAATTCAAGGTACACGTTTGTGTTAACGTTGAGACGCATGTTATAATATACAAACAAGATAATGCCATTAGAATCTGCAACGTTCTCGTTGCCGTCGTCAGGGAGACCACCGCATAACCTACAGCAACGTTAAGGTATTAGCCAGGACCAGCCATTGCTACCCGATAATACGCGAATCGATAGAAATAATGAAGAATGCCAACAGCTTCAATCGCGCAGACCAGCAACACGTGGAAGTTAGCATTGCGGTGTCGTCATACAAGGAAGGACGCGATTCAGCGGAACGGAATGATTATAGATCAGCAAAGCGGAAGAGAAATGGGATATATAACGAGAAGCAAGAGATAACAACATCAGTCTTTAGAAATCTTCTGAAGAAGTTGATAGCATGATCGGCGAAACGTCAAGTAAAATATTAATTACGCGGCAACACCCGAAAGAAATTTCTACTATAGATTACGGTCGTCAAAGCCTACACTCAACTATTCTTACGAGATTTTTTTTGAGTGTTAATATGTTCAAAATTTCATGTTTTGCCGAAACTGTTTCTAGTATTTGTTGAGACACTCTCTTAAAACTTGTTCATTATTTCTTAATAACCGATATAACTATTGCAACATCACCGACTTCCGTTCTTAGTAGCTCAGGCTATATAATTGAGCAAAGATTCAGGTTGATCTACTTTAATTGAAAGTGATCTTTGGGAATTTTGTAAAGTTTGTAGTCACGATCCTGGATCCCAACTTAATGTCTGAACATCTCTCGTTGGTTTCTTCGAACACTGATGAATTGGTGGTCTTCTTCTGTTAGCTGATGGTTCAGTGTTTTACGCCTGATAATCTTCTTGTTCTTCAGTAAATAATGTAGAAATCTCCTACTTGTTTTTGTGTATATCGACCTGTTTTTTTTAGCTTTCTTCTTTGATGTTGGTACTTAAAGTAATGTTAATACTTAGAAAATTACGTCCTTAACAGTGAAATTGAATAGAATCATCAATATCTAGCAATTCATGTAATCTTATCGGACCAAGCTAGCTAACAGTATGTACGCCTACATTAACAAACTTAAACTTAAGTAACTAGACACATCGATCACCGGAACAATTACACGATTTAAACGATGCAGGAGAAAGCTTATCAAAAAATTACGCAGTAGCTTTTATAGATGCGCCAGCTGTACTTTCGTGGATTCATTATTGAAATGGCATTTTAAACTGCGAAGTTTGATAAATTGCAAAATTCACTTAAAGTTCGAGCAAAGTTGTTATTTTAATGCAATTTTCCACTTTACTTATGTACTTTCGAAATTGCTTCCTCGGTTGATAAATCACCTCATCATTAAATTCTTTTCTTTTCTTATTCCATTCCGCATTGGCTTAAGAGGATGAAATTTTATTGTTTAATGGGAACGGAATACGATGTTATTAAATATTTAAAATTGGAATCTATCGCAGCAATGAGACGGTTTTACCTAATAGAAAATTTAAATTAGTGAAGTTACCGATTTAATATTTATTTTGATGAAGTCAGTCTTACAACACGGGTTACGTTATCAGCATAGAAACTCCAATAACACGTTGTTTGAAGCTCAATTTTTAATTCTGTGGCTGGTTCAAACGTGATTTCACCAACTGATCTAGCTTTTGGTAGACGGTAGCTTTTGGCCAGTTGATCTTAAGACGGGTGTCCATCGTAATGGCTAAAAAATTTACTGGCATGGTTAGATCTAAGCATATTTGATCCTCAGCTTTTCCTAAATCGAATAAGTGATATTTTTGGGCTGCATGACCTGTCTGAGAAATCATCCTTTTGCCGAACGATAGCGTAATTTTGACTGTTTTAGGCGAGCTTGATGATAAACGTCTTCGTCTGCAACATATTTCACGCAGAAACTTCCGCTTGAAATATGAAGCCTCTGAATTTGTTGAAGCTGCCTTCTGAGTTGTTTCTGGCCACCAAACCAAAGAGTCGTAGGTAATCATGGGTCTAATTATTGCCGTGTACGACCAGAAGATCGTTTGAGGCTTAGGTCCCGCCAATTCTCACTTAGTAGCTTGCGGCACATTAATGGCTTTTTCTATAAGGTGGGTATGAGGAAGCTCTATATTAGTTTTTTGCCGACGAAAAGTGGAGATGCCTCCGTGTGATCTAATCTATGCTTTGTTTTAAGTTCTTGTTGTTAAAACTTACCGATTTACCCTTGGGTCAATACATCTAAAACAACACAAAAGTAGAAGAAAATACGTGAGGTGATTTCACTTTTACTCGAATTACCCATCAACATCAACGTACGTATTAAACTGACTTCGAGAAAGAAAATCAATAATGTAGTTTAAACCGGAGATTAAAGTTCTGCTCGTATTTTTCGAGTGATTACTCGGTGCGATGTAATGAATAACTTGCGATATTTCATATTTAGCCAACTCGCATATTTTAAACTGTAAGAAATGGGAAATAGACAAGCACAGGCCGTACGCAACATAAGAATAGTTGAAATGGAAAAGAATCTGGGTATCACAGAATAATTTCTTCAATTCCCAATTAATATGTTCCTTACTGCGGCACAAAGATTTTAATTTCACGTAAGCCGATAAATATTGAACCAACATGTTTTCTAAGTTTCAAATCATCTTCAAATTGACGCCAAACAAATTTCCGTGGTTGATAACATCTATATCCGATATTGTTAGACGAGCGGCAGGCCTACGCGGTAGCACGATCGCAGTTTTTTCGGGATTTAATTAAAGTTCGTGTTTCCGAGATATAATAATAAACGCGGACCAAATCAGAATTATCTTGTTTAACAGTCTCATCAAGCTTAGATATCGCAATACCGCTGGATATTTGCAACACCTCATATTATTCAAAAGAAAGGAGGTATAAGCGAAATAAAGGACTCCCATGTGTCACGTCGCTCGTTAAATTAACACTAATTGAAAGGATTCTATCTATACCAACTCTCTGTGTTCCATCAATTAAATGGTTCATAAAAAAATTAAGCGCATTCTTGCTGAAGAGGATAATAACTTAAATGCTTAGCGATAATTCATAGTTTACGGTATCGAAAGCCTTGAAGTAATCCGAACTTAAAAGAACAGAAAGCATATTGTCCGCAATAGAAGTCAAAGCTGTTGCGCAAGTATGAGTAGAACGGAAACCCAACTAATAATAATATAATATGAAGGTAGCTTTGGTACGTTTAGATTCAACGCAAATTTCCTCTTAAAAGCATGTTTTCTTATTGGCAATTCATCCTTTCTATTTTGTAATCAGTATTAGTATTCTGCTAACCTTATATGCTCTGCTAACGGAACATTACTATTATTGAGAATAGTGAACTTGAATTATTTACAAGCAATGGCACGACTGTGAAACCTCTGAGCCAGAAACGAGACTTCGATATGTTCTACACAAGCTCAAGGTGCGATGTTTCGTCCCTCAGTATCAGTAGCATGATCCGGTATTTTTAATGATAACACTGACCAACAAGGTTTTTACCCTAAGTTAGTAACTGATGAAATTCAACAGCATATATAAAGTAAAAATGATTCGAAAAGCGGCAATATTGGCTTAGCTCTCGTTACAGAGAAGATCCCTTTACAGTATGGTCGGTAATCTGGTCTACTGCAATAATCTTTATAAACTTTCTGAAGCAATTTGAAGCAAAAAGAATTCTATGAATAATCTTTTGGAGATTATTCATAGAATTATTGCTTTTTATGTCTTTGGGAGAAACATTACCATAAGCAAGAGTGGCCACAACGACAACAGTTTATACCAGGAAAAGACAATGTACAACATCAGCCTCTAGTAGAAAGAGAAAGGATCATAATACCACCTCTCCACGTGAAACTTGGGCTCATGAAAAACTTTGTAAAGGCATTGGATCTCGAAGGTGAAGGTTTTAAATACCTTCTGAAACTGAAAGAAGGTATTTGTATTGGACCTCAGATACGAGAAATAGTAAATGATGAAATCTTTGAAGCCAAATTAACAGCGAAGGAAAAAGGAGCTTGGCCCTCCATGGTACAAGTTTTCACGAATTTCTTGGGAAACAAAGAAGCTGACAACTATAAAACGTTAGTAACGGATATGTTACAAGCGTTTCATGCTGCTGGCTGTAATATGTCCCTTAACGTGCGCATTCTACATTCTCACTTGGATTTTCGTCCGGAAAATATGGGCGACGTTAGCGATGAACACGGTGGGCGCTTCCACCAAGACATCATGGGAATGGAAAAACGGTATCAGGGGAAACGGAATCCTGTCATGTTAGCGGATTACTGTTGGATGTTAAGAAGAGATGCTGTAGATATTGTTTATAAGAGATGGAGCAGTATTACTTCACATTTCTAATTATAATAATTTGTAATTTGGGATTACCTTCCAACAGAAAGAAAAATTTACATAAAAAAGGTAATATAAGACAAAAGGTACGGACAACATGATTGCAACAGATGGGTATTTGTACTATCCGCAAAGGCTACATGTAACGTACGCTCTCTTCTTACCTTTAAGCTACATTATTTTGGAAATTAAGCAATAAGTCGAAGAAAAGTCGATAATAATCGAAAGCAGGTCTACTTCCACTTTCACTATTTGCAATTGTATATATCGTCATTATTATTATTATTTTGTCCTAAAAGTAGGATATTTTTAGAGCAAACGTATAAGCGTATTTGTACTAAAGGGCATGGTTATAACATTATCCTTAACAATTCCCGCATGTAGTCCCACTAGAGTAACTTCTTTAGTAACTTATAATAATAGACCGCAGGCGATATATCTTATTGAAATATTGTGTTTTATAGACGTATATTGATAGCATTGTATTTATTAATTTGCAACAGTCGTTTTCATTGTATACTTCCACGGACGTTCTCCTAATCGCCTCGATCTATCCAACCGAAGAAAGGAACGAGGTATAGATGAGAAACAAAATCAAAACTGGAAAGAGGTCGGCGTTTTTAATGCACTTCATGGACCCCTGCATCGACTTCTATTACCCCGTAGACCACACACCGTCGCCTTGCGTACCGTATGGTAGTGCAGAAACAAACGATAGCCGCAATTAATCGTCTACTGTTTGTAAATAAGTGGTCGGGTTATAATCGCCTGATTCATATTATTCCCAAGCCGGCTTTCGCCCGCGGCGCGCCTACAACAAATTGCCGATATTAATTCGTCTGTATGGTTTATTAGTATTCAGTTGGGCGGACGAGGGGCCGGTTTTTGCAGTTTACCTTCCCACGCGGACTGATACCGTTCTTACCTTAATGCTTCTGATAAACAAGTTTCGTTTGGATTGTCCGTCTTTTTTCTCGCTAACCTGTCGGTAAATGCTAACGATAAATTGAACAGGATCATATAATCTACTCGAGAATAAACGGTAATAATCGTTTGAATATTTATTTTTAAGACACGTGGGTTTCGAGTTGTTATGTAAGAAGCTATGGTAAATATCTTAATTTGAGCTGTATGATTGCGAATGAGAGTAAAGGTATTGGACGGTCCGCTTATAGGATTTAAATTCCTTTTTTTTTGTTTTATTAGCATTTCGTCATTTTAAAAGCGATATGTTAATGTAATATTTGTTGTACATGTTATTTTAATGTACGCCTAAGTAATACAATTTAAGTAAATTAGCCATTTCATTGCTGAACGGGCGGCGTCTCAACTTGTACTAAGCAAAAACTGTTTTTTTTTTTTTTTTTTTTATAAAATTTGTAATGTTAGTCAAGTGTTTGGTGATAAGTCGTGTTCGATAGCTGATCATCAAATGATCATTTTCGAGCTCCTAAGCCTAACACGACAGTTGCAGCTATACAAGATTATAACTTTCACTCTTTATTCTTATTTTGACGCCATTTCTTAACACCCGCCTCCATTATTCGCCCAGTATTAAAGCTAAGAGGTCGTTCGTAGAAATACTAAATAAATAAAAGAGGAGGTAGACAAAAAAGCATTTTTTAGATTTTCCTCTAAACTTCAACCCAGAGCAATAACATTTAATATGGCAGGTTTTATGTTACATATATCTATCAATTTTAAGATTCCCTCAACGACAACGTGCAAAGTGCCGGCGTAACAACCTCAACGGTAAAATTACCGCCGGTACATTACATTAGTCCATTACGGGATCGTAAAACGTAAAAAGTAAATAAATTGCTTTCCTCAAAATTTCGGGTAGTAGCGACGCATACGACAAGGCTAATGTCGCACTTTGGCAATAAGGTAAGCGGATATAAATATCGCATAGCGCTTTAAAATGGCGTTGTCTCGTAATATCGTATCTCTTCGCGGAGTCGGATATTAAAATATCTGAAAGGGCATTATTTCGACATGCGCTATCTCCACATCCACATAGCGCCGCCATATTACTAGCTTACACGTGCGCCAGGATAGAGAACGTTCCGTATAAGGAGGAAATTATTCCCCAGTTGGCGTTGCAAATGTTGTGTGCAACCGTAGCCTAATACCATTCTCGGCGAACAAGTAATATTTAGTAGTAAATTAAGTTAATGCAACATTACCTCCACCTTGTTAAGCTAGGAACTTGAACGTACGGCGGATGTTAGTTTTATTTGTGTCGTTTTGGTTGAACGTTCTCTGGTTTGTAATAATTTTCCAGAGTTTTCACTCAAGCGTTTAAATAAAATGTAAACGATGTGTTCTGTTGAGGAATGTTGTTTCGTCTATACAAAGCTCAAGTCCAAAATCGTGCGACATGTTAATACATTATTTATAAAAATTATTTCCTTCTCTAAACTGTTTAATGTAACACCGTTCAGCTACAGTCACATAGTTATGAAGTCTACTAATTTGGACTAATACACGAATGCATCAGATCCGATTTAAGGCAATTGGAGAGCAATAACCAGGTTACTTTATGATCTGTTCCGACCTACCAAAGGATTGAAGGAAATAAAAAAGCAGATAGGCTGGCCAAAGGTGCATCTAATATACCTTTCATTGATCCTAACTCCTTTTTTTGGTCTAGGTACAATAAGAAATAAAGACATGATAAGACAATCAAAAGGCCCCGTACAGAGAGAGTGTTCCGGGATGGAAACAAACAAAGGTACTTACTTATTATTTAGCAAAGGAGGTCTTAAGTTATTGGAACGATTAGAACTCTTTTAAGCCTCTTTAAGCTAGGAAAAGCTGAATCATGGCAACAAGATCTGAAGTCGGCGGAACACATTCCATCTGCCATCTGTTGCAACCAACGTATCAGCAAGCCATTTCTTGCATCTATTGAACAGAACGAAGAAGATCATAAAGTAGTCCTAAAGTTTATTAAAAGCTTTCATTTATCTTAGCACATATAAGAACATTTTGCTGCAGATTCATTAAGGTCGTCACGGCCAACAGCATCTGTGCCATGGCCCGGGTAATATAATAATAGTGAGGTTGTACATGCATTTAATTTATCAATGTTTAACAGTAATTATCCAAACTAAATAATTTATGTAATTAGTGCCGACAGCAATTAATTAGTTTATGAATGACGTAAACTAATTGCATGTTAAACAAACAATTCTGGTGTTACCACCTATTAAAATGAGTAAAACTGAAAAAGAGTCAGCGTTTAGCACCAATACATATATAGTTGCCAAAGGTACTTTCGCAATGCGTTTATATCCAATTTTAGCTACCATAAATCCTCCGTTACTACGCGTGGCCGCGTAAAAAACTTAAAGAGACGATTTCACTCTTCTGTCGTGCGTGTTGCCTCAAAGCTCCATCCTTGGCCTTTTGTTTATATTATACGAACCTGTCGTTGCTTCATTGTTCGCTGTAGCAATATGCGAACGGTACAAATTGTGTTGCAGTTGACTCTGGCGCGCGGATGGTGTGCGTAAAGGCGACAACAACAACATAGTCCTAAATGTCGATAAATCCAAGCAAGCTCGAAGATGATAAGCAGTCGCGATGCTTTCCTTTGTAAGGGAGCGCTAGGTTTCTATTTCTAGCTTTTCAATTATGAGACGATGACTCTCAAAATTGAAAAAATCATTTTATAGAAGCAAAGACGTCAGTAATAAAATGACAACGCGTTCGTTTGATTAGTTCATGCATTTTCACAGGGCGGCATTGTTCGAGCGCAATTTTTATTGTAGACGCACGGCTTATTTTAACGTATTAGAGCTGCTAACTTAGAAATGCGCATCTCCAGCAATTGTTTTTATGATACCGATGAATTTATATCTAGACCGGATTGTTAGAGCGTTCTAGGATGTATTTTGTGTTGCTTGCTTTATTTTGCCTTGTAACAAATGGATATAAGTATGGCGAGGGAATATTATGTAAAAACGAAACGTTTATGTTATTTAACTAGAGACAATAAAGTTTACTTAGTTATTACTATTACTTTGAGCCCGAATATTGATATTCGCATTAACATTATTTATTACCGCATATTATATTTCATGTTCAAGGCATGCACATAATCCCGCCTGACGTGTTTCCTCCCATTATTTTAATCTACGAAGGTAACTATTTACGTCGTATTTGACAAGGCGTAAGTGCAGATAACACCTCTAGTACTGTTAGCGGGGCGTATTAGCGGGGCAATTAGTGCAAATTAGTAATCGCTCGCCGCCGTCTGCTTATGTGTAATTATTTTTAGCGGTCAAGAAAGGCAATTGTTCGCACGCATTTGTATGTGCGAAGTTGGCGGAACAGCGAGCAACCGTATTTTTAACGTCCGCACTTTATCATTAATCAAGCCGGAGGACGTAGAAGGTGGAAAAAAAAGATGCCGAAGGTGGTTCGCAGATTACGCGAAATTAATTGCTTTTCGCGAAGCTTGGACACAAAATCCGATCCATATGCGTGTGCATTGTTTCGTTTCGACCTTTCGACCGTTATGCAGCTTACAACGTGCTGGAGAAGATATATTGCCGCGAATCGCGAATAGGGTGTTAAATCCATATAGCCATTACGGTAAAAGTGTCATTTTTATTTTCTTTTTTTACGTAATGTGTGCATGTATATGCCCGCCTATATGCACTCTCTGCAATTGAAATTGCGTCGTATCTAAAATATTCGAAAATTTAATCGAATGAGATGAATAAAACGTTACAATATGTCAACGATCTAATAATTTGCAATAATTTCGTGGAACTGCAGTATTCGGTTAGTGTGTATTCACGAATGCTATAAGGTAAAGATGTGCTCCTTACATGCATTAACACTGTACAAAAGGCAACGAGAAATAACTATTTCGTTTAGAGAAATAGCCCACAAAGTTAAAGCGCTTATATGCACTCCATTTCGAGCTCTGTAATCTGAAAATTACTCCAGATTTGCTTAATACGTCAATAGACAAAATAGAAAGTACTGCAGAAGTGTTCACCAGTGACACGTCTTCAAATCAAAAAAAAAGACGCTGGCTTTAAAGGTTTCGATCATGTTTCTTCGTTAAAGAGAAATGCTGTGATTATCATTATCACTAACAAGATGTTTTCCAACCAAAATTTTCTTGAGAGCTCATTACTTTAATTTTTCTTAACCTAGCGTATTTGTCCCTTGTTTCACTTTGTTTTTTATCTATGTAACGCTCTTCATTAGTCATCATTATTTTTTGATAGGATTAAATCTGGTGTAACTAATCGTTTGCTTCGTCTATATTGCTCCTTCTACAAAGCAGAAAAAATTGGAGAAGTTACTGCTTGTGATTAGAACCGACATTGAAACAACTGTCTATTCAATAACTTCAGAAAATTGCTTGGTCAAAGTCACAATAAAAGATATTCTTAGTTTATCTATTTTTCATTCACAATCACTCATATAACAATACTTCAGGTTGCCATGAATTGCACTTGGTAATAATTGGGAAATGTTTTAGGACAAGACCTTTTAAAAGAAAGTCACCGATAATCGAAACAATTTTTGAGAATGCCTCAAAAGAAGATTAGATGATTGCAAAGAGAAATAAATCTTCTTTCAATATATAAAGAAAACAATTTTTCTGACAATTGAATTCATGCAGAAAGTGTAGAAAACTGTAAGAATAGTGTGCTCTATGGTCCAAGGGGAAGACGATCTGCATCTGACCGGGCAAAGTTAAGCGTTGTACGTTCGAATCACCAAATTTTCGGAATGGGTCTAGTACACTCCGAAATCACCAATCGCTTTTAGGAGACAAATAGCTGCATTTCAACGTTTCCAGCAAGGGGGGCATACAAACAAAGCATTGAGACACTCTGCACACACAATTTACACAAAAAGCTCATAAAGCACCCCTTAGAGCCAACGCTACAAAAAAAAAACTATAAACACGAAACAAATAATAGTATTTTTATTACAACTACAGCTACTATATTACTTTCAACTTTATTGCAACAAGGGTGCATGATATAAAGAGCCTTGGGTGTGTGGTAGTGGTGTAAAGACTTAGAGTTAGGGTATCGCTAAGAAAATTAAGTTTGGAAACTGCTTCGATTCAATTAGAAATTCTGCACAGATAAGATACGCGCGTTCCACAAATATTTCATCGAGGTGAAATGCATTATCATAATTTTATTTAACACCTCATTAAGTTCACTTTTAATTAATGAAGTTTTAGAATGGAAGTTACATTTCTTGGCTTTGACTTTAAACTTGGTTAATTGAATACGTAAAAGGCGCTTTCAATTCGAAGTTGTATAGTAACTTTAATTTAAATATTTAAAAAAATTTACATCTATTCATTTATAATTTATGCGACATTTTAAACTATTAAAATGATATTAAAAATATCGTTTTTAATGAAGATCTAACGTTAAGGGTTCTTTGTAATAATTGTTTCCTTAGGGAGGGTAGCCCTAAAAGTTCCCAAGCTCATACAAGAATAAGTTTTTGTTTTCACATCTCCTTGTAAATACACTCCGCCAAAAAAGTATCGCATAATTTAGTTTTGAATCATAAAAGTATCGCATAATCTTTGTTTGTAGCATAAAGTTGTAAATATACTTTAATGCGCTCGAAGATATAATTTCCATGATTGTTTAAATAAAATACAGGCCAAATAAAAACAAGAACTCATACTTGAGATTTTTATTAAAACAAGAAATTATAATTTTGGAAAGAAAAATGTCATAACAGTAGCTTTTAATGCTGAGTATTGCCATCTCTGGCTCTTATGACCGCTCGCATACGGTTTGGCAGAGATTCGATTAACCTCCGTATATAAGCCTGATCCAAATTCTCCCACTCGTCACGGAGAGCATTTTCTAATCCATGCAGGTCCGCTGGGGCAACATTTTGGGTTCATGTCCGGACTTACCTATCTTAGGCCAATCTAAAGCTGGAATACCAACATCGTTAAGGTATTCCTGGACGATTATTGCAACATGCGGTCGTGCATTATCGTGCATTAACATGAATTCGTTTCCTATAATTGGCGCATATGGTACTACATGTTCTTCTAAAATGTCCGTTATATACCTGCAGGCAGTCAGTGTACCTCTGTCTACTGGTACTAACTCTGTACGACCTGTTAAACAGATGCCTCCCCAAACCATAATAGAGCCACCAGCGAAATTAGGTCTAGGTCTGATATTACACTGCGAATAGCGCTCACCGTCTCGTCTGTACACTGAGATACGCCTATCTGAGGTGTAAACACCAAATCTTGACTCATCCGTGAGGAGTATATTGGCCCAGTCATTAATGTTCCAATTTACATGTTCTCTGGCAAACCTTAAGCGAGCCACTCGGTGGTTCTTAGCGAGACGAGGGGCTGTTACAGCTACTCTAGCTTTTAATCCACTCTGTCGTAACCTATTCCGAATAGTTTGAGTACTCACACGAGTACTTCTGATTCTAGCCAAGTCGTTCTGCAATTGTCTCGCAGTTACATGTCTTCGACGTAATGCTTGTAGTAGTAAATAGCGGTCATCTTGGCGAGTAGAACATCTTGGACGACCTGGTACAGGTCTTCTACTGTAATTGCCTGTTTCCCTATATCTGGCTACGGCTCTAGAAACACTTGACTGATTGATGTTCATCAAATTAGCAACGTATGCTTGAGATCGTCCATTTTCGATTAAAGCAACTATAGCAGCCACTTGTTCTGAAGTTAAATTGCTCATTTTAGTTTTAAAAGCGTTGGTACAGAACTCTGACTTCGCACTTTAAAATTTGTCCGTATAGGAAGACTTTCAATAAACAACTGAATAAACCTTACACATATGCACTTTTATAAATGTGTTCTTTTAGAAAAAAAAAAAGTAAAAAAGCTATGTTCCATGATTTTGTTAGTGTTTTTATAGTTCACATACACGAGGCAAACTTTTTGTGAACGTATAAAGATATCTTGGTTTATAAATGCCCTTTTTTAGTTTATGCGATACTTTTTTGGCGGAGTGTATATTCCTTTCTTCAACCATGGTCGTACCACCTTAATCCGTCCAAATAATAGTCGGCTCCTTATTTTGCAAAATAGTCATTTACGAATGCGATAACCTTTTCATTTGGTGAAAATCTTGCGAGCGAAATTTTGAGCCTAAGAAATAAAAAAAATACCGAGGATCGATAAGTAGGATGGGTAGTTAATCAATTAGAACCAAAGCTCAGGAATTTTTGCCAATGCGACCACTGAAGTTCTTGGTGGAATAAAAACCTCCTCCTTCTCCAAACGTTGCAGTTTCCACGTAATTTCAGCACTTAACTTGTCAAATAATGCAGGTACGGCTCGAATATTGTGGCTTGATCCACTTGGTCGATTAACACAACTCCATGGTTATGCCAAAAAGTAGTCGCCAATATTTTCCCAACCAACGAAACAGACTCCGTCATTTTTAAAGGCGTTGCACCCTTCGTACTCAACTGTCGCGACTGTCTCTTGGTTTCGGGAATGGAATATCTAAGTTTCGTCTTATTGTTACTAATCTATAGCAACACTGCGAACTATTTCGCTTAAACTAAAGTTTTCATGCGGATGTGTTCATCTTCAGGAAACTTTTCAGGCTACCCTTGCCCCTTCTAATTACTAAAAATTTGCAGTAAATCTCCACCTGGCATAGAAAGTATCACTGTTGCTATGATAGAAGCTATATTGATTTACTTTCAGTATATTTTCGATAATTCTATAAATATGAGACATAAAAATAATACCAAAAGGTAGCTACGTAAAAATTAAGGTTTGTGAATTAAAAACAATGGTGTGAGTAGAATAATTTTTCGCTTCAAGCAATTCGTCAATTAACCTTAACAAAGATATAAATCTGAAAAATTGAACATTTTACATAAAACAACTTTTAAAAAGTACGTACAGCGTAGTAGTCTGGCTTTGAATATTGGCATATAAATCAATTTAACCGTGTTAATAATATCGACATCACTAATGCAACGTTATAGGCGGCGTATGAAATAGAAAATATTTATTTGGCAATAAATCAAAATATTATAGCTATTCGTGTGGTTATAAATCACAATTCATAAGGCTGCAGAACGATGTAAACACGAACGAATTGCGAATTTGTGTAGTGTTTCTCGTTTGGAAAAGCATGTAACAGTAATTGGACACTGTTCCGATGGATATATTTGTTCGATGTTATGCCCGTCAAATTAGTTTTCATCGCTTGCTGTTACAGTAAACATCGATCAAAACATCAACACATAAATTACCAAAAAAAAAGAGAAAAAAATGGATGAGAACTTGAGCCTATTTTCGGTAAATTTCATGGTTATAACAAGCTTAATAACCTATAAACCCCGGTGAGTTATTTACTGCACCCGCAAAAAATAGTTCTCTGTACAATATAAAGTTATGCGCTTCATTATTATTGTATATTATTCTATTCTCCTATTCTCCTTCTATTTATCTATTCTCCTATTCTCGTTGTATACCTCTTTAGTACGGTTTTGTCTCTTTAGAAAGTGTTCACGTAGGATAGTTGGTAATTGAGAAGCGATGGGTGTTAAACCACAAATTAATTGGGAGATAAGCTGGTAGTTGGCTGTTCAGCAAAATTATAAGCAGGGTTTTTTGGTATCACGTAGATAAAAATATCACGTTCTTAAGCTAGAAAAATCAGAAGATTAAATTTGTCGTCTTTCCCAAGAAGATCAGGTAGAACGCATCCTGCACCAACCACCACTCAAACTTTTTGGCCATTTATGGAGCTCAAGGAAGGAGAACCTAGGTACTAAGGCTCCAACTATTCCAACGCATACGAGAGCATTCTGTTACAATAAATCTATTAAGGCCAAAGTGGCCAAAGACAGCTGTGTTGTAATAATAAATTTGTAGATAGGATAGTTAGAAACTAACGTCAAAATAAGTGCGAAATTGTTTCACTAATATCATCTTGTTATAGAAAACTGACAGCAGCATCTGTGTAAAGTCTCAATGTCTCGCTGGGACTCAAACCTGCGACTCCCTTTTTTTGGTAACACGGGCGTCGTTACCAATTCCAGCAGAAAATCTTTGTAGGAGACGAACCCTTTTCTTTCATTAATTCATTGTAAACAGATAAATAAGTAAATAGCTGTTATTTATTGGAATATGCGTTGCAATGCAGATTATGAAGTTTGCTCCTTCTGTATTTAAGTTGTGTTACATATTAAAGTTTCTTTTATTATTTTTTTTTGTTTTGATGCTAATTCATGCATGTTTGCATCACTTATTTTTGTAGGAACATCCATCGAGAAACTGGGCAAAAAAGAATATTAAAGAATGAAATAAATATAAATATAAAATTTATAATAAATATAAATATAAGTGTAATAAATAATTATTTAATTATAATTAATAAATATAAAAGAATAATTGTTTTCAGGTGTGGACATCGTCAATTTAGAACGTCCTACTAGCTAAAATGTGGTTGTTTCATTTAAAACAACAAAATAGGTTTCTGATTTACTCCTTATCAAAGGTTACTTACCTACAAAAAAAAGGACTATTGGTGATCAGAAAATTTTGGCTTCTTACTGTTAACACAATGTATGAAATGTAATTTTACAATCCTAGAAGATCGGGCCTCCTGTATAAGCACATTGTATAGGTTTCATGCGTTCAGCAAAGCTGACTTATTTCATTTTCTATGATTCTGCATGTAAAGGAAAATATACAGTGTCTTATTTCATAATGGAGGTAGGTCTTTCCATTGAGAGTCATCCACATTTTCCATATACGTTGTTAATTATAGCCAGGAAACCGATGCTTTAATGGTCGGTTGAAGAAAAATCATCGTCTTTGATGAAGTTAAACCACTTGTCCTATCCGGAGTAGGTTAGCATTAACTTTTACTGCACCACTACAGTTCGGATGGGCTTTCGATTTACCAATGTTTCGACGATCCAGTGCATCGAATCAGACGTTTCCTCACGTTCAATGCAGTTCAATATCCAAGCACCTCAGGCGCTTCTCTACAGAAGTTAATTAAATCACAAATCACATCGCGTGTATTAGAATCGAATTAACGTATTGCGTGTACGTTGCCTACATATATATATGTATGTACGTATACAGGCAGACGTACAAACAGGCATACCACCAACATGAGCAAATGAATAATTGGCGTGGAGAACCTAAATATAGCGGAACTAACGCCATTCCGTATCTCGAATAGACGTTAAGTTTGGGGCGAAGGACGACGATGCCATCTAGCGTATTCGTGCGAGGATACGGCGACGACGACCATCTCGGTCCTTCCTAATACAAAAGCCCGTGCAATTTTAATGGGAAACGCCTAAAATCGTAGGAACCCGTCGGCGCATTTAATATTCATGAAAATCGGATTCAGCAAGTTTGTCCTAATTGTATTTTCTAGCTGCAGCGGGCATCGCTTCCACACACGCTCGATGGTTTCATGGTATACGTTATTCATTACCAGACTGTAGATCAATTTATTACGTCTAAAATCCAGAGTAACGTTATGTTTATCGATTGGTTGTAGACTTGCAGCAGATGTTTGATGCATTACATGTCCATACTGCTGGACAATTGGATTGCCTAAGCTCATCGATAATTGTAGGGATCTAAGCAGGTGGTTTCTGGTTGTTCGAAAAAGATTCTATTTCTTTATAACTTTTTAAAAACTCTTCTTTCTATTTCTTCAAAATTTACAAAAGGTAAAAAGGAATAACAGCTGATAAAACTTTGTTGGAATAAAGGCACTTACAGCTACGTTTTGTTCATTTCTTTATTATCTTAAAAGATAATTCCCTCTTTAACTGAAATTGAGATAATAACAATTCTAATAACGATGAAATATGCTACCGTAAAGATCACAATAGGAAGTATAAGTCCTTTTCAATGCAGAATATTCAAATAAGGAACCGATCACTCAATCCGTTAAGCCCAAAACTAGGTTCCCAGTAAGTCTAGAGTAAAGATTGTAATTATTGAGGAAAAAAATTGGACGTATTGTTAGTCACTTGCCTTTTGTCGGAAGATGGTTTTCTTTTAGTAGTACTATGAATAAGCCGTGACTGGTTCCAGGAAAATCCTTATTCGACGATGCAACATCATATCCCTATGACTATATGGGTAAAAACTTGCAATTCTCCTCTCTTTATCAACGAAAATCATACTGAGAATAGGTAGTTAGACTTACCACAGAAATAACTTAAGAAAGAACAAATAGACAATCGATGTCTTCCAGCAAGATAGGGAAGCGCCACATTAACAACCCAATGTTAGAAATTATTGAAATAATATTTTTCTAAAGTGTTGGATCGAAAGAACTGGAGATTAATGGCCTTCAGGTCTCCTTGTGCTTTTCTTATAGTTCATATTTTGTAACGTTTACATTGAGTCCCGAAATATTAATTTACCTTACTTATGCTTACCTCTGTTACTCTCTGAAGGAAATTGGGTTGGTAGCCGATTCAGATGACATCCGGATCCCTGAACCTTACTGGCGATATACAATCTTCAAATTAACTTTTGGACATAGTCTCTATTCGGATTTTTATTCAGAATTTCGGAATTTAGTATCAATGAGTCAAGATGGATTTATGCGCCAGATGTCTACAGTGACAAATCTCGCCTGCTTTACACGATTTGAGTGCGAAGCTTTAGATAGAAAGGGTCGGATGCAATATAGCAGGACTTCCAAAAGTTTGTTCGACCAAGTTAATCATTGTGCCTTTCTTCTTCTGTTTTTTGTAACCTTTACTAAGATTCTATCCAACTGACATTGTCAGTTCCAGGTATGTTATAGAAACTTCACATCCCGCAACCATGTTGCTACTTCCGGCATAGTTAAGGCTCAAACCTCCGTTTTTTTGATATTCCTCCTTTTCACTAATTGTGTTAACTCTGTTAACTGTGTAATTCTTTTAAAACTAAAAGTGTTCCGTGTCATGGTAATCATCGAAAACTCTTGCGTACATTGACGATGTTAATCTTTTCTTCAATATTCATAGTATCACGAATTGTGTTTCACTTCAGGGGTTTCTTATGGTCGAGAACGAGTAGGTTGTCGCTGAATATATCTAAATATATCACCGTAACTTTCACAGAACGCCTACAACGACCGCATCAGTTAATGATCTGGGCGTACTTTTCAATTCAATTTTGTCCTTTTGTGATCATATGACCAAATTCATATCGAAATCATATAAAATGTTTGGCTCTTTTATAGTAATTGCACAGATTTTCACGGTTTAAACCATTTATCAGGTTTTGCCACTTTAATGTTGTCTGTTATTCATACGATATACATACATCAAATCGATAAAATCAGTAAAAATTTCCTGCTTTAAGAACTTTACCTTAAAAGAAATTATGATTATAATGCTCTATTGAATGAAGTATGATTTTTATGTCTATATAACAAGGACCATTTCTTTTTTCAAATTTTTTATTTTCCTTGTTACGCAGTAGAATCGACTGAGGCGATCGCTTTAATTCCAGTTCATCATATCATTTACTTTTTATTGTGACCTCGCACGAACAAATCTGCTAAGGAGATGCCGGAGTTTTTTAATGTGCACCAATTTCAATGTAATATGACGTTCTGTCTTATGAACGTGCCCTTTCTTCGTTTTACAGAAAGTAACAATTAATTATTTAATTTATCTTTCTTGAACTTAAATAATTTGTCCATATTTTTAATATGCCATTGTGTTTTTGTATTTTTTTTTCTTGTAATTGTGTGTAGAATCTCTTGGAAAATATTTTATATAGCCATTGGAATAGCAGAGTTTACCGCAGCCATCCCAGTAATATTATAGGCTTAAAACGACAGATTAAAGACAATTTTTTTTATCTTAAATTATTCTGATAATTATGATCAGAAGAAACGAGTTTATGGATCATTTAAAGACACTATCCTTAAAAAAGCCATCCTTAAAAAAAATGAAGTTACAACGTCAAAACTTAGCTTCCTCGTGGTATTGATGGAATAATTCACGATAAACTCAACAAAAGGAGAGAAAAAAATACTCTAACACACAGGTTTCTGCTTACTCGGCGTTATCAACGTGGTTTCGAGAATATTTTTTATCTCTACCTTCTGTCGCTGTTGCCTCACAGTTAATGTCGCAACTTTTAAAACGACAAATTCGACATTTCTTGGTGCTCTCTAGTGCCAAAGAACGCATCCCTGCGTGTTACAGTATTTCTTTTTCTCTTCTTTTGCCGCGTTTGCTAAGCTATATTAACATTATATATATTTGGTTATTGCTTCTAGGCGTTTTCTAATGTGTTCTGTTTAAAATTTTGCAATTTTATTTACAGAGTGAGTTAAGAGTACGAACCTACCGCTCAGTTGTTTGATGAAATATAAACCTTTTATGAGAAAATAGAAGTATCATGAAGTTACATAGCAATTGTTTCGATAAAATGCCATTTAACATTTAAAACTAAGATCCTTCGAAACAACAAATAATAATTTACAATTGACGAAAAACGTTCGATAAACAACATATACATTTCTTACATCACGTCGTAGCCAACAAACAGTTAAACAAAAGTAAAATCTTTCGTCTTAGTTACGTCGGTAAAAATTCCCTTTTTCCTTGTTGTAAAATGTATAATAACGGCAAAAGAAAGGTGTTTTCATATCTTTAACTCACCCAGTATAGCGTTTCCCAACGGCTGTAGTAGCCTACTCCATATAATTTAAACACTCTTTTTAGATATTATTAACGCTAAAGGATCCTATTAAGCCATAGTTGGTGCCCACGTTTGTCAAAATTTGTATATATTGGCTTCATACAGGAGATATGCAATTCCGGATCGAAACGGATTCAGCTACCACTTAGTTTTACTGATTTCCCTTTATTAAAAGACTCGTATGCCCTTTGTATTTCAATAAAAATAAAATAAACAATTCCAACAACATCAGATTCACCTTACTGCAACGTATAATGTGATAGTCATATTTGTTCGCTTCTGACAACTAACATGTTGCTCATAATCAACGTCAATTAATGCTTGTGTACGCTCAACAAAAGTAAGCTAGTTGTCATATACAAAGCTTTATAGCTTTGTATATCTAATTACTTGCATCCCGGCCAATGTAATCAAAACGCAATTACTCCTAGTAATATTATTGCAGGCAGAGGGAAACGACTGACAGGTCAAGACTTAAAGTTATAGCGTTGATATTAATCGGCCTGAGATTGGATTGGCCGACGAGGAAGTCGTTTTCTAGAATTACGCGCTACTACGCTTAAAAAAAAATTAAAACGAAAAAAAAAAAAATGGAGAACTTACATTTTCTCTTCGTGGATTTTTTTTAATGTGTTTAGTGAGTTAATATAATTTGCTCGTCGCAGCTTCCTACAAGGACAGGCAGAATCGATACGCTTTATACGAGCAGCGTAGGCTTCAATTCTAAGTATTCATCTATCTAAAACTCATGTAGATTTTATTTTCTGCTATACAATAGATCTACCGAAACTTGCGTCTGAAATGATCGATGCTATCCTTTTATAAAGTTGTTTGTTTCTATTAACCACATATCATAGGGAAATTTTAATGAGCGGCGATATTGGGTACAAACTACATTTATTTTATATTGGGTACTCGACTACTTTTGCTATTGGCACGAATAGAGGATAAAGAGAAATATTCTGTTGAAATATCTTTCTTTAACCTCTTGTACCGTGAACTCTTGACAAAGCAAGTAAGGCGCACTTTAGCACATTTCGCGCACGTGCCGATAGGCGTTTCGAGTTGAGAGTAGAATAATTCTTTTCCAATTACAAATTAGCATTCGGTCGTCATTTGGTCCAGAATCGTAGCATATGCGTATTCTTGTGAAAAACCGTCTCTTGGGTTGGGATGGCAAAGCCCGAGCAGCTTCTCGCTTTGTACGAATATCTCTCACAGTTCTCTCCATGCTGGAAATATTCGGCAACATGTTGCAATAGACTGGCTGACTGTTTGATCACAATGTTTTATTCTTCCTACTTCTCCCGCATTTGCTACATTATTATGCTTCTTGCTCCTCTCAAGGACAATTTCTCTAAGTTTCAGCATTGTGTTTAGCCGTGCCGTAAGAGTCACATTTCTAAAAAAATATTCTCTTCTTGATATAAATAACCATCAATCAATAGAACGAGTATACGTATATATATACTAGAATAACAACATCAACAAGTTTGTGTTGCTACATTTATACAACGATTAGAAAATCAATAACTGAGGATGAATATTATAAATACTTAAGAGAAGTTTCTTCTACTTTTGGGTTCTCGCGGCTTTTTTTTGGAAAATAAATGAACAATTCTCTTTTAAATATATGAAAAACGGTGATTTATTCGAAAGTAAATAAAATAAAATAAAATAATAGAGTTGATCATCGATTTCTAGATTAATTGGGACGGAAGCACTTCCGGATTATCAAATTATCCCGATTTACGAAATCAACCAATAAAAGAGTCGGTAAACGGCTTCAATTTCAAAAAAAATCGTTTATAATTCACTCCGACGGCTACAGAAGTGGAGGGGATGAATAAAATTCGTAAAAACCTTCCTTTAACATTTTAATTACAGAAAGAAGACGCTGTACAAGCTAAATTATTACTTTTTTTGCAGAGATCAGACAAACTCGTGTTTTTTCGACTCTCGGAGAAGCCAGTAGGCAACACGAACCCTTTTTTATTAGACGAATAGACACGAGTCTATCTAGTCACTGTAAAAAAAATCTCCTGCCTTCGTCATCTCTACTAATCACTGCACGTAAGACGTAAGAAAACTTATTTTTTCGAATTATCGTTTCTCGGAACTAACTATGAAAGAACCATTGTCAACTACGAAGATCTCGTGAATACGTGGGAAAGTTCTGGCATCGGACGAACTAGGTCCCCGGTAGATTGTTTGGTCGAACAAAAGCTCGAACTAGTAAGGAACCTCTGGTCAGATAACGTCAATTAGATTGAAAATTCCTTAGCAGCATTGGAAGGTGGTTACTGCTTCAGTAAGATGCAGGCAATAACTCGAATTTGGAAACACTACTAACACGAGTTACGTGTGTGACAATTAGAGGTAAACTTTAGCCTTTTGATCACGGCAAATTTTGATAATTTTTTTTTCCAATAATACATCGATGACAAAACACAAACGGCAACTCATATTTCTAGAAGTAACATCATGCAAGCGATGCAGAGAAGCAACTGAAGCACTGATAATGAAAGGATGAGTTTATAGAAAAGTTATTCGCCATTATCGTCGTTGGCTGAATTTGTTGGTGCTAAATGCAGCTAACCTAGATACGGCGAATCATAACATTTAACTTGAGGATAAGTTAGAAGGTTGTAATAAGGATGATTGTCCATATACCGTTTCCTTGTTATACATTAATTTTTTGTATTGCAATCATAGGAAGGGATAGCCTAGAGCATTTGCACTATGTTCGTCGGAAAACAATCTTACACTAGTGATAAGGATTTAGAAAGAGAGCATTATTCTTTGTTGTATGTTGTATGTTCATCGCTTATTGAATTTATGGAAAATTGCGGCCATGCAGTGCAAGATGGAGTAGCCGCATAAATTGCTTCGAGTCCTTTTTTTAAATTTTCCTATTAAGTTTCTAGCATTTGGGAATGCGTCAAATTGAGGCAGAAAAGCGAGGTTTCAGAGCAATATCTTTTCATCTGTTCTCTTCAGCTGTTCAAAACAGATGAAAAGGTTATTACTCTGGTCCGCCACAACCTCCATTGGCTGGACTTGTATTACTCTCGTAACTCCCTGGCTAGCTAGAAAATAGAAAATAAACAAAACTGCAGCTCCTAATAGCCGTCGGATGATCTTAATTTTGAACGAGTGAACATACTGGATTCAATATGCGAAAGACTTTGTGATGCTAATGACAGCTAACCACCAGAGATTAATGGCTCAATAACTAATAACAAACAATAAATAATATATAATTGAGCACTTTTATTAATATGTTATAAACGTTTGTAACACATGTGTACAAGTAACGACAACGTCAAAAGAAATTATGCCTAAGGCAACGAACATGTCTATAATTAAAGCAGCAATATATTATTTTATAGTTTTAAATTTATTTCACTCGGCCTGTTCAACTTATAAAATAAAGACAATAGAATCCACAAAGTAATCTCCTTCTACATACCGATCAGTATTCACATTAAAACTGGACGTTAAAGTAATACGATGGTGTAAAAGAAAACGTTAAAATAAACAACGTGCGCTTATGTTTTATTTAATAAAAAAAAATAAAAGAAAAACAAGCATTGTTTCCATGGAAAAATGAACTTTCCCTCTTATTAGGAGCAAGAATAAACGAAAAATACCCGGCGACAACATGCAAAAAACCTCACGTATATCAAAATACAATGGGATTTCATTTTGTCGTATGCCATTGGATATATTTTCATAACGAGGTGCTCCATTAATTTCCCTTTTGTTTTCGGCGGAAGGTCAGAGACGAGAGGAGCCGTATGATGAATTAATGAAAGGAAAACGTAGAGTACAGAAAGCGTCCGCTGTTGTTTTTTTATGTTGTAGATGCGAACATTTTGTGTAGGATACTTTTGTTTTTCTCTCTTAGAGCCTTTAAACCCTTAAACATTTATATCCATCCCGGAGTAAAAAAAAAAAAGGGGGAGACAAATAAGCTAATAAGAAGAATGTTTAATAGACCATCTATTGACTAAGGAGAAAACTTGGAATGGAAAATTTCTTGCTTATAATTTTTTTGGAATTTTCTAAGGTTTTTCTGAATAGTAAGCAACTCTCTTTTTCCCCTATTTTTCAATTAAGGAGTGAATAAAAAATTATATTATTATACAGTACACTTTTTTCAAGAAAATTCTTGCAACGGGAAAGAAGAGGAAAGGAACTTGAAGTGATTTTCTTTTTTTTATCGATAAAAAACAAAACACAAGGTACAGTCAAAAACATAAGCATGAAAAAAAAGTTATGGCATGAATTATGGCACAGACATATTTGTCCCATTTCAGTGCAAATTCTTTTTTTTAATATTCGTTTGTTAAAATGTTTTCGCAGAAGGCACAGCACACTAAATCAGTTCCCATTGCCTAATCTAAGTTTCTGGAAATGTTGACGAACCTTTCTATACAGGATGAATTGGGAGGAACTGATCAAGCTCCAATAGCGTATCGTACACCTGGAAATAATGTAAAAAAGCCCATATCATATTATCCAATTTACATTTGTTTTCAAATTACAGCGTAATTAAATACTTTTCGCTTGCGTTCTCGTAAACGGATCAAATTTTCGTTTGTTTTGTAGTTAATGCGTCTTAAATAAAACTAAAATAACCTTGCTTTGCCTGCGTTAGGTCATCAAAACCTTTTCAGCTCATTACATATGACTAGAGAGGACGAAGGCAGATGAAATTGCAGCGACTAGATAGGCTCGTGTCTATTCGCCTCATAAGAAACGGTTCGTGTTGCCTACTGGTGTCGACAAAGCGTGAGTCTCTCTAATCGCTGCAAAAAAGTAACAGTTCCATCTGCCTTTGTCATCTCTACATATTTTAATTTAAATAATTTTGTTCCGCTGCCTGCTGCTGCAACCGCCTAAAATGATTAGAAGTGGGAACGTTATTAAAAGAACGCTATGATTAAAGAAATATTAATGTATGAAATTTTGTTTATTTATAATTACGCTATAATTTCAAAATAAATGAAAATCAGATGATCGTGTACCGGATCATTTTTTCCGACTCACCCTGTAGAAAAATGAAGAGCCACCTCAGCAAAAATCAATTTTCTGTTCGGATATATCGGTACTTTAACAAAGAAGAATATGTTTAATCAAGGGAACGTGCAACAATTAGGTTTCTTTAGAAAATTACGATTCTAACAACCGTCCTGTAAATACTAGGCTGCATATGTAGCTTTCCTTCATTGACGATGGAGTTCTCGAATCCAACAAAACTAAAACCCATGGTTATAGGGACTGAAGGTGTATTAATCAGTTTAGGCAAAAATGTAGAATTTTCTTACCGGAGTTTGCCGAAACTTTTATGTCGTTTATCATTAATTATATTTTCAAAATTATTTGTGTATGTTGCTAATATTGTTTACCTATGCACTATTAACAGCCGAATCGAATTAAGTTGATATTAAAATATAGACGTAAGCTTCCACGACCAAAGTTAGTTGAAACTAAACATGTTCCAGGTTTGACCGTATCACGTTGTTTTACTTAAAATAAAAAGCCCAACGTTTCGCCCACAATCGTATGGGGCTTCTTCGGGAGAGTTGGTAGGCAACAGGTAGCACGGTAACTCAACGTATAAACCACGTTGGTAAAAACCAACGTAAACGAGGTGAAACTAACTGAGCGAGAAACAGTTAATTACGATACCTGGGGATGTAAACCATGCTTCCCGCTCACTTAGTTTCGCCTCTAGCGTTGAACTATCGTACTAACTGTTGCATACCAACTCTCCTGAAGAAGCCCTATACGATTGTGAGCCGAGTTCTTTTTAATCATAACGACATGACCAAAACCGGAACAGATTTAGTTTTAAGTTGATTTCATTTGTGCAAAGATGTGGAATAGTTTATGCTGAAATTAAAATGGTTAATATGTGTTGTGGTTAACTTGATTTGCCCGAGATCTGATCAAATAAGTAACTAGATATTCCACTATCACCTTACATATTTAGATACGCGGCACGACGTTCTGAGCTTAATACGTAAAGTATTTCAAGAAATAAGAGAAATTACAAAATCAACATTTTACATAGACTTTTGCTAATTTTGTCGATTGCAAATTTGATTGACAAATTAAACGCTCAGTATTTCTAGCACAGCTATTAATAATACAGATCTTCTGTATTAGTTTAACCAAACAATTTTTCTATAATCAGCAATGTTGTTTCGGAATTTTAAGAAGAATTTAAAGCAAAGATATACGCCTTCAAAAAGTAGTTTAAAAGTAATCTTTAGATAATAATACCTACGTTCGCAAAATTTTTATTTTTTACTCTATTTGCTTCTTGATACACTTTTGTTCTAACCTCAAAACACCGTACCCTGTACATCTTTCAGCTTGTAAGCTAGCTTAGTGAATTTATAAAATTCACTCATTTTTCATTATTATAATGGAAAAGGAAAGATAACAATTTCTTAAGGATAATTCAAATGTTTCCAACAGTTTTCTTCGGTGTATGCAAGCATTCTATCCGTATTACCCAACGTGCAAATTCAATAAATAAGCTTAAAACGTTACTCCAATTACATGTTTTTTATTGCAACGAACTCATTCGTCGTTCGAAGCAATGTATTACAACGAAAGGTGGTGTACACTATATTACGTACATATTTTCGCATTCAAATGCCCCTCAAACCGAGTTTTCCGCAATTTTACGACAGCCATAAATCTGCCGCCGCTTCCCTTTCAATAGTTTTACAGCACTCTAAATTCTTCGAAAGCTTGCAGCTATTACATAGCTACACCGTACAAACCAATTTACAAGTTTGCAGGTAATACTCGGCGAACGTCGAAGTAAAACTTTTACATCTATGGAAACACATTCGGAAATTATTCCTTCATTAGCGTTTGTGCCAGTTATCCCTTAGCCGTGTGTAGGATGGAAGTATCCTCTTCTTGACGTCGCGCCCTCGGGAACGCGACTGCTACTTCGGGTACTAAATTTTATTACTTTCTACGGCGCGGAGGATAGTTTACGTCGTTGAAACTTTGTTTCATTGACTTTGAAGAGTTCGCGTTCGCCTTCGAAAAGAAGTCGAGAATTTTCGACCGCCACAAGGTACGGATACTACTTATTTTTAAAGGATCCCGTGGACTGAATAGGGCTTTCTATACGATGGAATTTTATCCTGAAAGGACGGCGGTATTCCTCTCAATAGAGACGCCTGTGCATTCGCTTTGAACTAGTTTGCCGTAATTGATTTTATCTGTTAAATAGCGTTCCTTATTAGCGTCGGAGGAATATTTGATTTTGTTGTGCTCGTACCTTTTCGTAATTAGGAAATTGAGCTAAAGACAAGGCGATTCTGAAACTTTAATTTGGCAAAAATATTAAGCTGGATATGCTGAAAGAAATTATTTTTCAATTATTTGCGCTCTTTAATGCCCGGAAACTGAAATGTAAGTTGAAGGAATTGAAGAAGAAGAAGAAGAAGAATGAAGAAATTGAATATAATTTATATAATTATTTATAATTTTATTTAATATTTAAGCTAAAATTAGATGCGTTCCAGGTTTGGACCGTGTCATGTTGCTTTCTATTAATCGAAAACTCGACGTTTCTCCCACAATCATATGGTTTCCTTCAGGAGAAGAAAAGGTGGTAGGCAACAATTACCAGGGTAACCTAACATGTAAACCACACCAGAGGCCAACTAACTGAACGAAAAGCAGCTGATCACAATAACTCACAATGTGAATCATGCTCGTGTTGCCTAACACCTCTCCCTCACCTGAACAAGCCCCGTATAATTATGGGCGAAACGTCGAGCTTTCGTTTAACAAAAAACGACTGGGCACGGCCCAAACCCGGAACACGTTCAATTTTAACTAACTCTGGTCGTGGAAGCCTACATTCTTATTTCAATATTTTAGCTAATCTAATTAAACCAATATACATAATTTCACTTGACAGCGTTCGAACATACATTAAAATTGCTTAGTAAGTCAAGTATTACCCTTTATTTTTTCGCTATTTTTATTTTATTAAGCTCTCGAGTTAAATAATATCAATGTATTACTTACGAATCGTATACAGTACAGCGTGGGGATATAGCTCAGTGGTAGAGCATTCGACTGCAGATCGAGAGGTCCCCGGTTCAATCCCGGGTGTCCCCTTTCAAATACGCTTCTTTTTTATTTTCTTTACACATTCTCATTATTTTTTAAGAATCAATCTCTTTTAATAGGTATCTACGTTCACTAAACGATTCTAAGTATTTAAACTTGAAATTAATACTTAAGTAAAGTGAAATCTCTCTTATCTTCACAAGAATTCAAGCAAAATTAATTCTTACTACTCGCTAACCCAAAAATAATTAAAGAATAATGCAGATTCACTTCCTTTATTTTGCTGTTTGTATTAGTAAATATCGAGCGTGTGTTAGCAGTTCTAACCGGATTTTGGCGTAATTACAAATAGTGTATGCTGACCATGTTTGCGGAGTAACAAACGTAGCAATCCACATGTATCGTTTATAATTACGCTAAAAGCAAGCCTGCGTTTGGATAATAAGCAATAATTTTGCAAACTGAAATTCCAACATTCACAAATGGCAGATTACTGGCTTCATCCTAAAGTATAGACTACAATACTGTAAAATAAATCGTATTCGTTCGTATGACTTACTGAAACTAAAATATATTTTTTACAGACTGCGTTATCATTAAATTGCTTGATTTATCTATTCTTATTCATACTGTTTTAGAAACAATTCATTGAACTTTTAATATACAGTGTGACCTACTTTTTATTAAAAATCTGAGCGCATTCAGGAGCTTATACAATGATGGTCATCAATTATATTTATTAATAAAGGAGTTATGAGAAAATGATTTTTCTAACTGTACAATACATTATTCTATAAATTCGGTTTTAGAATAGAACAGCTAAAAGTCAAGTAAATAACTGCAACTCATTCAAATTTATCTCAGCAACTATCAAACCTAGGTCACACTCAACCATCAATGAAATCATGAACAATTAATACAGAATTAGGGCACGCGCAAACGGAAAGTATCTTTTGATATGCAAAACTATTCCAGAAACCGTATCAGTGTTTAATAGAAAAAGTTTCTAAGTAAAGGCCGAATAGAGGATGCGGCAATCGGGCCCCGTCGCTTTTCATAGTTAGCTTGTTCATGAGTAAATATGACTTAGAATTTGGCTTTTCAAACTATTAACTTTACAGAAGAAGAAGAAGAAGTGAACAATCGATTTCCGTTTCTGGATTAGAAATGGCAAAGCGCTAGAAATTGACATCTCTCGAAAGGAAAGACACATTAACGATCGATTCTCATCAGTAAGGAGGACAAATTCGGAATGAAACCAGAGGCGTGGCTAACAATTAGGCTCCCGCACACCGCATCCCACATACGAAAGGTTATTCGGTATGTTGTTCACGGCCACCGTCTGTGCACGTATAATAGCAACAGGAAAGTGTATTCTGTGTATTTAATAAGGTTTAAGGGGTGTACAGTAAAAAAAAAAAAACACAATATCATCAAAATTAATGAATAGCTTTATTGCGAATGATAGTTTATCTTACAACGGGGTAAATGTAAAATGTTTAACTGTTTTAAATGTAAATGTTTATAAACCATTCAACGCAATCAAATTTGCGACGCCATGCGCATAATGCAAGACATAAAGATAGAGAAACCGGTGTCGATACAAAATACGAACATTTCTTATTTCATTTGTGTACAATGATGGTCGTGTGTAATTTGCCGTTTACTTTGTTACGCAACGATTCGTTTATCTCATTTTTTAAAAATACGTCTATGTAAAATTACCGAGCTGCACCCGCTTACGAAATTATTATTCAAATCTATTCGTGGTGCGTAAAATGGGACCAAATCCTCAATTTTATTAGCTACCAGACAAGTAGAAGAATGTAACGCGCAGGTAATTTCAAAAGTCCTGTTAACCACATTGGAAAAAATTGAAATTTCCAGAGATCAAATCTTAATGTTTGCGACAGATGGTGCCGCGACCATGCTTTCTGTAGGTCGGTCTCTTAAGGAACAGTGTGGCAACTTTTTACATGTTACATGTAAAATCCATGCCCTACATCCTATAATAGAACAGATCCGTAAATGTTACCCAGAAGTAGAGGCGTTAATATCGAATACAAAAGCAGTATTCCTGAAATCCCGAAAAAGTATTCGCAAATTTCAGCAATTGTGTCCCAATATCTCCCTGCTACCACAACCGATTCTCACACGATGGGGAACATGACCAAAAGCGACATTTTACTATCATGAATATTTTGATGATGTAAAAAATGGTGGTTTTATTATTAAATCCGAACGAATGTGTTGCTATCGAAGAAAGACGGAAAAAATTTAAAGATGGGTTAAGCGTGATTTGCAAACTATTCACAACAATTACTTCGGAACAGTGCAAGTAATAGAAAAATTACAAAATTCTTAGCTATCGTTGGAGGAATCAGTGCTGGTTGAAAAAGATATACACGCACAGCTTTGTTCGATGGAAAAGGCAAGAAATGAGCGTGTTTCAATTAAGTTTGAAAGTGTTTTAGATAAAGATTTAGATTTTACTACATTTAGACAAATTCGTGAAGGTACGTCAACAGATGCGTTAAGTTGTTTTAAAGATAATTTTAAGTATGCACATATCACATCACTAGATATAGAGCGATCGTTTTCTTTATACAAGCACATATTTTCTTCACGTCGGACGCGTTTGCGAAAAATAACTTTGAAGACGCACCTTATGTTAACAATATTTCACTCTCCTGATTTTCAGTCATCGAGAACGTTTCATAATGTACTAAAACCGCGTTAGTCACGCCTGCGGTTTCACTCCGACTTTGTCCTCTTTACTAATCACTACAGATAACATAAAATTGCCGCGACTAGTTTCTCAATTAATAGATTAGTAAAATTTCCTTTGAATATAAGCGAATACAAGACGGAACTTTTCAATAGCTACCGATCTCGAAATCTGATAGTTACAGTTGATAAAGAAACGATTAATGATGATAAGCAAGAAGCAATACATGAATACTTAATTCTCAATTGCAAAACCGATGAATACGCTTTTCATCATAATCGTTAGATTCATCTCAATTATGCTATCTGCATACATCATTTAGTAAGGGTTCAGTAAACACGGAGCTTCATTAATTTAATGAGGTTAAACGCATAATTTTCATAAAACATAATTTACCTAAGCATAGCGTAATTCCTTGTTTAGTTATTCATTCCTATTCATCGCACACGAATGGAACACCCACGCGTATTTCGGGAACTTAGAACTGAATTCTAAGCTTTCCGCCAACGTATCCTGCACGCCTACGAGAAGGACAAGGAACAATCGAGTTTTCATGCGAGTTATTTAAAGCGAAAGCTTCGCGAAGCAATGTGCACGGCGTAGACCTTCCGAATTGGAAGTTATTTGAAATTTTAAACTCTGCCCATCACGTTAGCCGTCTCGCTTGTACTACCCACTACGTAAGACCTCTGGGGATAATCGCAGTGAACGTCATTTGAAGTTGTAGCAGCGATTTCAGGAAGCCGTATCTATTGTGCTAATCGCTGTCACTGATTGCACAAATTTTGCAAAGGACGTAAGTGCAATTTCGGATTATCTCGCCTCTAATGCACTTTGCGGATGAATTTAACATTTCAGGTTCTTATAACGTTAAAATCGATATCGTCTGCACAAGTTTCCTCCCCCGAATTTAACAAATACATAGTAGTCATTGCATTGTCACCGGGATGAGGAAATCCACTTAGTGGCGCAAACCACAAACCAACGCCGCGCTATATCCCAACATTTCAATTAGTAAATATTACGACAACGGGCACATTAATACTTAAACCGACCTGATCCACCGTCGGCATCAATTTATGCTTCTGTCAGGCGGCGATTGCAGTCACGAGTACGTATGTATCACCCTAGTAGGTAGCAATAATAATGGCAGCAGTAGTAGCGACTAGCATTCGTGAGTCAGACATTAAGCGGCGTCCTTTCTGAGTGATTTACCATTGCATTAAGCCACAACGTGCACAGCCGAACACCCTCTGTAAATCACGATGTATTAGAACCGCTGCTGCATTACCGGAATATATTTCCATTTGCCGTGACGCCTTGCCGCCCGTCTTGGCTACTGCTTACCCGCCGGTGTTCGGTTTCAAGCGATGGAGTAGAAAAAGAAGACGTTCATCTTACGTTTCGGTAGAAGCACCAGGAGATACAGTGGGCGCCGTTTAAAATCGTGCTCGTAATTTTGGACGGTGATTAGAAAAATGTGAAAGTAATAAGGTAGGATAAGTTTTATAATTTACATCGAATAGTAAAGATAAAAATCGGATCTAACACCGTCCAGTTATTGTCACGCGTAGTTGGAGTTAACACCTTGTTGGGTTGCTTCAACACTATTGCATTGTAAGTGTTGAGTTGAATAGAAATAATAACAGTGATATATGTGTTCCGTTTCGGTGAAATATCTTTCCGTCTCGGTGACATATCTCTCCGATTCGGTGAAAGATTTCTTCGTCTCGGTGAGGGATCTCTCCGTCTCGGTGAAAAATCTGTCCGTTTCGGTGAAAAATCTCTCCGTTTCGGTGAAAAGTTTCTTCACTTAGGCGCCATATAACACTAATCTTCATTTATTCTCCATATTCCATCCTGGCGTAAAATATTGGTGTTCCAAAATAAAAAAAAAAAAATGAAATTACGGAGAATAGGGAGAACAATTCTTGAGAATAGTCTAGTTTTCGAGAAAACAGTGAATCTCGATATATAGACCCACGATCGCCATCAAAAGAAAGAGGTCGCCAAGCTTTACAAAGGAAGGACCAAACTGTCTTCAAGGATTGCTGTTCTGGATCAAAGATAAAAGAAAGGTTCGACTCTTCCTAAGCCAAAGTATATTAACCGTAAATAAAAGTAAGCAATAAAATAAATAACAATTGAATATTGATGATATTTGATCAAAAAGGTCTTCCCAGGACTTCCTAGAGTTCAAGTTTTAAAGCTGGTTCTTCACGGAGCAGAAGTTGTTAGGCTAGCTGTCCAATGATCGAAGCTGCTAAGGCTCGGAAAAGAAAAACAAAGAGAACGTACTCGTTTCAGGAGAAGAAAAAAGTGACACACGCAACAAATTAAATTAAAATTCAAATATAAAAAAAATGTTAATACATAAATTAAAGTGAAAATGAATCTATCATAAAAAAAAATAAATATCTAACAAGTGAAATTGCACATAAGCAAAAAATGAATTAATCAAACCAAATAAGAAGCAAATAGGCATGTAATTGCAAAACGATGTAAGATTGATCAGCTAACCAGTATTACACAATGCAGTAACTCAAATGAACGCAAAAAAAAAAAATTGTGATAATTCAGTATCCGATATCACGCTACAAAAGAGGATGAATAAATGGAAAGGTGTAAATGTAACGAGTGAGTTCACGTATGTTGAACTCTCCTATTTTAAATAGAATATTCCATATATAAACGACACATTTAATAGAAAATTTTAATTTGAATAACGGCGTATAACCTACAAAAAGTTCTATTTACGTTAATAGAATCGAACGGATTATAAATATGTAAATATTATATAAAATTGGCCATTTCCTGTGCGCTTCACAGGCGTCGGAACGGGAGTAGCCGTTCGCGTGTGTGATTCGTGATATATGCGTTACCGATGTAAGAATAAAAGCAGAGAGCTGCTATAATATGTACTATTCTTATTTTTATATATTTATTTATGCGTATGGCTCCAGATGGAATAAATACTTACATCAGTAACAAGGCCGTTTCGCGTGCATACTCCGTCGCATGGTCTAATATGCGAAGCATATATTTGCGAATACGTTACCAGCCACACAACCGAACGACCACTTCCATACCGACGCCTGTGAAGCGCACGGAAAATGGCGAACTTTAGTAATACGACATACATTGGTAAGAATAAATAAATGTACTAAAAACGGCAATAATTCAAACAATAAGACGTTAATAGAGACCATTCGCATCGAATAATAATAACCCTGTTCGCAAGAAAAAAATGTTTTTTCTCATAAACGGTTGGAGTAATTATTTTTTTACGCCGATCTACCTGAGGCGAACGCGAAATTACGTCCGCACGTTTGCAAGATTGCTTTTGTATGCGAGGACGACGTGCAACAACGGGCGTACGCGCGGAGGAGGAGATGAATGTACCTAATTTATCGGTCGGTATGTCGAGTATTCCGCTATCGTTCCGGTTCAGGTATGCCGAGAGTCTGCGTTATATTATGTCATAGCGTCGGGATGCAACGTTATGCGACATACGCGGCCATACATTCCTTTTTACGTTTTGTATCGCTTGTTTTCGCGTTTTCCGACGTACATGTCCGTCCGACGTTGTCGACGCGATGCTTGATATAAATCTCATTTTTTTTTTTCCCCAGAGCTCTATGCGACGTTATACTCTACAACTCCGTTGGTTCCTCGTACCCATGTCTTTGTATGTATTTTTCGAAACGTTTCGCTTTGAATTTATCATGCAAAATGCGTAGAAACAAACAGAATGAGAATTCTTCTAAATTAATTTTCATTTTAGGGAAGAGATGAGAGAAGACGATGATCAGTCCTTATCACGTTGTTTTTTTGCCAGGAATCCCACCATCCACTAGTGAGGTGTTTCCCTCGATCTCTTCAAAGTCTACCAGTAAAATTTCCCGTTAATGGTCCAAACAAGCACATAGTTGATAGTAGCCCTAGAATTTTCTGAAGACCGGCGTTGTTGTCTCTTTCTCCTCGTTATATATTCCGTTTCTGTTCCACTTTGCTGATCCATAACCGTTTCGCTCCGATGAATCGCGGCGTTCGCTCTATAACGACTCTGAAGTGCTAACTTCCATGTCTTGCTGATTTTGTACCCGTCTTCGCGAAGAAATAGGGTATATAATGAGAAGCAAGAGGCAACAAGGCCACTCTTTGGAAACCGTCTGGAGAAGCTGACAACATGATTGGCGAAACGTCAAGTCAAACATCAAATATGCGACAATACTCGAAAGTCATTATTTCTATGGATTACGTCGTGAAAGCCTACACTCAAGTTGTAATATTGTATAATTTTATACTATAAGCATTTTTATATGAAAATATTGAAAAAGGAGAAAAGCCTGATTGCGAAACATAAAAAAATAAATAAATATACCGACATGCCCAAATAATAAATTAATCTTTAAATTGATTAGAAAACCAGTTAAAGAAAAACAGAAGAGGAGCTCTTCATATCAGTGCAATTACAACTTTCACATTAAGCTGCTAATTGACATTCCATATAAGCGTGAATTAAATAGGAAGAAGGTACGGAGAAAACATCCCGAGTTAGACCGTGAACTTACGCCCTCTCACGTTAACCTACGTCCTATTGTATGTATGTATTTGCAGACCTTCGACGTATGTATTCCCGGAACGCGATGAAACATCTCGTCGCATCGTCCTTTTTATTATTTTCTCAGTCAATTTATTCCGTCTCCATAGATCCGGAGTGCATCGGGACGCTTAGCTCGTTGTGCGATGTTTGTGCAATACACACCAAGTCGACTCGGTCTTCGCTTATCGTTCGGGCTACGTTCGTTTACGGTCACGAACGCGAGAAGATTTACGTAAGCCGTTTTAATACTTTCTGGATGTAGGCGGCCTATAAACAAACCCGAACCAATTAGGCGAACGTGTCCCGTATATTTCGCTCGCGCAATGGCGTGCACGCCGGTTAAATGTGGCCAATACTCGCGCCGACGTATAGCGTGAGCTGTATTCGATTGAGGAGTAATTTTGAATGTTGTGCACGTGCTGTATTTACTAAGTAGTGTAATTTAATAGACTCCAGATTTTATTTTTCCCGAATCATTGAAGTATTCAACAATTTAGCTTCAATGGATACGTAAAATTGATCTCAATAAACTGTTCTGCTACAAGAACTAAATTACATTTTTTTTCTTTACTGTTATTCTTATAGTTCTTCAGGAAGTTAACTGAAATTTTCCAAAACAACTTCCATAAGTAAAATAGCAAATTTCAACCCTCTTATGACGCAAAATTGTTGGCAATAACTCTGTACATTATGCTGTTAGAAGATTCTTCTAATTTATTGTTGAATTCCTCTAAGCTTATATTAAATATGGAAAAAATGGAACCTATGCGCGATACATTATCCTGTATCTTTTTCAGAACTAGCGAACAATCAATTCTTTTATTTACAATCGTTTCCCCTAATTTTTATGGATAATAAGTCAACTCTATCAGCATGAATGTTGTGTTGGAGCCTCCAGATGATACAGCCACCGACTAATTTACTGAACTAGCGGATACACGATCATTGCTCCTACATCCATAAAACATATGAATGAAAAAATCTAACAATAATCGAAGATACTCTTAGCTGTTGTATCTGCATGAATTTGAAATAATAATGAAACAAGCAACCATATGTGGATGTACGTTTCACCGTACTGCGGCTTATCAGTGGACCTTTGTACAAGGCGATAGCTCTAATTAAAATTGTCGTATATACAGTCTGCTTAACTTTAAATGTTAACACAACGAGAAACTAATATAGAAAAACAAGTTGTTCTACATTTAATTTTCTATAATCTGCCATAACCAAAGAGATATTAAATGAAACGTATCGAATTATAAGAAATTCCCTGTAAAAGTAGATTGTGAAACAAGCGAACTTATTGATCAGCTTCGATTTGAACAATGTTCAACTATCTTCATAACATACGCTATTCTACATAAATTCAGCATAACAACGTGAACAAAGTAACAATAAATTAATATTTAAGACCGTCTAGATCTTGTCGACAAGTAACATGAAACTTCTTATTTCAAAGAGATCACGCAAAAAGATTCAAAATTGAGAGATTTGGTGATCTCGCTGGTCAATCGACGGGGCCACAATTTTCCATACATCCTGCGCCAAATTTTTCATTTAAAATACTTCTAAGATGGTTTCCTCCTAGTGAAACCACAAATTACGTCGAATTTCTAGGGGCATATCGTTCTGCATTACGCGATCTTTGGTAAAAATGAAAATGGTTGAGATACAATTAACTAGTCTTCGCCTTTTACGGCAAAGGCGTGATAGTAATAAGGTCATTGAATACAACTTACACGCTAAAAAGCTCTTGAAGTTATAACAAAGTTGATAAAGCTTATACACCCCGTTGCATCGCCACTGCACCTAAAAAAAGAAAAAGAATTAAAGTTAATAAATATTTGTTATTGTTAAGCCAATTACAATGCTCCGCTTCCTATCAGGATCATCTGCTCTTAAACCTTATACTGATTTCATTTTATTCTTATTCGCTTCAGTCACTGCTTGACGTATTATACTAAAGCACAATCTTCTCTATTATTGTTCGCTTTACGCCTTAAGGAAGTTTTACGCTGAATATTGCGGCTCTATTCCGTTCAGAGAAGAAGTATAGTTTTTCGGGTTATGAGAACGTAGTTTTCTTGAATTTAGAGCATTGAGAACGACGTAACTGTTGCGCTTTAATTTGCGGAATTTGCTTAGCAGAAGCAATATTTCTGTGTGGAAACTCTAATCAACCATTACGTACATACTTAGGTTTCGTTATACAAATTTTCCGCGTATTTTAGAGTTCTTTTGGCGATAATGCAGAGCATCCGGGTCCTGAAGGCGATCGTCAGTCTATTCCATCGAACAGATAAGTAGCTCCGCTCCAATCGACACAAGAAATAAATCCTCGTTACTGCTGATTTTAAATTTTCCTTTATTCTTTTATCTTTTTTATTTATTTATTTTTTTTTTTTTTCAAGAAGATAAATTTAATTTGATCGATTCATTCAACCTTCCTTTACGTTGATGTTTTAGAGTATTTATTAGTTAACGTCCTTTAACCTTTTTTTATTTAAATATAACACTCCTCCGAACGATCATTTAGTTTATTAGCATGTAATACCTAATTAGAATAAGTTAGTTTAGTACAACTACGTCCCTAAAAAGACGATTTTAGATAACAAAATTCTTTCGTCTTGAAGCGCGTACCATAATAACGGGAGAAGTACATATGATTGTCAGATTAACTTTAATTTTTATGTGAGTAACTCTTCACCTCTGCGATTCTTCTGGATTTGAATTTCGGTTCCCACGACCAAGATTTACGGAAGGGCTTAAAGAAGCTTAAAAAGGCTTCGGCCACGGAAGCTAATTTCTTTTCGTATCGACCTGAACAACCATCTCCGACTGGACATAGCGACCACAAGTATCTCCCTTATGGAATAACGATCTCCAGAAGAGCACATAAGCATAATACTGGGTGTACGGTAGATAGGTGCGGCTGTTCAATAAAAATAGATTTACCGCGTCTTTTTTTTCTCTTATCCTCGTTATCTATAGATTGGAGAATGATCACCCATTTCGTGCTATTTACGATGAAAATAACAATTGTTTGGAACTTACTCGGTTAATTTGTCATTAAAGCTATAGTAATTCTTTTCGTTTGTTTGATTGCTGCTTCTTCGAATATTTCGATTAAAGCTATAATCTACCTAAACATTTATGTTTTTAAATGATTAAATTATTATCACATATATGATACGTCGTTGTGGTGTCACAGCAAGAAGAATTAATAATAGTGAAGCAAGCTACCAACGGCAGCCATGCATAGCCGGGCATTTCGCTGTATACCGGGTCATTAGTACACCTCTGTTAGCCCTTGTAAGCCTCTAATTTGGGATACTTTTGTAAAAAATTTATTGTAGCATAGTTACAATGAATTATATATATTTTTTAAATTTACACGTTTGCATCTTCATTGAATGGATCTACTTCGGACTAAGTCCTCAACATAACAAATCTTAGAGTACAACTTAGGATCATCCTCATGTAGAGGGAAGTTAGAAAAATTTGGTGGAAAAAAATGGAAAAGGTTGACCATATTCTTAGGATCCGATATCTCCCACGCTTACAATTGCTTGCTTTAAAAGTAACTCATCTTAATCAACATACTGTATGCTGCATTTGCCGCATACAACGGCAGTATATTGCCGCTGCTATTTGCATTGCACTACAGACACATTTCATTACGTAAGCTGTCCCGCAATCGTAAACTATGATCCGACATGTTGTAGAATTTCCGCAAATAACCTTAAGTAATCCGGAATTTCCGTGATATTGCGCGCTTGAAATACGTTTGGTTTCAATTGGTTTGCTGTCAGATAATTACGGCATTCAATGTTTAGCGGTTAGTTTATCCCCGGCGGCTTCTGACTTCAGCGAACTTAGAAATGGTTAGCATACTAAGCATATCGCTATAATATTAAATTTAATATATGGCACCCGTCTTGCGGCAAGTAAATAAACGCGTTAGGTACTATATGTAAGCTATACGAAGGAGCTCATAGAAGCGGTCAATTATTCCAAGGAGATTATATACTGCTCTATAAGATTCTTGTTCTTATCGTAGAGAAATAAGCAGTTGCATTTTGCAGCTGGGCCAGGACTGATTCGTGAAATAATTATTATTGTGATAATGACGTAAATGAAAAGAATTGAAAAGCTGCCTTGCGAAAAGTCGAAGAAATCAAGTACCACCATTTAAAATGTGAAATGCACTGACTCTATCCCGCCCTAACGTAGGTAAGAAACCTACGTAACGATGTAAAAACTCCGATGCCGTTGCAGTTAGTCGTTCAAATGATGTTCTTTGCCGTTCGGACTTGACCAACTTTTCATTTTCGTCGCTGCTGATCGCTACATGTCAATTTTAATTTAAATTAATTAAGACAGATGGTAATAACTAATTGTTCTTACAATACAATTTCATCAAGTGTCCCTAAACGTACCTCTAACTATTTTTTTTAAATGTTGATTTCTATTCCATTAGCACAACTTTTAATTTAATGAAGCAAGAACGGGACTCGGAGAATTGCATTGACTTTTTCCTTTATTATATGTTGTGCAGGTTATAATTGGTGAGGGATGAAGATGATATCTTATTTAAGAATAAAGCGTTACAGAACGGCCTCGGAAGCAAGATGATAAGACGCGTGAGTATAAAAAAGCACGCCAGGAGGACGAGAACGCGATGTTCATTTCCCGCCAACGGATCGCACCCATTATCACGATAAATCGCACTTATGTCTTTCATTTATTTTTACGTTAATATTTGTTTTAAATTTGTTGCTCTAGGTCGTTTAAATTACATTATTTTTCGCATGAATTTTAATAATGCAGTAAAGTTAACAATAATTTTTCTCTATTTTCAGGGGTCCCACGCACTATCTGTCTTTGTAATAAAGCATTTTTTATTCATGAAGGCAATTATTTTATTCTTCGCTGTATGATTACTCTTTGATCGAAAACAACACGACTTGAGAAGCTGTGGAAATATTTCGTTAAAAGTTCTAAAAGAAAGTAGAAGTATTCCCTTAGCTTTTCATTGGCTTTGCAATCAACACCGTTGCAGAAATTACAAGCAATTCAATCCTCTTTACTGTGTTGTTTCCGTTTACACTATTTCAATGGAAAACAGCCACGGAAATCCGCATTCAAGTGCTCGAACACAAATGCTTTGAAGCTTTAGGCGAAAATTTTGTATTTTAAAAATATTGCGAGAAAAATAGCTCGAAAGAAGATAAATCTACGTGTCAAAACAGGCACTAGATAACACGTTGCATATACGAATGGCACACATACACGACCACTTTGAAAGCGTCCTCGTGGAAATGTATTCCAATTGAAGTTGCGAGTTCGGTATTCGCTATGTAACGTATTATCGTCATCCGCATTATCGAATAGTAAATTTGTATCATCCCAATTTCGCAAACGAGACCAGCTTTTATTTTCTAGGCAAATATTCCTATTCCACCGAACCGCTGCCGTAGTAGAATTCGTTTTTGCACGTTCCATCCGAAACTTTACGAGCTTTTAGAACTAGTGTACAGCTAGCCTTTGTACATCGCGTATAGTACATTAGTAGTGCGTCGGGAAATGTATAGCCAGCGCCACTCGAAATGCCGTGTCTTTTACCGGATGTTTCCATATTGTCTCAACGATGTATAGTAATAATAATAATGATAATGGGAATAATTCGTATGAGTGACTCATATTGAGATAAGTGGAAGAAAGAATGGGCAGGTTTCATAAAACTCTTCTTCCCGTTCCTCTTCGACGTCCAGTGTGCAATCATTTCGCAACCTGCCTAGCAGATGTTTTATTTCCAAATTTTGAACCCAACAGTGTTCTTTCGATTGATTCTTGGAGCGAACATTGTGTTACGAAACTTCCGAAATTGGTGCCAGAAGATAAAACTGTGAACATTTTAAATATGTATGTCTAAAAACAATAGCAATGGTACAAACCTCTGGATGATTTCGACTTTAAGCTTTGGCAAAAATTGTAAGAACTTTCTCTGATACTACAAAATGGATTTGAACTAAAGGAACAACATTAATAAGCTGCAATCGTTAAAGCACAATCTTCACCAAGATTTTTCGACATCTTGCATTGAATATTTTGTAGCGATATTCTACTTTTCTTCCAGATCTGCTCCACTGATTTACAAATGTGTATTATTACTACAAGCTATATTAATCACTACAATTGTACCTACTGCCTTATTTTTAAAAATTAATAAAAATATCAAATAATTGGAAGATAATAGTTTGTGTCTAAAATTATTTTAATATTAAAAAGTAAACAATAATTTGAGAGGTACAGGGAACCTCAGTCTCCTGTTGTTTGCGAAAATGTAAAAATTTGCCGAACCCCCGATGTACACCATCAGGAGCTCGGCCATTAAAGAAAGTTCCGTTGTTTTAGTCTATATAGTTTCATCTAAATCGGGGTTTTCCGGACACCAGTGTACCTCTTGCCCTTATTAGTGCTACCGAGACATATTTTACAATTTTAAGATATAATATCTTTGTAAGCATAGCTTCAAGCCGGTGTATTTGCTTTGATCTTCTCTTGCTATAAATGCTATTCTATTTTGTTCAAAAATGACAATAATAATGTTTATTTAGTGCGTTGGACTTATCAAAGAACACACAAGATAAAAATTGTCCGATCAATCCTAGAGCTTCTAGAATGAAATGAATCAGGTGACAAATAATTTCTTAGCCGTGTTTCACTAACTTGGAGTTTGATTTCTGGTTTTAAGTTGTTATAATCTTCCATTTTACAAATTAAAGGCAAAGTACTCATAAATAAATAAACAAAATAACATAACAATTAAATATACAGCTTTAAGACAAATATTTTGAATAAAGAAGTCAGTTGCAAGGTCAAGCTTATCAGTACAGAAGCTATAATAAAGTACAAGGTTATAATTAGAGAGGACAAAAGCGAATGAAATGACACCTGTTTTGCAGCGACTAGACAGATTCGTGCTTCGTCCATTCTCAGGGAAACCAGTAGGCAACACGAACCCTTTCTTACGAGACGAATAGACACGAGTCTGTCCAGTCGCTGCAAGAAAGGTACGATTTCACTCGCATTTGGCCTCCCTAGTTATAATGAAGTAACGCATATGTTTCCATTTGTTATACTTCCACAAAGAAAAACAACAAAAATCAATAGAAATAAAATTTCTTATATTCATCACTGTTTACTGCAACTGTTTAATATGGCTTCGACTCTGGCGGCATAAAAGAGCCACCCTTTTATTTTAATTTTTCTAATTTCTTCGGCGCTTTTATCAAACCAAAAAGCCACTTCAGGTTCAGCTCAAGCGATCTTGGTGGCTCTTCAAAATATCTTATAATATGACCTTGAAAAATAGCAATTAACTAGTCGGTACTGAGCTGCTTCGTTGTGTAAAAAATAATATTTTCAATTGCAATTGAACTTGGGTTATTTTTAAACAATTACATCAGTAACACACCGTCATTTTGCATTAAAAAAAAAAAAAAAAAAAACAACAAAACGGTGGACCAATGAATTTATATTTCATTCTATTTTTTTTTATTACATTTATATTGATCTCTTGATAGAAAATCAATATAAAATCGATCTTTTATGATTTATCATCATTCGCCCGAAATCTCTAACGCTACTGGCAAGAGGTTCAAAACCAAATCGCCAACCTGACAATAGCCTAGCAAGTCGGGAAATTCAAGCTATCGTCACTCAGAAAATGCCTAGAAAAGTGGCATTAAATGTGGCAAACAGCGAAACAGGGTAAAGTTAAAATACTCTCGGAACCACACTGATAACGCATGGTTAGCAGAAACGTGTCCATGTGTGGCGTATTTGTTCGTTCTCTGATTGGGTTACGTTTGCCGTGAATGATTCCATCAATATCACGCATCAAAAGAACGCAATGACCTCGAAAATTCCACACCGCAGCAAACAGTAACTTACCCAATATAAAGTACGAGGCGACCCAGGAAAAGGCGCGGCATTTTAACTGGTGCCTATTGCACGTACGTAATGTGTACAGGATAGAAATAAAGTTCCCGACGTGCTGCCCCCCCCCCCGGCCCCCCTTGAATAATAACAGCACCGTCGAATTCTAATTAATTCCGAAACACAATAAACTGGCAAATAATAGGGATTCCGGCAATGAAGTAATTAAAACTGGATGGATGTGTGCGAGCCCTCTCTTGTTCCGATACGATACCATTCAGGCCGTGAGAACGTCTGCGAGATACGGGGGCCGTATTAAAGAGGATTAGTTACATTGCATACGACGTCCCCCCTGTTAAATATAATGCCCTCCGTGCGCAGATAATAAGATTAACATTTTAACTTCTTACTTGACGTAATAATTTGCCGTCGGTTTGCCCCTTTGAATTCGTAATTACTTTTAATTATCGCCGCATACAATGATTTTATTAAATTGAATATCTACAACACTGGATGCATGTGTAGCAAGCCTGTAGAAACGAGTACATTTTTCGTGCGCTTCGCGAGATTAGCCGAGACTAGACAGACTCGTGTTTTGTCGACTCTCGGGGGAAACCAGTAGGCAATACGAACCCTTTGTTATGAGACGAATAGACACGAGTCTGTCTAGTCTCGGCTAATTTCGCGAAGCACAACTCGTTTCTGTATCTTTATTTAAAGCTATCATCTTTAGCAGTAAAGCTGTGTTAACATATGATGGTGCAAAACTCGTGTAAAAATTTAACAACTAATTCCAATGATTTACCTTGTTACAACTTCATCTAAATTTACCCGTTAATATTAACAATTGCTTTTGTAACATACGGAATCGCACAGAAACGTTATACGGTGTGCTTATTAACAATTTATGCAGTAGTGCAAACCCGAAAGGAAACGCAGAAAATAATGTTAAAGCTTAACGTATTTACGGGAACACTATTTGACAATCTAAGCTTACGATAGACTGACCACAGTCGCGCCGAACGTATGATTTTCACGTTTTCATTTTTGCGCGCTAACTAGAAACTACAAGCACATAGTTTTATTGCAAATATTAATATTCCCTTGTTTGCTACGTATAAACCATCGCTTATTGCACGACGAGCAACAAGCACACCCTTTGACGAAATTGTGTGCCGTAGATATTGCAGCAACATCGAACGGGATTCTCGCAGGTATATTGAACTTTCAGCTTCAATGGATAATATTAATTGCTAAGTAGTTAGAATATTGGGTGGATACGCGCATGATTACAATTATGCACATATATCGAACATTCCCGTCGGGAGTTCATGTAGTACGTTGAGAAGCAAATAGAATAACTACGCTTCATGGTAAATGCTGATATTGTCGATTTCCGTAATGATGTAGGTATTAATGTAAGTGTGTGTCCGTATTGCTGTTCAATGATAACTTCCACTAGTTATTATCGCTTCTTGGATCTGTACTAGTTGAATCAACTGTCATATGTCTTGGATTATCTTACGACTAGTTACATTTTGGCTGTTCAAAGCTTGTAAACACATGTAAATGATTGTTTACAACGTTTTGTGGGACATGCAAAATTAAAACTATTGTCTTTAAGAAGATTTGTGCTCGTGAAAGCCATGCCGCCATGTTCTCAGGACCCATTTGACGTCTTACCTGTCATCTTAATTATCCGTTTGGTAATCTTCACTCCTTTTTCACCCTTTGAGCTTTTTCTTCTTTTTGCTTCATTTTCCAATATTGAATTCAAGTAGTTATTGTCACGATTACTTCATTAAACATTACAATTTTCATTAGATTAAATTACAAAGAAATCCAATAGCAGTAGTCGATAAAAAACATGCGCTTCTACAACGAGAGCGAGGAATCGGAAGAGTATGGTGAGCGAAACGGAGCAACGAGAGATGACAACAGTCTCCTTTACAACGTATAACCGCGACCGGTTCGAAAGCACTTCATTCGAAAGCATTTTAGATTCGTTTTAAGCGTCCGATCGAGCGTTTCGGAAAGTTCCACTCCGGATTTATTAGCTACTTGTTATCAAGGTCTCGAAATCAACAGCTCCGTTCCAAAGTCGCCAACGCTGCTCAGTGGGATGCTAATCGTCGACCGGAGGAGGCCGCAGAAACGATTTTCGAGTTGCATTTTGTACTTGTTTGAAGCGGGTGTTTTGTTTGGCGAATCGGAGAGCGGATGATTTAGATGCTCTACGGCGGAATTTCGGGGGTTAAATTACGAAGTCCTCGTTGTACGTTAGTGACTCTATCGGCTATCGAAATTGTATCTTCAAATTATAAAAAATGGAATACTTTTGGTTAAAGGTCCATTATTTTCTTTTATATTTCCAAATCTAATGATGAACGAATTGAAGTCGATGTATTACAAGTAAACGTGTAGTGCCATTAAAAAAATTATGCAACATTTTGCAATAATCTTGCAACAAACACAAGTATTCAAAACAATAATGAGAGCAGCTTATCAATATGAAAACATAAAATACATTTTTTTCGATTATGTGCCTGTGCCTGATATTTCATTGGGTCTTAAATGTTGAGAAGCGGTTATCTATATCCTCAACGTCCCTTCTCAAAAGACTACTCCAAGACAGTTAAGCAATGCAATATCACCTACCCCACATTTTAGATTTGTCTCAGAAGCCGGTGTATTTTTTGGGGGCATCGCTAGCTTGAGGGCAACATATATTCGTATTAAACTCGTCACTATTTTTTCAAAAATTAAGGATCTTGTACCTTTACAACTTCAATCTAATATCGTTTGCAAGGTCCCCTATTCTACTTTTTCATATTAGCCGCTTGTTTAACTTTACAGATATTAGCAGCTTTGATAGAGGGGACAACCTTCACAAGAAGCTGTTTTGGAATTTTGAACGCTCCTCTACATACATCTCTTTCTAAATTTTGCGCTTGATATTTTTTACACATCAGCCATTACTCTTTCTCCGGATTGTCTTCTCCAGCAGGCATCAATCTTAACTTTTTATTTATTTTAAATAGTTTCTAAATCATTAAGTACTTCATATCATCGGCTCATTGCGTACCGCAAAAGTTTAATTAATTCATCCGGACCAGCTATTTCGAGGATGCTTTGATCCCCATTATCAAATGATTCATTAAACTTAAGACTTGAGCGTGCCGATTATCATCATGATATGCTATCATTACCAATTAACGATGTTCTATTTATATATTGTTATTTAAGCTCCTGATGTAATGAATTATAATCAAACATATGTTCTAAGAGAAATACAACTAGACAGCTACGAATATGGGAGATCAGCTTTTCCAGTATTCGTAAATTTTTTAAATAAGTCCGCGACAAAGTGAAGAAGTGGAAAGAGCTATACAAGGCACTGAACTAGAAAAGAACGAAAAGACTATCAGATTGACAAAAACAACGTTACAGGTAACGGGATATGAGGTAAAAGTAAATAGTGGAGCACCAAGCGAGTTTTGGGTTAGAGAAGGGATGATCCCAGGTGATTCAGCATCTTCGGTTCTGGCTAGCTTGTAGTTGATGAATGTGACAAGCGATACAAGCATCAATATGTCTGGTCTAATTTACCAAGAAGAAAGGCATTAGCGACTTGCGTTTACAAATGATCTTAATCTTATTTTTAAAAAAAGGCAAATAGAATCTTTTTCAAAAAGATTGCAAAAGAAAGCCCAAAACTGAGATTAGTTGTTAATAAAGAAAAATTGTTAAAAATCAAGGAAATATGCAGAAAAGCCAAAGTGAATCTAAAGCGAATAAAGCAATTATAACCCACAATCGGTTTCGATAGTGAAATGTGAGCTACCAAAGCAGAGGAAAAAAATGGTAAGTAATATGAGAAAGAAAGGCGCTGCGTGGGATATGTTAGTGGAAGGAGAGAAGGAAAAATCTGTGACTTGGGTTGAAAAAAGGCACATGTGCAAATTCCTGCAATTGGTAAATGTCTAATGCTCACAGCGAAGTTACGTTATTAACCAATTTCAGGTTTTCTAGTTCTCTTCTAGAATTCTCCAAATTCTATCCTTCCGTATCTGTAATACCTAATGTGCTAATTAAATCTGGTGCCTACCGCTCTTTTCGTTATCTCAATATAGACTTATCACAATCGCTGCATATAATTCCATAAATTCCCCAGCCCAAAGGATTTTTGAATTTCGCGGAATGTTATTTGAATTTTTACTATCATCTGAACGAAATTAATCGTAAACGTTTAATATATGGACATACACACCTCAAAGCAGGTTCTAATCATATATTAGTTGAAAAAGCAAAGAAGATAATTCGAATAGACGTAGACATGGCCAGAAGATGGTCAGAAGGTGAAATTCAAGTGACCGACGTGTTACAGGATGATTTCAAACAGGATGTTCTTCAAAAAGCGCAATTTATAAACTGAAAGAAAAAAGCAGAAGGAAAACACATGTTGTCGCTAAAAGGAAACTATTGTAAATACGTTAAGGATACCTCTGGAGACATTTTTTACAGGCAAAGCTACCCGGTGAAGCATTACCTGGAATCTGGAAAAATCACATAGCTCTTATCCCTCGTCCAGAAACGAAATTGAACGATATTAAAAGCTTGTTGTGTTACACACACCCCAATAATCTACTTTTTTGAATAAATTTAAAATCATTAGATTACTCAAGACGAAAAATATTAAGCTTTTTCAATAGTTTCGATAAGATATAATTCATAACCTGGCAACCAGATTTTACGCTTTTTACATTTTTTTTTGCAAAATTCGCTTTTTCTTTATCGAAAAGTTTGTTGTTTTTCAATAACAGAAAAAATATTTTCTGTTATTTGCATAACAGAAAATAGTTTTTTCTTATAATTATTAATAACCTTCAAAAAATAAAATAGAGCATTAAGCGAGAACTTAAATGCTGTGATACGACCTATCACAATTAGGGCTAATGCTCTTCAATTCAAAAATACGACAGGCTAACAAACAAAAATATTTTTAGTGCGATTATTATAAAAAGAGGTCTATTATGAGTAACATTGCTTTAAATTGTAACAAAATTTGATCAAATTCGAGTTTTTATACAAATTCTCATTTTTCTTCGACAAAACCACAGAAATATTGGATCTCTACAATGAACCGACGATAGTGAGAGGTGAAGGTGGTTGCAGAAGAGGAAACTCCTGGGAAATTCATTGGATGATGGAAGGATACGAGGAAAGGCGAAAACAAAATGGAAAAAGGAAGTAGAGGCGAACATGTAACAATTGGAGATAACCTGTTTGATCCCCAAATTGATATTCAAAATAATTTCATTTGCAAAAATAATTATACTTACTACCAACCAAATTTAATTATACCTTTCCTATTTATCCTATTACCGAACGTAATTAATTGCAATTAATAAAGGCGGATTTCGAATCGGATAATGGAATAAAAGCTAAACATCTCATTGGACTCCGTTCATCCAGCCGAAGGATACCAGCGTAGACGTTCGCCGGCATCCGCCGAAATCACAATTTGATTTCCAATTCCGATCCTCCGCCGAAATTATATTAATTTTGAGTCCGCTTTATCATTGGCTCGATAATTACATTCGCCGTTTGACGGGGCCACCCCCGAAATCTCGCGAATCAATACTGCATACACTGGGGAACGATAAATTTCGTCCACGCTTCCGACGTTTACGAATGGCGAAAGGATAGCGGACCGAATATATTTCGCAACTAACAAATCATTTCGATGGTGGTAATGAGAACGTGCGGGTCGTGGGGGAACTTTTCTATAGGAAAGGGATACTAATTTGATTCGCTATAATTACGTACAAATGTCCTATATTTGCGTATCGGATGTACGCATGTTGAAGCAAACCAGATGGCATTCCGTAATTGGTAGTTGATAATTATGAAAATAATAATATTATTGTATTGATATGTTATATTAATTAGTTGTACCAGCTTGGAATAATAATGCTTGCATCGAAACCACGTATTCGAGCTTTAATCTAGAGCGTTATATCGATCTGCTACAACTGAAAAGCACACAGAATAGATCACACAAACATCTAATAAATCGTACTAATGACGTCATACAAGAACTACAGAACGTCCTAACAGAAGAGAAAATGTATATTAAGGCCAAAAACTAAGAGACACAAAATCCAACCAATTGCGGACCAATCACGTGCGTTTTCAAACTAGATAACATAATCACATCCATTATCGTTCCGAAAGTAGATAGACGCCTCATCATCGCAACATACTAGGGGTTGTCGGGAAAGCAGTCAGCTGTATAAAGAACAAGTTATTGCAGATAGTCTCATCATGAAGCGAATACAAAAGCAATACTGAACCCTCAACACGCACTACAAGAAAGCATTTGGCTCCATTTCACACAGATGGCTTTGAACGGTACCAAAAATGTATAAGACCGCTCAACATGGGCCAAACTTCCAGTTCACAATAGTGCAAATTTGGAGAGCATTAACACCTATAGCCAAAGAAAAAACACTTAAACATTCCAAAGTGATTAGCTTAGCAGCCTATGGCTTTACCTACGTCTTAAGCTACTCTCAAATGTATTCAGCAATACTACATACGCCTAAAAAATTGAACAGCTGATTGATTGAATACATGAATGATTTCAAGCTAATAATAAGATCAAAATAACAGAAGAATTCGCCAAAAACAAACGTGCAAAGTTTGGCACTAACAAATACAAAATATAGAAAATTAAAAGGTTGATTCTACAAAACACAACCGTTCTTTTTCTTTAAATTTTAAGGAGGCATAGGACGCTAATAGCTAGAGCTTAGCAGGGGAGATTCCTCTGGTTTCAATGAAATGATTTCCGTAAACCATTACTACTTAGTTGAAAACCATTTATCACCAACATGCATTTACAAGAAAATATTAGCTTGCCTACCACGTAATTTGTAAGTAATTATAGAACTGATCATATGATGCAGTCTTTAATTAACAAATAGCTTCCTTCTAGCATTGATGGAATCACCTACGGCAAAACGCAATGCAAGGAGAGAAAAGGCACGCTACTCACGGACATGTTTCTGTCTACGCGCCGTTACCAGACCGATGACGTCGGGTAGACAGAAATACGTCAGCGACGAACGTATCCTTTCGGTGGTGTACCGCTAGGGAGACGTTCTATATCTAACTCACTCCAGTGAACCGTTTGTCTTCTGTTAGATAAATATTCATTTAAGATTACCGGCTTAAAGAAACGGGAGTAGCAATCGAGTCTTTTACTGCAACTATTGCAGAAACGCTACCAACCAAAATTTCCTCCTTTTTCCTTTAGGCGTTCCTCTTTTCGAGCTTTCTTTTAAGCGTATCGTTAAATACGTTAGAGCGCTTAATCAGAATGGCTCTCATAAGCTCCAACATCTGCCCAATATAGTCTGATATATGCAGATTAAAAGTTTCCAATAATAAAAGAGTTGTAATTTTCCAATATCTAATAAATCTAAGTGCTTACGCACCTTCCACTACTTTCGCTTTTGTTGACATCCAAACATTTATCCTCCGACAAAGTATTAGCGCAAGTTTTTTCAGTTAGGAATAAAGTTGAGTGTAAAGTTTTATACGACAAGATTAGAGTCTGACGCAGACATAATACGGTCGTTTTTTATCCGGGAGACCGACGCCGGTTATGGAAAAGAAGAAACAGCCGTAGAAGTTCTCCTACGTCGCATTCCCTGGATTATCTTATTTCCTTCCTTCTGATTCTTTGAGCGTAGAACACGTGTACACGCACACTATCTACCGTTTTATTACTCCGCCGACCTCCTCGCCGGCAACTCCTTGAAGTTATGTAAGGACGCGCGGCCCGCTACTGGCTCGCGCGAATAAATGGCGTGGACCCGTGGGCCTCCCGTGCAATTTATTTATGAAACTAAGTGAAAAACGACTTACCGGCTCGTAAAAGAGGGCAATTTACGAAATAAATGCGTCCAATTTATGAGAATAACGCGCAGTTTACAAGTATTGAATTCGGCCGGTAATAAATGTCGGTAGTTTGTTGTCGGGCGAGATTTTCCTGTTCCTTCTCGATGCAATTCCGTCCCGACATGAAGATAGGCATAATAAATATAATTTTCCGAACAAAAGGGAGAGCAAAAAGGGGAGAGGAAGCCGTTGAAGGTTAAATTATTTTTTTATACTCCCGGTTACTTAAGTCCATCATATAGATTGTCTATGCAAGCTAATTTCCAAACTCACCGTTATATGACTAGCTTACTTACTTAAATAGGCATCTATTGACCTGGATAATGCCTCATTTGAGGATTTTCTTGATATGTTGGAAATGTTTATTCTAGAAAAGCCTGTTTCACTTGTAGGTGATAGCTTACCAAATTTTTGTTTTGATTACCAGTAACATGGATACAAAATTAAATATGTTTTTCCATTAGCGGATTCGATGGATTTGAAGCAATTTAACGGTGTTCTTAACGCTTCGGGAAGAATGCCTGTACTAGTTCCGTCCAGCTTCAACTCTGATATTGTGTTTGCCATAACCATAATAATCTTTCGCCTTTAATTGTTCTCGGCGATTATCATCCAGCACTAGATCTCGGCGTGCCAATTAGGGCAGTCACCAAATTGCAAGTGTTTCCTTCCAACGACAGTAGAATATGTGACTTTCCTAGAGCTAGCTGTAATAAACTTTATACCACTGCTCGACAATTTTCATGACGTAAATGATGCTGTTCATGAGTTCTAGCTTAGAATAGTTTTCAGAACTATTGTATTGAACATTTTGCCCTCTTGTAGTAGCAGTCGTAGCGTACAGAAGTTTCCTCCTAGGCTCATTACCAGCATAAAAAAACAACAAATTAAAAAAAATAAAAAAAGGTTAATTAAGTTAAACCTAATCAATGATCTGAAACAGTTTTGACGGCTCGTTTGTTTCGAAACAAAATAATGCATACCAGCTTACAAACGAGTTTGATGATCCAGCCTTCGCTGACACCGCCACACGTTTTATACCTGCGCATGTACCTGCTGTTCTTTCTAACTTACCTTCATATTTACCACTATTATATCTGCAATTGATCTCCTCAAATGAAGCGCTACATTGCAACAAGGAACAAAAGAACAACAATATTACTGTTTCTGCCAATCCCTTATCTAAAATCTTTAATTTATCTTTACGTGCACCACTATCCCTAGATGCTCGAAAGATCTCTCCCATTTTACCGTGTAAGACACACAAGACTTTCTTTTTTAATCTGCTAGCATGAATTTGTGCCTCGCAGATCAGCGACCATCAATCAGTTGATAATGGACAACAAATGGACGTAATCTATACAGACTTCTTTCGTGCCTTTGATCGTATAAACCATGGAATATTGTTACAAAAATTAAGCCTCTTTAGTGCGGCACACACCTGCTCACCTTTATGGCGTCTTCCCTTTCCAATAGAACAAATCGAGTACTTCGAACGCTGGATACAGACCTTCTTAGGAGAAATTTAAATAAAATTAATAGGTGGTTTCATACACTGGAAACATTAAAAGAGTGGATTGTCACTACGCTATTAACAATATTCCGATAATTGTGTAGCCTTGGTCAAAAATTCGGGTTGAGTTCCATAAAAAGTTGCGTTTTATAAATCGTATCACTCCCATTGCAGCTCCCAAATTCTCAGCATTATTGCAGCTACCAAATCTCTTAGACTGATAATTTGTGCGAGGATCTTGCTAACATAGATGCTATTCTTCAGCACAAATTCTAAAAATTTCTGAACTATAGGTATAACAACGTCTATCCGGATGATACTAACTACGATTAATCACTGGAGAGATACGGCTTTATGTCTCTCGCTGAGCGAAGGTCATTGAGTGCGGAATTTATGAGATGAGTAAGATTATTTTATCGAGAATCGACGCTCCAGGCTTATTGTCAAAAGTAAACTTACTTGTTCCTACATTACGCAGCTAGACAAACCCATTACTTGCTATTCCTACAGCTAGGACTAGCGTTTCATATAAAACCCCTTTGCTACATGCTGCGAAGGATTCTAATAGTCTAATTTCTAATGGAAAGTTTGTACTTATACTGACGCTTCTGATTTTTTATATGTATGTCTGCATTTTTTTTTTTGCTCTTTCTGGATCATTCTGTTAGGCTAATAAATTAATTTTATTATTGTTATTGTTATTACTTCCCTGACTGGAGGGACGTAAGTACGATTTACTTAGTTACCACTGGAACCGTAGAGTCCATTAATATCTGTCGTTCTTAGAAATGTGATGGATAAACAATATTAGTTAGTTCAAGAATTACCCGCATAAAATTTAGCATTATCCATATCCGATGAATAATGCTAACTTATCAGTTTAAAATTGACTTTGTCCACATTTGCTTAGATAGTGGATGGATTTATTGTGGACTGGACTGGCTTTATTGACTGGATTTATTGTGTATCCTCATATTGTCTTGTTGCACAAGATGATGTCTGAAAGGGGATTAAATCTTACAAAATCTATTTAATTAGGCTACCTGTTTCGTGTGTACATCACAGATCCTGAGACCCAAATATTTTAGACTATGGGTTCGCACAAAACCTATAACGTAATTAAATAAAAGGTACTTGTGAGGTGGTTTTGTCCCTTTTGCTTTATCTTTTTTAAATACATTTCTTTTTTGCTTAATGTATTATTTCCTATCCTTTGCCATTTCATTCACAATAGATCGGTCTATCTGTTGAGTAGGAGAACAATGCAACTTTGGTCGTGTTACGTTTACAGTACGTGGTGTAAGTAAGGGTTATCTTGAAGATTATATCCGCATTCCAGAAGAATACGAGCAAATGATTGTAGAATGCCGAAGTCAGAAACCGTTTTTAGATGAGACCATGATATTCTAGATTACGAAAATTGGTTGGCAAATCGGTTGAAAAATACAAAAAAAATGTTTTCTACGTATTTGTAACATACTAGTAACAAGATAATGCAACAAAACTGAACTGAAAGACATCAGAGTGGAAGAAGGGTCTGTTTCTAATGTCTTCCAAATGCCAATTTAGACGAAACCTGTTCCAAACAATGGATTGCTCCATACTAAAAGCACAAATTATTAAGTTATATACATTTAAGAAAAGCGATCGTTCTTTCTTCATTAAGAAAATATGTTGAAGCAAACGACTGGCACAATCTCCATCGTGAAAACGTAAGGATGTTTACCTTCAACTAAATCGTACCCTGCGTATTTATTTGTTCATATAAATTGGTGTACGCCCGCAAAACGGAGACACATTTAATTGAAAACATAGCGATGGTTCGTCACTACAGTGAACAATCTCGGGCATCGAAGAGAGCTCCATTACTAGAGCAGATGTGCGTCGTCCGACGGCGGGCTAAATGTCCGTCCCCATTGCCGGGCGGAAGCGGGGCGTCCGCCCTAATGCCGGTTTATGGGGCTTTACCGCCCCATTATCTGGAAGTGCCTGCTCCGTTCCACTCGGCGCTAGGAGAGGAAAATCGACGCCGGTCGTTGTGTGATGTAGGATGCGACCGGAACGCACCGGGTCCCCGGTTATGAAACTTGATTCAACATTGATGGTCCGGATTTGGAAACACTCAAACTTTGCGGATCTCTCGGCGGTCCCGCACGGTCGCGCAACGTCTCTATTTTATTGTGTCGTATAAGGAAGATAAAATTTAATGCGATACATAAAATCCGAACCAAAATCTGAGAGCAAAGATTATGATGTAAGTTAATTATTGATCTTCATTATTGCGACGGCTGTGACCATTAATATTAACAAGTTGAAAGAAACGTATCTCATACAAAAAGTAATCCCTTTTGTTGTATTTTTCAATTAGCTCCGTCTTTAATGGAGAAACTACAAAAGCTGTCGTGATGCTTAAAATCGTCTGTGTTAACTTGTGAAGTGGACAGCGCCCAATATTGGCCATCCAGATCGTGAGTAACGGCACCTGAATCGATACTATTTACCTGTTCGTTATATACGAATTATGACATTTTTAGCAACTTTTATATATCTGTATCTCTGATTAATCCCCAGTATGATGAATTGTACGTTAGCTTCAGCAAGTTTTATATAATAAAATAAAGCTTACTTTTAAATTAAAAAAGCAATAAGGAATTGCCTTTAACTTTTCAACGGCGGAGAACTCGGGATTCCTTGCCGTCGCACAAGGCAAAACAAATAACGCGACATGCTTATTGCATTACGCGATATTGCAATATCGTAAAGTGGATACAGCCTCGCATCCGAACAGATGACAAATATACTACAGCATTGTTATTACAACAAGCGTAAAACAGAGTAATCTTAAGAGGCTCCCGCAAGACGACGGCCAACTTCCAAAATGAGATAACTGCGAAGAGATAGCGCGCGCGTTTTTGCGGCGCGAGGGCGACCGTCTAAATTTCAGTTGCGAAACGACGCGATTCGGCGCTAATCGGCGTAATTTAACGCTAATTTCTTTAGAGTTAATTACGACCATCGCATCAGCCTCATCACGTTCGTCATGGGCAATAAGGAAGTTGACGAAATTCGTTAGATTTTATGTCGTTGGCGACCGACTTTTGAAAGGAGCTTTTAAAAGATAGCATCCGTTTATAAATTCTCAAATATTTGCATGTATCATTATAGGTTTCGCGCTTTTCGCGAAATTTATCGGATTTTCTCAAATATTTGTAATCACCAAAGATACAACCTATTGAGAAAATACAGAAAAGGACAGCTTTAAGGACACCCAATTATGGAACGCTGACAAAAGATTCTCCTACCCAAAAGACAGCTTGAAGCCGCTCAATAGCCGTAAGTTCTGCGAAAATCAGCCTTTAATACGCCGTTCGTAGTTCCTTCTTCCAGCTTGAGACCACTGCTATAAGGCAAAAACTGTCAAGCAACGTTGGTTTAAAATATATCGATACGTCTTTCCCTTTTATAACACAGACATTTTTCTTAGTGCGGCTTCCTTCGATGACATAAAATCAAAGATGTAAGAGTTCACTAAATTGTAATTTTCCTTTTTATCTCCAATTTCGCGTATTTCTGCTTTCACGAATCAAATGGTAAATGTAAGGAAGCTCGGCGAATAGCAAGTTACCAGCGCCCACATGCACATCTTCTCATCGTCTCGACTATTATTTTTAAGCTTCCGCTTAGATGGTTGCATTAAAATGTCCTCATTTCTCATTCTTAGAGGCATATATATTTTTTTAACGTGACGATGCGGCGCACATGCGCCTGAATAAACGTATATACATGATATATGTATATATATATATATGAAGCCTGCAGTTTTATATTACCCACACCGTGCCACGTAGAGATCTGCCTTTTAAATTATGACGCCCAGTAATAAGTATAAATATAAGTAATTCGCCCCGGCAGTTTAAAGGAAATTTAATCGGACCATTTACTGCAAAATAGAACTAATCGGGAAAAGAATTGTTTAAAAATAGGCTGTTACAATTGATGTCGTCAAGAAGTTTAAGTGATCTAAGTCTATCGCAGGACGGCATTGTATTGCTAGAGTTAGCCGAGTAGATCTATCATCCTGGAGAATTTCAAAGGCTTATTTAGTATAATTCGCCTCAAATTCTTAGGCGTTACAAAAGCACGACCAAAAACAGAGAAGATTTAATTCTGTTGATTGTCGGCAAGTCTGTTGCGAAAGTCCCATTTTGAGCAAATTCCTTTCGGAGGCGGGTTGCACCTAGAGCTATCATACCACACCAAAAACCAAGGTTACGCCATGTTCTGTCGTTTGAAAGAAGGCGGTCTTTCATTATATGACGCGCTGGCATATAGAAGGTGCGTAGATGTTTGAGGATTTAAGCTTAGTTCTTTATTCCTTCAACTCTTATCCTTCGTAAAGAATATTATTTTATAATTCCCTCTTCTAAAGTGTCGAATACGTTCAAAATTTAGCAACTTATCTTTCTTGTGGCTGTACACTTCCCTTCTTCCGCTTGTTACTGCCCCTTTACGTCCTTTCTCTTGATTTCTACCTACTTTGGTTAGTATTTACATTTAGTAAGAGTAATTGGGTCTATTTGGATTATTCGAATTGCTAGATGTTAGACGTGCTCGGCAAATTACTTAATGAGCGTTGTTCGGTGTTCTGTGCACGCAATCTTTTAGTTAGTTTGTCACTAATTCCTTGCTTCCTGCTCTTTCGGCGAGATCGATTCGTATTTAACTGTTTCATGTCTTTCTGTTCATTAAACTTGATTACTGTTTTTCTCCACTTTAATTAATCGTACCAACATCTTCATTTCTACTTTAAAGAGTGGACGATCTACGTAATTTCTGTTACATACTTTGATTTCATCGCGCGTAGCGTTTTTCTCGTTGTAAGTACAAGATCTTAGGCCACGTTGAACTTTCCTTTTGCTAAAAAATTGCCAACTTCCTTGTGTCAAAAAATTCCTAAAAAACAAAGAAAGGTTCCTTTTGAATGTCGTCTTTTTACTTCTGTCCTAGAGCATATACGCCTACTTTGAGGTTACCCCAAAACTTGGCATTTCCGGACTGCTTCTATAGTGTAGCAAGCTGAATTTAGACCTTTAAATTCTCCTCTCTTGTTGGTAAATTTTTATTTCTTTATATGAGAAACCGATGATGTAAATACACATTCCTCGTCAATGTAACTAGTAGAAACATTACTTTGTTTGATTGAAATCGATAGGCGCTTTCACGAGCTTGCTTTGTAACTTTTATTAGTCAATCGGTTATTTACATTTATTTACCAAATTAATTAATCCGTATTTTCTTTTTTCTGCTTTAAAAATTGCAGATGCGAAATGTTATCCCTTTATATTATTATAGTCCCTTCTTCACATCTTCTCCGAGTACGAGGGTTGCTGTTTTCCCTGATGCTCCACGTGGTTGTCCCTAAAACAGGTGGCGCATTCTAGTTGTCTTTTTAAATATTCAGAAGTTGAGGAATATCACCCACTTCCTCGCCGACGCGCAGACTAACTCCCTAAATGGAAGGGAGGAATAGAAGTGAGCACATAAGGTGGTGTCGTTACTAGAGTTTAATTGGTTCCTTAAAAACGTGATTAAAGTCGATATATGCACCAACATTTTATATCCTTCTCGATATAATTAAATCATTTTTATTTCATACAAGACTAAAGCACTAGTTTTCGACGGTTGCGCGGGTGGCGTGTTGTGGAAATAATGAGGAACGGAATATGGAAGGTGAATCATATCGGAAGCGTCATCTGTTCCGTACGCGTCGAGATATACCAGGTACCAGAAGTCCTAAATTAAGTTCAGTCGTCTGATTACGCCCCTGAATGTTATTGACTTGGGAAGGAGATATTTGGGAACTTGACGAACTTGGAAGTTTATTAAAGTCCGATGCAAGATTTAACTACGTTAATTGTTAGTAGCATACTTTCTTGAAACGGAAGGCAATGGTGGCGTAGAATCAATTATATGTACATATATAATTAAGCACTAATAGTAGAGTACTTCGTTGATATTAAATGGTTGCCATTGACACAGTATGATTTACCTGAATATAGTTAGAAATAAACATTTACCGACGAAACGTTTCCAAAAATAGGTGGTTTCGATCGAAGACCAACAAATGGGATCGACATATCCTCGAAACACCTATCCCGGATTAAAGCTTGTGTGATGCGTACAGTAACAATACGGTTGTATTGTTCACCATACTACCCGATAATCCTTACTATCATTACTTAAATCGCCGTGCAGATCGTTGAGATTTCAGTCGTCCCTTGCGCCCCTGAAATTTAATCGAATATTGGGGAGCTTCCCTGAAAAAAATCCACTACTTGGAAAAATGACGACCACCTTAGGATGTAGGTGGTGGTTTAGCTGCACTATTGGTTTATTAATTTCGCTGGCCAATTAAACAGTTGGTGAATCCTCGCAGCCCTTCCGGATCATGACACAAAAGACTGCTGGTCGTAATCGTAAAAGTCTTTGCAAATATTTCTTTAAATAGATACTCTCATCCATGTAACAGTCGATTGACTATCACCTACTACAAATGTGTGCTGATGAGCTGTATAACGACCAAACGCATATTATGTAGCTGCATTTGCATTGTTCGAACAAATGTTCTTCTAAAATCGCCTATTTACGAGGATAAGTCGCAATGTTTCTAACATGGAATGCTGGACGCTGAATTATTGTTTAACAACCGTTTATGTTGTTTCTATAAAAAGTTGAATACCGAACCGTCATTCGGGTACACAAATTAAAGTCGAGATTCGAGTCTGTTTACGAGGACTCTGCACCACCATTTTCCACAGAGAAATTTTGTGTATGTGAACTTAAACATGATCCTACCAGCTTAGTTGACGATTATGGCCAAAGGTTGCAAGATTGCAAGCAAGTTTAGGGAGATAGTAATATTTGTCGATATCTCCAAAGAACGTCTCTGTGACAATACATCGTTTTATCCTATCAAGACAACATATCGTTTCCAACCTCAATTGTCGCCGTGGCAAAAATTAGCGAATCGAGATTAGAATTGATTCCATTTACCAGATGTGGGTCTCTCAACGATTATTTTGTTTTTCCTAGATCCAAGGCTTCATTCAGAGGATAGAAATTTTCATCGAATGACAAGGTCATTATAATTTGCAAACGTATATTTTGCTGAACAAGCAGTAAAGCTTATTAAAAAACATTCGCCAATTTTCAGCTTAAGCTCCGTACGTTGCAACCAAGTTTATGTCGTCCGTATGATCTAAAATAAACATACAAAAAATTTCTTGGAACATAAAATCCGATGAAACGCTTCAAAAACGCATCAGCGTTATACAGTACACGTTTCCATCATATCGTTTCAGTCTAGTAGCAGCAGCCACCACGGCAAATTTCATGAATATTTTCTATCCAATAAACATCGAACCAGTTTCCTGAGCTGGCGATTTTCATCCACATTCCCGCCGGATAAAACAGATAATAACGTTTCGGTTCAGGTTTTTCCTATTTATCGTCCGTATTACACGGAGTGCGCTGAGTTTGGCGAAATGTAACCGCGAATAGTTGGGGAAAGTTCCGTTCGTCGGCAAATTATTGCCTAACGCTAGCTGCTAGTACAATACGAATATAACCAGTAGCGTCCCGGTATCAGGTTTCTCCGCTGTAAAGCTTTAATGCAATTTTCAATTTGAAAGCTGTTGAAGCTATGCAGTAAATATAATATGAAGGTAGCTTTGGTACGTTTAGATTCAACGCAAATTTCCTCTTAAGAGCATGTTTTCTTATTGGCAATTCATCCTTTCTATTTTGTAATCAATATTAGCATTCTACTAACCTTTTATGCTCTGTTAACCGAACTTTACTTTTATTGAGAATAGTGAACTTGAATTATTTGCAAGCAATGGCACGACTGTGGAACCTCTAAGCGAAAAACGAGACTTCGATATGTTCTATACAAGCTCATGGTGCGGTGTTTCGTCCCTCAGTATCAGTAGCATGATCTGGTATTTTTAATGATAACACTGACCAACGAGGTTTTTACCCTAAGTTGGTAACTGATGACATTGAACAGCATATATAAAGTAAAAATGATTCGAAAAGCGGCAACATTGGCTTAGCTCTGGTTACGGAGAAAATGCCTTTACAGTATGGCCGGTAATCTGGTCTACTGCAATAACATTTATAAACTTTCTCAAAGTTTTTGGAATACATCATGATCCCAGTTCTTGGAGATTATTCATAGACTCATCAAAGACCAGCCTAAAAGCAGTTTTGTTGCATAATGGAAACCACTATCCTTCTATTCCGATAGGTCATGCTGTTTCTATAAAAGAAACTTACGAAAATCTGAAAATTCTATTAGAAAAGTTAAAGTACAAAGACTATTCCTGAAATATTTGTGCAGATTTTAAAGTAATTGCAATTACTTTGGTTATGCGATCTGGTTACACCAAATGCTGTTGCTTTTTATGTCTTTGGGAAAAAGACATAAAAACATCACCATAAACAAGAGAAGCCACTACGACAACAGTTTATACAAGGGAAAGACAATGTACAACATCAGCCTCTAGTAGAAAAAGAAAAGATCATAATACCTCTCCACGTGAAACTTGGGCTTATGAAAAACTTTGTAAAGGCAGGATTTCGAAACTGAAGGTTTTAAATACCTTCGTGAAAGGTTTCCAAAATTAACACAAGGGAAACTAAAAATAGGTATTTTTGTTGGACCTCAGATACGAGAAATAGTAAATGATGAAATCTTTGAAACCAAATTAACAGCAAAGGAAAGATCAGCTTGGCTCTCCATGTTGCAAGTTTTCACAAATTTCTGGGAAAATAAAAAAGCTGACAACTATAAAACTTTAGTAACGGATATGTTACAAGCATTTCACGCTGCTGGCTGTAATATGTCCCTTAAAGTGCACATTCTACATTCTCACTTGGATTTTCGTCCGGAAAATATGGGCGACGTTAGCGATGAACACGGTGAGCGCTTCCACCAAGACATCATGGGAATAGAACAACGGTATCGGGGAAAATTGAATCCTGTTGTGTCAGCAAATAACTGTTGGATGTTAAGAAAAGATGTTGTAGAGATTGTTTAAAAGAGACGTAGCAGTATTACTTCACATTTCGAATCCTAATAATTTGTAATGTACATTAGATTATGATCTAATCTAAAAAACCTTTTCAATGAAATATAAAAAAAATCGAGCTAACTTCACCTCCTACCTTTCATTAAAATAAATGTTTATATGTTTTCTATTGAAATTAGTATAAATTATTTTATGGCAAAATCAAAGGTTGAAATTTGTTGGCCAGTGTAATTGATGATGAACGAATAATAAATGCATAAACTTTATTTCGAAAGGTACGTAAAGTAACTGTGGCTTGGATGTGTGCGGTTCGTATACATCTATGTTCCATTTATACTTAACGAAGTCATCTCGTGCATCGGGCAAGCTCAGACAGAGATAAAACGTAACAACTGAAGTGAAGAATAACTGTACTTTCACCTCAGTAAATTTTTGTAATTTATACTTTCGTTAATAAAGAAAGAATAAGGCAGTACCAGAGGCGGGTAGCTTCGCATACGTAAGGTCTCCGTACTTTCGTTGGAAGAAAACAATAATTACTGAAAATTAGTAAAATTACAGAGACATACAAAATACCAAAATTTTGTAATTGCCCCTTGAAGTAGTAATACGTGAAAATCTTAACAAATGCCTCTTTCACACTAACCATGTACCGACTCACGCACATCCAAAAAACTAGAAAGTAGAAACAGCTACTTAGCTATCAACATGTTTATTTCACCTAGAAGGATAGAATTGCCGCAATTAAAAGTATAAATGTTGCCCCCTACTTCCAGAGCAGCTTAAACGCCTCACTTTAAGTAATACGCACCAGTTATTGAGAAACTTCTCATTAGTGTATAAAGTAACGTATAATCGTTTTCATAGAGTTAACTTGAAATTCGGCTCCATGTTCTCCACGAAAGTCATCTTACATTAACCTAGTTCATTTCTATGCAAAACTAGAACGCTACTCTGCAATGCTTAATATACATTGCATTCATTTCGAAAATTTCCATTTTAAAATATGCAATTTTCTGAGCGAAAGTAAATTACGAAAACGAGCGTTATTAAAGCTTGGAAAGCTAAAGGAAAAGGAATCGGATCAACCTATGCGAAACAATATTTTGAGGCTGCCAAGATATTCGCTTTATTCGGTCCATTTTACCCAGTAAAATTGAGAAGTTAAAAACGAAACGGACCGTACCCATAATGACCCAAAACGTTCTTCTCAACGATTTCAGTTTTTGTCGGTAATTACTAATATACGGCATTACGGAGGGATGAACAATAGCGGCTCGTTCCATTGTATTCACTGTTAACGGTCGCTCGCGGAAATCCACGTTTAACGGATCGACGAAAGAAAAAAATTGAATGATGTCCGTTGGCACTTAATCTAATCTGTGACATCAACGACCTACCACAATTCACCAGTAGAGGTACTTATATGAGGAATCGATTCCAATTTAATTAGATCAAATATTTACAAAAAGGTTGCTCATGTAGTTTGTGTTACTAAATCAGTACCACCCGATGGCACCGTAAATAGGAGCTCAACGCTTCTATACAACAGACCACTATAAAGCAATAGCATTCAATATCTACACAGCTGGACAAACCCAATCGTAATAACAACGATAGAAGCTAAACCGCGGACTAACTCGGTATTATAAACGTATATATCGTAGAACGGAACACACGCTCCAGCTTTCCAACCAGCCTCTTAGCGCGGTCCTTCGCAATCACCAACACACGGATACACATTCACGCGAGGCGTACACATTGAAGACGTTTTGTTCTCGAGCAAGTTTAATAAACCGAAACGGAGAAATAATGTACATTTATACATACACCTATGGGAAAAATGTATGGAGCTTCTTCAGATTTTGAATGTTATACAGGGAAATCAAAAACCAACGAGTATATATAACTTTATTGACCATTTCAAAGATATTCCTTGATATTTTATGGCGCCTCCTCGTGCTTTGATTACTGCACGAACTCCTTTGGGCATAGTGTCAACAATTTTCTTGCTCAAACCAACCCAAATTTTTCTCCATTCTTCAAAAATTATTTCCTTTAATTCTCTTCTTGATTCACATTTGTAAATGGATACTTTCTGCTTTGGTATTCCCCACAAATTTTCTGTCGGGGATAAGTCTGGAGACTGAGGCTGCCATGGAAGCAGAGGAACATCATTACTAGTGAACCAATCTGTTGTCTTTTCCGCGGTGTGGCAAGGAGCATTATCTTGTTGGAGAACACAATCGGGGTCATCTTCTTCAAATAATTTTAGTATCGAAAGCTCTAAAACTTCGCTTAGCATGGCAATACAGCGCCCGAATTCATGCGACCCTCGCACAGAAAGATTTCCCCTACACCACTGGCGGCGATAGAATCGCAGATCATAACAGTGCCACCTCCAAACTTTACTGTGGAGACTCCGGGAGAAAAGCTCCATTTGATCTACACGTCTCACATAAGTGCCTTCAAATTGCCCAAAAATCTAAATTAAAGGAGCAAAAATGCAAATTTGATTTAATAATTTTATTATATTTAATTTCTTAGCAACATGCTTTTTTTTGTTATTTGATTATTAAACACACCGTAATGCTACTTACCTCGATGTTGCATTCATCAGACCAAATAATTTTGTCCCAGTCATCAGGTGTCCAATTTATATATTTATTAGCCCACTCCAGCCGAAGTTTCTTATGGCGTTAACTTAATAATGGTTTATGGCGACCTCTTCTTCCGTGCAAATTTGCTGCTATTAGATCATTTCTAACCGTTCTGGGAGTAACTTTAATTTTATGATTCTCCCACAGATCACCAACTAGGTCTGTAGATGATTTTATTGGCTTGCTAAGATCACTTCTTATTAGAAAACGATGCACTGTGAGCTTGATTAAACGTCTTTTTCCTGATTTTGGTCTATTTTCATAGGAACCTTTTTCATTAAATCTATTTATCGCTATTTGAACAGCTTTTCTCGAACATTTCATAATTTTAGAGATTTTCACCTATGAATGTCCTTGCGAATGAAGCAACACAGTGTTACTTCTTTCGGCCACAGTAAGTTCGTATTTTTTAACCATACTGATAATGAAAATTACTAATCCGTTCATTAAATTATAAGAAAAAAAGGTCTGCTCAGTTCTAACGCATGGACAAGACTGAAATGAATGCTGCTTCCCATCCATTTGTCACCTTCTTTTGTTTAGGTTTTCACGTTCATTTATTTACATTTTATACACATAAATACAATACAAGAAACCAAATAAATTTGATGATAGGTTTTATTTAGAAACAAGTTTCTCTACACACAGTGTCCTAAAGATATTTCATTTTAATTCAATAGTTTCTCCGTTCATTTTTCCATTGGTGTATCTATATATGGCAGGCGCACAAATCCCGCGTCCTTCAGCTGAACCGGTGGCGGCAGAGCACCTAATTTTCGGATACTTCAACCAACACGGAAAAAATAACTCCGCGGCGAAGGAACAGTTTATACAAGACGCCGACAACGAAGCGTATATAAATATTTGGGGTTTCTCCGGTGACGCGATGAAACACCTAATATTCTTTGTCATAATTCAGAGGGGAGATTGCGGCTGTGTCGGGCCGAGATTATTCTATATTAAATCGGCTGTTGTATACGCGTTGTTCTATTAATTGGGGTGAGTAAAGCGACGGTTTTTGTCGAAAGTAATTTAACCTCTTCTGCGTTCCCAAATTTCGTCAATTCAGATCTAATTTATTGAGTGACATTTTTCTGTTGGGCAAAAGCGATCTAGTTTTACGTACCGAATCACGAAGAAGCAACGTAAAATTTTCAACGCAATTTTATGTTCAATGCGCCTTTTTTAACATAAAGCTATCTTCACCTAATAATAATGTTTTCCTCTGAAATTACTTAATAGTTGTCCTCGCGAATTTAAAGGTTCTTAAGACAAAGGAGATATAATTCTTAGTAATCTTATATCTATTCTTAAAATTATTTTTTCCTTTCCAAATTCCATTTTGTTACATATTTATTTTAGTTATTAATCATTCGTCTTAGACCATGTACAAGATTTTGTTTTAAAATTGTTTTTACTTTCTTTACCAACGGTACTTTTACTGTCCGAGTTTCTTTAATTCGTCGACGGCAATCCTTATTGTCCGAATTCCCTCAATTCACTGACGCTACTGTCTCTCCTATTGGTTTAACCGCAAATTTAGTACTTTGTTTTATTGAAACTTCTTTTATATCATTTGATTATAATTCTGTTCAAATATCGAATTTGTAGCGTTTTTTGAGAATTCTGCTCAGAATTCTGAACTTTCGAATGCGAACTTTCCGCATGTGACGAACTAAATACTACATCATTACTCGTTTTCATTGCGTCAAGTACAAACGCATATGACGTAAACTCCTTTAGTTATGTCATTTTAAAGAGTACCTTGTAAAACTTCATACATATATACAAGTATGCCTGCCTGAAGATGAATCGTTCAGCCCGTATATCTACCGCCTTATTTTGTCTTGAGCTTTTGTCGCACCTTTCCCGGCACTGTCGGACGCAACCCGCTTCGTCGAGGATGGAAGAGCGCAGTTCGAGTTGACGGGTCGCCGCTATTAAAGTGCAGGTGCCCTCTACAACACTACGTCACAAACGATGTTCATTTTTCATCGTTTAAGGGAGTGTTATATTCTCGACTGGCTGGCCGGGTCGCTTCTTGCTTGCCGAATGGTTACGATCCGGGCGTATCACATGCAAATTTCATCCGCGTTGTCCTCTTTACGGTCTTTTAGAAGCGCCATTAAGGTTACCTCGCCGATGTCGTTTTATTTAAAATTTAAATCCCGCCGTGTACCTTCCGAAGTGAAATTTTAGAGGAATCTAAAGATATGTGTATATTCGTGTAAACGTAATAGGGAACATATCTCGGATAGGTGAATATCGTTAGAATTGAAGAAAAGTAGATTGGACGTAACGCTAAAATACGATTAGTACGCGGAAAATGATATGCAAAAAAGATAGAGAATCCTACGTTTTGAAATTGGGGGAAGTAGAAGACAAAGACTCCTCAATACCTGCTCAAGATTCTTATTATTAAATTGCGGAGATTGGGTTTGCTCGGGGTCATGTTTCCTTAGCTGCAATCTTACATACCAAAGAGATCACAATTTGTTAAGTTGGTTAAATACACGTCGCTATGCTGCTAGCTACCACATTGGCATTAGCTACCACGACGCAGATAGAAGATCATATCTGGGTCGTTACTTTTCAATCTATGTATCACTGATCCACCTTCTTCCTTCGCAATTTCTCTTTTTCTTCGACAAGCTGACGATACAAGAATATTTAAACCTATTAAGTCAATTATGGATCGTATGTCGACAGATTGATTAAGTACCACCTCCAGAACTCTTTTAACTCTTTTTACAAAAGTTTGAATAAATGCAAGGTACAAGTCCAAATTTTAATTTTCGATGGGAATGTCTTGTCCTAAGTTTTTAAGATTAAAAATTAAGTGTGGTGCTAAATACTGAGTTAGTATACAACGACCATATTCAGTATATTATACTGACCAACAAGGTTTTCACCCTAAGTTAGTAACTGATGAAACTGAACAGCATATATAAAGTAAACATGATTCGAAGAGCGGCAACATTGGCTTAGCGCTGGTTACAGAGAAAATGCCCTTATAGTGTGGCCGATAATCTGGTCTACTGCCATAATGTTTATAAACTTTCTGAAGCTTTTGAAATACATTATGATCCCAGTTCTTGGAGATTATTCATAGACTCATCAAAGACTAGCCTAAAAGCAGCTTTGTTGCATAATGGATACCGTTATCCTTCTATTCCGATAGGTCATGCTGTTTCTATAAAAGAAACTTACGAAAATCTAAAAATTTTATTAGAAAAGATGAAGTACAAAGACTATTCCTGGAATATTTGTGCAGATTTTAAAGTAATTGCAGTTATTTTGGGTATGCGATCTGGTTACACCAAATACTGTTGCTTTTTATGTCTTTGGGAAAAACAGCACCATAAGCAAGAGAGGCCACTACGACAACAGTTTATACCAGGAAAAGACAATGTATAACATCAGCATCTAGTAGAAAAAGAAAAGATCATAATACCACCTCTCCACGTGAAACTTGGGCTCATGAAAAACTTTGTAAAGGCACTGGATCTCGAAGGTGAAGCTTTTAAACACCTTCGTGAAAAGTTTCCAAAATTAACACAAAGGAAACTAAAAATAGGTATTTTTGTTAGACCTCAGATACGAGAAATAGTAAATGACGAAATCTTTGAAACCAAATTAACAGCGAAGGAAAGATCAGATTGGCTCTCCATGTTGCAAGTTTTCACAAATTTCTTGGAAAACAAAAAAGCTGACAACTATAAAACTTTAGTAACGGATATGTTACAAGCATTTCACGCTGCTGGCTGTAATATGTCCCTTAAAGTGCACATTCTACATTCTCACTTGGATTTTCGTCCGGAAAATATGGGCGACGTTAGCGATGAACACGGTGAGCGCTTCCACCAAGACATCATGGGAATAGAACAACGGTATCGGGGAAAATTGAATCCTGTTGTATTAGCAAATAGCTGTTGGATGTTAAGAAAAGATGTTGTAGATATTGCTTAAAAGAGACGTAGCAGTATTACTTCACATTTCGAATTCTAATAATTTGTAATGTACATTAGATTATGATCTAATCTTAAAAACCTTTTCAATGAAATATAAAAAAAATCGAGCTAACTTGACCTCTTACCTTTCATTAAAATAAATGTTTATATGTTTTCTATAGAATATAAATTATTTTATGGGAAAATCGAAAGCTGAAATTTGTTGGCCAGTGTTATTAGTAAATGCGCGGTATTACAATAAAGACGTCTAGAAATCTTAATACCGTGTGTTTCAGGTCTGTACTTTGCATATATGTATAAGCTCGATTAGGTCTTACGTTTCTATTGTCTAGTATTCTCGGTATGCCTCCTATGTTAATCTTTAGTGCTTACTTGTTGGCAGCCTATCGACATTAATCTACTAGCGCAACCCACAAGTGAAGAAAAATCGTGTCAAGTGTTAGTAAGTTAAAATCAGTTAAGTGAACATTTATGAGTAAACTCAGGCCATCTCATGTAAGCATTTGGTGTTCTACCTTTGTGTGTAGGTAGACTATTATCGCGACTTGGTATTCTTACATAAATTGGTTAATATCAATATTGAGTGCCCAATCTTCGTTTACTTAACGTTCTTTCGAGTCCCTCTCCACATCATACGAGCGTACTCTTCACTTTCATCATTGACTATGTTACAACATCTTTAGGTTCGACCCGTCGCGAACGTTTTAACATTAAGTTGATTTATTCAAAGGATTCTCCTTAGTTCCATTAATCTCCTCCGGTCGAATTCGTATAAAATATACATACCCGTTCCTTAATAGCCTTGGTGGTTTGGTATCGCACTCCTCATCCGCTACTCTGAACGAGATAGGTACGAATTTGATCGGAATCTCGCGAAAACATTGATGTTGGCAATTATTCCTTTCCTTCGGGCCATTATCTGCGTGTTTCACTTCAAACGAAACGGCATTAATATTCGCACAATTCGCAGGACGCGTTTCATAATATTATTTCCGAGAAGCATCTTATTAACGTCGTACGATCATAGGGAAATTTACGTTTTATTATTTGGAGAAGATGTTTAAGCTTGTGTAAAGCAAATATTTCTAACGAAACGTTTGAAGCACTGCGAAAGTGGAAACGGAATAGATTGCTTTAAACAATGGCATTCGTTCAATTTTACTTAGTAAATATTCATAAGCTTTTCAAGTGAGTACGTGCACAATTCAAAACATTGCACAGAAGTATAATGTTGGAATTTCAATTTGGGAAGTATGTTTTCCTTCAAATTTAAAAAGTTGTGGGTTGTTGTCATTTCTAGCAGATGCTCTCTTATTGCCTGAAAGCGTCTTTCAACGTTAATCAAAAGAACATCCACAGTAAAAATTCAAAACGAAAGCTAGCGTTCCTTACAATCCACAGTATCTTCTACATTTAACTTAATTTAATTTAAAGATAAAAACGATACGTGAGCGGGTTAAAATACGTAATGCTTAAAAATTCCGCTTTACCATAAGCTACTATTTTATATGTTTGGTACTAGCGTCTGATCTGAAGTGTATGTATCGTTTACGAAATTTATTCGTTGTTTCTAGAATTTGCCAACGAAAGCCGGTTATAAAAGGAATTCGTGGAGTTTTCGGAAGGATGAAGAAAATAATCAGTTACCCAGAAAAAAAATGTCATTGAAATTATTTTCAATTAGTACAATCAGTACAATTTCAAAGAAAGTAGCACGTTACCTGAAATTGTTACTTTTCAGGAGAGTTATTCACTTAGTCATGGACAAAAGGATTTAGGAAAAATAAATTATGTTCGCACACGCATTCCAACGTCTTTTTAGCAAACAAAAAAAAAGACTCTTCCACCGCCGCTTTCAAGCATCCACCGAAGAAGGATATCTTCTCAAATGTTTTTTATCTTTTACTTTAGGAAAGAGGTAATAGGCGTTTAGTGCCAAGACTTCACGCGGTTGTTAGGTTCTGGCATTCCTTCTGTACTTTAAAACACCGTAGCCATCGGTTTTCCCGAAGAAGGCTCCATTATTGTTTTTTTTTTTTTTCTGGTGAATGGATCTAAGAATTTTTGCCTCATCGACGTGAATGTATCACTGTTGATCATACCACTAATAAATCCTTTGTCCCAGTCACTCGTTGCAGTTTTTGAAAAAAAAAAGTCCTTTATCATCAATCAATGCAGCCAAGTTTTCATCACAAATTTGTTGCCATGAGAAATTTTGTTCAGCAGTGAGCAATTTCCAAATCCAACCTATTCACACCTTATTCAGTCTTAAAATGTTATGTAAATTTTTTTATTAAAATACTTCCTTCGGCAACAGCCGCTGTAGCGCCTACTTTTCGTTCTGCTTTTCTTTTCTTTATTGATTAAAACGTTACAAAAACAACACGATTTTTTGAATTCGGACGAAACTTGATCGGCTTCTATTAAAATGTCGCAGCTATTTGACGGCAAGAGTTGATTTTTATAGAGCAAAGGAATCTGGAGTGATGAGTACCTTCATTTTTGCCATTTGCTGCATCAGTCGTAGAATTGTTAGCATATTTTTTTTTAATTGAAAGGCAGAGCTTCCAATATTCGATTACTTCTTCCAGATCTTGTTCTTTTATTGGATTATTAAATATTTCACATCTATTACAACTAGGTTACAAAAAACAATGTTTCGCTTATGGACTATATACCAACATTGTATCTTGAAATATTCTTCTTTTAAATAATTGCTAATAAATACAATAGCAACAGCTTTTCACTTTTGAACCATGGCGGTGTTGTAAATATCCCTCTCCAATGTTGGTGTTTACAAATGGACAATTATTGTCTGTTGAAAACGCGTGGTTCTTATAGCTTCTGCCGACGTTCCACACTGATATCACGTCGCGTTGCAGAGAAACTCCCTCCACGCCAAAATTTCGATATTTGGACAAGTAACATCGTCTACAGCGCGTTCTTATTACCAAACATAGTGAAGTATTAGATAAACTTTTTACTTTACTGCTAATTAAAATGCTCGTTCCGTTATACTTGCCTGAACGAAATCGAACAATTTCCTTTAGAAATTGGAAACGCTCTCGTTATGAACGAAGGGCTGAATAGGGACCGATTCGTTTTAATTAATTTTATAGGTGAGAATTAATTAAAATTCAGTTCCGCTTCGTAAGTGGATACCTGACGCTCAATTATCTCAATAAACAGTTTTTGATTTCGCGCACCCGGAAATGAGGGTTAAATTACTTTCTAAGTAAGGGACCATCGTTATTTTGCAATAAGACCGGGTCCCGTATAGTGGGATGTACAGAAGTTCTAAACTAATTAGTTCGTAATTAGGGCCCGTCCTACAAGCGTCTGTTAATTATTCTGTTTAGGAGAATCGTTTCTCCTCTCAAAAGAATCCTGTGAAGTTATTGTTAACCATTTAGGATGCCTTCATTTAAATGCCAAATTATTTGCCGCCGCTTATTATTGATTGGTAAAATTTATGAAGAAACCCTTTTCTTCGTTTTATTTGGAATTACCGATAATTTTCAATATGTAGCGTTTTACTTGGAATAAAATGGTGGACATGCACTCAACTTATATGGGGCAAAAAGGCACAAGCGGAAGATCAAAAGTAACGCACGTAACAACCTACTCGGAGTTGACAGGATGGTGTTTAGAGGAAACACTAAATATGCTAGAATCAGCTTCGCCAGCTACTAAATTTACTGATGCAATAGTTCTCGGCAATAAGATCGGGCCATAAAGCAAGTTACTCGGGGTACTGTAGACAACGCAATTTCAAAAGTAACACAATTCAACGAGAGGAACATTGGAGAGACCCAAATATTAGACGTTAGGAGCAATTTTCAATCATGCAAAGCACTGTTAGATTAAAGTTCGCAATCGATCTTGACTTTAGGCCCGTTCGAAAAAAAGTATTTGAACTAGTAATGATTTGAACTGTTTAATAATAGAAGGCATTACTCGTGACATTCCCTTGGAGCAAATTGATCAGGACCAGCTTAAGATACTCCACAATTTAAATCTTGCCGATCTCGAGCTTAATATTCCAAAAAGTATTTGACGTGTTCGCTGTTATGTACACAACTATTCTAGTATCTTTTGTGTATAGATCAAGTTAAACTAGCAAATATTCAAGCGGAGTCATGTAAAAGACGCAATTAGGTCGGATAGTTCCAGGCACATTAGACGCGACCGTAAGAAAAATTTGGAAAATTGAAGGGATAGATACGTACTTTCAAAATGATTTAATGGAAACTCGCAACGATGGATCTTTCGTAAAATTACCCTTTAAGGACAATTCTTCTGGTATCTTAGGAGAATGCAAGAAAAATTCGGTGCGATCTAACAAGAACTGAAGAAAATTAGTGTTGGATCAGTCATTTCTACAATTCATCAAGCAACCAAGAACCAACATGGTTTCCTTAGATTAGCGACCAATTTTCTTGAAAGCACTTAAGCAGAAATAATTTTGAAGGCAAATGCTCACTGAAGACCTTCTTTAAATAAAGTTTGTGCATTCTTGGATTTACGCACGCATTAACATTGACTTAATTCTTAAAGAAATCCTTGTGACGTTCCTAAACGTAAGTTCGGGGGGCTTTCTTGTGTTACTTTTCAAACTTTTGCTCCATTTTGTTCCATTTATTCCTTTTATTCCTTGTTTTATTTCTTTTATTAATAATCAATGTTTCAGAACCATTTGCTGATAGAATTTCACTTTCTGGTGTTACGTGTAACTCCATTTACTTGAAGTGCACTTACTAATGCTTACGTAAATGACATAAGAAGCCATCCGCAGCTACCGCTTTAAACCTTTCTCCAAACGGAACAAATTGGTTTTTGTGTTACACAAAATTTCTCCATTCAAAATATTACGCAGACACATCGAACGAGCGAATACAGTCCTTATTCGTTCCGATCCAATTCTATTCTTCGAAATTTTTCAATGCTTCTCCTTTTGCTTCCGCCCGCTACTCGTTCAATTTCATTACTTTCGAATTCAAATCCGTCGAGTTGCGCCTCCCGCTTTGAATGGTGTATTTTCCCTTCCATTACGGGACGGGAGGCGTTGTTCACTAGAAGGATAACGTATTTTTTTAGAATCCCCACGGGGGAACGCAATACCGTTACCCGGTTTCGCAGTATTAATTGCAGGGTTGGCGGTATTGTTACCGAGAGGCGTCCCGCCTTTCTCCCCCGATGAAGTAGTGCGTTTGTCGCCCATTGGAGTGCTACTGTATCCGTATCTAGGCGGGTTTATGTGTCTCGTTCGTTTCCGCCGCGATCGGGAAATTTGTAGTGAAAAGTTATCGAAAGGATGTCTCTCCGACTGTCGTCTTTATTTATACTTGCTGAAAGAAGAGTTTCTTTATCGCGCAACTGCGTTCCGTATTTTTTCCTTCTTTTTCTTCATTACGACTAATAATGATGTTGTGGTAGTATCCACGAACGATGTTAAACGGGATCTTTGTGGCACAAATGGGTCGTAAAATAATGGATTATTATCGTTATCTCGAAAATTCCTCCCGAGTATTTCTTCCATGCAGCCGCGGCTTGATGTTAAAAAAAAAATGATATTTTCTGCTGGACTGTTATATAAAGACCATAAAAACACGATACAAGAGAGGAAAATAGTAAGCTCCGTTATATACACAAAAATAAGTAAAAAAATAAGCCGTTGGCATTTTAAATTTAGCAGATTTTCAAAAGGTTCTTTGTTTATTTTACCGATCTTCTCTCAAGAAATTAAATGAACCTTCAAATATGGAAGATCATCCAGTAATAAGGAATTATTGCTATATCTGAAAGCTATTTGTTTGATAAAAAAAAAAAAAAAAAAAACATCCTCGACAAAGGTTCGTATTCCTTATAGTTATTTCCCTTGATCGAAATGGGCCGTTTGATGCGTTCTGACGTCCTTTGCGACCCAAATCCCTCACAACGAATCTATCCGTAAACGGTTTCGTTGTGCCTTCAGCGCCGTCGACTCGGGCGAGGAATTTCCCGAAATGGATAAATGAACGTGACACCTCACTGACTCCGGATGAATAGTTGCAGACGGTTCCTGGCACCGTATGCAGATTTGACAACTGATCCGTTATCGTCTATTGTTTGCGCTGCAGCCGGAGAAACCGCATACACGCGTCCTCCCGCCCCGTAATACAAAAGGCTACGCCCGCTCAACACAAAAGATCTCTTCGGCGTCGGTTTCATTTGGTATGCGTCGCGCTCGCAAATACTCCTCCGACGTTGTTTCCGCGTGCCATCAGTAAGTATTCGGGTGCGGCACGGTGGTAAATGTTTAAAGACTAATGGCTTCCTAAGCTCTGGTTAGTGTTCGCCGTGGAATGTAAAGCAAAGATGCATGCCTCCTCTTTGTTCCTCTGCTCGTACGTAGCGCGATTGACAAGGGTGAACAGTCGGAAATATGCTAGTTGCACGTTCCAAGGAGATGAATTCCGCAGCACATGTCGAACCACGCTTAAATCACATCCTAGAACTTGAAACAATCGCCGAAACGTACAGCAAGTAACATTGCTCAAGCTGGTATATTGAGGAACATGTGGAGAATTTCTTGCGGCAATATTAAGAATTACACGATGAAGGTAAGAAGAAAGAAAGGAATATTCTGTTTAATGCTATGAAGTTGTTGGAAGTTGTCTCATGCGGAATATGTGCCAGGCCAAAAACAAAAGTTATTTAAAATTCGAGGAGTGGAATGATAGCGTAAGATTAATTTTTTAAAGTGAAAATAGTTAAGAAAATAGGAGAGTAAATATCTGACTGAGGAGACGAATTGCAAGAAGAAGAAGAAAGGGTTTCTAATGCGAAAAATAAAAAGAATATAAACATATAAAGAATGTCACCAAGAAAGCCGAACTGTTCAAAAATATCTAGATAGAAATGTTGCGAAGAACATCGAGGCGAAAGGTCGTGGAATCGTTGAAAAATTCAAGTGCTGTACCATAGACGACGAAGCCTTTGGCAAATAAGGAATTTTCCCAAGAATTCCTTATTTGGCAAACTACTGACAGTTATAACAAAAGAAGCAAGTCTTCTGTCACTATAGACATAATTATCTCTGAACTCGTAAACCAGCGTCAGATGTTTACTTTCTTTTAGGTCGACATCGCTTGTTCCTATCACAGTAAGGCAGCCTTAGAGTGATACGGAAGGAATAATGTGTTTTTGGTACTTCGAGAAGCAAACCGATCGAATTTACAAAACGAAGGCCAATTAAAGGATATTGGGTTTAATGGTAAAGAGTGGCAGATAGAATTAAAAGAATTTTTCTTGAAATTTGTAATGGACAACAAGAATCGCTTGTCGAAAAATATGTAAAAGGTAGGTGTTGTCCCAAATTGCGATTGGGCACGTTATTAAACCGAGTTGTTCCTTTTTGTTGGTTGTTGTCTTAAGATTTCCAAAGATTCAAGCTTCTTAAGGTAACTCAACGTTAACAATATATGGTTATTATCTTTAAGTAAAATGAAAGAACCATGCATTTTGAAAATCCTGTAAGTCCTGTCAACATGGTTACACAGTGTCAAAAGTACTTTATCTCTGAAGTTGATGTAATAATGGGTTGGTCTAAGTAAGTAGCTCTTGTCATCTTTTTCCTTCATTATTTTTTCTATAATTCTGCAATTAATGATTGCTACATGTCTGATTATTGATGTGAAGTTCTTTACTAATTGTGGCATTGCCACAATTGTCGTTTTCTTCCAACAGTAGAATATAATATCCAACAAATTCGTTCGTTTTTTCAGAGTTTAACGCGAAGTTAATTCTGAAGAATTAAATAGACTTTTACGTCTGCAAGAAAGTCATATTAACTTAATCACAATCATAAATTTGTTGAAAGCTAGCGACTTTTGATCTTCAGTTAAGATGATTTCTCCTGTTCTCCTGATTCTGTTCCTTTCACAAAGTGAAGTTAATAAGCTTACACTTGCCCCCGTTTAGACTTTCATTACAGCAAACTCGAATTATCCACTTAATGTACATTTACAGTTTGTAAGTACCTCCGTCTATACTTCCCTTGAAACAATTACAATAACGACGTACCTACTTGAAAATTTTAATTCGAATGCGAACCCTTTCGTAGCATTAACGGATCTGTGCTCCAACTAATTTTCTTAGAATTTCGTTTATTTACTCGTTACATTTTATAACGTAACCTATGCGACTATTACGGGAACGACAAAACACAAAAGAATAAACGCCCGGCAGATCTTGTTGTCGTTGTAAAAATCCTTTCGCTCTAACTTTCAGACGAGTATCGTTCCGGGAAATTCGGCGTCATCCGGAACCCGTCACCCGGAAAACGACATCAGTCCACCAATTATTTTTGTTAAACGGGTAATTCGGACGCTTTGCTTAATTATAATAACACGTCTACTGGAACAATTAGTGACGGTGCGGTGTGTTCTCGAGCGTTACTCGTTTTCAGCCGGTATGTCGGGCAAAAATCCCTTGTAGGTTGGCGGCGATTAGTATTTAAGCGCGCTCGAAGTTTTCGTACATTTTCTCTCCGCTTCTTCAATTGGATGTAATTATGTCAAGGTGCGTACACACAATACCCATTCGGACGCATAATTAAGAACTTAAAACTGTATTACCAACAAAATGGTTGAGCTTGACACTCCCAATTCAACGCGAGAAGATTATCTGTAAAAACGTTATAACCTCCTCAGAAATAACAGAGCCACAGCATATGACAATGTCCGAAATAAACATTCGAATTGTCTTCCCCGGTGGCGACTACCTTTTACCTTCTCTCGATTAATGTCGCACGAAGCATATCTAAAATTTGGAAACTCGTTACCATTTACCACCACGACCTGTTATTAAAGATGCGAGAATTTTAAAGTATCAAGTAAAACCAAAATAGAAGCATGTAAAGCAATGATACGGTCGACTCTGGCTTATATGAGCATGGAAATACTACAAAGGTTCTTTGGAGGGAAAATACGGAGCTTAGTTGGAAGAGAAAGACGAATATAGAACTCTATGAACTATTTGGAAACAAATCTACTTGTGCAATTTGTGAAAATAAAGCGATTACGATGGTTGAGGTACCTCACGAAAAAAGACTAAGTGAAAAGTAAAATATGTTGTTTGGAGGAAGCCACAAAGAGAGAAGAAATTCGGTCAACCGCGAGAAAGGTGGAATGAGGCAATGGATTAATAACTGAAAGAACATACCAGAAAGAAAAAGAAGAAAATCATGCTGCTCCAAGACTAAAAGGCCCATATCTCAGCTGTTATATATGTATATATAAGAAGATATTTAAATCTAAACTAAATTGCTATTGCAAGAAATATGTGTTGCAAATTGGACTAATGGGTGCATGCAGAGAAGTTTTCGCTAATTACTGGTGCGCCTGCGCTTGTGAAACATCCTATGGTGTTCATCCTCAGCCTTCCAGCTAAATACAATGAAACGTCACCTTTACCGTTAATAGCCCTGGGTATCGAACTGGAAACATCGAGACGCTGCGTACTTTAATAAATAGATATGGGCAAATATTTACCATCAAGCAGAACTATCGGAAGAGGAAGCCGAACACAAGATACGTAACGTAAGCAACGGTAATTCTTTGTTAGCATTGCAATCAAAAATAAATGTTATTTATTTATTATTTAGTATACAGCGTAGTGTACATTTAGTATACAGCGTTAGTAAAAAGTCCGGGAACGGTCGAATAACTTTGTTATTTGAAAATTATGATTTCTGAAATTTGGTATGGGGGTATAGTTAATATAAATGCATTTTATGCAATACAGTTAATATTTTTTCACTTCCGGTTTAATCGGCAATACGTCCAACTTTTTTTTTTTAATGGAACGCCCAGATTTTTTTAACACTTTTGAATGCAAAATAAAAAACTACGTTCAGGAAGTATTAAGATGTTTATTTTTATTCACAAGAAAACATTTAAAAAATTAAAAAAGTGTCCTAATACAGAAAAATCAAGATACCTTTGAAAAAAGTTGTTGTTTAGTGTTTGCATTCTTTTTGTCGTCACATTTGACAATTCTAAAAGCGCTTTAACTTTTGCATCGCTATAAATTTACTTATTTTAGACATTGACACATTTGAAAATGGCAGTAAGACTTACCGAATCAGAACGAAGTGAGATATTAATGATGCGTGGGTACGGTGATCGTCAACGTTCTTTTGAAGAGGTTCGTATTTTGTTTAGTACTGTTTATCCGGATCGTCACATTAATAAAAGTACGGTATGCCGAACAATTCAAAAGTTTGAAGTCTTTCGTCAGGTGAAGGATTTACCTAGAAGGGGACGTCCACTAACAGCAACAGATGAAGAAACTAGTTTGAATGTGTTACTTACAGTGGAAGAAAATCATCACGTGTCCACAACAGAATTAGGTCAAAATCATGAGATCTCTCAAAAATCTGCTCAAAAAATGCTGCTCAAAAGAATAACAGTCTAATGAACGGAAGAATTTTCAAGATGTAGTAAGCTGAAAAAAGTTGGAAAGGTTAATCAGCAAAAAAAAAAATAATTTCTTTTCTTAGCGTGGTGACAGTCCAACGGTGTGCATAAACTGCTTTAAGTTGATCATAACTTCAGGAGACTTTTAGTGCGTAAGTTGTGTGTAAAGTATTCCATAGCCTTGTTACATGTAAATCTCGCTGTAAAGGGTGAAGCGCAGTTAATCGTGAATGGTGTGACTCGGGAGAGTACCGGACCCACACATAAAGAAAATTTGTTGATCCTACACAGCGTTTAACTTTGCCCAACCAATCTTAGGCCCTCTTACTACTGAGTCGCCGATACAAAATACAATAAATAAAATCAATTTTATATTGACATCCGCCTATAGGTCTTATGAAAAGGAGATAATATTGATGAATACGTAAATGTAGAAATTGTAGCTTTATGTGATTTTTTAAAGAAAAAAAATATCAGCAAAGTAGGCAATATACACATTAATTACGCACATCAATGCAGTGTCGTTCAAGAATTCGAAACATCCGATAAATTCAACATCAGTAATGGTTCAGCCCAGAGCTTAATGTTTAAGGTCAGCCGTTTTCCTCTCGCAAAAATGGAATAGGAACAGTATTTTGACCGGCTGTTGCAATCATAGCATTTTATGGAGGCTACGATTAGTTGTAGCTGATCAAGATACTACTTTGGAAGTGCTACACTCTGTGAAACGAAAGCGGCTGCAAAAAGTAAGCTTCCTTTGCTAACAACAGAATGTGGTACCTTGATACCTTTCAAATATTGAGTTTTCAAGCATACAAACTATTCACGTAAATTTGCCGAAATACATTTGTTTTCATTTTAAGCCATGTTACGGATGACGTAATAGAATTCATCAGAAGAGATCAATAATAATTACCATTTTTAATAATTATAATAAATTTTAATCAATTACTATAATAATCAATTTTTAAACAAAGCTTTAATACATTTCAGCTTTCATTTTTTTAAATTTCTTCTACATTTAATCGTAAGTAGCCGACATATGTAAAGGTTACTTGAAAGCACATCATCCCTGTCCGAAACGTTAACAACAATAATACTTATGTTTCTGCAATGCAATACTGGTTCATTCTTGTATTACTTTATAATGATTGGTACCAATTTCTAGTAATCAGCTTTACATAATGTGTGAGCCTCAGCGATAAAGCTTCCCAATGAGCCTGCGAAGTCTACTCCGCTTAAAGTTTATACATAGTTCTGCAGGCCATCGACTGTGCATAATCGTTCTGATCTCTTGTTTCTATAATGAGGCGGATCAATTTGAGGACAACAAAACTATTGGACAAACAACTATTGGATAAGCTCTCCTGAATTTTTGTTTATTACTTAACCCGGAATGTAGGATGCTTGTAACCTATCAACGTGGCAACTATTATTCAATATTCCAAAATGGTTTAACGTAGTTTTCGTCTGTTTAAGCAACACAGCACGATAAATACTAATTAATGCAGCGAAACATCTACCTAAGCATAACCGTGCAAATCTAGAAGTATTTGGAAATCTAGCTATCGTAGAAGTTTAAGTTTAAAAGTTCAAGTTTAAAAGTTGTGGCAAAAAGGAAAATTAAACCTCTCCAAAAAGTGTAATAATACCTTTTAAAGAACTACTTAGGCCGCGAAAGTAATATAATAATGTACGTTTCACATTTTCGTACACTCATAGCCACCTAAAGCACAATAACTTCTGTACTAAAAACTTTTTAATTAATTTAATTGCTTTAAAGCAAAGCTACCGGCCCATTCTAAATACGCGCGTAGTATATGCGACTCAACGTTTAAGCTTAAGATTTCCAGAGACATTTGTCTGAAACAACACAACGCTTTGGCAAAGGATTGCCGGACTGCTAAGCCCCGAAAGATATTCAATGTAAATAACACACTTATACCGGAAACAGGGACAAGAACATCTCTCGACGACAAGTTATTTCGAGCCAGCTACGTACGTATTTTCTCTTAATATCGACGGCGGTCCCGTGGAGCGTTAAGGCTTTCGAAAATCCAACGTATTTACATAGGTAATGTAACCTGCTTGCACGACTGCTACAATTTGAAGATAAACGTGGAGGACGGTACGTTCCGAAAGATCTTGTTTTCATTTCGGAGAGCGTCGGTTTTGTTAAAGCACTTATCCCGCGTTGTTCCGGAGTTCAAGCGCCAGAGTGTCCGGAATTTATTAGCGCAGCATATAAATATTTTCTTTAAGCGGCTACCGAATTACATCCGAGAGTTTCGGCGCACTTATGTTCGAGTAATTTATTCCGGGAATTCTGTTCTGTAAGCCAGATACAAGGGAATGGAGAATAAAAATAATTACTTGTTGAGAAGAAGATAACCGCACAAATCTTATTTAAGTCTTGCACAAGTACAAGTCGAGTGTCCAAAGAGTATTCCTAAATAGTTCAATATATGTTTAAAGCTATAAGGAACAGATAATACGTCGTAAAGCATTGTAGTTCAAGATGTTAAAGAAGAAAGGTTAAGAGTTAAAAGAGAAAGGACGAGAAAAGAAGACATCGAGGCCTGAAAAAATTACAAATATCTAACACCTTTCAGCAATTTCTTTGTTACAAATAGGTAACAAAGTCGTCGTTCATTCATTCATTGGTAACTTGCAAAGCTGTAACTTTGCAAGTTACCAATGAATAAGTCTGTATAAGGAAAAGCTCCAATGAACCCCTTTAAAAAGCCTTCTAAAAGAATGGAAGTTAGCAGTTAATATATTGCTAATTGTATAAAACATATTGTTCAAAAAATCTTTGGAGAACCTGTGTAATATTTCGTAAACTAAATTACTCAATCTCTAACGTTTATACCTTATCAAATAGAACAACTTAACGGCAAATTAATTACTTCCCAATTGCGTCACGTACGTTGCGATTCAGTTTCCGCATTATTAAGATATCATGGCCATTTACGGAACGGTAGGTTCGCAATGAGAACCTGTTTTCGAGCCTCGAATTACTTATTTTACTGTCTTCCACCGTATTATTTACTGCACGTTTTAAAACAACACGAGGGGCGCTCCAGTCGTTCCCCGAACCAAGGAGGCGCTCTTTATTGTTGCTTTGAGCGTTTAGGAGCGTTATAACGTTATAACGACCCTTTTATTAGCGCAGGTCTATTTAATTTACGATGGTCGCGGAGGTAAACTAAAAAGAAAGGGAGCGATTTAGAACGATAGATTGGTCTCGAAATAAACATTTGACTTTTATTAAGTTTTGTATTTTTAATTTAATATGAAAAGATGATTTTGTAGTCTTTAATTTCATGTATGACGAATAGAGAGGACAAAGACGGATGGAATTTACTCTTTCGCAGAGACTAAACAGACTCGTGTCTTGTCGACTCTCGGGGACGAACGCTTTCTTATGAGGCGAATAGACACGAGTCTATCTAGTTGCTGCAAAAAAAGAATAATTCTACCTGTCTTTGTCATCTCCATAGACGAGTGGCACCTCTGTACTGCACTTCGCAAAAGTTTTCTATAGTAGTATGTGTCAAGCAAAGCATTTAGCCATCCAAACAAGAACCTTCTTTATGAAATGAATATGTTACAAGGAGTCGTTGCGTCGTTTCTGTTTTCGCGCACAGAGGTGAGAGCATTATGGTTGGAGAGGACAAATGCGGGTGGAATTGTTGCTCTTTTGCGGCGACTAGACAGACTCGTGTCTGTTCGTCTCATGAGTTAGGATTCATGTGCCTATTAGTTGCGTCGAGAGTCAACAAAATACAGTCTGTTTGGTCGCTGGCGGTTCCACCCGCTTTTGTCTTCTCTAATTCTGATATGAGGATGCATGTCGTCCTCGGGTATTGGGACAACGTTTCGACGTCATAACCGCATAAATCACACAAATAAATTATACAATGATAAATGATGGTGACTCCGTATCATAATCATCAATTAAATACACCGACCGATTTCGCGTCCAAAAACACATTAACAAGCCTGAATATTTGAAGCGGTGGGATCTCAAAAAGTCCTAGGTTCCTATTAGCCCATATGACTCTGAAAGACTCACTCTTCTAAATGTAAAAAGAACAATGATTTATTAGTAAACATATAAATAATATTAATAATTAACGCAAACAAATTCTTGCAATATCAAATCTCTCAGTGGATTCAATCTTTAAGAACTTTATGATGCCGTCTTAAGAACATGGAACGTTTAAGAACATGGAACAGCGAACAGAATTATTTGAAATTCCGGCTCTATACGGAAGTTACTTATTTATTGTTCTCCCTCGAAACTAACCTTAAGATAATCATTGTCCGTTACAAAGATCTCGGGAAAATTTCGAGAAAATTCTGGTATTGGACGAACCGGACCATTGGATGGAAAAAATCTTCGCAGGATAGAAACACCTCTTCGTAGAATTGGAAGATTTCTCCAGAAGATGGGGAAATGACTTCGTAGGATGAGAAAATTTCTTTGTAAAAGTCAATAATAACCGAAAATCAAAAATAAATAATAATGACTTCCCGAATGTTTAACTAGGAAAATCAAAAGAAATACCAAGGAGATATGAAGTTTTAAAAGCAAGCAGCCTTACTTCTAAGAAAGTTTAGCGGTGTTTAATATGAACGCTAAAACGCTGCAAACAACCACCACAATTGTAATATAGCGCGCAAGAACCGATCATTACTATAGTAATAACTTTTTTTCATAATAATAGTTTATAAAGTTACAGTCCTTCCAAGTGTCCCTTCAATATTGGGAACAAAAAAGTGCCCGCTTTTTTCTACCAGACCCTTCTAAAGCTACAAAATGGTTCGCGCTACATTCGTTGTATTTACATTGGTGTTGGTTCCATTGGTGGATTTACATTGATGTTGGTTCCAAGTGGATATTACCACAATACTTTGATTACAAACATGTTACATGCATTTTGACTTTGTGTGAGTGAGAAAACACGTATTATATGTCCAAAATGGAGTTAGGTCTTCCACAAGTCTTATAAAGCCATCCTATACGTTTACGAGAACGGATATATAGATCAAACCGCCCTCGTAAGTGCCAGACTCTTCACTGCGCAAAAGGAAAGAACTTCAATAACAAGCGGGAGTTGTTATTCTTAACTGCTATTTCCGAGAATTTCTACTTTTCGACAAATATCGCTTTTCCCACTCGCGTGCCAATTATCTTGTATATATTCATACATAGTAAGGATATAAGGATATAAGGAATACGTTGTCGATCGTTATAATGACCATGTTTACTTGTTCGCTAGTATCACCTCGTTGATATTATGCGCACCGTACGTAGGCACCATCCTTTTTGATAAACCTTACTACTTCGCGATATTATTTTATTACGTCTATCAAAATTTACGACGCGAGCACTAAAACCGTCGGATGCATCGATCCAAAATGAAGACATAAAGTAGTACGTATTTCACGCAGAGATTATACGGACGAAAGTGCTCGCTTTTAATACCTTTAATAGTTTGCCGTTATCCAGACCGATAGCTACCCGATTCCATCTGCCGCTCCATAACTCATTCCGTTCATACACGTTCGCTAATCTTTATAGCTGCGCATTCAGATTTCTAGCCGCACATTCCGGTAACGAGCCGTAACGGAAGCAATCCGGTGTCCACCGTAAAATGTATCTGTAACCGAATTGCTAGACCTGCATATCAGTTTCATCGCCAACCGCTTCGTATATTGTACGTGCGAAATTCTTTTCGTTTTTAATTTTAGGCCGAACGAAAATCTTTTAGAGTGCATATAGCGGTTGGCTCTGACTAACAGTTGATTAACTATAATTTTTTTGGCATTTGGCAAGCGCGTTAAGTTTGTTGAATGTTATCACTCCTGAGATATCTTAAAAGTAATCTCGCAAATGGAACAACGTTCGCGAAACGCCCGAATTTGCTAAGTCAACAGGGTTGTATAAATCGGTATACAGTGGTTTAGAGTGGATAAGTAATAGCACGGTGATGGTTCTGGTACAATTAGCCCCGTTTGAAGTTTTGAAGATTGGCTAGTACAGGAACCTAGGCCTAGAAGATGCCAACTAAGTAAAGGAAGGCTTAAAATATAGAAATCGAAATTCCGCACAAAAATTAACCTCATAACGCGGTCCATTTTATATAATAGCCAGCGGCCTTAACCCGATTGAAAATAACTGGCGACTCATGAAAGTTGAGGTAGAACATGCGACGCCTAGAAACAAATTTAACTTAGTAGCAGATGTTTTAGAAGTCTCGCAAGTTACTACCGAAAAGTATTTATGCGATCTATCCTCAGCGGCTTAACAAGTGTTCATAGTCCAACAGCTTCTGTATTAGCCACTAAGACGGGTTGTCTTTCGTACAAAATATGTATTAAGATTTGTTCAATAAAGTTAGTATTTATCATTATTTGTTTTATTCCACACATGCTTTCTGAACGTACAAATAAGAACTTTGTAATTGTCATATTGCACCGATATATTTAGTTTCATGAAGAAGAGAACTTGTTTTTTTTTTCTTAATTATATATATGTATATGTCCGTTTCACTTTATCTTAATCTGACTATTGCAACACAAAATAAGATTAAACAAGGTTCATGCTTTTCTTGTATTATACATATATTAATTATTGTATTTAAAAAGAAATTACAGGAACATTACAAAATACACCTCTGTGCAAGTCCCAGCTTATCGCATTGTTTGTTTACACAAACGTAATTACCTGCTCAGAGTTAGATTAAAATAAAGTGAAACGGACTATACATGTGTGTGTATTGAAGGTAGTAACGTACGGCGGTGACAACTATAAAAAAAAGCCAAATTATGCTTACATACGCATTATAACATTGACGTAGATAAAAATGTCACAATAATAACAACGTTTTCAAAGACTACAATTGCATAGTTGGATGCACTACGCTTATGAAGTTATTTTGTGGAAACGCGAGTTTCAGCTAGCGGTACATCAAAAGCATCCGCGTTACATTCCTGAAGACTAATAAAACCGCTGTAACAGCTGAAAAATTTATATAACTTATCTCTAGTACAATGCCTTCTCTGCACACTTCTGGTATGCACTGCAAGAATTCGTTGTAAACGTCCTTCGAAGGACCCCAAAATGTAGTAGCGAAGCAACTTACAAATGTTCCTGAAATACCTTTTATCAAGCTGTGTATTAAAATTGATTAAAACACGAAATATACCATGTTCATTAGGGTCACTAGATTCATAAGAGGTATGTGTTTTATATTTACTAACGTTGACGAATGTGTTGCATGAAGTAGAGAACTCCCAACTGTACGTTTTTGGCAATTTTTACTTTTACAGCATCGTTACTAATCGAAAACCTCTAGAAATAGTAATTTTTTAACTCATTTCTAAGTTCTTTCTTATCATGGTTATTTTGAACTCGACAAAGCGTGAGCCTTCTGTTAATGGCTACTTCGATGAGCTGTATTCGGAACTTTTACCCTGACAGTTATAACCGTCATTTTAGAAGCAACTTAAATAATACTGGCCAACAAATTTCAACTCTCGATTTTGCCATAAAATAATTTATATCAATTTCAATAGAAGACATATAAACATTTACTTTTAATAAAAGGTAGAAGGTTAAGTTAGCTCGATTTTTTTTGATATTTCAATGAAAAGGTTTTTTAGATTAGATCATTATTTAATGTATATTTATAATTATTACAATTAGAAATGTGAAGTAGTACTGCTCAGTCTCTTATAAACAATATCTACAGCATCTCTTCTTAACATCCAACAGTAATCCGCCAACATGACAGGATTCCATTTCCTCTGATATCATTTTTGCATTCCCATTATGTCTTGGTGGAAGCGCTTACCGTGTTCATCGTTAACGTCGCCCATATTTTCCGGACAAAGATCCAAATGAGAATGTAGAATGTGCACTTTAAGGGAGATATTACAGCCAGCAGCGTGAAATGCTTGTAAGCTTGTCAGCTTTTTTGTTTCCCAAGAAATTCGTGAAAACTTGTACCATGGAGAACCAAGCTGTTTTTACCTTCGCTGTTAATTTGGTTTCAAAGATTCCATCACTTACTATTTCTCGTATTTGAGCTCCAACAAAAATACCTTCCTTCAGTTTCCATTGTATTCATTTTGGAAACTTTTCACGAAGGTATTTAAAACCTTCACCTTCGAGATCAGTGCCTTTACAAAGTTTTTCATGAGTCCAAGTTTTACGTGGAGAGGTAGTATTATGACCTTTTCTTTTTCTACTAGAGGCTGATGTTGTACATTGTCTTTTTCTCGTATAAACTGTTGTCGTAGTGGCCACTCTTGCTTATGGTAATGTTTTTCCCAACGACATAAGAAGCAACAGTATTTCGTGTAAACAGATTGCATACCCAAAATAATTGCAATTACTTTAAAATCTGCACAAATATTCCAGGAATAGTCTTTGCACTTCATGTTTTCTAATAAAATTTTCAGATTTTCGTAAGTTTCTTTCGTAGAAACAGCATAACCTATCGGAGTAAGGGATAATGGTTTCCATTATGCAACAAAACTGCTTTTAGACTGGTCTTTGATGAGTCTATGAATAATCTCCAAGAACTGAAATCATGATGTATTCCAAAAGCTTCAGGAAAAGCTTCCAAAAAGGAAGTCTTTTTTCCTAATTTTGAGCTGCGAACCCAATCCGATATGCTTCCATATATGCGCGATATTAATAAAAAAATACGTTACTGCTATGTATACATTAATTGCGAAGTAAATGTTAATAATGTAAAAGAATATTCTTCAGTTAGAACTAATCGCTATTTTTCGACTATTGTATCTTGCTCCAATACTTTCATCACTTCTTGACTCGTTCCCTTCGTTTCTTAGCTTTTCATATTAGAGTCCTCTGATCCTACTGCGTTTCCGTTTTTTAAGTCTCTTAGAGTATTATTGATTTCTTTTTTAGTTGGTTGTTCTATTACCTCCTCTTTTCAGCATTCATGATTATTACGTTCGGAGCCTCCTAGGTAATCTTACACTTATATTGGTCATTGTTTTTCTTCTCTTCTATTACTTGATTTGCGAGTATATTTTTGTGTTATTCTAGATCGTCCATTGTTGTCTACCCATTTTTTGTTTTCTCCTTTTTAAATAAGAAAGTACATTAATTTAATTTTTTTTATTAAAATTGGTCCAAAGAACGAGTGCCTCATTTTAATATATTGTAACAATTATATCGAGGAACACAAATGACTAAGAATTTTAATATTTTTCAAATTCAATTAAAATTTACGTATCATTCGAAGTTGCTTTAATGCCGTATCCCTTACTTTAACCGGAATTATTCTGGGAATCCCATACCATTACCAAATCCCGATACAATCCAGATCACCCTCGCTGAATTGTATATATATATATATAAACACATTGGGTTAGAAAAGCAAAAAGGTTCCTTTTGGCTTATTGTCGTCGGTTAAAACAATGGCACATAAAAACGACTCTAGGGGAAAACATTATCATTGCAAGAAGAAAGTTTGAATAAGTAGAGTGGAAAACAAGTTCGCGAGTCGATTGCAAAAGCAAAGGCAGAAGAGGCGGCAGCCGAGGGCGCCCGACGAGATGGGAGAAGGAAAGCCTGTAGCGAGCGGGTGAATCCGGTAACACTTCGGGCCTCTGAAGGTTCCGGAGCGGGGGGATGGAGTGACGGCAAAACCAAGACCGGTTACGGCAACAAAGCGCCGGGCAAGGAGGGATGCCGAATTGAATGATGGGAAAAAGGAAGGACGATAGTGGTAGGTCCTGTGTCATTTGCGGAGATAGCTCGATAGTTTATGTCGGCGGAGATGAAAAGACTCCCATTACCGAGTATCTCCAACGCACGATTTAACCTCGTGCCTCAAATGCTCTATGCTTACCGTGCAAGTTTCTTCTTTACACGATGGTCGTCTCTTTTTTAAATTGTAGAAAAAATAAACATCTGTGGCGGTTTAGATAAACAGAAAGTCAGTAAAAATCGTGGAATTTAAAAGGAAGAAACGATAAAGTCTGTAACGTATTCCACGAAGGAGCAATGACATTATCGATTTTTCTCCGTCTATTTAATTCTAGAAAAGTATCATATATAGTATTAACATGTATAGAAGATGATAGAAAGCCGTAAGTTATTCCCATTAAAAGATCAAAGCAGTAAAAGTAGCCCTATCGTTAGTTTTCAGTGATTATTCTGTATGTTTTTAATGTAGAAGTTCATTCGACTTGCTCAGCAGATTTACATTTGTTCAAAGCAAAGAGGTAGGGCTAAGTTATAGAAATTTATGATGTGCATTATTAAAAGAAAATTTATACGAAAATATAATTAAAAAAGAACAAAATAGATATAATATAAAGGGTAGATAAAGATGTTTGTTTAGTATTTAAATTATTTATTAATAATAAATGAGTCCAATACAAAAAACCAAATTAAGATATACGACACAATATTTGATACAAGGAGTAGACCTATGATGAAAGTGCGTGAAATGAAATTTCTAAGAAGGGTGGTGGGAGCAACAAACGTGACGAACTAGAAACTGAAACAATCAGAGAATTATAAAGGTAGAGACATCGGCACAAAAGATAGAAAGTAGCGCCCGAAAAAAGAAGGACTTTAACGAATTCCATCGATTCCAGGTTCTTCATTGCTTTGACGTTCCTAGCCCCCCTCTTTCAAATAAAATTGGGTCCGCGTTACTATAAGTCGGAAGGAACGCATAAAGAGAACACTTGGTATCGGGAGTGAATCGAAATTCTCAGATTTCAAATATGTGCTTCTCGAAAATTGAAATTTCGTCATAACCTTCTTTTCTTTGGGCACCGTTGCATATGCTGAAAAGACAGCGAAGAAAATATGGAAGGTGTAAGGTATAAAAGGTACAAAGGAACGTTCGTTAATAATTGCAAATATTCACGTTACCAGAAAAGAAACATTATTCGCAAGAATGTAAATAAAGTTTTGACGATTTTACGTACTTCGAAATCATCGACCAGCCTCCAAGAAATTAGCGGCTCCTCTTTACAAAGAATTGTTCAACTTCACAAAAAAACTATCTTTGCATCAAACGCGACATCTCTCAACAGAATTAAATTCATCCGTTTATTCGGAATAAAAGAAACGATGGAAATGGCGTCGTGTAGAGAGAAACGAAAATTAACCAAATTCGTCGCAACGTCACCTAAATCTAATAAAAGCGAGCAGCGAAAACTAAGAAAAATAGCAGCCGCGTCCTCAATGTCTGTTCAAAATTTATACAGCGACAGAGTTAGGAGGAGGCGAATGAAAAATTCCGTGTGATGAAACGCAGTGAGCAGCCGCTAATTAGAACAGACGTGGAAAGCAATTTTTCTAAAGCGATTAAGTGGGAAGGAAACCTTTTTTGAGTATTTAATTACATTTTTATCTTGCCGCAAAGCGGATGTCATTTTCAACTGTTTTAAATGCGGCAGATTGTGTCTGGTAACATTACGTATTAGATACTAATGAACAGATATCTGTAAGCAATGTACAAGACATTGTATAATTACGTGGTGGGGAAATAAAGGCAAACGAACATTCTCTACTTAAAGACCACGAAGGTCTAAACCGAGGAGATTCTCTAACCACGATACCCTTCAAATCGGCTCCAGAACATATGGCAAAGCAAAGCAACATACATAAATAGTAAGTAATCCATACAAAAGTAAAGTAGCATAAGTTATCTATGCAGAAGTCACCAGTGCCTAACACATGCTGAAACGCTAACACAAATATACGTCAGAACCATTCAGAGAGAATCGTTTTTGGTCTGCCATCGACCAGTTCAAACCAACTGATTCCTCGCAAAGTTCAATTCAATTTTCTTTTTCAAATATTCACGCTTGTTGGTTACTCTTTGTACAGTCTTCAAACTAGCCGCAGATTGCACGACTTGCTTGATTTTTTTGGCAATACAAGAGAAATCAAGAGCTTCGCGTAGATTATTTCTTCGCGCAGTTTAATACCGCCTGTATAATCTTTTACGTAGTTTTTCATATTTTGCACGAAATTATCTACGACCCGCGAATTTCTTAATTCTGTCAACAACCTCCGTCATGAAATGCTTTAATTTTTCCCTATTTTTTCCGCATTCAACCTTGTACCGCATACCATCCTATTTCATTGAAATTAAAGCAAATTAACTATTTATTACTAATCTGCTCTGTTTAGCTGCCTTTGTCAAATTCTAACGTTGCAGTATTAATGTTACAAGACCAAGGTTAGTTTAAGTTCCATCGTTCAAAGTAGCACGGAAATTGTTGCGTGACGCGTTGGCTTAGAAAGGGCGCGGAAACGTTTAATTAATATATTTTCATCCACGTTATTATTTTATAACTTGCACTTTTAAATTGTTGAAAGGATATCTTTTATTTATTTTTTTAACAAGGGAACATTTTTCAAATCTATAACATGACAATAGAAGCAAATGCTCGCTAAATATAAAGAAAATACTGCCGCGGACAAGCCGGCAACAAATGTTCGAACTACTTTCACGGTTGAGTAACTCCCGCATACATGCATATGTATGTAACAACATTGAATTACAGATTTCATTACAGCGCCGTACCGCTTGCATTAGCACTTCAGCTCATTTGCAATTTCAAGGCGTCCGGTTCAGTGTTGTTCTTTTTAAGCTGCACTACTTTGTTCAACTTACTATTTCTAATACTGTGGCGCCGTTAAATTACATTCCGGGGTAGTAAAACCGTTCCTTCTCCTGATAAGATAGAAAATTAAAATTAAATTAAATTAAATTTTCCAATATTTCTTTTAATTTTTATTAACGGTACAAAAAGATTAAAATGTAAATTAATTCGAATCTCTTTCTTATTAGTCTCCGAAGTATCATTAATGTCCATTAAACAACAATGTTAAAATATAGGTACAATTTTAAGTTATAATTTCTTAATTAATAGAAAATACATTTTCCGGTATATAGAATTAATGGCGCTGGTTACGCAAATAGGACACGTTGAGGTAACATCAAGCAACCATCGCAACGCTACAATTTTTGGAAAATCAAAGGTATCTCGGCAATTAACGAGTTTAGAGCTAAGGTATGCTACATCGTATTGCTCTAAAATCAACTGGTACTTAAAAATGCAATAATTAAAAATAAAATAAAATAAAATCGAAGGCCATACCGAGGTTACCCTGTACAATTGTCAATAATTTTATATTATAAACAATGAAACATCCTGTATATCGTCTGCTAATTTGTTAAATTTTAGATGTAATATACGTAAGCGGCATCTATTGTTTCCACAATGTAGTAGCTGCTTAAGAACACATTTCCTAATATTCATAAAAAAATCGTTAATAAGAGGCGTATTTAGCTAATTTTAGATAACTTCCAAAATAAGTTCAGCTTTTCTATTGAAAATAAATCATTTTACAATTTACAGAAACAAGATAGTATTGAAGTTGTTGAGGTCTGAGACTATTACTTGTCATGCGACGCTCACATTGGACACCGATGCGCAAGTGGGAGTCCGTAACATTCGTAGCACATTTACTTAATGAAAAAAAAAAAACTTACCTACATCGCGCACCTGACAGTACCAGGGATATGTTCATACACTGAAACACGAAGGTTCACTTCACACACACATCTGAAACAAACAGAAAAATTAAACTAACGTACCAGCTTTATAAATATACATTGTCACATTTTCAGCCATGACATGATATTTCACGTATGCTTGATTCGGATGGAAGAGGACAGCAGTGAAGTGAAGTAGAACGTCAGCGAATCAAATGGTAGCACAAAGAAACGAAGAGACGGATAAAATAATTTTACTTCTATGTATGTTTCTACATTTATAGGAAATAACGTTTTCCCGATGCAACGTCTTTTCAATAAAGCGTTTTGAAATGTACGCAGCTAAAAGAATAAATCTACGTCGACAGTAAAGGAATTGCTTGCCCGATCATGCAGCTTCAAATTTTATTTTACTTTTCGTTTTGCATAAACACTAACGTGCTCAAACGAAATCAATCGAAACCCAGCGCTTCATTTTGCAGCTATCACAATTAGCGCATTTTTAGCAAAAGGAACAGTGTTTGTAATGAAGAGTCGGGAAATTATTGTATATTTAAGTCTTTTGTCACGTTTTACGAAGTTGCAATCATTTTGAAGTTTTTAGTTTATTCTTTGCTTGCAATTGGTGCAAAAGTGTTTGTTTTTAAGCTCTACAACGTTCCTAAACAAACCGATGAAGGAAAGCTATCTACCGAAGACAAGAACATTGAAGTGATGTTCTTGCCACCAAATTTCACCCTTACTCAGCTAATAGATTCAATTCATGAAACTGCATTGTAGCTTTTTTAGTTCTTCACTCAAAGTGTCTATTCCTGAAGTGGCTCTTAATTCGTTTTACCCGATTCTACTTGCTTTCGAGTACCTGAAAACGGTTGTGAAATACCGGTTTCCGGATATTCGATACTAGTGGGGTATTGTGCTGAATGCCATTCCTGAAAAAGGCGCTTTCTGACTGTCCAGTTGTTGTATACGAGAATGTATTAGAATTAGAATGTCGAGACGGATACCCAATTCCTTAAAAAAACGGTTTTAGATAGGCATACTAAATTTATACACCGAAAAGCTCCTGATGTTATCACAACCCCGTTGGGCCATCGCCACTCGAAGAAAAAAGGGTCTTACACTTCAAAAGTCACCGTGGGATCACTAAAAAATAATGACGATTGATTTCTGGGATAGTTATAGAGCTTTATTTATTATATATTATATAATAAATAAAGCTATATGTAAGCTAGCTATATATATATATATATATATATATATATATATATATAAATAATATATTTATATAATAATATAAATATATTATTTATTATATAGCTTTACGCCTCAATAGTAGTCACGACAAAATTTTACAGATTGAGGTTCGAATTAATAGAGTAACCCGTAACTCTACCCCCCTTAATTTTTGTATTTCCGAGCCTCAGAGTTTTGCTCGAAGGACAAAGATTTTAATCGTATGAAGGGGCCATGAGAATCGCACCGATTTTGCAGAACAAGGAGCCAACTCGTATTTGGACGGATTGAACAGATGGGAGCATCGTTGAGAAAAGAGCGCAGACTTACAGAAAGCTTGTGAAAACAGGTAAAACTGTTGACGTGACAACTGTTGGATTGACAAAGGAATATTTGTCAGCTTCTCAGGTTATTCAAGTTTAAATTGATTAAAAATGTTTGTATTTTCCGTATTTTTAATCACTAAATTTATATGTGTACTGCTAGAATAGTGGAATAAGTGGAAAGGTCGTTATATTAGCTAATCTATACAAATCTCTAACACGGAAATTCCCTTTCTCCAATTAATTCGCATTAGAGACGTCGTACTGTATTTAAAAATAAAATTATGGTGAACCGATAAGATCTGAGAATCGCCATTGTAGAATTTCAAGAAGCTTTCCGATATCAAAATATCATGAGCATCCATCAATCGAAAATTTAAATTTGAATCCTCCATGTTTATTCGCGTTCTCTGCATAATTCCAATTGAAATTTATTCCATCAAAGCCAATTCAAAAATTCAATTATTTCCCCGTACATCAATTGCAATTGCTTTTTTTCTTTGCTAAAAACGCAAAACGCCGACAATCACTATAATCGAAAGTAGTAGATATGATATTTTAATCGAATACGCGCAATTCGTTTAGTTTAGCATCGCGCTTGATTTATCGTTTGACGTAAGCACTCGTTAAAATGGAAATCGTTTTAATAAACTTTTCCCGAAGCGTTCCTGACACGAGAATACGACCGGCTAGCTTGTTCATCGGAATGGAAATGCGCGAACATATATCGATGGCACGCCAAAAGCACAATTACCATTTATTTAACGCGCGTAAAACTAATATTATTCGACGGTGGTCCATTAAAGTTGGTGCTGGACCATAGAAGGTACAGCGATAAAGTGGTGTTGAATTATTCGCCGATTGTTGGTGCCGTTAAACCGGGAAGGTTCGATAAAGTTTTAACTCGTAAACGTCCAGACTGTAATAGCTAAAAAAAAATAATCCATGAATTATGCCATGAATCAAGTCGCGAGTCAAACCGCGGTCGCCATCTTGAACATGAAGTTAGGGGACATCGCGTCAGGGACCTTGACCTGAAGTATCCTGTTACGTCACAACAAAGTCCCAGTCCATAAGTCGAGACTTCCAAAAACTGCCGTTGTTGAACGTCGCTTCACACAAATTGACTATATACGTTTTAATTCAAATCTAGCTCCCTTTAGCAATTTTTTTGAAAAACTTTGGGAACTTATAGCGGCTGTTGAAAGATATTTTGCAGATAACTAAATAATTAGATAACTAAAAAGAATTGTCATAATAAGATAAACGATGTAATATTTGGTAAAGGTCCAGATTGAAAAATAATCCTTTACTGCTGTTCTTTTCTTTGACCTCTAATATATTAATTTCTACGATTTCCCGTGACTCTTTCTTTAAGATTATTAAGCCGTCCTCCAAGTGTACGACATGTCTTCTTCTCTCCAAATTCAGTCGAAAAAATCATGGAACATAGCTTTTTTACTTTTTTTTTCTAAAAGAACACATTTATAAAAATGCATCTGTGTAAGGTTTGTTCAGTTGTTTATTGAAAGTCTTCCTATACGGACAAATTTTAAAGTGCGAAGTCAGAGTTCTGTACCAGCGCTTTTAAAACTAAAATGAGCAATTTAACTTCAGAACAAGTGGCTGCTATAGTTGCTTTAATCGAAGATGGACGATCTCAAGCATACGTTGCTAATTTGATGAACATCAATCAGTCAAGTGTTTCTAGAGCCGTAGACAGATATAGGGAAACAGGCAATTACAGTAGAAGACCTGTACCAGGTCGTCCAAGATGTTCTACTCGCCAAGATGACCGTTATTTACTACTACAAGCATTACGTCGAAGACATGTAACTGCGAGACAATTGCACAACGACTTGGCTAGAGTCAGAAATACTCGTGTGAGTACTCAAACTATTCAGAATAGGTTACGACAGAGTGGATTAAGAGCTAGAGTAGCTGTAACAGCCCCTCGTCTCACTAGGAACCACCGAGTGGCTCGCTTAAGGTTTGTCAGAGAACATGTAAATTGGAACATTAATGACTGGGCCAATATACTCTTCACAGATGAGTCAAGATTTGGTCTTTACACCTCAGATAGGCGTATCTCAATGTACAGACGAGATCGTGAGCGCTATTCGCAGTGTAATATCAGACCTAGGCCTAATTTCGCTGGTGGCTCTATTATGGTTTAACAGGTCGTACAGAGTTAGTACCAGTAGACAGAGGTACACTGAGTGCCCACAGGTATATAACGGACATTTTAGAAGAACATGTAGTACCGTATGCGCCAATTATAGGAAACGAATTCATATTAATGCACGATAATGCACGACCGCATGTTGCAATAATCGTCCAGGAATACCTTAACGATGTTGGTATTCCAGTTTTAGATTGGCCTGCGGTAAGTCCGGACATGAACCCAAAATGTTGCCCCAGCGGACCTGCATGGACTAGAAAATGCTCTCCGTGACGAGTGAGAGAATTTGGATCAGGCTTATATACGGAGGTTAATCGAATCTCTGCCAAACCGTATGCGAGCGGTCATAAGAGCCAGAGGTGGCAATACTCAGTATTAAAAGCTACTGTTATGACATTTTTCTTTCCAAAATTATAATTTCTTGTTTTAATAAAAATCTCAAGTATGAGTTCTTGTTTTTATTTGGCCTGTATTTTATTTAAACAATCATAGAAATTATATCTTAGAGCGCATTAAACTATATTTACAACTTTATGCTACAAACAAAGATTATGCGATACTTTTATGATTTAAAACTAAATTATGCGATACTTTTTTGGCGGAGTGTACATTAGAAATTGTATACTTCTTCGAACTTAACGATTATCTTTGTCATTTAGCACGTCCCAGCGCTAGTCACGCCCCAATTACTTTTTGTGTTGACGACATTGTACTTTGGCACCGACAAAAAATAAATAAAATATTTTTATAAAATCATTTATATAATATTTCTCATAATCTTCATAAAATATGTGTTTCATTTAGAGAGGTACATATACATACGAACATAAGCATGTTTAAATTTATTTCCTCGCTATATACCTGCTTTTATACCCGATAGGTTTATCCTTGCTTTATCCGCTTTCTAAATGTAGATATAAACTTTCTGTTCAAAAACAATAAATAAAACTGTAAATTTCGTAAATCGCATTCAAAAGTATACTTTTATTCGGAATAAATCCTCTTCGCTTATTCTGTCTCGTACACCGAAAGAACAGATGCATGTACATCTGCAAATACATACATACAAGACACATAAATGTGTATGTATATCCGAATATATAAAGCGGTTTCCAATTCGGCAATAAAATACGTCTTCACAAAGCGGCGTACGCCCGGCGAACGTTAAAGCTGACTTCGAAAGCTCGAGTAGTATGAATGTCAGCTGATTTTATACGGTGGCGCAGAAGTTGCGTTACTTATTCGGCCGTCTTTCTCGTTTTTTTGGAAATTATCGATCATAGAAGAGATCATATAAGATCGTTTCTCTTTGTTTGCTTTCTGTTCGTTCAATTTTCGCTAAATTGTGCATTTACAATTCGCATTTAAATTTAACGGCGGATGAGGTAAGATACGTAAGCGACATTTGATTGAAACTGCTCAGCGCTAAAAGGAAGGTAAAACATCGACGAAAATGAATTTTAATTGGAGAAGAATAAAACGCAACTACAACATGAGAGACAAGAGAGAGAAACGCAATGTTATATAGGGTTCACCGCAATCTTCAGATGTATAACGCTTGCACGTCATGTTAGGCTCAAGCAACTCACCAAATTCTCAAACTCCAATTTTACCGTGTCACCGTGTCGTAGTTAATCGAAAGTTCAACGTTTCGCTCACAATCATACGGGGCTCTTCAAAAGAGGAAAAGGCAACGCTAACTGAGCAAGAAGCAGTGCCATGGTTCACATATTGAGTTGTCGTGATTAATTGCTTCCCGCTCAGTTTCTTCTTAATACTCACCTTTATTAATTTATTAATTCATTCAGCCCATATTGAGGAGCTCTGCCTAGAATTAGCTCGGATGTGCTAGGCTTTTGCAGCTATGCAATTTTACAAGCTCTTTATTATTCCCGCTTTTACTCCGTCCAAAAATGCGTTCTTACTATTATAAATAAGCTGTAAGATTGAAAAATCTTGCAGAATATGGACATCTTATAACATATGTGACTGCCTGCTTTGTGTACAGACAAAATATAATAATAAATAATAATAATAAATAATGATCAGAATAAAATAAGTGTTGAATCAACACCTATTTCACTCTAATGTCTTACAGTCTTATTTTACAAAAAACGAACTGGTAGAGATGGTCTGCTAGCATCTCTACCAGCTTGCCATCGTAGATCAGAACAGTAAAAGATTTAGTTAAGTCATGCTATACGTTTTGCTACCATTTGATTAAAGTTAATGACCTAGGAACAATAGTATCACGCCCGGTTTAATTTGAGCTAGTCATTCCGGATATCAAATGCTGCAATTTCATTCGTTTGGTCACGACGAGTACCGCAAACGATTTCATTATTACGCGGAACTCACTTAGAAGTAATAATAAAATATGTTGCTGCGGAAATGTAACCACACATCGCCGCCAGTATTCCTCCTGCTCGCACACTTTAATCAGTAAACGCCTACGTCGGATAAGATATTCTCACTTCCGCTTTTTTTTTTTTCAGATGAGACCCTCGCTTAATGTTTTATTCACGAAAAAGAGGAACCTATTTAATTTACACCGTAAGTAAAGTCTGTACGATTTGCATACGAGATACACGTGCAAAAGTGCTTGTGAACGAGGGCGGTTTCAGTTCTCAACCAACGTTGACGTAGTTTAATGTAACTAATGCAAACTTAATCCGGAAGGGGTGTTTTAAAAATTAAATTTAAAAAGTAGGAATTTTGTTAGTTTTACGCGACGTTGAGTAGCGTGAATAATTTGCTGAAGGATGTTCGAAGCAAAAGTAAATAGAAACGTTGAACATTTTAAAATGTAAATTTGAGAGAATCTTCTATGTTTAGTTTCGAAGGAAATTTTTCATGAAAAGTGGAAAACCAGCGAACAAAAAAATCAATGAAGCATTGCTAAATGTTTCCTTCTTGGATGAAACTCTGACTATTAAACCTGCCAGGAAGTGTTAATGACAATTTAATAATTATACGGGATCTAACATATTCAATATAAGGTTAATAATTGTTTATGTGTTACTCAATACTGTAAAGTTTTTTATTTAATTTCATGCATCTTTCATTGTCAAATATAGAACCTTGTAATCCCAAATTTTCCGCAATTTTCAATTAAATATATGTGCCTATGGACCTCTTCGGGCATCGCGGCACTAGCCTCCGCTAAACTTGTAGCTCTGACTTGAATGCAGCCTCTGAGTGCTAACGTTAGAGCTGGTCTTCCGGCGAAAATGAATTCCGCTGGATTATCTAACGGAAAGTACGCTGCTAGTAGAATTTAAGTTTGGACGAATGTTTGTACATTGCACCTATCGAAAATAAAGTAATATAAAAATATTTAACGTTTGCTAGATGAGTGTATACTTTTTGTCGATTCGACAAAAATCGAAAAACAATTGAAATGAGCAGCTATTATATTGTAAGTAGAGAGGACAAAGGCGGATGGAATTATTACTTTTTTGCAGAGATTAGACGGACTCGTATTTTGTCGACTCTCGGGGACACCAGCAGGCAACACGAATCCATTCTCGTGAGGCGAATGGACACAAATCTGTCTAGTCGCTACAAAAAAAGGAATAAATCCATCTGCCTTTGTCATCTCTAAGTATAAGCTCGAGGTATTCGTCACACATGCATGTATCAAAATTCTAAAAATTTAATACATGTTCAGCATCGTATATAAATATCATATAATAATGTACAACACTCATATATCATTAGTGCTACATATGTAGCAAATTATTAGAATTCCTAAGAACGCGTACATATATGTAGCGTACATATATGCACGCTACACCACCGTGCCGTACAACGAATATCCGCAGCCTAATTAGATGGTAAATATTTCATAGGGCGCTAGTGCTCTTTACCAATTCGTTCTAAAATTTCAGGAGATGAAAACTTAGCCGAAATTACGCTACGGAATGGTGATTGCTTATCTAAAAGTCGTAACTGAATCTTAACTAAACTAACTTTAACTTAACTAAAGAACTAAATCTTATATTTCGCCCAATGTGCAATCGAGCACCTTTAATAACTCCTCCTCAATAAGCTCCATTCCTCAAAATTTTAGCGCTTCAGTTCTCTAAATCGAAACCTTATATTGTAAATAATAAAACTACGCAAAACTAATTGAAACTGTACGCATTAATAAAGGCAAAAGCATTTCTTCAGGATGGCAAGATCAGAAACACCATCGCCCCAAAAACAAAATAAATTAAATGCCTTGCGATATATGTTAAAATGGATTTCATTTTTAGATAGAAGGAGAAGATGAATCTGACGAAAACATAGAAAGCCATAATAATGAAAACGAAATAATGAATCATTTTGGAAGATATACACAGATAAACCTATGCTCGTATTGGGTTTGCGCGGCAACAGTGGATCGTGATAATTCTTGGCAAATAGAGCAGAAAAGCTGTGTTTGTGGCTATCAACTCGGTTGTGTGTAACAGATGTTTCTTAATAATAATAACAATAAATTTATTCATTATGCAATAGCATTGAATACATCAATAACAAACGTATAGTGTATAAATAAAAAAAATATGTAAAATTAAACGATACACGGTGTATTAAAAAAAATCAGTCACTTTATAAAATGTTTGCTGCACTAGATATGGTTCTAACTTTTTTTTGTATATAATAGTGGGCATCTGCCTTAGAGAGTGCGGTAAATGGTTAAAAATTTGTATACAACGCCAGACAGCCTGTCTTTGAGCTTTCGTCAAATGGATTTGGAGAGGCAATAGATGACAATTAATTTTTCCCCTGGTGTTGCGTTCATGCCCGGCCTCATATCGATCGAAAAACTCACCATAGTGCTTCCGAACAAAAAGTTCTATATGTAGATGGTAAAGTAAGTATATTAGAGTCTCTAAATGTTGGTTTACAATTGTCCCTATAGTTCATCTGGAATACCGCCCGAACACAAGCCTTCTGAAATACGAAGATTCTACTGATGTCGACAGCACCACCCCAGAAGATCACTCCATACTGAAGCAGGGACTGGACGCACGCACAGTAGACACTTAACGCTGTTTCGATACTTACACACCGTAAAATTATTCTTAGCGTGAAGCACAAACCACTCACAAACTTTACCGCGAGCTTCTCAATGTGCGGCTTCCAGGACAGAGAACAATCGAGCGCGACATCCAAGAAACGTACGCGGCTGGCACAGGCAAGCAGTTCATCCTTTCACTCAACTGCTAAATCTCCAGGTGGAACATTAAACGGTGTTTTAGTGATATTCAAGTTGAGATTATTAGACTCAAACCACTCTGAAATGTACTTGAAATTGTGTTCCAACGTATCTTTAATTTTTTCCCAGGTACACTCTCGAACAACGCACGAGGTGTCGTCGGCGTATAATATGGTAGTTAAATCAACTGGTATGTTTTATCTTTCCCCTTTAGTAACCGTTCTTCCCAAAGGCATGACCAAATACTTCGTCGATGTATTGTGGCAAGCAAAGCCGTCTTGCCCACGCAACCAAAGTCGTGGTGATGCTTCATATTTGTCGGAAATTTTGGTTAGACTCTTTGTACAGATTAGTGTGCGTCAGTTTTCTGCGTGGCCCAGCTTAATATCACCCTCTGTTAAAGAGCTGTAGCTCATCGTTTTTTCAAAGGCGTGATCGACGTACCGGAACTTACAGGTAGCTGTTTTAATAAAGCAGCCTCTTCCTTCAATACAATTTTTGCTATTCTTTCTCCTTCCAACTTTTCTACATGTCCTGTCCTGTCCTGTCCTGTTCCTTCATTCTTTCTCCATATTCTTTTCGCCATATACGAATCTCAGTATTTTCTTCTCCCATCCTCCTAGTCGTTCCGTTTGAGTTTTGTTCAGTGTCTATGTTTCAGTGTACTTGGCACGTAAGAATGCCCGATATGCCCGAAAATATTTGCCCGAATATTGTAATATATTTACAGATAATAATATCTAGATAACGAAAACGAAACGTTGTTGGCGAATTTCCCGATGTAACTGGTGTAGTGGTCAGCATGATCGTCTAACAAACAGTAGATGTCAAATTTTCATAATTTACCGATGGAGACCGCTGTATTAACTTGATTCCTTCTTTCTAAATAAACTTTACAGATACTAGAATTACCAATGCCCCTTAGAAATGAATAAGGACTCCAATTTAATCAATCATTAGTTTTAATAATCCGTCTCTTCGAGGACCCTCACGTTTAGATAAAATAGCGATACGAGTGGCAGTTTCCACCACAGCAACATTCAACCACAGCATTCGAGTGATTTCTCGCCAGTCCGTATGCTTTTCGATATCCGTTGCCTTGTTACTAACGATTATACCTACTTACTTACTCGATGATATACTTTCACGTGCAGATGCAGGTATTTCATTTACACTAATTACTTTTCATTTATTAGCGTGTCGCTCTAGAAGCAAAAATGCGTCACTACAAATAAAGGAATTTATTTGGATGTGACTATTTTCTTTGAAATATGTAATGTAACCGCGTTCGTATGCGCTACAAAAGCTGTTCCTAAAAATAGTTCATCCTCGGCGTAATAACTGCAGTAGCGTGCTAATGGAATAGACTAGCGACATCTGGTAATGTCAAATGAAGTTTCCCGCAGCGTTCAGCTTCAATAAGGGCGAGCTCCTCGTGAAATGTTTCATATGTCGGGTGTTATTACGTTCGTCTTGTTTGCTGCGGAAATATGAACAAGCAATGAAGTAAAAACATTGTATAGAGACGTATGTACAAGGAGGAAACGTCGATTAAGCATTGTAGAATAGGAATTTAAGTTTATATTCGATGTGTTCCGGATTAATTCTTCGATGGAAACGCTACACATCCCATTCGCGCAGTGCCTATACGGAAAGAAGCCGAATGTTAAAATCATTTTATTCTTATCGCAGAAAGTGCTTAACCTGACATCAACATAATCGCGCAGTAGTCGCGTACAAGCTTCTTATCGAGCTAATCACAATGCTTTAATACGCGAAAGACTTCCTGTGCGGTTTCCTTCTTATCAATTTAATAATTGATTCGATACAAGACGCATTGTTTTTGTTTTATCAAGAGAATAACTAGTTAAAACTGCAAGCTTCTACAGTGAAACGAGATGACCACTGGAATTCCTAATCATCTGATGGTGCCATCACTCTCAATAAGACACAAAGAAGACACTCTGACGAGGAGTACCATACGTCGAACGCGGTCCAGATCGATAGAACGCTTTAGCGACGATGGTGAGTATCTGAAATAGCACAAAAGCTGCTTTGCTTCGTACTAAACGCACGTAATCCATAATTAAAAAGTCCTTTGTTTTGATCTGTAATACTTCAATTTCGTTTACACATGCCCAAGAGGTAAAAACTAATAAACAATGCGTAACAACAATTCTCTTCGGAAACCATAAACATCCCGGTATCAAATTTTGCGCCGGGTTTCCAATAACAATCCGGTTATATTTACCGATAGAACGTGCGCGCCGGATCTGTTATTTTTCGAAATTGATAAAACGTTTCGGGAGGGAATTTTCGAGAGATAAAGCGGATATCGAGAATGTGTTGTGCCTCTCGTTCGGAACACATTATGCACATTACCTGTTTTATTGATAGAGAATGAATTCTTTCAATATCCCGCTATGCGCTTCGACTGAACTGCGGACGGGAGAATTGGTTTCAATTTTATCGTCTTGGTACCAAAGCAAACACCCGAGACATCATTATCCCCCTTTCGCAACGGCTTCCATGTTTATCGAAATATGTGAAAATTATTCGCGCACGAACGGGAGCAATGTTAAATTGAAATTCCGTCGAAAATTATTTGGACGGTTAACAGATAATACTGCAAATAACCCCGTTTCACGTTGCTTTGGTTTAGAATGGTCATATGAAATGGGCTCTTTGTAGCATTTTTGTGAATCATTACACATACAACGTGTTCAAATTATATGAATGAAAGTATTTTAACGAGATTTTTTCGATTATCTAAGACTATGCTAATAATAATAACACTACGCTATACAGAAGCTGCGGCCCAGACACCAAGAAATATTCTTAGTTTCTGCGTTGGAAGTGCTGCTGAAGTGAATAGCTGGTTCGATGAAGCATTATTTTTTCTAATTAAGAAGGTTAAAATAATCATTATTAAGAGTGTTAAATAAACAATAATATTAAAAATTTTAATCCAAACGTTTTTATTCAGAAAGAAATTTACAAAAGAAAACTGAAGCAAATGTTGAGGACGCACGCCATTAGCTGCGAGAGAGTATCCTGGTCTATCCTTCATGCATGAATCAACGCGACCACACGAAAAAAAATGCGTAGTCTCAATTCCTCAATATTTCCGGAACGGTTATGGTAAACTCAGCATTTAAGGTGACTTCATTTGAAAATTCCACAATTCTCCTTTCTCTTGGAAAAATTTGTTGCCTACTAGTTCATCACCTTCTCGTCATTAGGAAAAGGAAAGAAAGTACCTTAACAGATGAAATAATTTGACTGTGCAATAAGCCTCCAGTATGTATTCTTGACCATTCGTTTATACTTTGTGGTGCTTCGATGACGATCTACCTGAGGACAGTGTCGGCCATTATGCCAATTAGTGCTGCCGTTAAGAGAAGAAGTTGTTTCATTGGAGAAACATTCTTGTTAATTAATACGTCGGTGTCAATTTTATTCATCATTCTTCCAGAAAGTTCAACACATCGGTTATAATTATCTCCAATTAATTCTTTAGTTAGAACAGCTCTGTAAAGATAAAGCTTTGTTGCATTTCATGCTTCAAATTTAGCCAGACGACGCGATCCAACTTTAGAGTTTGGCCTCATGGTTCTGAATTAATTGCGTAAAAACGTAAATGTCAGTATCTTTTAATCACTGTTGTCACGACGAACCAAGCTGTACGACCACCGGGAACTACTTGTTAGATTGCTTACAACATTGCTATTAGCGCAACAGATAAGCGAGAAAATAGGAATCCTAATATCTGGATTCTAAGATCCCCATCCGCTAACCATTTCTTAAATCCAGATACACTATCCGATCCTCGCATCCGGACCAACTATCCGATTCTCGCATTATTTTTATTATTAATTATTATGTTATTGTTATTATTTATTATGATTTATTATTATTATTTTACAATGTAGATGGTCTATGTTTGGCGTTGAGCAAGTGTTTAATAAAGGAAATATTGAATCTGTGATATACGAGAAAAAGATTCAATAGTTTTCAAAACCTTGCATTGAGAATAATAACGATTGTTTATATGCACAATTTTGAGCTACTTTGCTATATTGTTTAATAATGACTTGACCTATCACAGATATTTGCTCGAAGCAGATCGAAAAGGAATGTGGCTAGATCCACGTTATCGAAGAATGAATTCTTCGATCCGAGCTATCGGACCCGGCTCCACATAATGGATCCGGATTCGAGGTTTCGGATAAATTTGTTATTCACTACTGAACACGTATCTTAAAGGCGTTCGAAAACCAGTATTTCATTGATGTACGTAATGCTAGTTGGAGAAACCAGGAGCGTAACAATACATTACAAACATTCCAGAGAACAACGAAATGCTCACGCGTACCGTTGCATAAACGCGAAAAGATTAAAAAGGAGTTAATTATCTTTCAACGTTAACTACAGGAAAGGGTCTCACAAAAGCAACCACAATTGTATAATAAAATAGTGAGCCTAGGTGAAGTCCTAATGCAAAATATTAACCCTTTCGCTGCTAATAAAAGGGGTTGTGCTTATTACAAACGGGGCTTTGCTTCTTTTTTTACTAAATATCGTTTTTCTGTTTGAATCTTCGGTTTTTTTGTTGTTTCTATATGTTTATCATTCTTGTGTCACCTGACCGCACCACGTGCATTGTCGCTGTATGTCAGGGACCCACTGAATGGGTTAAAGCAAGCTATTTTTGGTTTGAGAAAAATACAAAAAAGTGGTACTTCATTAAAGAAAACCAAGATTTCAAAAACAACGTATCCCTTAGTAAGATATGCGACATAAGAAGCAAAAGAAAGGGAACTCACCAAGTTAGAAACAAGTAATAATAGATAGGCATTGCATAAGAACAATAATAATTTTGCTTTGGAGGTGCATCTTTTAACGCAAAACTTATAATATCTATACTTCTTACGCAATGTTAAAGTGTCTTGTCAGTACGAAACGCTAAACTATAAGGATCAATAGGTACACTTTTAATACCCTAGTTTCTTCCATAACAAACGGAAAATACAAACGCTTTTTTTTTTTAATAAGCGTATCAAAGTAACGTCTCGCTACAAATAAAATCGTAGCTATTCGTATCCGAAGCGATGAAATACAAGATAAAACGCTAACATTATTCCGATACAAATACCGATCTTAGGAAATTGACATCGGAATCAGACGGAAAGGAGGATCGTTTGTTTGCGATCGGCGCGCAATAGAATGGAAAAGGATTCCCGAGCATATTCCTCCAGCATTGTATCTGAGGTCTGATATGGATTTGGATGTAAATCTCTTTAGAACGTTTGCCGTTTGGCCACGCATATTTTATCTCATCCGAAATCGAATTCCCCAATCGGATAATCTCGGATGTAAGATCGCCAGCGGTCTAATGCGTTTCAAAGGAATATTCAGGACCTTAAGCTCGTAGGTGTTCGTGCTAGCGATCGCTGTAAGGTGTATATAATCCGACAATGGTATAGCTTCGCTCATTCCACTAAGTATATGTACATGTCCTTAAATTGCACTAGACCTTTCAATGCACGCCGGTATCTCACTTATTTGCGATGTTGCAGGAAAATTTTGACATTCCTCAAACACACAATTTTGCAGTAATTTAATAATAATATTGTAATTATGACACACAGATCTATTCTTTTAATACGTAGTTTGCTTTGAATTATCTTGTCCCGTAACCAGCATTCCCAGAGACGGTATTAGTCCCAATACGCGCTATAAAACGGTAATACCAGATAGAGGAAAATGGAAGAGAGGCCTGCCCATAAAGATTGAATCCGTCTAGTTCACAGACAGCTTAAAGAGTCGGGATTTTTGTGGCGGGGTGATAACTATTAATCTGTTGAAACTAAACGTGTTCCGAGTTTGAACCGTGTCATGTCGTTGTTAAAATGTCGTTGTTTTTAACAACGACATGGCACGGTCCAAACCCGGAACACGTTTAGTTTCAACTGACTCTGGCCGTGGAAGCCTACGTTTTTATTTTATCGATCTGTTATTATCTATTCAAACAGTTAACCAGTTATAAAAGCGCTGGACTCCTCAGGCGAATTCGAAACGAGTGTGGGACTGCGTGAATGCGCTCAATAGGCTGAGAAACTGAAGTAAGGTGACCCTAGCCTGGGTACCAGGACACGAAATATCCAAGGAACGTAAATGTAGATAAATTAGTTCAAGCAGGCTCATCAACTGCTGAAAATCACCATACATGTGCTTTGCGAATGGATAGCACTGGCAGGGCTACGAATTTCAGAAGTTAGCTCGCCAATAGCGCCAATAAAGCCAAGAGCGAAAACCTATGTATCACTCAGAAGACTGCTAAATCTTCTAGCTCTAAATCTCTAAAATAAAGCAAAGAAAGCAAAGCTAATGTAATTGACCTAATGAAAGAGGAACCACAATAAATCTGAAAATGTCGCAGTGGGATATATCGAAAATCACTTAAAATGTCGAAATTGATCACCCAGAGTTAAAGCGGCTTTTATGAAGGAATGCTTTTTCCTTAATTTAATTTTGCACGATTTCTTTCTTGAACGATAAGTCTGGCAACCCTTCGTTCATCCACACTTGAAAGCTAGGAACATCTTACTGTACAAGTTTTAATTTCCAGGTGCCGAAGAAATAGAAGACGAAGAAAGAGTAACAATCGAAGAGGTCCAAATTACCAGCGAAGATCCAAAGGGAAACAGCTATGCAGCGAAAAAAACAGTCGCCCAAGGTAACATTAATCACCATTCGCAATCTTAGATTCTCCTATCCAATCTTATTAGTTTTACATCATTACATTTCTTCTCTTCTAAAACAATCCCATTTGTATTCAGTCTCGCATTTGACTAACTCAATTTCTACACGAGGCGCTTTGAAAAATGGTCACGCATGGCGAATCAAACAGTCACACGTTCAACCTTGCTGGAAAATGCGGCGGTTCGATTTGCCGGCAAGGCTAATTCGATTTTCGTGCAATATGCGTTGAACTAAATGCAATTATCAACTTTTAAGCAGAAATGCCGTGCGAGTTCCGCCAACTTTTCGTTCTATTTCTGATCAATACTTGTCGGACATTTTATACGGGCAAGTAAAATAGAAATACCTTGACGCTAAACGGGAAGAGACAATATTTGAACAAATTGAACTGGAAACCTACGAAAGGGATTTAAGATAGATTGGTCTTATTCAGATTGTAATTTCCTTGTGTATTTTTTTTCGTCGAGTGCAGCGCACACGATCTGCAAGGAAAATACGCGAGAGGATCGAAGTCTTGTCCTCTTCGCCTATCGTTTACGTCCCTATCAGTTCTACAATCATCATTTAAGCAATGCGATTTCTAATTTGAAGCATTTTTCCAGGGATGATGGATATAGCCCTGATTACCGCAAACGCCAATCAGTTACGGTTTCTCGTGCTGTTCACGGATCCGAACGGAATCTCGTTCTACGTAAACGTCTCCCTAATTGTTATATCGTTACTGTTGCAAGTTGCCATCGGAGTAGCTCTGATATTTAAGGGTCGATTGGATTTCAAGGGCTATTCGAGGAAGCATGCCGCGAAGGTGATCAATAACTACATAGTGATCGGAGTGTTCCTGGTGACAATTATAAACGTTTTTATTGCTAGCTTCACTGTTGCAGAAGCAAAAAAGGACTAATATTGGAAATGGATATTTTGCAAGTTTCATTTACTGTTGAAGATGAGAATTTAGGCCTTTCGCGGAGTAATGGCAATACATTGTATTTAAAACTTGGAATGTTAAATAAATAAAGTAGCAAGAATAGTGTTTTTAAATAAAACGTTGTATGGTCTTATCATATAAAAGGGATTGCTGGACAGGTATCACAAAAGGAAAATATATCGTAACGCGGAGCAACATGGACCTTTTGCTTGTATTTCATTCATTAAAAACTGCCAAACAATGGACGACATAATGTAGCGGGTAAACATTATAATCACCGCAGCTTTTCTTAAGCCATTCTTATTTTAAGATTTATTTTAAAGGTTTGATATTATTTGTGGATTTTACAACAAGCAAACGCTTATACGAAGAACAATTTCTTTTTTAATAATAAAATAAGAAAAAAAGTTTTTCCTTTTGTGGCATCTATCCAGCAACACAGAATCTCTATTTTTATCCCTTATCACAAGGTGTTTTATTAATTTTAGCAACCAAATAAAATATACTCAACAAGAGTAAGACTCAAAGATAAAATAATACAAAAAGTAGCTAAAGCAAGATAGAACTTTAAGCCTGAAGAGAATAGCAATTAATAAACGGACGATCTCTTTTCGTTTTTGGATTGTATAGCTCACATCCACAATCGTATTAATATCACTTGATGCTCGGCCTAGTCCGGTCCGTAACATTTAGCAAACCGTTCAGTTCGTCGGCCCGACAGCTTCGGCGGTTATTGTAACGACACTATGTTAATTTTGCGTATGACATTTCTTCATATGAAATTATCGATAATGCATTTATGATGCTTTTCGAAGCAGTCTTATTGCAAAATTTGAAAACATTGCAATATCATTCCATGATCATTTATGACTGGCAACAATCATCTTCTGTAGCAACTAATACATGCGAACATGTTGAAAATTTCCTTTTAAGTGTATAAATTATATCTTATTATTCTTTTTTTTTCCATTTTTCGATGTTGGCAAATGAGTCTCTGCCCACTGGAGCGCACTTTTTTATGCGTTTTATTGAGGCAAAATTAATATCAACCAACGCGTTTTTACTTGATTGTTAGATTTATGATGAATGTATCTCTTTTTGTTTGTGCTTATGAATTGGTAAGTTCAGCTCTTTTCGACCTACTTTTAAAGTCGTTGGATGGTAAGTAGGGAACTGATCAAGTATCAAGTTGATTATCATTTTGTAAAATTCTCATGTTGAGAGGTCATCGTAAATCTATAATCGGTAGAATCCGTCATTCAAGGGTGTTGGATAAAAAGCGATATTTTTTTTATCTTTGATTTTTAAGGAGGCTCGTCCTTGCTCGGCTCGCGTCTGAAGGATTCCATCCCAACCCGATTCGACCAATTCGGGCCTCTAATTAACATTTCGTGTTCAAATTTGCGTTCTAGTAATATATTACATGACATTTTTAAAACTTTTTGAACATTGCCTGAATAAGCAACTGGTTTTTAGTTTAATGCTTTTAACGCCAATAAATTCTATTAACCTTACTAAAAGGCATAGATCAAGATAAAAGAATCGTCGAAATGTTTGGCCTCGTGGCAATAGGGCGGCGAGGAACAATTACGTAGCAATCAGCTTCTCTAAAATGAACGCACGTATCGATCAAGGCCAAATTGTTAGCGGCAAACAATATAAACAATTCCGTTATTCAGTATCGTACAAAATAATTGATACAAAGTGTTAATTTCTTTAAAAGTCGCTTTAGTGGCGTAAATATACAGAAGAAGCAGTATCAGAACAATAAATTTACAATTTGAGTATTACATTCGTTCTCCTTTTGCGCTAATAACAGCATTAACTCAAATAGGCATCGATCTTATAATGTTTTGGATGCTTCCTGTTCAGCATTAAACCAAACCCAAATTACTGATTCTATCATTTTGGTTTTCGTTGAACAATCCATCTTAAATAGACGTCCTGCGCAAATAACCTACAGATTTTGAATAGGACTGAGACCTGGCGAGCTTCCTGTTCATTCTCACATTGTACAGAAAAAACTGCTTAATTTTTTTTAAAGGAGTCGCGAGAGTACCGGTGGATCATTCTGGAAAATACCGTCGTTGAAATAATAGATCTCGTGTAGCTCTAGAATCGTATGGGTTAATAGAGTGTCAACATATTGATCTGATTTCATCAACCTAGCGATTGGTGCAAATACTCCATTGTCCCGATAGAAAACGAAACGCTTTGCTATTATATTGGTATATTGCTTCATCAAAAAAAAGACTTTACTCAAACTTTCAGTTATTGTGAATTTTTTAAGCTAAGCTAGCCATTCTTTCATCGAAGCAGTAGTCAACTGGGTTCCTAGCGCAGTAGAAGTCGATCATGCTTAGTTGTCGCTTTTCTTTTACGGTTACATCTCTCCTTTCATCGCTCCCATCTCCTTTTCCTCTTTCATAATCATGTTGACGAATGCTAAGCTAACTCCCACATTCTTCGCTATTTGTCGGTACGTTATGAAAGTGTTTTCAGTAAGCGTGACCATCCGTTCACGTTTCCTTGCGGGATGTCCATAACCAAATATATATAATGCTAAGATAGCTTAGCTTCATAGATAGCTTAGCCTCATGGTATTGATGGAATAATTCACGGCAAACGCAATAAAAGGAGAAAAAAAGAAAAACGAAATCACGCAGATGATGCCGGGTAGGCAGAAGCATGTCCGTGTGTTGGTGTCCTTTTTGTCTCCTTTTGTTGCGTTCGGCGTGAATTATTCCGTCAATACCATTAGATAGCTAAGCTATAGCTCTCTCATCTAATATATATGTGAAATTAATGTTTGAAAATTTTTCTAAATTACGCAGTCTAAAGAAAATAAACCTTCTTCTTGTTAAACATAGAAAGTCTTGCGTAAACTCTTAAAAAAAGCAGCCTGTGTCTTGTAAATGGCAGTTAATGGAGCTCCTGTACACGAATCCACATTTTCACCTGTGAAAATAACACCTTGTCCCGTTTAATTTTCGGTCGAATTTCGGAATACCTTCCGTACGCTTGATGACAGGAAAAGAGAACTTAATTCCGAAAAATTTCCGCTTTGCAACGCGTCGACAGGAGCGAAATAGCGCAGCTGGTTGAAAAACCGTGTTCGACCAACGTTTTTCCGGCCGCGCGATAACTCAATTTTGGTCCGATATGTGTCGAACCGAATGCAATTATCAACTTTTGAATAGACGCGCGGTCATAATTCAATTGATTCTCCGGGTGTTTGATGTTGCTCCCTTTCCGGTAATATTTTCGAAATTACGTACGGTTAACAAAGGTGGCGATTTTTACAATACACTTTGACATCTGCCAACATTGCTTCGAAATATGGTATATTCAGCAACCTGAAATGCGAGGGTTCACGTTCGCTGCTGGGATAATGGTTGTTCTTTATATCGAGGCTTCAATTGAGTACGCAATTAAATGCTAGATCATAGTTGTGGAAACGATATAAGTTGAGGATAAGATTTCTTTTGATCTCCTGCTAAGAGTTCCTTTTAATCGATTCCGCTAAACTATGATAAACATAATAATAACTAACAGGACAATTACAACAAATTAATGTTAAGTATTACAGTAATTAAAATTATGTATACTTAATACAGCCAAACCTCGACATAGCCAGACTAATGCGAGAAAGGGATCACCGTTAAAGCCGAAAGTCAGTTAGGAAACGACATTGGATGTCGAAGCGCTTGCTTTTGGCAATCGTGTTAAAAAAAAATTCAAGTTTCGTTTGCACTTCTTTCATTCATGATTAAGCCCGCTGAAACGAGTTGCGCCTCACGAAATTACCAGAAGCTAGAGACACTCGTGTTTATTCGTCTCATAAGAATGGGTTCGTGTTGCCTACTAGTTGCCCAGAGAGTCGACAAAATACGAGTCTGTCTAGTCACTGCTAATTTCGTGAAGCTCACGGAAAATGAGCTTCTCGTTTCTGCAGATGCGATATCGAAGATCGGCTTGATCTATCGCTGTAAAATATCATCCGCGACTATTATTAATCAATGTCCGCATCTTAGTCTCCAATTAAATTTTTTCATCCGTTTCCTAATGTTTGGACATTCATTTCTTTCCATGAAGCTGCGAAATTAAAAATTGTAACTTCATAAGCTTTCCAATACACGCTGTCGTCATGCGTGTCCTTCATTTTGTTCATGCTCCAATACCTGCATTATTTCGTTTAAAAATATTCCTCGGTATATTCGTCTTATGGTTAAAATATTTTCAGATGGATTAGCGGAAGCGTTGGCTAAAAGTAATAAACGTTTCGCATCTTACGGTGTCAATACAAGCTTCTCCTCCTGCAGATAAAAATTGTTTAAAAGAAAAACAGTATTCGAAAATATTTGAAGTGAACCGTCTAGGCTTACGAGACTTGCCATTCGTCTAAGAAGCTTGATTTTAAGGGTTTTCTGCTTTTATTAATGTTAAGCTTGTTACTAAAAAGAACCAATACTACACGTTGCTATGGAAATTAGCGGATTGAAGTAACATGTAAAACATCCCCAGAACAGTCTCTTAGTATAAACTAGTTCTGGCGAAAATTGTGAAGATGACACAACCGTTACGTTGATCGACAAATCCTGTTCTTTTGTTGGTGGACGTATGTCTAATAGCGTTTCTAAGTATTTTTCCTTAGACTTGTACATACGTAGATATTGTTAAGTTTGAGCGACGTAAGCAGACTCGCAATCCATGCAAGGAATAGAATATGCGTCATTATATCGCCACCCTTTCAAGTCAGTATCTTCAATTTTGGTAAAAAGTTTGCTACTAAACTCGTTTGTACAAAGTCCTAAAGGAAAGGAGGAGTATGGACGTCGTTAAAACCTGATTAATACTGCCGGAATGACGACCATAGTAAAAAAAAAATAATAATTCTTCATTGGGCCACCGGTTGAGAAAGAGATTTTCAGGCATCCTCGAAGCTGCCTCCACGGATTAATTAATTAAACTTATGTGATACGGCGTAATTTCACCTTTATTTTTAAAGCTCCATCGAGGTCATAAGATAGATAAAGATTAGAAGAGAGAAATAGGCTAATCAGGCTACCTATTTTAAACTCATTTGTGACCCTGATAAAGCTCTGAAAACGAAAATAAAAGCTAAATTGATGAAATTTACGATATTTTTGTGCGAACTTTACGTATAAATGAGAATTTAATGCAACGCACCTTGCAATTTACTAAACCGACATCCAAACGTTGATCATTTAATGATTCTAGCCTAGTAGATCAAATGTATAAAATTCGGTTAATCTAAAGTGGGGAGCCTTTTTAGTGAATAGTCTTAAAAGGATCTTCAAATTGCCCAAATAAAGAACTATTTATTTCAAAACCTTCACACGTCGATATTTCAGTACTTTTAACTATTCGAAGAAGTTTGGAGTAGAAAGATGAGATCTACTATTGTGAGCCCCAGTTAAGCATGTTATAGTCTCTCTTAGAGTTCACGTCCGTACCCCAAATTAATTAAATTAACATTTCGCAATTTTCCCCAAATGATAGTCCATCTAACGTAGAAGCTAGAGCTTCTACGTTAGATGGTTTGCGGTAATCGCTCATCGACAGCAACTAACCCTTCCAACCACCGTACTTTATTTGGATCGCGAGAATAATTCCAGTTTAAGCGTACGATAACCCTACTGACCACAGCCTATCTGAACGTCTAAACCAGTACCAAGCACCTGGCTGGCGTTCTACACAAGCGCCTTAGAGCTAATTGAACGCACGCACAGATTTCGATCTAGATTACAGTCCTTTGCGGGAGGATTTAATTGTCCCGCAATCTGTACGACACGGTCGACCTCAGGCGGCTGGGTTACGGGTAGCGGTAGGGTACACGGTACATGGCCCGGGGGCCGTTTTCTGACGAATGAATACGCGCACGTTCGTTTAATTATGACGGATGAGTCAGACGCCGCCGGTGAAGTTCGAACCTTAACGGGGGCGAGTCGTTGCGGATGCGGCCCAGACAATAATGGTCAAGACGCAATAATACCACGTGCGGGCTATCGTGGAATGGGTACGCGTTCCGATAATAATCGGAATGGATCGGTCTAATGGAAAACGATAGACGTTAATGATGCGCTGACGTGACCAATAATAAACGTTGAACGGTGCGATGCGACGTGGAAATCGATGGAATATCAGGGGTCGCTTTCCTTTCAGGTTTTCATGTTTCCACAATGTTATATAAGAGCAGAATAAGGCGATTTCTTTGGGAATGTGATAATTTGTTGTTTAATATAAAGTTTATGAAAAGGACAATTTACATATTGAAATCGTGTTCGTTAACTTAGTACTGTTAAAGCAACAAAAGAAATCATTATTATATTAACAAATAAATTTATTACATCAATGAACTGAGTTTATTAAATTGAAACTTGTTTATCAATATAACAAATACCCGTTTAGAAACATTTACAGAAAAATCAGTCATTTAGGTTAAGTTTCAATTGCATTTGTTTTCATTAGATAACTGCGATAATCACGTCGGCAAAATCTATACGTAATTCTTATTAAAAAAAAAGATTGATATATTCTCTTCGCGTAATTAGAAAGTTTCTATTTTTAATTTTCAACTGTACAGTCGTTAAAATGCTCATATTTATGAAAAATAAAAGCATTGGTGCAAAGTAACCATAGCAATTAACAGATAAAAAACTCCCACTCGTGGAAATTTCATCAAAAAGATTTTATTATCGTCCTTCAGTTTCAAACGGCGGGTCATTACATATATGGAACGTGTTCACAAACCGTTTCGCCGTGAAAATAAAAAAGGAATAAATAATTACAGATGTTCCACGTGAGCGGTTTTTTGTTTTTTCGGCGGTTTTCCGATCGCAGAGATAGATGATACATATCTGGCGTAAAGTCGTACGAAACGCTCGCTGCGATAAAAAATTTTATTAGTTCAATTTAATCGTCGAAATATTTTGTCGCGTTTCACTTTTTCCATGGTCCCGTTTCGTCGTTCCTTCTCATGATACGGGGATGATATATTTGGGCAATTTCGAAATATGGAAGATGTAAGTGTGGCGTTTTTCCTTCCTCCAGCAAGAGGAAACAAATATATATGTCCTTCATTTCTCGCATACGATAGCACTAAAATTTTTCGTTTTATTATTTGCGTTACGTAACGCACGTTGAAATTGTCGCCATTTATTGCTGCAGATTCTGTTTCGCACAGGTAAGATTTCCATTGTTTTTAGAAGAAGTATACCTACTTACCTTTAGGCAGCATAATGTTTTTTGACAACTCTTCCAGTTTAACTCCTAAATTACAGCTTTCAGCTTTTTTCTTCTATTTGGTACAAAGAGATCTTTTTCTCGCGAACTCTGTTTAATATCACATAGCAAACGGCTTCGAGTTTATCACTCATCATCAGGATAGAGTTAATACACAGCAAAAATTGCAACATGATTGAAATTATTTTAAACTTGTTAAATATCATTCAGGAACCGATGCGACTATTAAAATTGAGATAAAACTGTACGGTTCTAACATTGTTAATTCTATAAGAATCTTTGTTGTATATTAACTGTGGCCGATGAGCAATTACCTCCAACACCAATATTAGACAGAACTTATGAGAAAAGGATCTTTTTATTACCTTGCAGTGACAGTTATACTATCACTCAGCACCAACGCAATCGTGCCGTTTCGTCAGCTGCTGCTATCAAGATGCTTTGGGTTCGAAACTTAGAGGCTACTGGTTCTACGTTAAAGAAGAAGCCTATGACGGACACGCCCATTCTGTTCTATACAGACTCTTCGACCGCAGAATGCAAGAAATTTCACACTGTGATCTCGCCTAATCTTGAAAAGGTTTTCATTGAATAATGCTTTTTTAACAATAACAACTAGAAAATACCTAGAAACAATAACCAATCAGTGTCCCCGATTTTTTTTCTGCGGAGATTCCTAAAATCTAAAGCGTATTGGAGCCGTCCACAAATACTCTTTGAACTCAGGTTGGAAATTCGCAACGAGATAAATGAAGATTTTAAGAGCAGATCGCAGGAATGCGAAAGAAGTAGGTGGTAGTCATCTTAAAGATGTTTCAGTAACAAATGGTCCAAATTATTATTTTTTTTTTTGTTTTTCACATTGGCCTGGTCAAAGCAATCAAATCAATTCATACTGCCGGACCCAGTATTAAAAAAAACATATGTTGTGAAACAAGTCGCATGGGAAGCAAGAAGCAATACAACCAACCAATACAAAGTAACCAGCAACGGCAAGAATAGAAGTGACAAGAAGTACCGAAAAAGGAAAAATGCGGTAATTATAATAAATGAAAATATTATAAAGGCGATGCAGAGCTAATAAGCGTGCAGAGTGCTACTGAATTTCCACTAAGGCAACAAGTGGTGCACCTTGTCTATATTTTCTGAATAAAGACGCCTAGAAAATAGTTCGTCTCAATCCCTATGCATCTTCTAAAGCCAACGTGGAATGATATCTTTGTTAATGAATAAGTCCCGTTTGATGAAACCATCGTAAAATCCTAATTTAAAACTTCAGTAATTTTTTTCGAAAGATTCAAGAAGCAAGAATTGGTATCCTAAGATGGTGCTTGTACATACTATATTGTCAATGTTACGCGTTACTTTTGCTTGACAAGCTAGTTAAACGTTAAAATATGTAGAACACATCAGAAAATGCCTAGAAATAATAACCAAATATATATAACGCTAAGATGGCTTAGGTTCCTCATGGTATTGATGGAATAATTGGCATTAACTGTGAGGCAACAGCAATATAAGGTAGAGATAAAAAAGTATTCTCGAAACCACGCTGATGACGCTGGATAGGCAGAGACATGTCCGCGTATTAAAGTACTTCTTTTCTCTCCTTTTGTTGCGCTTGCCGTGAATTATTCCATCAATATCATGAAGAAGATAAGCTATCTTAGCATCATATACATGGTTAAAATACGTATTTTGTGTTTCAACTATCTTCATGGAAATATCTTCAACAAATTTTTGCCGACGACAGCCCAAAGAGACAAAACTGATTTAACGACCTTCTTGTTCCCGAAGATCAAAAGAAAGACAGCGATTCAAGTAGCTGTTGAAACCTTCAAAAACTAAGCTTTAAAAAAACGTGGATGAAAAAAATGGAGAATATTTTGAAAAAGAATAAACGATTTTTTCAATTTTTTTTATTGTTTTTGTAAAAACTTAAAGGATATCCATCTCTCGTATTTAACACAAAAAAGAACAAGTACGAGCCATACCAATTTCCGAAGAAGCATTTGCCATACACAGTAAAATATCGTAATCAGCGAGTAACGCACCGCGAAACCTGGTGTCCAAAACAGATAATAAGCGTAAAAGTTCACAGCACCTCCTTCCTATCTGTAATATCTTCAAACACAAATTTCAAAAGCTCCATTGCCAAACTCTTCTCGTAGCAAGAATCAGATTTAAACAGAGAAATAATAAATCGAAATAATAAATTGAAATAATAAATCGAAATAGTATAGGTTGCCATATTGCGGACTTCGTTATATGCATCAAATTTAACGACAATACAGTAAAACCATGGTTAGGCTTAATTCGTTTATGCGATTATAAAACGAACGTAATTATTCTTTGTTTCCGTATGATAAATGCTAAGTCTGCATAACTGCGGCACGAACTAATAAAAGATCCCTTAATAATGGCTGTTAAATTGCGCTGAGTTTCTTCTTTGGAAAAGTTACGAACAAACAAGGAAAATATACATTGTTCTACCCGGGTCGATCAAACTGTCGCATAAAGTTCGATGTAAGAGGACGTACTATTATAATGTAATTAGGAAGTTGAGGTAAAAGAGAATTTGAGAAAAAAGAAAATACGTGTAATCTTCGTGCCATGACAAATTTTCTCGTAAAGAAGAAAGATAATTTTGAATTTCCTCGAGAGGTTGAAAGATTTCAAGATCAACGAAGAAGTACGTACGATAACTTATTTGCAACCCACAAAAATTTCAATTAATCAAATTGTAAACATAGTCTTACACGAATTATGACTGCTAAAAAGAGAAAGTCAACTTATAAATAATTAACAAATAACTAAAATAATAATATAAATTTAATTACTCAAAAATTAAGATTTTTTAGTTAGAAAGTTACAAGCAGGCTTGTCATGATGGTCGACTTGGCGAAGAAAACAATCCATTTCTTTACTGTCCGCTGGTAATATCTTTGTTATATCTCTGTTTGCACGCTCTCTGAAGTTCTAAGACAAAATATTTAAGATTAATTCCAGATCATCGACTTATTGAATTCTTTGACTACTCTGCTTTCAATAAGGATCCTATTGATCTTTAAAGGAAGCTATTGATTTGTAAGGTTTATCTTCGACCAAATACCAACTGTGGAATCTACGGACCTGCAAAACCACAATCAGGAGGATTGAAGCAAAATATTGAGGACTACAACCGGGAATCTCAAGCTAGAGTGATTATATCAAGCAGTTGACGAAAAAATAATATTTGGCAATAATGGCAACCTCTCCTTCTCCTTGCTTCTTCTCGCCGGTAGGTGAAGATCTCTCAAACTCGACCCTCTAAAAAACAGAATCGTCCGCGTACTTGACAAAATATCCTTGGATGACGAAATGACGCCACTTTAAATTAAATCTTTCATCACTTTCACCCGATTCGTTTACCGGGGTACTTAAGCCCAAACTAAAGTAGGACTAAAAGGTAGATCATACAACTGTGATAAATGGGATTATTCCCTTCAGGCAGAAGAACTAAAACTTGCATAATCCGAGCATTCTACTTTGTCCTTTTTTTGATTAAATATGTGTCATTTCATTTGTTTTTTCATGTAGTTCTAGTTTGTTTTGGGGAGAACTGGCAACCAAAGAACCAGCTGTTGGCTGACAGACATTCTTTGCAATTTTTGATTTTCTTTTGATCAATCATCTTATTAGAGTAATTAAGTAAGCTTATTATATCAACGACGAGCTTGCCTGTCAGTATCGAACTGATTGCCAAAAATTCGAGGATCTCGTGCAACTTTTCAATTTTAAGTTCAAGAACGCTAAATTTCTCCTAGAATCACAAGATGATGAAGACCTCTATAATAAAATTGACACGTACAATTCGATCACTTCATACCAAAGGAAATCCAAAAGGATTTTACCTTTACTTCTATCAATCCTCCACTTAACTCCAACTCTTCCAAAAAACAATACTGCCGGTAACAGGCGAAAGGTGAACATTTACACTTCTTCTTCATCAAGAATTATTTAGCAAAAGTGTTGAAAAAAATTTCTACAATCCACAAGTTTTTTCAAGTTCGAGTCTCAGAAATATATGACAAACAAGAACACAAATTGCATTAAAAGTTAATGCAATGTTACAGTAAAAAATCGCTTTAGCTTTTTAGCGTTTGTTTCTCTGGATATTATTCACAGACTTAAGTAAACAAAGAGATTTGCTTTACGAAATAAAAGGGAGTCGGCAAAAAGAAACGTTCCCCATTCCTACCTACGCCCGTAAGATCATTTCCATCTTTGAAGTGAAACAGCTAAACAAAGGAACACGTCCTTACTGAAGACGCACGAAACTACAGGAATCTAAAGCTTATTCTTCAACCTAAAACGGAGCAACAAATACAAAAAGAGACATTACGTCTAAATAGAATATTCTTCGCCCACGCGACTCTGTAATTCCACCGGCTTTATAGAATACACATTATTAAAATAGAATGAAATAAAATCCGTTGGGATGGATTTATTTTGAACAATTCTTCCGCGTATAATTTTTCAAATCCCAATTCCAACAAAAGATTGCACGACGTGCGCTGTACAGAAATAAAAGAGATAAAAGAATCGCCCATGAATTATAGCGCTTGTTCTTATTGTAACCGTTCATCCGGAAAGATTTACATTTTCCACATTTCCCTTGCTAAATCTCGATGACCGATTTTATTGTTAAAGGAAGGAAGGAACGGCAAAAGGATACGGTAGAAATATATAGCTCCCTCGGAGCGATATCGCAACAGCAACAGAGACCGTTCCCGTAGTGCTCGATGTGAAGTTGTTAAGTCGTAGGTAGCTACTGAATGAAAATTGTTTTCAGTCGATATCGCCCAAACTGCAGTCAGTCAATTTGTCTTTATTCGCGAAGTGCAAGCGCCGGAAATCAGTGTTGCGCCGTTCCTATTTTATTCGAGCGATATTCCGAAATGAACGGGTACATACTGATTGAAAATTTGATGAAATTGCCCTCGCGGGATGATTGATGATTCTCCATGGTGTAAAATAAATAGAGACTTAAGCTACCAACGGTCAACGCTACGCTTCCCTTGTAAAGAATTTAATAACCCGCTACGGATACGAGTTCACTTGCACGGTAATACTTCTGCAAATTTTATAGGATCTATCGTCTGCACAGCTTAAAACAGAAACATGATTAGGTTTAGTTTACCGTTGCTTTTGGGGAAAGCCGTTTTAATTGCTTTTAATCTTCTCAGAAGAACTATCTCTTTTATCTCACGAGAAAATCTTAGCTTCTTACTAGTCACTCACTAGGCAACAATCTGAGGGCTCCAAATACGTGTCTAACACTTCTATATCTAGAAATAACCATTGAATTTATAGATTTCGAAACCTTTTCGTTATTTCCACAGCTACAATTTCACTTCAATTAAAAGCTTTCTCTCTCTCGGATTGAACGTCTCGGTAGAAAACGTCATATTGACGTACCAAAAAGCCCATATCCACAAGAATCCGTTTAAGCATTAGAAGATCTCCCCTCGATAAAATAAATTTAAAAATTTCAATTTCCATAACATTACCCGGTAGCTACGATCACACTAACTGTCAGATCAAGATGAATTAAATAAGTTTTTCTCTGCGATCTTAGAACGAAGGAGAAACGGACGAAGAAAAGAAGCTCCCGCGTTAATTCATAAAAGGACCAGTAATTTCGCGCGTTTCACAAAAGAATTTTAAATTAAGTTACACGAAAAGGAAAAGTCAGTCGGTCCCTTCCCCCGTCCCCTAGCCCGTTCTTCCTTCGTTTTGTGTGTCATCCGATGTTTCCCTTCGTTTGACGAATTCTTTCTCGCTCAAATAAAAACTTTCGTCCCCCGTCTGATGTCGTCTTCCACAACTACTACATATAACTCCGGCGACCGCTACACAATAGCCCGAGAGTTTCTTATTGTGCGAGAAGTTTCTTTTTTTGCCGTGGAAACACTTGAACTTGAGAAAACAATCTTGGGTAATATTTCACTTTTCAATTTACTGCGACTTTTTTCCAAAGCGCGGCTATGGAAGAGGAGAAAAAGAGGGCGAAATTTAATGTATTTTATTTGTTTATTGTTGCCCGATTGAATAAATTATAGCTTCGAATACATATAAGAATAACAAAAAAACTGCGCCCTGTGCGTGGGAGTATACGAAAAGTTATGAAGATGAAAAATTTGTTTGTTTGAGACGGTGAAGAAGAATAGTACAGAGACAGTCTGAAAAGTTTCTAACGTAACGCAGAAACAAGTATTTCTCTTTCAGTTTTCAGTTTTTTCAGTTTTCCCAGGCGATATCACCATTTTTTTTTTATTCCCCCAAGTAACGGTTAGAATATTGTTCTGCAAAATATACGTTTACCAATGTAATGATCTCCCCATTCGATGAATATCTTTGTCCTCCGAGCAAACCTTTAAGAGAAAAAGAAGAAGGTTGCATGGGACAGATAGCGTTGGTAGGATCGAATCAATTCGAACCTCAATTCATAATTTTTTTACTTTGGCGACCACTATACACAATGGTTCAAATGCGAAAAAATTATTTTGGGAAAATATTGAATCCAAAGACATTTGCAATCTTATTAAATAGTTATTCTAGCTGAAAAATAATTTAATCTTTGTTCATCATTGAGTTAACAGGATACTTCGTTGCCTAAAATCAGATAATCACAAACAGATTTTTTTATTGATAACAATTCAAAGTATTAACTGTAACAGCTACTAGAACGTAACCGAAGAAATTACCGTAGAACACCGCCAATTTTTACGTTGTTGAATTTAATTCGAAGGGATGCACTCATTGTTATAACTCGAACTTCAATAAGCATTTTAGTTGGGTGTTACCGTCTGAGATTATTACCAATGATATCCTTAAGTGATCCATATGTAACCCTCATACTCTCAGTTGCGCTTTCTTACGCCTTTTTGAGAAAAATCGTGTTTGAATGGGAAAAATAGCGCAGCACTAGGACATCGTATTGTTACTTATGGAATTGCTAAATTTAATGGAATTTCTAAATATTAAACACAAGATTGCGAATGGTTGATTATTATATTGAAATTATGGAAGATTTGGTAGTTAGATAGAATTTTCACCGATAACCAAGACATCTTGGAACTTATTGACGTTGTTCCTCGTCGGTTTGTCGCGATCGAGATCATTTCCAAATCTGAATTTTTGCAGCGATCTCGCGTTTCAAAGAATGCCGTTCGTTTTCTACTCTATAGAAATACCGCATCTACTGGAAGATAAGTATTTGTAACGCTGAACATTTAGGAGGAATTTAGTTAATGCACGTGTTCCTTTCTTCAGAAGTAATATGGTATCCCCAGACATCGTGATTTTGGTCACCCTGAAATTTTCGAGTTGAAGCTGTTGCAATTGGTACAGCTGGTACTACGCAATGTAGTTGTAATATGCAATAAAAAATTGCCACCGCTAACTGCGGAAAAAAAAACGAGCTTTGCAGTTGGTAAATAACGTTGATGTTGGTCGTATCCAGAATAATAATGGAGGCATAAAAGTTGCTGGTAGGTAACATACCTGTTAAGCAACAACTTTTTCTTTTCATTTCTTTTTTGCATTTTCTACTACGCCTTTTGCAGCTGTCCTTTGGGACATATGATATATTTTTACCAATTCTCTTAAGTAGAAGATCGAAATAACAGATTATAAGATTCGTGGATTTGGAAAATAGCTCGCCTCAACTCGACAAATACAAAGCAGAAGATTTCTTTGACCGTAGCACTTTTGTCTAGTGATGCATGTCTAGGAAAAATGGGAAAAGATAAACAAATATTTCGACCCTGTCTTGTTTTTAATTTCATTTATTTTCAATTAATCGCTGTAAATAGAAACAAAAACTAGTATAGCTGCTGTTGCACATATTAAAAGTTACATACGTTTCCTTTAGTTGCTGACGGATGCGAGTAGTTAGAGTCAGCAATAAATACATACCCTTCTTTTACATATCTTTTACATACATTTCTGCAATTTATTTATAAAGCGATAGTTTATTTATCACCAGAAAGATAAAGAGATCCAGTAATTATTAATAAACATGTATTACAAGAATAATGCGTCAAGTTTATTTTGAAACAATTATAATCTTATAACGCTCACTAATTTCTCGAGTCTCATCTTCAGCAATATATGTTTCAGCAACATAGTCGCTATTTTCAGTAACTATATTCAAATATATTAAATTCAGAAGGTCTCCCATCTATTCGAACACCCAATATTTCTTTGATACCATTATCGCCATCCGTGATTTCTATATTCTTAGGAGGACTACTCCCAACTCCTTCTAACGAAACATTTTTCATCTATTCAATTATTCCCTTACTCTCTTCTTGATATTCTTCAACTGTTCTAGAAAACATTTGAAAGAAGGTTCCTTTTCTCACAATTTATTCATGATTATTCAAATGCAACCGGATTCACGAAAAAAAAATTATTGAAGAAGTTTTCACAATACAAAACTATATAAATTCAAAGATTATAATAAAGCAGAGATCCAATTAAAATCGCAATATCCTGGCACTTCATGCGAATTCATCATACGTTAGTCAACAAACAAAGACCAGCGGAAAATAAAAAGTCGAAAAATTACTTCACCAACCAACAGAACGAATTCAAATTGCTTTATTTCATTAATCACCGGAAGCTCAAGGTTCTCTAGCACGAAACGAATTCGCCTCCAGGCACTATCATTAAAGGTATGCCACTTCTCCAACCAATAATTGCATCATTTTCATTCAAAACAAAAATGAAAAGGGTACACACGGCTAAGCACGCGGCCGGAGAACTAATCAGAGCGGACCGAAGAATAAATACAATGTAAATAAAGAAAGCTAGCGCACGATGTCGGCCGATGCGGGCTTTCCGAAATTAGATAAATAATAAAAAAATAAAAGCCGAAGGATCCTCCGGGGATTTTACGTTCAATTTGCAGTCCACTTGCGAGCGGTCGTCTACGGGAGCTCATTTACCGAATGACCGGTGCGGGGAATACCGGGCGTACCAGCTTATTCCCAAAGTCGTCGTATTTCTCCATCTCAACTAAACTGGTCATAGTCGTTTGGCCGGGCCGGTCCTATGCATGGCGTGCGGTATAAACATTTGATCGCTTGGATAATTGTGTCCCTGACTTTGTCTTTTTTCCTTCCGTTGTTCGTCCTTGTTTTGTCCTTTTCACCGTTCGCATCGTTTAATCGCGGGCAGCTTAAGCTAATGGTGAGATCTTTGCTTCCATGTAATAAAAATAATTTCGCGAAGAACATGGCACTGTCAGAATTATAACATCAAATCAGCAACAAACATAGCGTTTGTGCGGTTGTTATCGAAGAATAAATGAAATACGACATTATGTCCTTTCAGATTATGCTTAACTAACGAAACGTGAGCAACTGCTTCCTTTTAATTTTTATAAAGTTTTGCAATGATGTAATATACCAAAGAATGTTAGTCACCCTGGATTACGGGTTACTCGTAATATGCACGACTTCGTAATACTTGGTTCATTTCCAGATAACCCATTAGGCGGGGGGTCTTAAATATCCTCCTGTTCAGACAACGGTCAGGACATGCAATTTTCAATGAAATCTCTTCAAACCGGTATCTATCTGAAGAAGAACTGGAGGTATCCCACTGTTATCGCTCAGTTTCTTATGAGGAATTCCTTCACAACGAGCCAGGTGTGTGAGGGCACAATACACTTCCTGTTGACAGTGTTGACTTGATGTTCCCGCGAGCTTGACACCTTTGGTAAGAACGGTGTTCAGCATAGATCTACAATTCATTATCTGTAATGACTCCGAGTAGAGAGTTTGGATCATTTTGAACCATCTTTTGCAGCTTAATGCACATCTGATCTCGAAAGCCTCGCTGATCGCTGTCGTAAAGGCCGCGCAGCAAATTTCCTCGCCATTTGCCCCTTTTTAATTCATCACAAACATCATGAATTGTCTGAATATTTGTCATCCTCCGCAAAACTTTAAATTGAGGATTGGCAAGGATTTTTCTCTCATTTCCACAAGCGAATATGCAACTAATTTAACTTCCAGTAAATAAATATATCATTCGATATCGTAATGCAAGCAAAGCCCCCGCAGATTTTTATATGTAATTGGATTAATTCTTGTTGTTGGCCATGTTTATTTACCGAAAACTATATATTAGATTTATATTTACATATTGACACGGAAATAGTTTTCATCGCTGCACAATTTAAAGTATCTTAAAACAATACCAAGCGCTGCCCAAAAGTATCGGAGAACTTCAGTATCCCGTCCAAACCGAAAACATGCCGCAAGATGCTTTCTTATCTTTTCTTTTTTATCATCACAGGCGAATTTCTTTGTGATTTGTTTCCCTTTACGTAGAACGTTTTGTCTCCGCCTTTGCGAACCTTTAAGTGACTGACGCAAAGGTGCGACAGATTTGCATAAAATTTTGTTTCGAGCGCAAGAAAATTGTAGTTGGACGCGACATATTAAACGAAACTTCCGGAGAAACTATATGGAACGAGCAAGAATATTTGAACAGTTCAAACGCTTTAAACAAACACGAACGTTTGTATAGGATGACAGATATTCAACCGCCAACACCAGAATTAGTAACGAAAGTGCGTGAAGATAGATGAGAGGTAATCCACGATATTTTTGAAAGTCTTGGACTATGCCATTGGATTATAATCAATAAGCCGAATACGAAACAAATTGTAGCAAAGTTCGTCTTTCGCCTTCTCGTTCGTCTTTCGGTTATAGAAATGCGACCGGTTTCGTGCAAAGAAAATTACATCTTCAGGCTTCGGGGTTAATAGCACAAAAATGACGTCCTCACTGCTGTAAGAAGAAAGAATTTCTTCTGCGACGATAAAATATGCAGCAGCTCAGAAAGAACTTCGTGCCATTGAGAGCGAAACGTTGCCATTCTCAACGCTATTACGACGCGGTTTCAACCTGAAATTCTTTAATGGAAAAACGTCGATCGCTGAAATCTGCAACAACATGAATTATGTGCAAGCGCGAAATACTAGATACAAATTTGAACTTACTTTTTAATTTAATTTTGCGGCAATTTTATTTTGTAATTTTACTGTTTTGCTGGGTGAATGAATTATTTCTTTATCGCGCGTTTATAAATGATCAAAACCGCAGAAACTCGGCGTTCCGAGGGAAAGGTACCGCCGCACCTGTGCAGGCGTAGCTCGAGAATACGCCTCGCCACTGAAGGTTCACCATCCACTTCGCCAATAGGCGATCAGCGAGAAGTTGGTCTATCTCTGAGTGACATGTCGCTATCTTTAGGCAGGGAAATAATTGCACGTTAGTTTTTTTACAATGTTTTAATTTTTTTTTTAGATGGACTCCGCCTAGGAAACCGACAATAACAAGAATGAAGAGGATTTTGAAACCTTCGCCCTCTCTTTCTTTTCTGTCTTGTTTACAGACACCCTAGTGCCGCACGGGCAGGACATCTCGATCGCGTACTTGTTCTTCTTCGTGTAATCCAGGATCACCATATCCAGCTTATTAGCAGGCACTCGCGCTATGGCGTGGAAAGGAAAATTCCAAGATATCTTCCAGTTCTTATTGAAAATTACTGTTATTATTATTATTATTATTATTATATTTATGAAATATTACATTTTCTGATGATTGCATTTTCTAATGACATGGTCAATCAGCACTTCACACGCATAAGTTCCACGGCCCTCTATATAGTCTATTGTTTACTAAATCGATTCAAGTCATAAAAACCCGGAATTAATTCTATCCGGCTAGAATCGACTAACACCCCTCTGTACGCCTGTTACCCGGACGACGATTTTCAATCAAAGCACCGAAAGCGATGCAAAGAATAATACTCCTATAGGTCATTTACCCTCCGTATGACATCATAATTCCTACTACCCATCCTCATAAAGAATACTAAAAAAGAAGCAACACAGGATGTTCGTCCGTACATCTTCCGTCTCCGTTCGACTCGCGTTCAACGCTTACAAACGCTACTTGGTGTTTTCGTTTTCCTGTTTGCTTTGCGACGCTGGAAATATGACGAATGCGAAAACAGACCGAATAATTCGGAAAGAGCGAGCAGCGAAAAATATGGGGAGCGAAATCAAAGGGATGGCGCTGTTTGCCGATATTGGATCTTTAATACATCAATTTACTTTAAATTATGTTCGGGATTTTTGTTTGCTTTATATCGCCTTCCTCGTTTTTCCCGTAGAAAAGGGAGAAGAAAAATCGACGAAAAGATATCAGAGGATATTTATGTTGGGAATGCGTCTGCTAGTTCGACGTTCTCTCTATAAATTTGCTAAATTCTGCGAAAATAATCTTGTGAAGATGTTTACAAGCTCGTCTATGAGTTCTTCGCTTCGGCGATTATAATTTGTAATAGTGGTTAATTGAACTAGGAGAACTTAATGGGGCGTTTAAATTAATTTAAATTTGTTTGCAATCATTAAATTACATTAATGTAGACGCTACAGATAGTTCTCTAGAAATAAATGTAATGCACGCAACCGCAACAGAAGTGTCCTACTGAAGCGACATCAAATTGCGTTGGATTGGCTTGCCTAAGGCAAACATTCTTATATCAACCAGAACTGATTTAATTGCATAAGGCAAAGAAATGAAGATAGTTATAATGCCGCCAATCATGAGTTATACGAAAGCAATGCGGTAATTTTGCAGTCTAATAATTAAAAAAATAGTAGCCTTACAAATCTATGCATTTTTCCCAATAATACTCCCATTTTTTTAATTCGTGCAAATAATAGTTAGAATCTCAAAAAAGAAACAAACAAAGTCGTTGCGGACCAAATCCAGTGAATACAGTTAGAGATCTAAAACAAAACTTATTTTTCCGGCCGGTGGAACAGTCTTCGCCATTTTCGTAAACGTTTCACCTTTCCTAGTCTACAGTTATTAGTCGAGGCTAAACTTCCGACTTCTACTTCTAGTTAAGCTGCTTCAACAAATCTTTGAGCGTGTTCATTCGAATTCGTTTTTGATCTTGAGTAAGCAACCGCACCACTCCGGAAGCGATTAACTTTTTCATCTCCAAATCCTCAATCAATATAAGACAAAGGCGCCCTTTCGAGATCGTCGCATGTCGATGGCGCTTTCTTGCCCGGCAATGTGAGAAATGAAAGATTTGCTTCTAGAAGCCTTTCCTACCTTTCCGTCGGCTATCGCTCTACCATTTACCAGTTATCCGGTGTAATTCGTCTTAATTGGCCTATTGGGCAATCAGTAACTCCCGTTTGAAGATTCTCAGACGCAACGAGAGAAACCAATCGACGGATAACTTATCAGCGCAAAAAATGCGTTCGACGACCGTTTTGAGGATGATCGTGGACACAACGAAAAAGATCAAGAAACTGATCCATGGTGCTGTTGCTATAGGTCATAGGAAATGTTGATGTCTACGTCTAGAACTTGGTATTTGATCTTTTCAATTTTTACGGAAGCCTCAACATCAACTGAAACAACTGTTAAACAACAACTGAACGCTTAAAAGGGCCGAAGTACCTTTCAGTGCACGCGCAGTTGTATTACCAGAATATCTTCCCTTAACCCTTGTAGGCGTCTGGTAACGAAACAAATTTTATTTTACGTATCTACGACGTAGCTAAATTAATATTCATTAAGAATCTGATGCGATATAAGCAGATTTTGGGAAGGACAAACGTGAGCCGTAGTAATACCAAACTCTCGTAGCTCTCCCATGTTACACCCACGCCACACACCCTTCGGTACTTCAATACAGAATCGAATATCGCGTCGTCTACTAATTCCGCTAATTTACAGAAAGCCGCTTATACTTCGCAATTATTTGCCATTAAGGCAACAGTAACTTTTGTCTTACGCTTGTATCCCCTTTCGGACGGCCGTACCTTCTCGTCCACCGCCATTGTTAGCGCAGTGGATCGTTATAAATGCGAAAGTTTCGCTTATTAAGTAAGTCGAAACTACTCGCGCAGCTGTAAATATTTGATGGACGCAAACTTTATTAAAACTTATAATGAATTTCCAATTGGGAATCGCGCTTCTCGTCCTACCGCGCCCCTTCACTTTCGGAGTTCCAAAACCGCCGACGATTAGATACGCGAGTATTTTGTCAATAATCCGCGAAATTATGTTTTGATAGCGTTTGTATGTATTTATCCCGACGCTAAGAACGCGAATATAGACGAACATAAATACGTAAATTAATCAGTGGTTGAAGCGGAAGAAACGCGTCGGAAATGTTTGTCTTTGTTGAGAGGTTCGCAGGTCGTTAGAGATCGGATTACCTAATTGAAGTTTGTTTGTTCTGTCTTGTTTTAAAGTAAGCCCGGGTCGTGGTATAAAACTTCAGTAAATAAACAAGAGGATTTATCTCGAATGGATCAAAACTTCTATTATGGAATTTTTTGAATCAATACCATCATCGTTTGATTCTTTATAATTTAATTTAATTTTCGTTTTATGTTTTTGTATTTATTGCACGTCTCATTTAACATTACTTTACTTTATACTAAGACGTTTATATTGCAACAGATAAGTGGGTAAGCACTAGTAAAGCAAAGAATTTAATAGAAGTTAAAATAATAAAAAAAAGAAATTAAAAGCTCGCATTTACTAAACCAATTTTTTCATCTCTCATGCTATAGCTCAAATAATAAGGTTAGTTCAAACAATTAAGAAATAAAGCTTGAAAATACAACGAACGACTTCTCAAAATGACGGTTGCACGATTCCATAAATCTCTCAGCAGCATTTGTAAACATTTCCAGGCTTATGTTTCGAAAAGCTTTTCCAATACGCACCTTTATATTATCCGGTGTTGTTGAAGGTATGTTATGAACGAATCATTTTACGTGCCTCCACAAAAAGAAATTCAGTAAACCTAACTCAACTGATCTCGGAGGCCAATTCTGATGATTTCTGATGCCGGCGATTTATCAAAAAATTTAAAAAATAAGGACCAATAAATAACAAATAAAAATCGTATCAACGTTAGGACACTTGTCCACTATGAAAATAATCAAAATATTTAACCGTAATACTTCGCGTCGAATAACCTGAAAGAACCAGTCAAAGATTAGCTTTTCGAATTAAATAACAAAAAAATAAACAATAACGGTCATTAGCGAATGAAAACCAGGTCGGATGGTCGGAGGAGCTAAATATCGTCAGCACTCGCTTCCGTTCTATATTAAAAATAATTACTGTGAGCACTTTGGAACCCACTCCAATATACCATAAACTAACGGCAAGTGTCGGCTTATATGAAGACAAATTATATTCGAAATTCGTGTTGCGCTTCCTCTGGGTATACCCGACCTCGTCCGATCAGCAAACGACATACCCTGGGGTATATTTAAGACGGAATCTTTAGGACGTCCCGTAAGGCTTCCTCCGCCACCACCACTCTTACCAACTGAGGGTTCTCCTCACTTATTTCCCCAAGTTAACTTTAATATAAGGCCCTCCTAGCCTACTTCTCGCCGGCGCATCGGCTTCTGTAAATTTGCTAATAAACACTGACCTGGCTTAATGGATGCATGAATATTGAAACAGACCGTAACAGCTTCCTGAAGCAATAAAGAACGTAACCACCGCGAGGCTAATTTATTCATAACGAACGTTTATCTCCTAAATGGAATCAGATGCGTAATAGTAGTTGTTAATTCGTTTTAACGTGGAAGTGTGGCATCTTTTTAACTGCCGAAATTCACTTGGAAGGGTGAAAGTGGAAGATTTTCGGTTTTCTTAAAATAATTGGAGAACAAGGAAAGATACCAGGATGCATCAAATCTATCAAAAGGATAGCAGAAGTTGTACCAAATGTAAAGGTAAAATTTGATCCTAACAGGACTCGAATACACATCGCTTAATTCTGTTCAGTCAAGCACAGGTCGTATTACCGCTGGACCACCGCAAAGTTTCCTGGCTTCGTCAAATAGTTTCTTTGTCTGTGGCCAATAAAATCTTATTTTTACCCTCTTACTTATTAAAGAAGGACTTTTCGTTGGAACTTTGAATTTTCCACGATGCAAATTCTCAGCGTGTTGAAGTTCAATATATAAGCGACAGTGATAGAATAAACACAAATATATGTGGAAATCAGGTAGATAAATAGTAGAACTTGTAAACGTTTTCATTTATACTTTTATTAGCTCGCCTTTGGAGGTAATCCTAAAATTCGGGCATGATGAGTCACAGCGAAGAGCAGCCTTCGTCCAGATGGGAGGATTAGGTGAGAATCTGAACGAGGCGGGTATCCTTTGGAGTTAGAATTACTCGAAGGGAAATCTTCTTAAAGTAAGAATTTTGGTCTTTCATTCAATCAGGCATAGCCGGAAATCGGTTGTAGAATAAGAGCTGCTTGGTTAAATATTCAAACTTGATTAAATATTCGATTTTCAATTAATATTTAGCACTTCTAATTGAGATGCTTGGGTAAATTGGTAAATTTATAAATTTTAGATGACTGACACAACGTCTACTGTAGATGAGGTACGAACAGCGTCTGTTGAAAGTTTCGGACAAAATATTTTACGAGGCAAGGTCCTATCCTCGAACTGGCTCAACGAAGACAATGTAAATACGAAATTGGGAAAAAATTTGACCTTCACGTATGTTCCCGTTCGAATTGCATTGGAACCCATGGCAAATAGGATTGTTGTCGCGTTCGCTCTCAATATTAAACTCGCCTTCGAAGGTATCGCATAATTTCACATTTTTGAAAAATATCAACATCCAAAAACGCCCACAAGGTTTCGCGAGCAAATTGGTGCATGGCAGTGAATGATCAAGGAACTATTTTGAGAACTTTAACAATTTTATGACTCATGCGTAAGTAAATTAAGAACGCAATAAGAAGAAAAAACAACAAAACCATGTTGAGACTGAATTCTTCAAACGTGTGCCTGGCAATTGGAAGTTTCTAGAAGTAGTCGTCATAAATCTTTGAAAGGCAAACGATTTAGAATTTATAAATTGCACAACTTTCATCAATTTCTAGAGAGCGATGATTTTCCCTAAATAAAAATCTACGAATACTAGATAAACGGAACTAATGAATATCCAAATGTATTAAATTTAATTGTAAGAAAACATGTTTAAATAAATAAATAAATAAATAAATAAATAAATAAATAAATAAATAAATAAAAAATAAGAAAATAAACCAGGGGCTGTAAATCAGGGGTGTCATAAAAAGCACCTAAAGGGTAAAAACCATTAGCGTAGGATGAAGCTTTTACCTTGTTGTTTTCTATAAGACATTTATTAAAGAATGAGCTAGATAAGCGATTTTAGTATGTAGAAGAAACCTTTTTGAAACTTTAAAATTATGAGGAACAACATTTATTTCTGATAGCATGACTACGAATACTACTATCAAATGTGTTACTGTGAACAAATATATATTGCAATAATTAGTAAATGAATAAGAGCGCAAGTAAATCGAGAAACAAGAAATTTTACGACGGCACCGAATCGAAAATAAGGCGCCTTATCATTTTTCTGAGTAAACCGATCCAACAACAGTATTATATTGTAATACCGAATAACCAACATACAGATAAATCAGATTTTCCATCAAGGAATATACTTGTAAACAAGCAATGTAATGTAGCAAAAGCAGTGTTAAAAAATAAAGAGAATCCCTCTTCGAATTCATCTTGAAATTTACGTAGACAATTACGAGAAGGCTACGACGTAGGCTTCAATTGAATTGGTATATGACCTTAATGATCAAACGCATTACTAGCATTAGTATCGATTTCATTTACATTTGCCTTACGTCTAACGCCTACGCTGTCCTACTGGCCTTTTTCCCTATCTTGATAAGGAAACGACCTTACCTTCGTCGAGACGTAGATGGCCGCGTTGGAGGAGAAAATTCGAACGGAATCGTCCTTTTACTGTTATTGGGGTGATATTTCGTCGGAAAATTAAGCCTCGTAACCTAATTGACTGTTCACGTTTGGGAAACATTGCGGCGTATATATCTATATCAATTCACGTACAGATTTTCCATGTTATTTTAATAAAATATCGATAAATCGCGGAACTGAAGACAAGTCTCCGATCTCTCCGATTATTTTGAATAGTGTATTTATATTATTGAAAGGATACTAATTATGCTGCTTCTGCTATCTTCCAGGTTCTAGACGAAGATTACAGAGCGCGCCTACGTAGGAAAATATCGTATTTATCGGATTCATATTTTAATGCTTGTCATACGATATCGTTATCTGAGCGAAATATTCCGCGAATAAAACCTTTATAAATGGCATTCCCGTTATAAGACCATGCATTGATTTTATAAATTTCAACAAAATTTCAACATTTGCTCCTGCATTTACTTCTAGTTAACTACAGCTATGAAAGAACATGTACATATCGTCTTTGATTGAGTCGAGAAGTAACTCGATCCAGACTTTTGAGGGAATTAACATGAAGATGGTCGTGATACTTTGCCATTAGTTTCTGTCCTATGTTATGTACATAATTAGCTATTGTATAGTCGACTGCATCTTCACTACATGTTGAAGCGCCATTCTAATCCATTTTCTTAAGATATCCAATCGACAATATTACGACTATCGCTTTGTACGAATTATCAAAAATATTAGAAAAAATACTTCTAATAAAAAATAATAAAAATATTCTAATAAAGACAGAATACTTAAACTCGTCTAATTAGTCTAACAAGTCCAAAGAGGGGATTTTGGACTAGAACTTTTCCCGTTCGATGTTGAAATGTTTGACCTACTGGCTTACTGAGGCATGCCTACCTAAATAATAACATTTACTAGTAAATTCTCCCAGTTTGTTGCTGAATGAGAATTAATCAAAAAAAAAATGTAAATTGCAATGTAGATAATGTAAATGCAAATATTTTGGTTGATCAGGCAAACAGCATAATTGCAGCAACTCAAATAAATTAGTAAAAATTACGATTGCAAGCGCTAGCATTCGATATCACAATGCAAAAGAGAATAATTGGAAAGTTAATTATTTGATGGATGAGTTCGTATGTATATAGAACGTCCTTTAGTCCTCCAAATACAATATCCCCCATACGACGACGCATTTAATAGAAAGCAACATTAATTTGAATAATAGTAATAGCCAAGTAGAATACGTTAATAATCGAATATATTACACATATGTCTTACAATCTTCAGTGGGTCTGCAATTAAAAGTCAAGATCGATCAAAATCAAGTATCCTCGAAACCGCTTTCACGTGAATGAGTATCTTTGTTTCGACGTAACAGAGCGTTAGTTGAAGGATCATCTGGAGTCGAGAAAATCAATTGATTAAAGTTGATTAAAGGGGATGCCGCACGATAGTGTCTTGGAACCCTTGTTATATAATACACATGTCAATAACATCAAAATTTCTTTTGAGCTTTATAGACACTTCGTATATGTAGATAGTAATGGTACAAGCTAGCTCTAAATGATATGTTATCAAATGGATTTCTGAGATCATGGCGCCATGATATAAATAGAGCTAAGACATAATCAATCACTTCATCTAGAATCAGATATAGAATTGAAATAATTGGAAATTGAATGCAATGAAAGTATTGAACAAGTACCTCAAATAAAATATGTAGAGGCACTGTTAGGTAGGAAGTTCTTATGGAACTACCCAAAAATTAAAAAAACGAGACCTACTTAAGCAGAGTGCAAGCTTCGCGCAAACGAGAATTGTGGAAATAATGGAAAGGACATTATGCATTGAGCATGGTTAGGAAAATAGAACAAGAAGCTTCGGCAACAAGAAAATATCGAACTATAAAAACAAACATGGAGATAGAACGAGAGATGTGTCTTTGTCTATGTTTTGCAGCTACATTTAGGCTGTATAATAACAGAGAGCTCCAGGATCCGATTTAAAGTGATGTCGGGAGATTTGATTACTAGGTTGTAGTGACTAATTATTTAGTTTAGCTTTGAGACTTTGAAAACTAGTTGTTTTATTTGGTGTTCTCTGGAAGAATGTGTCTTCAAATGTTTTTTTTTTTTTTGTTATGTTGTCGTTCGCGCTAGTTCGAGTTCGCCATTACTGGCAAGTTCGTTGCTTACATTACTTTAAATGTCTCACATTTTACGTTATTGCAGCTGTATATGACCTCCAACTTGGAAGATAGTTCCAAATTTATACGTCGTTTGTGTTTGGATGCGTTATAAGCAATATTAATATGTACATACATACGCAGATACTTATGGTAATGTATGACGTTATAATTTTCTTTTGTATTTAAGTTAATGACTTATAATATAGAAAAAAATAAATGATTGCCTTGAAAATATTTATTTACTTAAGTTAGAAGTATTGAGTTACATACATAATAAATAGGGAGTGCTTTGGCTTACTACTTTAGGTTACTTTGTTTTGCATATTTTCGTTTTTAATGCTTATTTTTTATAGTGCGCCCCGGTGAAATTTCCCTTTGTTATTATTCATTTATACCTTCATATATATGCTTTTGATCCGCACGATTAGATTATGCCAGGTACACATTTTCTATTGATTTATATGGAGTTATGTAAAAAGGCCTATTTCGTATGCGCACGCGACAGGTTGTATGGTAGAAAGTTCTATTGGACGAGCGGATATTAAACATTTTTATTGTCGTGTTTAAAATAGATCTAAAAAAATATTATTATTATCATCATTATTTATCCTATAAAAGACACATCTTGTTCCGCTAGCATTTGAACTAATCCGGACACAACCTATTAATGAACCTTTTCTCTTTCAAACGAACTTAACAATAAGAAGAATTTCACCGACAAATAAAACATCAGTAGGAAAAACGGGCAAATAGAACGGATGGCAGGAATCGGAAGCGCAAACAAAAACCGATACCGCCGCAAGCTATTATCTCATCAAACGGTACAATTAAAGGTGCATACGGCATTAATCGAAAAGTTTTTGGTCGCATCTACCCTATTCTATAGGAATGACAATTGGCCCGATCTGCACGGAAAGTGCTACACGTCGATGGAGACGAGTAGGTTGGCCAATTTCCCATTCTCTACTGGATACGGTACATACATACGTATGTACGTATACGCTTCATAATTAGCGATGGAAACGATTCACTTCGATGATGGGAGCTTGATATTCGCACCCACGCTTACGGACTCGGTTTTTTATTGTTCTTGCTCTGTTAGATGGGTGGTCCTTTTTAGATTTTAGCATACTTCATTTTTCACTGAACTTTCCGCTCTTGATACTTGTAATTGACGAATGATTGATAAAGAGTAGCGCTGGTTCTGACGGATTAACATTTAGCACCACTTGTCGTGTGATGGGTATTGTAAATTCGACTTGGTTTATTTGGTGTAAACCGATTTATTTATTCGACATATATGAGCTTCAAGAGTTATTTTGAACTAAATTGAGCTGTATAATTCTTTTCGGACATTAATCTATATTTTCCGCAGCTTCTCATCTAACAAATTACGAATACGTTAATATTCTTTATGGGTCAAATTAATCTTTGCTTAAAATTAACTTATTTCAAAGATAATTCAGTAGAAAATAATGTTACTTTTGATATTTATTATTATCCAAACGCATTTTTTATCTCAGTTTCAGTGAAATAAATGTACCTATTACAGAAGTTACTAAAAAGAAAAGGTTTATGCCTTCCTATCAATTTGTTTAAAATTTAATGTTCGTCGAAACATGACTTTTCACTTTATACGACGGATGATATACTTAGTAGAAAGGTCTTTCGGGTATCGTCTCGTACTTAATATTTAGCTTGACAGCTGATCAGCGAGTGATCACCTTATTTGATGAAAATCTCTAACTTCCGAGCGATTTTTTGTGTATTGAAAACAGGAAAAAGGCGCTGGGAACCACATCTGGTCAAGAAACTGGGTGCTTGCTTTTGCTTTTTCGTTTTTCAAAATAGTCGATAACTATCCCAAAAAACAGCTTTAGCCCTTTTCGGAACCGATAAAGTCCGCTTGGCCTCAAGAACGTAATGGGGTATCCAAATATCATCTACTTTAATTAATTAACGTCAAAACTCTAACTTATTTCGCTTAATCTGCTTGAACAAGACTTTGGAAGCATTAATTTGAATACGTGTTTTTTCAGCCAATATATGAAAAAAATATTCTTTTAAGGTGTCCATAGTCTTTAGTGCTTCTCTAAGCTCTAATTCAACAATCTAGCGCCGTTGCTGAATTTTTCGGCAGTTGATGGCCCTCCTGAATATTCGCCGTCAGCCAACCTGCTACTTCTAAATAAGTTCTTCTGAACAGCTTTAGTCAACGTAACGCTTATTGCCTTGTAAATACGAAAATGTAACCATTCGATTGTTATAGAAGCTGCTTGCCGTACAAGCTGTAAATGCGTGTATTTTCCATGTGATTGTGGTTCTCACCCGAAGGAACGGTTTCTGGCATCTACAGTAGCGACGTATCATATAACCGCCGAATTTTCAAATATGTGGCTGTAATGTTTGCCATTAGCTGTTAGGATACTGTGGGCTGGTGTTCTGTGTACATTTTGGGTAATTCTTTATTGTCTATTTGCTGATCTTTGTTCGCGTGAAATTAAAATTAAAATACAACACTTTCTATTGAATATTTATTATCGTGGGGACAGCTATGGAGACGATATTCACTGTGCGAAAATTCTTGAAACTCTTCAAGAAGGAAATATAGGACCATACCTGCTGAAAGTTCCTCAAGATCAAAATTATGTTCTTTCAGAAAACAAATTGGACGATGAAGATCTTGATGTTAATCGGAATGATCATTTACAAAACGGGGCACCATCCCTGAAAAGGAATTTCAGGATGATGTACAAGAAACGAACAGAATAAGCAATCGATGTATTTTGAAAGTTGTGGAGTCTTATGTAGATGATACAGAGAGTGACGAATATGGCGTTAACCATATGGATTGCAGCAACAATGGAAGCCATCATCCGTTCCAAATATCTAGTGGACCTATCAGTAGTAGAAGTGCAAAACCTAAAATGTTAGTGTGAATATTAACAAGTTAGTGACGGGACGATCCTCCACTAACTAACACAAACGATACGCATGCGCAACTATATCACCAGAATAATTTTGACGAGTAGCGTCATCTTCATCTTGAGACTTAAAACTTTACAGATTACCCACGTGTACTTATTATACAAACCATTATTGGTGAATTATATTATCGGCAATTTTGTACCTAGACTACCTAAGCTGAAATCCATTTTCCACAAAAAAAATGTTTATTCAAGACATTACGACCGATTTCTAATAATCTAAAGAGTTATTTTTCTTATCGATGTTTTCAAAGGTAGGAATCTATAATGAAACGTGTTCAAATAGAATTTTTGAGCTGTTATCGATTTCACTGCACGTCACGTAAAGCCATACTTCCAAGTAATACTGAACTGAACCAATACAGATAAGGAAGTTGACATGAAAGAGAGCAATAAATATACTATTTTCTAGCTAACGAAATGAAACGAAGAGAACAACTACGACATCGATGAAGAAGGACGAACTATAAACAGCGCGCAAATATCCTTACGTTGGCCTTAAAAATTCGAAACATCATAATCCCAATACAGAATGCGATAGATGGGTTTTCCCTCCTCAAGTCGAAAATTGCAGAGAGCCCTCAACGTAAGATCGGTTCTTGAATGTTTGACTTTCTCTTGTCTCTGTTCTTTGATAAATATTGCCAAGAAAAATTCTTACAATATATTCAGGGGGAAGCGGAAAATAGAATTAATTGTTTATGGTACAAACTTTTCCGACTAGCACGTCGAAACTTCTCTAGCAAGCAATATTGTTTTTTCGTTATTGTTTCGTTATTTACTGTTATTTCGGGCGTTGCAAGAAGTTTATAGTTAACGTAGTCAATCAACCGAGCGATCCCTTTGTCGTTTAATTCAAACGCTTGAACAAACTTGCTCAGTTGCAGATAAGTCAATATTAGTGCGCCATCGAGGAGCCCAAATGGTGCAGATGAGTAATACGACACTTATAATCTGAAGTCAAATGGTCATCGTTTCGGGACGAAGCCCATGTTAGGCTCAATAGGTTTGTAAGCGAACATAATTAAATAATTTAGGCCGATGAAAATTGTCGAGAGATTCCTAAAGCAACTCTTTATCTTTACAAAGTCGCCGTATGGTGTGGTTTGTGAGGTCAAGGCTTTATCAGACCCTATTTCTTTGAAGACCATGATGGAAATCATGTTACTATCAACGGTGGGCGGTACGGGAGTATGCTAACCGAGTATCTTCGGCTTGAACTGAGAAATGTTGGCATAAACGATGTTTCCTTTTCGCAGGATGGTTGGACGTATCACGCGTCTCATCAGATAATGGTTCTATTGCACCGGTTAGTTAGTTTATTATAACAAGATCTAAAAATCTTCCTTCTTCTGTTCGCCTCAGTTCTCTTTATTTTAAATAATTATATCTTACGTACGTGTTAGTATGTCGTGTACATATATTAATAAGTTAGAATCCGTTCAACGAAAGTTCTTCAGATTTCTTTATACAAAGGCAAGCCTTATTTTGATGATAACTCCAATAAATTCTGAAACTGTTACATCCCAATTTATCGTGTGTCATTTTTGTGTTGAGTACACTACAGCAATTGTTAGAAAAGCAAATATATTAAGGAGAGTCACAAATTTGCTTTTATGAAGCAGTAACTTCTAAAAGGGTGTTAACTGTCTCTGAACCTCTGAAAATTATCTCAAAACTTGGTACAAAATTTGCAATAAATCTACGAACAAATACATCTTGTTAAAATTTCAATTATAATATTACTACAAGCTGTAAGTGCCTTATTTCAGTATATATGAAATTTGATTAAAACATAATAATGCATCAGTATTTTATAAAAACTTATTCGATAAATTGTTAAAGATTTGTGCTTAAATATTGAACCACTATTGAATCGGCGAGGTAAAAACAATGTATGGAGATTACGCTGAAAAAGGATACGTGACCGACAAACAGGAAGAAGCTGTTGTATCTACAAAGCAATATCGTACAAACAACAAATACACGGCGGGGGATATTCGCACGTTGCATTGGTCTTAAGAATTCGCTCCATCATAATCTTAACACGAGATCCGATCGGTTCTCGCTTTCAATATACCCGAGAATACCTGCGAAATTACAAGGGTTCTTCGCTACCGAGGATCGACCCTACGAATTCTCGGCTTTCTCTTACGTGACGCGAAAAAGGAATCGGCCGCATAGAAGAGGAAATATATTTATCAGAACGGAGCGGGCGAAGGTAAGACGCGCGTCATACCGCATCGCACAGCCCTTTTACGCTCGGGGATATAAAAATTATCTCCGGAAGATTGTTCCAATTTCGCTTCTGAGTAGTTTTTTTTTTTTATCGCGGCCGTACTTCGTCGTGATAAATTACGATCCGTTATGTTTGTGTGCTCGCGTGCGTCTGTATGGGAGTACGCTACTGCTTCGCCCCTCGTAGTGGTAAGTAATTGCTTGCCAGTTACCATAAATTTCGAATTTTTCTTTTGGAAACCAATAATAATTCAAAGGAGATTTTGCCACGATGAAATGTGAGCTCTATTGCACAGAGTTCATTGCGGTGCATATCGATAAAATCCGTCTTTGGTGCGGGAGTTTGACGCGAATTTATAAAATACCTTTGAGTAATGGCGAATCTGAGAATCGTTAAACTAAAAATCAGCGAAAATAAATGGGCGAAATCCAAGTAGTTTGGATGAAATACGTAAGAAAATACTTTGGAAGAATAGTAGAGGCATCAGATACAAGAAAATAGAAATGCCCGAGCAAAGAAGAAAACTTATAAAAAAATGTTAAGGAACGAATAAATTAGTTAAGTTTTTTAGAATACGCGTCTCCTTTCTACCTATTTAAAACTAATATACGTTCATAGTGGGGTTATACGTATTAAAAGATAAATACAAATTGATGGATATTTGGCTAATTTTCAAGGTAAAAGGTTGAAATAAAGTTTAAAATAAAGAGCAATATTCCAAATTTAATGAAATAGATCGAACAGCTTTGCTGTGGAAAATGATGTCGTTATTTTGGAGAAGTCTATAGACACGTCTTCATTACACGAGATCCTATGTTGAGCTATCCGCAAGGTATAATTATGTGACTCGCACAATCAGTGGAAAGCGTTGCGTTGGAGCTAGACTTTACCGTCGGTGAACTGTAGCTCCAAATGATTCCTCCAGCATTATTTTTATTCAGTTGTTTTGTCGAAGGACCAGCGAGATATTTTCTGAAGTAAGAAGCACTTAATGCTTCTAAAACTTAAGCTCACACTAACTTTTATTAATTGTTCATGTTGCTCCGAAGAGTTCGCTTACAAGGCTCTCATCGTTAGTTTGTCAACTCTTTATATACCCTTGTTCCCACTCAAAATCTACCAACAAGATAACATTAGGTACAGTGGTTGAGACCTTTAAGATTATGAGAAAAAACAATTTCTTGAAAGTTCAATTCAAACTTGTTTGTTAGTGGGTGTAACAAAGGTTTTATAATGAAGAAGATGGAAATGAATAGTGTTTTATAACTAAAGGCGATTATGATTGACCCAAAGCTATAAATGATGTACTTGGAAACGTCTTTAAGTAATAGCATGCAGACGCCATAAAGCGTGACTAATGCTTACCGAAACCTACTTAAACAAGGGAAATTCCCCACAAGCACGATTTTTATGATGTTTTTCCGCGACAAATTTAGTTTCTTCGACCTTCGAAAAAACATCGTACGTCTGGGAAACAATTTATAAGCCTGTATAGAGCTTCTTGCCATTTGTGCAATGTTTCCGTTTTGCTGAAACGACATGACTTCTGTGTCATACTAATATTGTTCAAGTTGTGGAATTAAAAAAAATTTCAATTCAATTACGGTTAACCACTTTTCGTTCATACTCGAAAAGTACGGTCCGATCATTCCTCCCTTGGAAACTCCACACCAAGCTTTACCTTGTCACCATATAGAAGCTTTTAGTGTACTTTTCTGGAGTTCGGCTGTCCAATAAGGTAATTCTGTCTGATTATGTGGCCATTCAGATAAAAATAAACTTTGCAGTCATCATGCGCATCACGTATTTGGAGACGTTGCTAATGATGATCTGTTGGGATGGACTTTCAATTCATTGGCGAGAATTTGTTGAAAGCTTCGATGAGATACATCAAGAGCTACGGGATGGCATCGATAAAAGAACCAGTTGTGCTAAAGGAAGTTAAAATACTGACGAAAGACGCGCCTCGAGATAACTACAGACTTTTCTGCTCTTCTGCTGCTCACACGAGATGTTCTACAAGACAAATAGCCGGCTAAAAGCTGCCGTCTACACGTTGAGCGGATCCGCGATCTCGCACTCGCACACTACCCACTTAAAAAACGTCTTACCCTATTACGCCACCTTGCACAAGAAACCGCTAAGAATTCCATCCAACATGCTAAGCTACAATAACGCAAAATAAGTAAATTATCAATGGGAACACTTGACACCGGGAAGTTCCGGAAACGATCGGGAGTTCCATCCGGCAACTCTCTACCTCTTGCTAGAGAGACCAGGGTCTGTCTGGTGATTGGCGATCCTGAAATTTTACCACTGCGCGAATCAGCACGTTCCGTACACGCAGCAAAATTTCATTGATGGTATGAAGCTTTAAAAGCTGCATTTGCCATTTGTAAGATGATAACAACTAGGACAGAAGTCATTGCGTATTGAGTGATATACTTGGCATCGAGAAAATTTGTTCCAAAACAGAGACCAAGCCGACCCAAAAAGTTAGCAAATTTAAGACTATTTGTGAAAACCGATTCTTGTATTAATAAACGATCGATCGCTGTAGATTACCAATAAGCTGTTTATATCCTCGCTCCCGATAAGAAGTCCAACCACCTACCTAATCCTTAATGTCAGAAACTTTGAACGAAAAATTGAATAACAAAGCAGTAGTAGTACAACGTTCAATAAGCTAACGTGCAGTTCAAGGGAAACGTTATGGAGATGTACATTTTAAAGAGAAAAGCGTGAAACAATTAGTAAATTCGATTTTACCATAATTCGCTCCAATATGTTTCGAAGCTGTTAACTTAAACTTCAAGCGTAGAGTTAGTGTTTCAGTGTTAGGGAAAGCAGTATATAATAAGTCAGCCCTCATATAACAGATTCACGCAGAACAGTTATAAATATGCACAACGCATAAATCTAAAAGATAAAACAGCAATTTCGCATAATATCAGCAAAAATGATCCAAAGTAAAACAAACCCAGCGAAAGTTTAGTTACGCTCACCAACTTTCAAAATATATCATCAAAAATTAAATCAGAACCCTTAATGCATATACAGCAACCGCGCGTAGGTATGTACCATATAAGAAGAAAATGCAGTTTACGATACAAGCGATAACCTTAAATTTACAAAAGAGCGCGGGTACTCCACGGCGGAGCAACGATGTTGCCTTTATGGCAGCCCGAAGAAACCCGGGACAGAACTTTACAGACGGCGTTATTAAAGTAACACAAACTTCCCCGGATACTTCGCCGTCTTCATTGTGAATTATGTATTATTTCCCTTCCTCTTCAACTTTGAATGCATTATTGCGAACGAACGATATACACGCGTGTACATAAGGGATAAAGTTATGGAGTGTAAATTGAATTTGGGTGATTACATGTTACCCTCTCCGTGTTCTCCTTTACTCCCCAAAAGAACTGTAAACTTTAAGGAATAAGTTTTGCTCTAAATAACTATTATTCCGTTTTTCTTGGGAATGGTATAGGTAGGTTAATGGAATTATTTTCTCCATTTCAATGGAATTCGCTATTCCCCACGCAGCTCAAATACGTAAAAAAATGCTTATTGGCACCACGATCTTGTTTTATTCTGTATATTTACATAAGGTTTTCGAATTTATGCAAAATACAAAGAGCAATAAACCAACCAAATCGGGCATTCTCCATATTTCCATACGTTACGAGTCTTTAATGTAATTTTTGTAGACTCTGATCTTCTCGAAAAGATCTGCCAAATAGAACGTTACTAAATATACTTATCTCAAAACTCAATGTTAGAAATGAAATAAGATAAATCAATGTAAAAGAAATAATAATTTTAACGTTCCACCACCTTGGTTTGTAAACCAATCACGGATTTTAAACGAAACACATCATGTCTTCGGTGATCAATTTTTTCGATGCTGATGGGACCATGCGCAAAGAGTTCGTACCTTCTGATACGATGTTTAATGCAAGACCATGCATATTTTTAGCTTAAAATAAAAAAGAAAGTGCAGTTAGGTGTAAATTGAAGGTAAGTGATTATATTATCTGCTATCCCAGCACAGTTTCCATGAAACAACTTGCTGGGCCGACTCCAATTTCTTCCGGATTTAATTCACCAAGTTTGCTCGAGAGACGGATGCAAAGAATAACTAATTGTAAGTACTAGCTGGATAATGACAAAACGGTTTCTCCATCTAAACCAATATGATATAGGTTTCAGATATCCATAATTTTGCTTTCGATCGCCTAAACTACTTGTTTTTAAAAACTCGAAATACGAATACGCATATATACTCCGCCAAAAAAGTATCGCATAAACTAAAAAGGGGCATTTATAAACCAAGATATTTTTATACGTTCACAAAAAGTTTGCCTCGTGTATGTGAACTATAGAAACACTAACAAAATCATGGAACATAGCTTTTTTACTTTTTTTTTCTAAAAGAACACATTTAGAAAAATGCATATGTGTAAGGTTTGTTCAGTTGTTTATTGAAAGTCTTCCTATACGGACAAATTTTAAAGTGCGAAGTCAGAGTTCTGTACCAACGCTTTTAAAACTAAAATGAGCAATTTAACTTCAGAACAAGCGGCTGCTATAGTTGCTTTAATCGAAGATGGACGATCTCAAGCATACGTTGCTAATTTGATGTACATCAATCAGTCAAGTGTTTCTAGAGCCGCAGCCAGATATAGGGAAACAGGCAATTACAATAGAAGACCTGTACCAGATCGTCCAAGATGTTCTACTCGCCAAGATGACCGCTATTTACTACTACAAGCATTACGTCGAAGACATGTAACTGCGAGACAATTGCAGAACGACTTGGCTAGAGTCAGAAATACTCGTGTGAGTACTCAAACTATTCGGAATAGGTTACGACAGAGTGAATTAAGAGCTAGAGTAGCTGTAACAGCCCCTCGTCTCACTAGGAACCACCGAGTGGCTCGCTTAAGGTTTGCCAGAGAACCTGTAAATTGGAACATTAATGACTGGGCCAATATACTCTTGACAGATGAGTCAAGATTTGGTCTTTACACCTCAGATAGGCGTATCTCAGTGTACAGACGAGACGGTGAGCGCTATTCGCAGTGTAATATCAGACCTAGACCTAATTTCGCTGGTGGCTCTATTATGGTTTGGGGAGGCATCTGTTTAACAGGTCGTACAGAGTTAGTACCAGTAGACAGAGGTACACTGACTGCCCACAGGTATATGGGACATTTTAGAAGGACATTTTAGAAGGACATTTTAACGGACATCTTAGAAGAACATGTAGTACCATATGCGCCAATTATAGGAAACGAATTCATGTTAATGCACGATAATGCACGACCGCATGTTGCAATAATCGTCCAGGAATACCTTAACGATGTTGGTATTCCAGTTTTAGATTGGCCTGCGGTAAGTCCGGACATGAACCCAAAATGTTGCCCCAGCGGACCTGCATGGACTAGAAAATGCTCTCCGTGACGAGTGGGAGAATTTGGATCAGGCTTATATACGGAGGTTAATCGAATCTCTGCCAAACCGTATGCGAGCGGTCATAAGAGCCAGAGGTGGCAATACTCAGTATTAAAAGCTACTGTTATGACATTTTTCTTTCCAAAATTATAATTTCTTGTTTTAATAAAAATCTCAAGTATGAGTTCTTGTTTTTATTTGGCCTGTATTTTATTTAAACAATCATAGAAATTATATCTTGGAGCGCATTAAAGTATATTTACAACTTTATGCTACAAACAAAGATTATGCGATACTTTTATGATTCAAAACTAAATTATGCGATACTTTTTTGGCGGAGTGTACTTAGATATTAACGTAAATTTTCACCAAATTAAATTACATACTTGGGTCTACCTAGGTATTGCCTTTGAATGCTTTCTAAGTATACAGGACGTTGAATATAAAACACCAAGTTGACAGAGAAAAGAAATAACGCACATATAACAGGTGGCGCAAAAGTAATGTCATAATTTGAATTGACCGCCATCTTTGCAGTTGGCGCCAAATGTATGTAGATATATAGAAAATTAGTTGTCAATAAGCCATGGAGCGATACCCACCTCAAGAACGTGGAATCATTGTTACTTCTTATTTGACAAATTTTAAGTCTGTTGTTTTAACGCGGCGTGAATTTCGTCGTCATCTTCCTGGTCGTCGTGTTTCATGTGCTCGAACAATTATACGTTTGTCTGAGCGCCTCATGCAAACTGGGTCTACTAGAGATGTCGCAAGAAATGGGCGGCCTTCTAGTGCTCGTTCGATGGCACTGCCGTAACCGTAGTTGGTAAGCGTTACAGACAGATGCTAAACGAATATCTTTCGCCGCAAATTGCTGCATTGCTTTTCGATCATTGTTGGTTTCACCAGGACGGGGCAACAGCTCACACAGCTCGGGCAACTATGGATATTTTAAGGACACCAATTTTCAAGTCGAATGATCTACCGTTTTGGAGATTTAAACTAGCCGTCCAGATTGCCCGATCTAACAACACTATTGATGAAGGCAATGATTGAATCCCATTGGATGCCTAGGAATTAGAGGGTGGTTCAGCAAGTTATTGCTTCAATTTTCATCTTCATAGTTTGTTCCGGTGATAGCAGCGGCTCCTGATTCGAGGTTCGCAGTGTCGGGTAAAAATTCCTGAATTGAATGACCATCTTCAATCTTAAAAATTCTCTAACTATCGTTATCATCTCATCTCGTAGAACAAAGAGCAACGAGTAACTTCGACCGTCTCCTGAACGTCTTCTTTAATCCTTTCTATACGTTTCCTTCAAACATTTCTACTTCGTCTTTAAAGCGCCAACTGCAATTTTTTTTCAGATCTCTTTCAACCTGGATTATTACTTAAACCTCCAAGATATTCCTTCCGGTTGAGAAAAATACAATCGCTAAATGCACTTATGGAACATGTAAAGTCAATGTCAATGAATGTCAACATTGTATAGAATGCATCGACGACAAGCTCTTCTGTATTAAAAAGCCCCCAAAGGAGGAAATGAATATTACGATTATAATTTCTTTTCATTGATGCTTTAAATCGTGGCAGATGCAGATACAAGTTAGTGGAAAAAGGAAGACAAAACGATGGTGGAACTTTTTTCGGAGTTAAATAATATAATAGATCTAATACTCCTCAACGACAAAGTCTATCTGGCTCAAATATCAAATTAGTTTTTTAATGCGACCATATCCGTCTACGAATTAGAAAAAAAGAATTTCAATAAAAGATTATCCAAAGCACAAACGCTCCAAATAAGGGATCAATTTAAAGTTTATTTTCAGGTTAATGTAATTGCTTGTTTGTCGATATCTTAACTAAAAACTTATTTTATTATTAACGAAAAAATATTACGGAGAAGGAAGTCTTATTTCTTCCCGCAAGACTTCCCTGGTCCTTCTGAAAATACACAAATAAATGCTTCTGCAACCACGTTATTGAGGCCAAAATAGAATATGTTGCTCTAAATGCCGAAGTTTAACGCCACGAGTCTTGCGGGTGTTTTTAGATAACACCTATTAGGGTAACCAACAAAAGATTTGCCACCCATGATTTTTGGGATCGCTGTGGATAGAATTTAGATAAATGGGACCCAGGATTAGGATTTCAAGGTTAGGATATTAATATCCGGATATAAAAATCGGATTGCAAAGAATCCCACAATCGAGTCCGAAAAACTTTATTTATTAAGAAATTGTCTCATAACACATCCTGACGACCCAACATTTAGGCATTTCATTTTGCTTTTTTCATTTCGAACAGTTTCGTTTTCTTTAGAATATTAAACATGGTGAAAACGGGAAAAGGATGTGGAAATGATAAGACGGAAACCGTCAACGCTACTAAAGTAAACGGCTTATTGTAGAGCATGGCAATTATTTTGTCAAATTTGTTCTTACTGTCAACTACATGATGTTTACAAAATTTGGACGAAAGATCGAAGACGCAGTCAAGAGCTCTAGCATTCTAAACAATCAAAAGGCTAATGTTAATTAAACAAATATACTTCCTAAGTTCAACGGGTTATGTCAAGTATTTGAAGTGGTTGGAGAAGATCCTCCTTCCATATTTTATTTATTACAGGACACAGAATACATTTTCACCGGACCAGCAGGATGCAACGTAGTTTTCGATCATTCAATTAACTTGTCACGCTTATGATGATTTTCAAAAAATTCTCGTCATCCAGAAAAGTGTGAGAACTAATCTGCTATGATCCAGCAGAGTGTAGCATCACTTCCCTCACATCACAGTATATTAAACGAACCTGAATATAGACCCATGAGGGACACTAAGTTGACTTAGAAGCAGAAAAGACGTCACGCCGTCTACACGAAACGCTCGATATCCATTTGTGAGATATGACTCAAAATAGTTCAAAGCAACTGGTCGTAACTGGGCCAGATTTTATTTGAGATTAGTTGCGCGATATAGTTGTTTTAAATCCATTCTTGCGTTTACCTCACGTCGCTATACGTACTTTTTTAATACAATAAAGAACTCTTAGGTAATCAAGATGAATAGTAATGTAATGACGACGGTAATAATTTACTGATGAGTTCATGTATTAACGAAGAAAAGTTGATTAAGGCAGCAACGTATTATTCTTTATGAAGTTTAGTTCTTGACGTGCACACGTATCGGAGTCATTACCTACCTTAATTACTAATATTTCCCTAGAGAGGGAATAAGAAATGAGCTTATTGACAACAACGTTAACGTCGTACTTTCATAAATTAACGTTATCTATTTAGGTCATATAATCGTTATTGTATATGATCGGTTAACGCGATTATACATCAACTCCGATCTTGCATGTTTCATTTTCGACGAGCGATGTGGCTGCTACAACAATATTAATTCAACGTAATCGACTTAAATTCAGTCACCGTGATAAGTTCATTATCTAAATTGCCTATTTAAATTACTACTCTTCGAGATGGCGTCATACGCGCCCTCATCGGCAACGGTGATTCCGGATCGGGCGCCGAGCCGTGCCGCAATCTCTCTCCGCCTTACGTTCGTAATTTAAATTTTAAGACGGAAAGGAATATTATTCGCGAAATGTATTGGACGCCGAGGGGAGATTTGCAAGCGACGCGCTTCACGGCAAGCTAGGCGTTTAAAGAGCGAAGGGAGCTGGCACTCGTTTACGGAATTTCCAATTAGAATTATGAATAGTTGGCCGTAATTTGTTTTTGTTTACCAATTACTTTATATACAATAACAGCCATAATTTTTTGTCTACCAAAGGGAAATGTTCTGTCATGCGTTGGAAACGTAAGAGAAAAAGAGATGACCGAAGAACTCGAATGGCATCCACTCTGAAGTAAAATACGATACTGACCTATTTGAAAACAGTACACGCTCAATATAGAACCGAACAGGCGGAAGCTGGATGCAACAATGTTGCATCACACACAAGATCTATAACATGATTTTCCAAACAAAATATATCGTGTATATTGCTGAGTAGACGGTGTCCTTATTCCGCATCCTGATCACAATTCGAGCGGGAGAAGAAAACTTCTTCCGCGACTGCGAGAAGGAAGTATCGCCGCAATATCGAACCGTTACTGCCAACTAGCAGTTAATACTTGTTTTATGCAGTGGGAACCGATTCGATTCAGTTCCCCGGTAAATTTACATGCCTTTGTAGCTCGAAACTTCGAACGTTGCAGTTCCCCCGGTATTCGAGGGCAGGCGAAGTTGCAATTTTAAGTTAGTTTGGAGCATTGTGCGCGTGTAGTTCACGTAGTTTGTCCCCGGGACGTACAATTAAATATTCATTCATTCCGAATTTGTTACGCTTTTATTTTTAATCGAATGGGAATTATAAAGTTTTCGTTCGCTTCAGATAATACGGTCGAATGAAAGTGGAACAGTTCTGTAATTATATTAATTACTTTTAACTTGTATTACTGGAACAAAATGCACGAAAACAGAATCAAATTGCACGAATGTTTTCAACAACCACCAGTTCCGATCAAAGTTGAAATTGTTCTAAAACTAACCTGTATATCTAAATGCTACATTGGAACAAGATAGAGTCTAGTACATATTAGAGCGCTCAACCATTAATACCAATTAATAGAATAATGTAGAATTATTGCGTGGTATTGCATTACGTTGCATTGCATTACGTTCCAACATATAATTTTCCATTTGCTACTAAAAAATTGGTAACTATATGTTGGTGATCTTGAACCTACAAATAAACTGGCGCCATTCATGGAAAATATGTTATCTTCAAACTACACTGGCTGCAATTAAGAGTGCACCACCGAAAAATGTTTGCAAAACAATGTTTATTGGTATTCACTATTTATAAACATGTAAATAAAAGGCGTTTCAACGAAAGAAATGTAAATGAGTTTCATCTGTACAGGTTTACAATAACGGCCGCTAACTACGTAAACTGTCCGTAATGACGTTCTACGACCGACAGCGTTCCACTCCTGTTGCGCTAAAAAATGTCTCAGTAACACAATTTCACGAAAGCTACCTAATCGTCTTCACGTAGGTGCACGTTCTGAGACGTCGCTCCCAATTCTTTGAAACATACTGAACGTGTTTTACTAATTTTTTGTTCATTTGTATCGCATCTCTTAGATTGTCCCCGTAAAAACATATAGAACATCTGGTTCTATCAAAGACCACTGCAATATGCTAAACAATCTTTTTTGAGTTAACCTTCAGAGATGCTCACCAAACACGCTAAAGTTTAAGTGTGATGTATTTCTAACGGTAGGCAATGTACATTATCTATTAAAAGGTTTGTGGCTCAGCATGGAGGATAGTACGGCCGGCAGCGTAAAACAACGTAATTTTAAATTTGCTTATGGAGAAGATTTAACAGGGTTTGCATCTGGACTAAATGGGATCCAAAGTAAGACATATAAGAAGAATTCAAACTATTCAAAATACTCTGAATTACACCGCAATAATTTCTATCAAAAAATAACATTAATTTTATACATTTGAGGCCGCTAGACGCAAGACTTTATGGTATCCAACTTATTCTGAGATAATTGCAAAAGAAAACTTTTCTCTTATATAATAAATAGAATTTTGCAAGATCGGCTTTATTAGGATAAGCTTGCTTACTGTAAATCGAAGCGTAGAATATTGTATAAATCTATGAGGTAAAAGCAGAATGATTTCAATTTAAAATTAACGTATGCACACTTTTATAGCTAACATTATCTAAAGAATTTTCTTAAAAAATCTGCATAGTTTGACTCGACCAGCGTCTCTATTTTGGAGAGCACATCAAGTACGCTGTCAGGAAGGCAGAAGACAGGGCCGCGAAACTATCTCATATAATGCCGAACATCAACGGGCCGAGTAGTGGAAAGCGTAAAGTACTGGCGGAGGTAGTACACTCAATGGTTCTTTATGGAGCACCGGTTTGGCAACCAATCTTAAACAAGAAGGTCTAGCGAAACATTGCAGAGAGAGTGCAGAGGAAGATGTTGCTCAGGGTCGCGTCCGCCTTCAGGACAACTTCAACAGCGGCACTACAAGTGATCACCGGAATCCCTCCAATTGATCTTCTAGCGCAGGAGAGAAAATACACCTACGAAAATGGAAGGCTTGACTGCAGAGCTGCGGCTAGGAGAATTACAGTGGAGAAGTGGCAAAGAAAATGGGAGGAGAACAGCATAAACGCCCAATGGACCAAGCGACTACTTCCGAACCTGGAGCTGTGGCTAAACTGCAAGTTTAGGAATACAGACTATTATCTCTCGCAGGCACTGTCCGGTCACGGAGTATTCAGAGCGTATGCCTACAGATTTTCTAAGGACAATGCTTATGCATGTATATACTGCGGTATAGAGGATACTGTGGCCCACACAATCTTCGACTGTCAGCGATGGAGCCAACCGCGATCTCAGGCGTATCATACACTTGAAACTGTTATAACACCGAACAACTTGATCGAAACAATGACCTCCACGGAAGAAAACTGGAATACGATACACGGGTTGATCCAGTATATAATGAAGAACAAGGAAAAGGAAGACTGGCAAAGGCAGGCAGCTTTGGTGACCTGAGTGATGATGACAATACACCGAACTCCTAATCCTCACATTTGTGGGGGATGGGAGATGTAGGTAAAAATGGGTAACATCTAAAGACAGCCCGGACTCCCCTGAAGTTATACCAAGAATGGTGGTCCCAGGGGGAAATGGGGGCGGTACAAGCGGACCACCTGTACGGTCACTAGACCGGCTACGCCCGTAAAAAAAAATAATAGTTTATTGCCCAACTTATAATTAGGTTGGTAGATAGTCCTATAGAATGACACATTGAATCTTCCCTCCATAGAATCGTTTCTATGGCGCTTCGTCAACCGAGATTCTATTACGGATTTACATCTTTCATGTATGTATGTAATACCTTTAAATATTTATTTGGAATAGGTAATACTTCTGGCTTGAACTGATCGAAATGTTTATCTTTTCCAAATCAAAAAGATCGAATAATTTGTTTATAACCAACTCATCGTTTTTAACGAATATAAACCATTTTGAAGGATTGGCCAGTTATTTCGAATAGCAGTGTATATGCACCAACGTTATTTCGATTTTTTCCATCTTTTGTTGCGAATAATTTTGACATGTTTGGTAGTTGGCAACGTTGTTTTCTTTTTAGTAGTAGAGGTTGATAAGAGATATAGAGAACATGTTCTGTGTGAGTTTGAAAGTAAAGACTATATTTTAATAAAATTATTTTATCGAAGTAAAATAAAGGGAGATTAAAAGTAGTGTCGTGGAAGTAAATACGATACACGTGAATGATCGTATAAAATTCTCCTGCAAGTCTTCTTTTATCAGCCTTAGTAGCAATCAGTCGTGATTGCTAAGGAAAGAAATATTAGATTGGTGAATACGTTCCAATTATCTTTTTCGAATGTGCATCAATTAAATCTATCTTGCAATAACATCTTATTATTGAATTATCCAGTTTGAATTTTAAAATTGTTTAGTCGTCTCTTTTAATTAATTGCTTAACCATCTCTCTAGTCTCGTGCGCATCTGCCTATCTTCAATTTTTTTAAATATTAATTATCTAATGTTCAATAATTATTTTATAGTTAAAATTTCTTGTAATGTTACAGTTCAAACTTCGAATTTCATAAATTTATTCTATTTATCTTGGATAAGTTATGTTGCCAGTAATTTTGTTTAGTACTTCTTGTGGTGGTGTCAAAGCGTCGAAGTCTGTGGGCGTTTCTTTCTAGCCACGCCTGTACTTAGTTATGTCTTAGAATGATCAGTTATATCAATCATTATTCATGAGCTCTCATTTACCTCTGATGATTAGAGGCGAGTTCAATAGTAAGGATCTGATATTTGTAACAGGTTAGGTTGTTTGCTGTCGGTAGCGATGTTTTGATATACACAGTTAGGGTTACATTTAATCTAATCTATTGACCTACTAGATGAGTGGAGTTGTTTATTGATTTCTCCCATTAAGGTATTACTTTATTTAGTCCGGTTATTATTGGTTATTGATCTTGGTACCATTTTGTTATTTCAAGCGATTGTCGGATACGTTGCTGGAAATTTGTAATATTAGTACTTATGACCCGCTGGATTATTTCACACTTCTTGTTAGCGGCTAATTTCTTTTTTCCGCTTCCTAGAAATTCAGTGCAAAATGCACGTTTTGTCTGGTGAATACCTCTCCATTTTTTATATCTGGCATCTGAAGCCATTCCTTACGGGATTTTAATCTGGAGAAGTTGCTTATGGTTGTCCTAGTTGAGTAGATTGAGGGAATTAACCACCTGTTAAAGGATCTTGTATGCATGGTTTTATTTCGTTTGGATTTACTGTCAATGCAGTACTTTAAACTGAGCAATTTTCGCATGATTTTGTCACCTCATTGAAATGAAATTTCATGAAACTCTTTCACCTGTTGCAAAATCGACGTTCTGTACGTGTAAGTGACCACTTTTTTCTTTTGTGTGAAGTCTCGGGATATTCTGACAATAGTGAACATAGTGGAGACACAAAAAAAAGAAACACGTTTACTCTTTGGGGATTGTTCCTCCTCGCAAGGATAAATATTTATACTTAAATCCATAATAGATAACAGCATAACGCGTCCAGTCCAATCACAAGTAAGTAAATTATTACAAATTGACTGTAGCACATTGTAATCACGTTATCTGCTGAAATCACCTGACACTAACCATATGTCATCATTGGTTGATGGCTCTTCCAGTACGCTAGTAATCCTAACAGACATCATTATGGTTAACGAAGATCGAAAACGCGTATTTATCCCATCGCGAATGTACTGCTTGCTTACGCTTGAATTGAATTCAAACATGTAAACCTCCGATAAAGATATTGTTTAAGTTTGCCACGCAATTAATCGGTTTACATAAACATGCACAAATTTAACGTTTATGTTGAATCTTCATTCGATTGGACACACACATATTGTCCGATAGAGTGTTGTTCTCGCTATAGTAAGCCACCTTTGGCTATGTACGTATGTTAATACGAGCTATCGAGGCGTAAACCTTAACGTGGGCTTATCTGTGTAGCGTGTATTAACGTTCCACTGGTAAAATCAGCTTTAATATATCGTCTATAATGCAAAATGTTGTGTAGCGGCAAATATAGGAGCACTGCAGATAGAATATAGTAAATACATTGTTGGTCAAATCGAAAAATATGACGTCGATTGGTAAAACATTTTGTTTTATTTTCAAGAAATGCCATTTATCAAGACCAGACCTTCCTCCGAGACATAGTTTAACCCAAGCGTTTCCGCTTGGGTAAAAGTGTTTTAAGTTAATTGAAAGTCGTATATCAATTCAAGTTTGGTTATTTAACCAACAGTACCCGTTTTATGATTTTCCTTCGAAAGATGGCCACAAAGCCAAGATGTCTAAGGAAGACTCAGCAGGTAGTTATCAGGAAAAATTCCCGACCATCATTGTTCTATCTACCCAATTATAAATTTATCAAATAAATTTTCCTAAAGTACCAAGTGAGAAGATCGCGAGTGAAACGTCGAATTTTCGATTTACCATGACGCGATCCAAACCCGAAAGACGTTTAGCTTTAACTAACAACGGAATTCTCCGATTTCAATCAGACTTCGCCAGTTTGTAGCCACCGCCGGGTGTTGCTCAACGGCGCCCTCCGTTGCTGCGGAGATCCTTATCTAGGGGCTGCAACCTACCCTTCAAAATCACCTCAAATTTCGTCTTTCGTAGATAATGTGTAAACGGTTAAAGATAGAAAAAAGTTTCAGCAGCAAATTGACACCATTTACGGATCTCTTTCGATTGGTATGAGTAATTATATACAGGATGTTACAATAATGACGGCGTATGTGTGCGTATTTGTTGGAATTGCAGGAAATGATTGTAACGGCTGTATTTGTTGTCAAAGACTGTATACAGAAGTGGTTTCGATAATTGTACAGGGTGTCCACAAACTGATGAAATTTTAGATATTTGCTTTTTAACGAGATACGCTAGATATCGTTACGAGCCAGCATTAGAAACTACTGTGAATTCGTATGAAGCTCAAAATAGTTACTAGTAACAATTTTCGAAAAATGCACATTCAAACGCGCAAACACCATTACTTATACATCAAATAGGTAAAAAAAATTGGGTAAATTTGCCCTCCAAGCCCGCGATAACTTATTCCAGGTTTGTATAATAAAATTAACATTGTGTTCAATACTTATAGTGCACTAATAGGAACCAGATACTAAGGTCGAACCATTATGGCAAACTGACCAGTGAACTATTTAAAATATGGTTTACTGATGGGTATCTATCTCGTGTCCCTGGCGGAACTCGCACTACTTTACTGCCGAATTGTTTGGGTGGTCACTGCCCAGCGACTTTGCCGACATCTGTACTAGCTGACAAACCAACAACACTCCTTACAGTTCCCAAGTAAACAAGTAGGCTAGACCAACCTCTCGACGTGTACGGCTTTCGCGTGTGGAAAGGATTCGTCAAACGCTTTTTCGATCAAGATTTTCTTGTCAATATTAATATCAATTCGCATCGTCGAAATACGATAATCAAATTATAGTCTTTGATCCATAACCAACAATCCTCCGCAAGATATCGAAACCTATTTTTATATTCCTGGTATAAAAGCGGTTATATAGAAGACAGATCAAACAAACTTAATCATCCAGTAACATAAACGTTTTCGTTCGATGATCACCGAATTCCGAATATTTTTGTTTTCAGCACTTTTTTCAAGATTTTCACCATCGGGATGAAGACTAATACATGATTGCTTATATTTTCTGCACTGCCTTTTATTTTATTAATAAATTAAATAAAATATTAATTAATTAATAAATAACATTTTATTTATTTTATTAATTAATAACAGTATAAATAATGAAAATGTTCAATATGCAATTGCTTTTTCTCTTGTTTATGTTATTGTTATCACAGATAGACATGTCTAAGTGGTTGTTAATGTACAATGCAATCTCGTAACGATATCCAGCGTATCTCTTAAAATAAGCAAGTATATAAAATTTCTTCATTTCGTGGACACCCTGTACAATTACCAAAATCACTTCTATATACAGTATTTGACAATAAATACAGCCGTTACAATAATTTCCTGCAATTCGAACAAATAAGCATAACATAAGCTGTTGCGTCTTTATCGTAACACCCTCTATATGGATACCCATACCAATCGAAAGAGCTCCGTAAATGGTGTCAGTCTGCCACTGAAACTTTTTTATATCTTTAACTGTTTAAGCATTATTTACGAAAAACGAAATTTGAGGTGATTTTGAAGGGTGATGAGTATCTCCGCAGCAACGGAGGGCGGCGTTGAGTAACACTCGGTGTGGTCTACAAATTGAGATAGTGTCATTGAAATCGACGTCCGAGACTTCCTTTGTAAGTCTAGCCGTGGAAGCGTACGTTTTCATTTCGTTTATATTATGTCATATCGGCACCAAAGTATTGTTATTCTCTCTCAATTTGCGCATATTCCGATTGAAATGCTTCATGTTTCGAATGAATTTAATGTAAATTTAAAAAAAAATGGAAATCCATATATCGAACAAGTCCTTATTCCTACGATTGTTTCCCAATTCGCGAAGTGAGCAATATATCTTTCGTCGAACCCTAACACTTTCGATAAAATCGACACCAAATAAAGAAATTGCATTTGCTGGATAGCAAAACCGCGTCCCGCTCTCACATATATAGCGGTTCCGCTTTTCCCTTAATATTTTATATTGACTTATTTCCAGTGGCACTCTCTGAAAGCTTCTAGCCCGAACCGTAACGGTAAATCCATTCCATCGGCACTTCCTTCCACCCGGATCAAAATCCGACAAGAAGTTTCTCTTTCTACGAATATAGCGCGTATACGTATACATTTGGGTTCTTCACCGGCGAGCCTCCGATGCCCGACGCAGCGGGGAAAACCGGAGGAATCCACGCGCGACTTATTCGAGGACTTTATGTATTTATTTCGGGACCGCGAAAGGGAGACGAAGCATAAACTATCACTCTTTCGTTCGCGCTTTTAGCAGATTAAAATAGTTCGAGGGCGATCACCGGGCGCACGGACGTGCATACCTCGCGGATTGCCGGCGATATCTTTGCGAAATTGAATGCCGGAAAGGGATTCCGGATATTAGTTTAATTCAATTTTTTAATGGGAAATGAGCGCGAATGCGAAGCGAAATTTCATTTTAATAATTCCGATGTTCCGCCTTCGTGAAGCGTTATTTATTATCTCGCAGCTTCTCCCTCGGAACCTTTCCGCGGATGCCGCAACGTTCATGCACGGTGACGTGCTGGTGTTGCCGCCTCACCCCGTTGTGACGTGTTGAATAATGCGGTTTAAAGTTTTATCGCTTTCTCGAATTTCTCCGCATTTCTGCGAACGGGTAAAATCTATTTATATTCTTTTGCCTCGCTTGGTTCAAACTTTAATCCTTTGATTGCCAGCTTTTTAGGATTGTAACCCGCTAATTTGAATTTATGTATCGCAATGTTATAAATTCGAATTGCTTTTATCTAATTGGAAGATAATTTTTACTAATACTCTTTCGACGGTTTGGAGTAATAGGATACAAATAATAGCGTTCACGGAAGATAAATTCATGGAAAGAAGCTAAGCTCATAACGTTACGTCCATATTTCCAACATCCAGAAGAACGTCCTAGTATAGTAAATACTGAGGTCGTAAGCCTCAAATGATCTTTTACTAATACAGAGCAATGGTTAGACATGCGCCTAATCACGTATGCCACATTAGGATGGCGCAGCACTGGAAACTAGAAATAACGCCGTTCTAGGGGAGATCAGCATACGGAAGTAGACAATAGCCGGTGCTCTCGCTTTTAATAGAACAAAGGGAGACTTCAAATAGCATCTCGATATTCTTGAACATCCCATACTTCTCAGCGCCCGTTCATTTCAACTTGTGAGTTACAGACTTGAAGCTAGCATATATTGTTGGCTCTAGCTATCACCTGAATATAGCCGTATGGCTCCAAAATAAGATATTTGAACCAAAAATTTGTGCCAGAGAAAATTTCAAGGAGAAGATGTAAGCTGCAACCATGCATATCTTTAAAGATGGTCAGGCAGCACTAAAAGGCTTTTAAAGCCTGACCTAATAAATGAACGTGATTAGAATATAAGTTTTTGGAACGTGAAAAAAGCAAGGATTATGACGTTCATTGGTCTAGAAAATGTTATGTTGGCAGTACGTGCTATCATCTAGAATACCAATTTAAATCAGCAATAAATCGCGAGGAGAAACGCATGCTAACGCCAAATCGTGCGTAACCGTTAACGCATTCAGATGGTTACATTTTAATTCGATAGCGAGTAAATCGCATCCGGCGAATAAAGACGTTCCATATTGTATAAAACGGGTATAACACTTTTACGTAGGTGAATAGCGATTGAGCCCAACTACGTATATTTCAAGGCTTATTTCGCGCAGCACAAATAAAAAGTAAAACGCTCTGATTTTGGAAAATTGCTGTTAGAGAAATAACGGAGGAGTTTTTACGACGTCTTTTATGTGCCGCTCTGTCATGCTTAAGTACCCAATTTTCTCTCTCGATGTAATAGGTTATTCAGGTTGTTCGGCGCGCTACCCTTTGCGGAACGGCAGTCCTTAACTAAGAAATATTCGCGGTCCTAAATACAACGTCTTTATTGTTACTATTAACAATAATAGTGCGACTTATTCGAATTATATTTATGAAGACCTCTTTAGTTTTAGAGCAATTTGAAATGAAAAAGAAATATTAATATTAGCGCAGAATAAGAATAAAAATAACATACTGAGTTACAGTGATTAACTGCTTCCCGCTCAGTTAGTTTCGCGTCTGGCGTGGTTTACACGTTGAACTACCGAGCTAGCCGTTATCTATCACTCTCCTGAAGGAACCCCACACGATCGTGGTAGAAACTGACACAGAAAATGACACGGTTCATGCCCGGAACACGTTTAGTTTCAACCGACTCCGGTCGTGGAAACCTACGTTTTTATTTCTACATCACATGATCGCTCATTTAAGCTTGTTCTGTTCGGTATGAAAACTGTTTATGTTGAGGTCAGATGTATGTAAAGCTGATGACTTTACTTTTCAACCCAGTACTTCTTCAAATTCAGATTCTTCTCCTGAAAATCGTTGAAAATTTTTCAACAATAAATGATCAATTTCAGTAAAAAAATTGCCGACCGATTTTAAAAGAACAAAAACTAACTAATTGAAGGCTTGAAATGTAAAGCTATTTTTAAAGGGCGTAACCCCTTTTTCAATATTCTTTTCCCTACTATGTATTGGTATGTTTCAATGGTATATCAAGCGAATTCAAAAACATCAAACATGGTGTGGCTCAGGAATTCCTTTTGGGTCCCCTGCTATTTTCCCTTTTTGGCAACGATCTCTTACAGCACATGTCAGGTCACGTTGTGCAATATGCTGAGGACACAACACTTTTATGCAGAGGCTTCAATGATCAACAGCTAGAAGCAAAAAGTCATGTGATGTTATCTGAGACTACCACATGGTTTACGTAGAACAAGCTTCTTCTTAATGAAAAAGAAAAAAGTTTCAATTACCTTTAACATCTAGGCGAAATAGAATATCTACAGGTGCCGGATCAGCAAAACTATTAGGAGTGCTCTTGGACAGTAGATTAACCCGGGGAGCTGGAATTGATGCTTTCTCTAAAAAGCTTTCTTCTACACTGCATGCCATACGGAGAATTCGATCAATTAGCAATAAAGAAGCAGCAGTAGTAGCATATCACGCTCCTTTTCACTTTCGAATGGTATACAGCATTCGATTATAGGCCGAATCTGCACATGCGAAAGATATCTTTGTCTTACAGAAAAGAGCCTCGCGTGCGATCGAAAAAATAACGCAAACAACGCACTGTAGACGGCTCTTTATAAAAGACGAGATTATGTGTGTTCCATCTGTAAACAGCTAGTTTACGCAAGACCGCAGCTTTCATCCCTAAAAAGAAAAGGAGAGGACGGGGGAGATGTCCAACTGCCACCTAAACAACAGGTATTCCTTCCTTATCATAGGCTAGCAACAACCGCAATGAATACTAGACATCTGGAACCGTTAAACACACTCCCAGCTTCGTGGATCAATGAAGAATTTCCAAAATTTAAGATATATAAGATGTATAAGATATTGTTTCTATACGGTGGCGGAATTTCTAGAAAACATCAAATCAGTCTGAGACATTTGACATAACATTACCATCATGGTACATCGATATCACGCCGCAGACATGTACTCTCGCACATATCAGAGAAATACACATACATAAGCAAACACGCATACTCACACAAACGTACGTCGTGCATAAAAGGCGCACACACACAACAAACACACACATACAAATTTTGTTTTAACGTTACCACCGTATATGTCGTATATTGCTGGTAATAATTTTTTTTATAATAATTGCACTCCCATGCACTACGTGTATTCTTCGTTTCAACAAGTAATTATTCCCTCTATTCCTCTTCTATAGCTCTCTAAACCCTAACAAAATTTCTAGTAGCGTGGTTACATCATTCCGTTTAAGCCCTATCGACAAACACCCGGTTTTTTACTTCCGCTTAACATATGCGGTCCCATCAAACGCTTTTGACCGTGTATTAAGCGGGCGAAAATGAAAAGGTCAAACGTGAACATCAATAGGGCCCGATATCAACAGGTATTCTGTAGATGGCGACCGTTAGACCGTAGAATTTGGCGGGTAAAATTACTGTGAAACGCCAACTCCGAATCCAAATAACGAAAGCTTTTGGTGGTAAATAACGCATCGTCTACCTTAACGTCGCTGAAGTGTACATTCAAATTCGTAATATCCACATTAAGATTTTAACATTTCAGAATATTTGATTGTACTTTTATAATTTCCAAATGAATTTTTTATTCTTGTAACAAAGTCTAAAATAACGTTCAAAAAGGACCAAGTGAACACTAGAAACAACACTGGCCAACAAATTTCAACTTTTGATTTTGCCATAAAATAATTTATATTAATTTCAATAGAAAACATATAAACATTTATTTTAATAAAAGGTAGATGGTCACGTTAGCTCTTTTTTTTATGTATTTCAATGAAAATGTTTTTTAGATTAGATCATAATTTCCCTAGATGTCTTGGTGGAAGCGCTCACCGTGTTCATCGCTAACGTCGCCCATATTTTCCGGACAAAATGACAAGTGAGAATGTAAAATGTGCACTTTAAGGGACATATTACAGCCAGCAGCGTGAAATGCTTGTAACATATCCGTTACTAAAGTTTTATAGTTGTCAGCTCTTTTTTCCCCAAGAAATTCGTGAAAACTTGTACCATGGAAAGCGAAGCTGTTTCTTCCATCGCTGCTAATTTGGTTTGAAATATTTCATCATTTACTATTTCTCGTATCTGAGGTCCAACAAAAATACTTTCCTTCAGTTTCCTTTGTGTTGATTTTAGAAACTTTTCACGAAGGTATTTCAAACCTTCACCTTCGAGATCCGGTGACTTTACAAAGTTTTTCATGAGCCCAAGTTCCACGTGGAAAGGTGGTATTATGATCTTTTCTTTTTCTACTAGAGGCTGATGTTGTGTATTGTCTCTTCCTGGTATAAACTGTTGTCGTAGTGGCCATTCTTGCTTATGGTAATGTTTTTCCCAAAGACATAAAAAGCAACAGTATTTGGTATAACCAGATTGCATACCCAAAATAATTGCAATTACTTTAAAATCTGCACAAATGTTCCAGGAATAGTCTTTGTACTTTATCTTTTCTAATAAAATGTTCAGATTTTCCTAAGTGTCTTTCATAGAAACAGCATCACCTATCGGAATAGAAGGATAATGGTTTCCATTATGCAACAAAACTGCTTTTAGGCTGGTCTTTGATGAGTCTATGAATAATCTCCAAGAACTAGGATCACGATGTATTCCAAAAGCTTCAAAAAGTTTATAAACATTATTGCAGTAGACCGGATTACCGGCCATACTATAAAGGCGTTTTCTCTGTAAGCAGAGCTAAGTCAATGTTGCCGCTTTTCGAATCATTTTTACTTTATATATGCCGTTTAATTTCATCACTTACTAACTTAGTGTAAAAGCCTTATTGGTCAGTGTAATTTTCCTTCCGTTTCCAATCTGGAATTGGTCACATCTTCATTAATTATCAAGAATCATATCTCCTTATTTCAATGCTTCTAAACTTTTTAATATTCGCCAGCCATTTTCCTAGTTTATCTAATAAATTATCTTTTTTGCTTGCTGACCAGTGAATGCGTTATAGAGTAATGACAATATATAATGTTATTCAAAAATACATTGCTCGTTTGAAATGGTCATAATTTTCCCAGCTTTTAGAGAGTAGAGAACGGACGATGAACATAAAAATAAAAAATGTTCCTATAAACATTGATAGATTTCTGCCATAACCCGTCCTAATCCCTAAAGGTACACAACATACCATTACAGTTATAATATGTGATACCGATTGTGCCAGTTCCTAATGAGTAACTTTATAAGCAATAGCCAGCCGTATTAATGTTTTGTAACCTAGGAGCATAGCAGTTCCGAAAAGCTTGTCAAATATCTGAAAAAAAAAGCTCTAATTTCTAGGATGTAGACTAACTAGTTAATTATAATAATCCGTGTTGAGACAGTTAGTCTTCTTCACTTGCCCTTACATGTGCAATATAAGAAAGATCACCGAACGATTATTATTTGTGATGCGCTCGAGGAACACAAGTAACATCCAGTAGAATGCCCTATCGATTTGAAGGTCCCACTTACGAGAACCGGAGGAATACCAAAATTTTATTTTATTTATTATCACAACCATATAATTGTATTTTTAACAACCTATTGCCATCTATCCAAATAGTCCAGCAGTAAGAAAAGCGCTAGACTCCACAAATTGAGAAGCTGAACTGGGGTGACCCCGACCTGAGTACCAGGACATGAAGACCATCGAGCCGCATCAGACCCGTCAACTGCTCGAAAGTCACCATAAATATCAAGACTGGTGAAAAATCACTCAGACACAGGCCAAATACTGGGACCTACTAAGTAGAGAGAGGCAGTCTGTTCGAACAATAGTGAAGCACATGAGCAATCTGAGCCTGAGACGGAGTAAACAGCATGTAGGTTCTGCCAGGCGGAGAAAGAGACTGCCATCGATACACTGGCAGGAGTGTGGCTCTCAGAAATGGGTTGAAAATACCCAAAAGCCGAAACCTGTGTAGGGAGATTGCTCACAAGACTTGAGGAAAAAAGAAGAAAAAAGGAAAGTTAATTTGAACGATATAATAAGAGAAGAACCACAATAGATCTGAAGAGATCCCAGTGGATTAAGTCAAAAACCACTTTCGGTAGTAATCTAATCTAATCTATAGTTTTTAATCTTTTGACGGAAGTTGGATCGATAGCGTTCTTTTATTTAGAAAAATAGTTTTTTTATTTACAAAAATACTAAATGTTTAAGTTAAGCTCTTGTTTCCTTTCTAGATGTAACCTGCTCACTTCGAACCGTTAAGAGATTCATAGATCCACCTCAAACTGTAAAGTGGAGGGTATTACAGTAACGCTGAAAGTTTTTGTTCTTATTCAACTCTACCACGCGACGGTGTTGAAGCAACACGGTAAAATTTTAACTCCCTCGATTCTAACTACTTATGCAAATGGACGCGAGGGAACAGCCACACGGTGATCTGGCACCGTATTTTTATCTATGTATCTTTTTGTTATCTGGATTATAGCTATTACTGCTTCTGATACGAATAAGGTTGTTGGGTAAATTAGCATCAAAGATAAGAATTTTTGATACATTATATACGTAAAATATCAGGAATTTGAGAAACCGTTTAGCATTTCTCCTAAAATCATTTTATAATTCAAACGTCCATTATCTCGCCAGAAAATAGATATACTCGCTAGATATACACAATAATCTTGTTCTAGAGTAGACGCTTTAGAAATTTGCGAGACCACAGCTGACTAAAAATCCAATTTACACTTTCGCCCGTAATTTCCGGTACCCATGGTTCACGGTATTCAAGATTTTCCGCATCTCTAATCAAGTAAATATTTAAGTTTTGACTATATTATTATGTTATTAAATCTTCAGTGCCCTATCTCTTGTACACGCTCGTGTCTAACTTGTTTACGCCCGTTGTTGTTCGTTGGCGTTTTGTTTCTTCCGTCTTCACTTCCCGAATTTATGTACATACGTACACAGTTCCGTGTGCATGCGGATGAGATGGCGTTGTAAGCTTGTAAACTGCGGAGCGGTAGATGTTGTATGCGGTGAAGCACTTAGAGGTAAATTAATAAATAAATTTAGATAGCGTCAGGGTTTCTGCTTTTATTGCGTTATAAGTGAATCTGCCAAGAATGTAACGCGAGATCTCGCAAGTTTATTTGTAAATTGCATTTCTACGTTCTGCGCTTTAGTATATAGAAGGATAGGATGGGTTTGGTCCGGATTTTTATCTGTTACGCCCGCAGTAAAGTATTATTACGTGGTTTGTGTTAAGTAGTCGAAGTGGCAACATCGCTATTGAAATATTTACGATAGATTATGGTCCGTCTTTTGCCGAGGGTGGCGGAATGATTGTAGAATATATAATAGAATCTTATCTTTAGCTTATAATGATCTTTGAAATTTTTAATAATTTTTGCAGATTATTAAAAATGCATAAAGATATTTATTTTTTACGCGTGCTTAAACGATCGCCAAAAGTGCTCGTTTAAACTAAAGTTAAAAGATACAATACAAGAGTGACAAGCAATTTACGATACCACATTAGTAAAACATTAGAAACAAATATCAGGATACATCAAATTAGCACGTCGTACACAGTGCATAATAGGGGCTCTATAGCGAACATCGGTTAGATATAGCGGAACTCGAAAGGTATCACAATATCTAGCTGAAATTCTAGAAAGGGTGAATTACAAACCCGCTAACAAGCTTAAACAATTTGTTATTCACTAGCCTAAATACGAAAGACACACTGATATTAGTCCTACGCGCACTTAATAAGTCCACCATGTGACGTTGTAGTAGAACTGTATAATCAAACCAGGCTTCCGATTAAATTTCGTCCATCTTAAACGTCCATATTCTGGTTTGCTTCCCACGAATGCATTAAATATAATGATTTTTGTGTGCGCGGATCGGTAAAGGCCTTAGAGATAGAAGCGACTTAGAAGCATATGAGCATATATCTCGAATATGTTAGTCAAAGCTCAGTTGATGGTCAAATATGACACCTACATATGTCTTTAATAAGAAATCTTCTCGTTATAAGCACATCATCAATAACATGTGCGGTAAAAAGTTATGTTTCTTATATGTATCAAAGTAAATCGATTCTCTTTGCACCAATTTACTATCATGTCTAGGGCATGTTGTAATTGTAAACTATCTGAAGCATCTCTGACCTCGCAGCAAATTCTAGCGTTATCAGCTAGGCCAAAGAGGGACAGAGAAGAGAAACAAGCAGATAGATTAGAAATAAGTGGTCCAATATTAAAACGCTATGCCACTCCAGAAATTCCCCAAAGGCGTAGGATTTAAAACAATTGCAATAAACATAACTTAGTCTTATTTCTAGGTATCTCCTTTAGCTCCTCTAGCTTACGAAGCAAAATTCCGTGATCAATTGAATCAAATGCTCTTGTAAAATCAGTATATATGACATCCAGCTGACTGCCACGATCAAGTTCTTCCACGATATCTTGTGTAATACACGCAAGGTTGGTCATAGTGCAACGTCCCCGGACAAAGCCTTATTGTAGAGGAAATATATATGACTGTATCTTCGGTAAGATATTTTCGTAAAGCATCTGCTCAAAAACTTTGGAAAAGCTGGATGAGATCGAAACTAACCTGTAATTTTTAATATCTGCCGGATCACTTTTCTTAAAAACAGGACATATGCGAAATCGATCACATCTTCATTAATATTGAAGAATAATATGTATATCATATGTCCTTATTGCAGTGCTTCTAAATTTTTTAATATTCGCCAGCTACCTTTTAGCAGCAATTTTATTGAAGCTGCACTAAATACCTTTAACCATTGAACCATTTTACTTGCTGTGTGTTTCAGGGTTTCACGACTGGTATCGAAACTTCCGAGTTTCGCCGTGTGTCAAAACATTCACCGTTTCAACGTTTCACCGTTCATCCTGGCGGCTTCTTCAGGAAAATTATCTCCTTTAATAGCCAATTTGTTTATGGAAATATTTGGAGGAGAAGCCATAAGCTCGAGCCAAACGGAAAGTGCCGGCTGCGATATGCCGACGATACTTTTGTAGTTGTAATTGTAATGATTGCAAGACGGAGAAAAAAAATTACAAGATTTTTTGGAACACCACAACGCGCAGCACACACAATTAAATTTACCATAGAGCAAGAAAAAAATTGAAATCTACCCTTACCCCGTACGTAATAGTGAAGAAAAGATGCCTCGAAAGACGATTACAGAACAAACAGTGAGGGATGGCATGTAACGTGAGTCACCAAAAAGGGAGGGTGAATCCTGAAGAAGCGTGACATACTAGTACGTTTCGGGGCCGCAACGTCAATCCGGCAGCATCTACTCACCGCTGAAGACAGGACAGAAAAAAATTGAACAGAGCTACAGGATAACATTGTCAATGCGAGTAATGCTACGTCGAGCAAACAGGAGCTGTTATCGCGGTATGAATAAAGGAACGCGAAAGGAACACAAAATTTAAAAGAATCGAGCAATCAGCGGTGGCATATATACGCGAAGAAGGCATATATACGAATATATACGCGAGACTGGATATAAAATTGACTTTAACAATAGAAAAGTGATAGCCCATCAAGAACTACGAAAAAAGACTCGTAAGGGAAGCCAAAAAAATAGAAAAGGACAAGACTGTCATCAGAGAAGAAGGGTACCACTTAGTAACACGTGCAAGAGTCTTCTACGCAGAACCATCACGCTCAGTGGAGCGAAAATTTCACTGAAGAGGCCATCATCATGTATATGGAAACGTCGAGCCAATATTTTGAGACACGGCGAAACCCGGAAGTTGATAAGCTAAAGCTGAAGCTGTTCATTTTTAAATAATCAAATAATTATTTTTTGTGATGGAAGAACCGATACTGTTCATTTTTAAATAATCAGCATTAGCATTAAATAAACTATGTTTCCCAAGTTCAATAAACAAGTAACTTATATCCATTCGAATCAAACAAAATCATAAATAGAAAAATTGCACGATGTTTTTACGAAATTAATAAAAACACAAATGAACCATTCATTAATATGACTATCTGACGTCTACATAGAAAACGCTGCAACGTGAAAGAAACTAATTTGGAGGTAACACGCTACAACGTTGGCAAATATAATTAATGCTAAAGGCGGTCGGACTTTACTTCCGGCGAAATGAAAAGAACAAATTCAATCGAGTACGTAGCGGAAAAATCATTTTCATTGGATCTTCTCTATTTGTTCCACACAATGAATACCGAATATCAAACAGGCGGTGGTGCCTTTTCTACTTTAACTTTACCCTGGCTTTTAGCTATTTCCTTTCAGAAACTTTTGTTGTCCATTTTTTGATACCGACATGAATTTTAATATTGGAATTTCTCAAAAGCCGGCGAATCTACGCAGTACATGGACATCGTTCCTGGAATTTTGCAATTAAAAGGAAACTTACGCATGAGATTTCCTGATGGCGATCCGTTTTTTTCCAGATCTAGCTTACTTTTACATAAAACTAATTTAATCTTTTGATAATAACCAATGTTCTTAAATATTGAGTAAAATCTTGGCGATGCTGACATGAAATAAATAAGCAATTTCCACGAGAAAATTCAGTCTCTTTACAGTAGATAATAGAACAGGAGATCGTTTGGATGTATCGTGAAAGTAAAAAATTAAAATTATTGGTCTAGACGGACAAATGTTATAAATAAAGCTGCCACCAATGAATCCTACAGCAGTGGTATTACATTCGATGAAATTGAATGTAACCTGCATGTTGTCGTGTGGCCTTATGATATGTGTAAACGAGTCCGTAATTTGCTGTTGTTCTAGTGTTACTCGTTATAAAAATTACTGTGGCTTTTACGTATGGATGTATCAACGGCTCCGGTAATGTTACAGTATTTAGCTTTGATTGTAAGGCGAGATTGTCTTCCATACGATTTTTGCCTAAATTTGGAGTTTGTCTGCTGTTAATGGTTTATGGTATACGTGGGAGAATATTTGACCAACATTTGGAGAAAAACAAACGGCATACAAGGCGACCATACCAGCTTAAGATGCAACGAATTAACGTTGGTTTCCTTCCTTATATTTCTATCTGAGAGGTGGACTTAAGCGTTCTTATTGTGAATTCAAGACGCTCGAACTGACAGAGACAATTAATTTGCAACATCTAACTCACTCCTTTTATTCATGCGTCCCACTTACGCTTATTGAACCGGTCCCAAAAAAAGGATTTTGTTTTTCTTAATAAAATTGTTTTTGGTAAAAGTTCAACTCTAAGCAAGTCTATCTCTACAATAAGCAGCGCTAAAGTTCTCCATTATCTTTACTCATCTGTTATGGATAAATAGTAACAACTGACGAAATGATTCCTATTTTAAAAAATGTTGGTTACTCTTAAAATAATACAAAATTAATTTAATGATTTCAAATCACCCAACCTCCAATATCTGTTAAGGTTTGCCGTTTAACTTCATCGTCAAGTGTCATTTCGACGAATCTATAACCATGAAATGTATACATTTACTAGCAAACCAAGACCAAGACCAAACAAAATTATTCGCTGCGAATTTCAGTAGATAAAGTTATTTTAAATTTGAAAGAAGGAAGAATAGATGGCGAAGGTAAGTTGGTTATACTCTCTTTTTCTACTGAGTAAAACCTCAGGATAGAGAAAGGAAACCAAAAAAAAAGCCCTGGGACTCTTTTGATTACAGTAGAGGTAGTCCTCAATATTTCAAGGAACTGAAAATTAGAACACTTCAAGCTTCTAATGGAGTTAGTCTCAGGGACCCGCAATGTGTAAAATTGCATTTTCAGAATAGGTTGGGTTACTATTTAGCAGTTTTCAGCAATTGATTTGAATATTTCCTTTAGACTTTCTTATAGACTAGAATTTATTTTTTTTTAATGTTCTCTTGAAAAAAAATATTTTCACTTGTTGTTCTGTTTCTTTTTAAACGTAACAAAACTTATCTAGTGGAGAAAGTAAAGATTTCTAACTTTTCACGTTTAACACAATTTATTTCAATTTATTAATACCCATTAGCAAAATCTACTAACTTACTAAAATTATCCACTTTTTTATCCTTTTCATTTAAAAGGTTAGAGATTCTAATGTTTTAAAGCTTATTATCAAAAAAACCTAGCGGGGGAAAAACCATTAACACGAGATGAAGCTTTTATCTGTGAAAAGATGCTCTGCATAAAAACACATTACGTGAAGACCACTACTGCAGAGAGAATATTACTTCTACCACTGCATTAACGCTAAAATACGTACATCCAACAACGTTGACGCACTTGACGTTTGATATTCATTCTGCATTATCTCCCGTGCTAAACGTACGCACGAACAGCTCATAAATTATTTATGCGAGCGTAGCAAGAGCAGCGAGCAGAACGAAGTCAGACCACACACAAATAGTATTTATCACGTCGAAAATACGTTGCCCGGCTATCACCTACAGAAATCATCCTTGACATAAAATAAAATTCCTTCAATGGATAATAAATTACGCAACTACTCACGTTGTGCATTGATAAAATGAAGCTTCACTGGCGGTTATAAATCATGGCCGTCGATATTACTCCCTTATGTATCGTTTACTATCCTTGCGCCGCGCTTCGTTCGTGGAATATCTTTAGAATGTGAAGTCGTGAAGCGTGCCCCGATCCTGCGCGCTTCTTAGCAACGGAATGACTATTAATTTCCAGCCGAAAACTTCGACGATAGCGCCTACATGGAAGACGGTTCCTCTATTACATTTTGACATGTCGATGATTATCTCGACCTCGCAAATAATTAATAAAATCAAACGATGGAGATAACGTCAATTAATAAACAAGTTATTTATTTAGGAGTCATATCACACACGCGTCACATATACCGTGGGGTTTGTTATCAACGCACGTTCACATGGAAAGGGCCGACCTTCATTAATGTTCGCTTTTAAGAGTATTAAATCTATTTAAAATGATCCATTAAGAGATTTGATTGTCTTGAAAGGAATTAGAAGCTGGTTAGCAACTTTGTAATTTTCGTTAGAACAAAGCATGTAAAGTACTTAATTGCCGATTAATCAAACACGCGTTGAGGTTAAGCTCAGCTAACAGTTTTAAACTTATGTTTTGGGAGGTTGTTGCTCATTCTTTCCCATTTTCAACCTGTGTTTATCGTTTGACTCCTACCACTCAATTGAAATGATGGTCAAGCTAAGAGGTTTGAGTAAGCTGAATTTCAATGCGAAACATACAAATACAGTGTTTCGCATACTCGTTTATTGCGAAATATTTGAACTTAAATTTTCGAAAGAGAGCATTAGAAACAAATTCATCGACTTCGAAAAATCATGAACCTTGGACCACGGACCGTATGAGCCATGCGGTTCGTCGTATTTGATCCGGATAGTTTTGAAACTTGGAAATGTTTCATTCTGTCTTTGTACATGATGACGATATTTGAACTCTGTAGTCGAAATCTTTCGGGTGTTGTCGCATAATTGATGTTCGACTTACATCAAATTCACTCAAGTACGCGAGAACACTCGACAGACATTATAACTATGGATTACGGTCGTGAAAGCCTACACTCAATGATATTTAAATTATTCACATCAACTAACAAAATATATGTGTAAATGTTGATGTATTTAATTTTTCTCTTGGCTGCTTAGTAAACTTCATTGAAACAAACAATTTTTATCTTAACAATTTGTCTCCGCTTCTTACTGTAAGAAGGTAATGCGTAACGAGTTCGTCCACACAAGAATAGATAAATTTGGAAACACGTATCCGATGAAAAAGCATTGGAATCTGTCGAAGCCATTAAAATAAAAGGCGTAACACGGAATCCCGAACATCATATTGATGAAGACGTTGTTTACAACTAAAGGCGTAGACTAGAAGAAAAGTTCGCTGCCCCGGCGAAAGAACTCAATAACAAATATTCAGTTAGTTTCGAAACTTTCAGTTTGTATCGGTTCCGCGGTTTGGCGTCCAGATTTTCACAGATCGTTCTAAGACTCAACCGTAAATCTTCAATCCAACGGACCCGTTCCGTGATTCGCAACGATCGTGTAACTGGTCGTCAACAGCCAAACGTACATACAACACATTCAATTAACATTCTTAAGTAAAAATCAAATAAATAGTTGTTCGAATATTTATATTGTGACCTCCACGCAACACACCGATCCTCAAAGCAAGAACGTTTTATTGAATTCTAATAATTTAGAGTATCCGTTGTGTAGGTGTAACTACCTCCGTCGCGCATATTAACTTAGTTTGAATTGATTCGCTGTAAATTGGTAAAGCCCTCGCAATTTGGCGTTTTCATTACTACGCGGAAAATGGCAACCGCCCGGAAAGAATTACATTAATTAAAACTTTGTATTCGGTAGGTATCGTCTATTTGCCATTTATATAGATATATGGTTGGTTCCTATCGCCGCATAAATATTATTCCACAAATCCAATTTGAACACGCAGCCGATGAACTAAAAAAGAAAAAGTTTTAACCCGATTTCGACCGTATTTAACTTGGATAGAATTGTTTCAAATTGAATTTAAATTCGATTACCCGCCGGTTTCCGAGCAGCTTGAGGCATTGCATGTAAATGTTTAAGCTAGAACAGAGTAGGTAGACGTCCATCTGGCGTAAATGTTTAATCAAATATTAATTAATTGGTACTTATCTCCTCTATGTAACATGAATTTTTTTTTCAGTTGAGAATGTATCTCATGACCTCTAAAAAAATTAAACATGGTAAATAAAGACCGGAATGTATGCAGAAATATCAAAAGTATAGGAAATAAACACATTAAGCCAAATTGAAATTGAAAAAAAGTAACATTTGAATAAAAACAGATTAAGCTCCATTTGTATAAGCAAGGCAATTAGATATTTAAAAAATATTCAGCGTAATACAAGTTTTAATAGTCAATTGTTTAAAAGAACATAAGATACTCGCTACTGGGCCTCTATTCTTGAGTTCTATCACATCGCGCGAGATTACGCTTATAATACAAAAGTTGTATTCAGCAACAGCTTCAGCATTCCCTTTGTTGATTACAAATTAAGCAAATTATTTGAATTCTTAAAGGTAGAGATGCTTGCAGTGTTAATAATCGGTGATTATTAATCGCCATCAACTGCTGTGTTACTTTACAGAACGTGACTTCCCATCGCTGAATCAACGCAGCTTTTTACTAAACAAATCAATGACTGCAGCCCTGACACCTATTATGGACTCCATCTTAAAAAATCTTAATGAATAGCAAATACGGTAACGCATATTGATTGTGATTTGTCGAAAACGTTTGATCTGGTTAATCATGATTTATAACTCGATAAATTGTTATACTGTGGAGATCGTTGTAAAAGCTTAAATCACATTTGAAGGGTTTAAAGCAGTACGTGGAGTTGTTTCGTTTGTAACTAACGACATATAATAACATATATATCATATAATGTAACTAATAACATACGTTACAATCGTAATTTCTCTGATTGTTTGGATGTCGCTGCCGGTGTTCCGCAAGGCTTGGTACTCGAACCTCTTCTTTTTGTATGGATGTTGAAATATATATTTTGTCTTTTTTTTTTTACGTTGAGGGGTTAAATAGCTATGCGGTCCATCGCGTCATTTATATCTTTTGTTCTCGATACTGAAAATGATTTTATATTAGAAATGTTACTTGTCTTAACTTCTAGATGTTTATTTTTAATTAGTGAGAATACCTGTGCATCTGTTTTGTTAAGGTTTCTTATATATTGCTTACGAATGTGGCGGACGAGTGGGATGATGTTCGTAAAGACAAGAATAATTTGCGTGGCTTCTGTGAAACTTCATTATGCAAAGGTCAGAAGCGTAGCACATATAAACTGTCTGCGATACATCTTAAATGTCTGGAAACCGTTTTCAAGACGGGGAATGTAAGAGAAGACAAATTGGCATTTTGAGGCTTGCTGTAATAACTTTAGATAGTTATAATTTCCAGTGTAATGAATTAAGGAAAAAAAGAAGCATTAAAGGCTGGAATAAGGGTATTAAATAAAATGTTTAATCAACCACAAAGTATTAAATTATTGCCAAAACAAAAAAAAAAACGTATCTTCAGAAGTAGCATCATTGCTATCTGATACTCACAAAGTGGATGGTCAAGCGATCCCATTTTTACAACAATCTTCTATACCTCGAAATATTCTTATATGTTACAAAATGGTAACGCCAAGAAAAATTAGTTCAATCAATAATAATAATAATATATGGTGTGAAGATTACATGAATAATATGCTGAAGGACACTAAATTTTATAATTACCTTTGTGCACAAAATAAGCTCATCAAATCTAATTTAACTACATTGTGGAGAGTGCGTATTACTGGGAAGGATGACATGGTGAATGTCGTGATGTAATTGGGCCCGGTTAGCTGTTCATAGGATGGAAAAAGGCGTCAAATGCGTGCATGTTCTCATATCGCTCGTTGCTCTAAATGTTTCCAAAGAACTGTTGCTTGGCACATCATTGTCCAAAATGATGATGAAAACCATTTATAGGGTAACGTATCGCACAGCTTAGGGGAAGACCAGTGCATTGCGATATAAACACGTAGAAATGCTGACCGTCCTCGTTTACGAGATGATTCACTTATTAATTCGATAAAAAAACGATACTTCAAGGGGCATTGAAAACAATTGGATGATAATAACGGTCCACTTCTGGCAAGCTTTCCGTGAATGAAATCATCCAATGCACCGAAAATAATTTAATAACCATGCTGTTTACCATTAACGAAAGAAATACGTAAAGGTAATGATGTGTTTCTCATCTTTTATGGGGTATATTGTAAATAGCTGCTCTGTTGAATATAAAATAAAAGGATCTGTTCTTGGTCGATAAATACATACTGGTCTATTTCTGATAGACTCCCACAAAAATGAGTTACATGTCACTACATCCACTTATCTCTATCTTTATTGGCAAACGCCGCGGTTATTAAATTTTTCCACTGTATACACGATAACATTTTCAATATTCATAGTTAACATCGTCGGAGTTATGAGAAATCGTCAAGGCTGCTTTGGCGTAAGTATTTGAGATGATTTGTTAAATTAACGGCTAATAAGGTAAAGCCAGTACTTATTTTTTTACAGCTGTTGTAATCACTTTCCATTATTTTTAATTTATTAATATTTTGCCGTACCGCAAATACGAATACTATTATTTAGACTTTCTGGAATAACAGCTTCTAGAATTAAGCACTTTGCACGGATTATACGAACAGTTAGAATAACAGAAGTGAGCCAATATAAGATCTGACACTTTACATGGCGCCTCTTGTAATCGTTTATTTGCCAAAATTAATTACGCAACGAGTAACACCGCAAATGTTACTTAGCGCCTTTCAAACAATATCAAGATCACCTGAAATATGCTTAGTACAATAAATTTTCAGTTGTCTTATATTAATTTTTTTTCGCTTTAAAAATTGCTATAAGTTAGAGAATATTGCTCAAAGGTAACATTTCGATTTTTGATGCTTAACGTCATCCGATAATCCGTATCCACGAATCTCGCAACGCCCTATATATAACGCGAAATATGTAACAATTGAACTGTTCTCCATCCCCTACTTTTCTTAACTTTATATGAAATAATTACCTAAATTTATATTTTTGTATAGCAAGATAAGGGACGATGTAATGCGCACGTCCCTAACGATCCTTGCAAAAATAAACTTGATAAAATATTATTTATGTTCTATCTTCCAAAAACAATTGAAACTCTCAAAATAAAATTGTTGTTGAAGAATCATACCATTTTATTACAGATTTTCATCAAGAATGACCTTATTCTTGTGATAAAAATATGTGAAAAAAATATTTGAATGTCACATACATAAATGTGCTGATATATCAGCTCCATTTATGTCTATAGAAAACAAAGCACGCCTAAATTTAGTACTTATTATTGGCATGTGCGATATAAAACGTATAACTTTTAATAAAATCTAAACTTTCTCGTTTATCCAGGGAAAGGTCAATCGAAATCGTTTATTAAAAATTCCATATGGCAAGTATCAGCATCGATCTATTGAAAATTTAAATATTTTAAAACGCCATCCATGCTCGGAACAGGCTACATCGAAAATAGGATACAGCCTGACCTTTTTATACAGATCGATATTAAAATTTCAATTTTCCACCGCCTCATGATAAACGTCGGCAGAAATTAAATTCGCGTATATATTTTATAGAATGTTGCACATACAGGACTCGTTTTCAGACGTTCATTGTGTACCGAAACACATCGTCGATGACATCCAGTTTTGTTGGAATTACTTTTTCGGAATTATTTAACTGTGAACGTGGCAAAGTACAATGGATAGATTTTATAGGTTATTTTTTGTAGTTTCAACAATTCTGCAGTGACGCACTTTTATGCTTGTATGTTTCGATAAAGTTTGTTAAAAAAAAATTAATAATCAGTTTGGGCTTTATTTCTACTAAAATACTGCTTACCTACCTACCTAAAAGTATATCCTTACTGAAAATATTTAAAGATATTTGTTTACTGCGCTTATTACTTCGACTTCTTCGTTGATATTTTCAAAAATATTGAGAAGGTCCAGAATAACAACTTAAATGCTGTGGAATAGCGACCCATCGGAATACATGAGCTTTGGAGCATAAAGTTTATGTGTATAAAGTGTTCTGTCGCCCTGTTACTACTTCCCTGCCATTGTAGAAGACGAGGTGCAATTAACTGTTCTCAATATGTGGTTAATGATCTATTGAAAAAGCGCAGTGTCTAATTCTATACCACATTTAAGCCCTCTTGTCACTGACCAATATAGATAGTTACAAAAAATACCATTCAATGTATGTCTAATTTTATTTTCAAAGTGGACCAGATTTAGAGTTTATTACTTAAAGAATCCAACCTTAAAAAGAAGCTGCCTAAATGTTGTATTAGGATGCCTTTTTTGCAAAAAAAAATATTTTTTAGGTAGCACTACATTCGACATTTAAATATCTGTTGTATAGAAAATGTATATCTCCAACGTTTTTCTATAACGTTACATATGGTTAACATCGAAAATGTTAAACCCGAGCTCAGCATTGGAATATTGCGTCCAAATGAAGAAGCTTGGAAAAAAATTTTTTTTTGCTTACAGCATTTTCGAAATACTTCAAAATAAGTGTTAATGCGGACCCTTATTCAACGGCATCCATTTTTGAACATCTAATGATGTGCTCGTTTTGTGCTTGTTTCGTGGTAATTTGTGCCGTAAAAATGCCATTTCGTGCTATTCGAGAAGGATGCTATTAAATAGAGGTGCGTGCCAGCCCTTAATACCAATTATCTCGAGAACGGTGCGTCAGACAAAATTTTTACGTAAATAGACGTACGGCGAGCATAAAACGTTGTTAATAAAATTTAAGAAAACGAAAGTGCGGGATTCGATTTCACGGACCTTCTAGAACTATTTGTTTTTCTTCACTACATCTACTGTTACGTTCATAGTATCAGCAATAGATCCTATTTCTACGGCAAGTTTATAAGTGTTTTGTTTGTTTGCGTTTTTCCTTTGTCTTTTTTTGAAAGAAAACAACGAACTTCTTTTCCTTGGTTTTAATTCTTCTTTAGTACATTTCGTCACTCCTTTTAGTCGACAGTAAAATAGATACTTTTTATCACTGGTCATCTTTTTTATTCCATCGAATTTTCGATCAAATTCGATCGAAGTAATTTTCTTTGATGGATCAATCAAAGAAAATTACTTGTGAGCTACTTCATTCTTTTACTTTACATCATATATAGTCTTCTTCCTGCTTTTTCTTAATCTCCCTCATTTTAGTCTTGGATTCTTTAACTAAATTATAGAAGCACCTAAAAATGTCAATAAAGGGCGACAACGAAATGTAGCAAAGAGAAATTAAAACTAAGGTTTGCTTCCTTTCCAAAAAGGACCTAAAAGTCAAAAATTCTGGCGTTTTATTGGCACTCCATACTATCTATAAATCTCAAAAATCCGTTTGATTTTGACACCTATTGACAGATAGGGATGTCACAGTGAGGTGCTTCCCTATCTATCAATGGATGTCAACACAATCCAGCTTTATGATACTCAAGCGGAATTGTCGTGCGTGAGCTACCTAGAAAACTGAACGAGGAACTCAGAAGGATTCGAACGGGCTTGTCCTTACAACACCTCTCCCGATACGCGAAGAAAACGAAGAATTGTTATTGGCGATAAGTAATGGATGCACCATTATCAACCCGAAACAAAGCGTCCTTCAATGCAATGAAAACATCCTTCTTCACCGTCAACAAAGAAATTCAAGGTTGTGCCCTCAGTTGGTGAGGTTATGCTTTCCGCGTTCTGGGATTCTCAAGGCGTGCTCCTAGCCCATTTCCAGAACAGGAATGGGAACGTGACTGCTGAATCGTACTGTAGAATTTTGTTGCTGCTTCAGGATGAAATTCGACAAAAACGTCCAAGCCTACTGATAATACCGCATTCACTTGACCCAGGGGAGAATTGAAGAATTAGGGCAGAAACTTATTGAGTCTGCGGCTTACAGTCTCGAGCCAAGCGACTATCATCCGGTTGGTCCGCTCAAAACGCATCTTAACGGTAAACGTTTCGAGGTTCGATGTTTAATGGCACAAGCAGCCCACATAAACACTTTTATGCAGCAGGCACTAGGGCTTTGGTAAAGAGACTGTTGAAAAATAAAACTTGTTTTTGGTTAACTATTTTATTATTTATATAATAGCTTTTTGTGACCTACTTACTGATTTTTCCTCGTATAACGTGAAGTTCACGTTAACTTCCTACATAAACATAATACTTGGCTACTATTTTTTTTTCTCAATCTTGATTTAAGTAAATAGCAACTTTTGCCAACCAATGTTACAAAAGAAATTCTAAACAAGTTTAATTACCTAGTTGCACACCTAATAAAATGAAACCCAAAACGTTCATAGTATCACGAATTTATTATATAACTCATCAATAATACAGTTATATACAAATATGAATATAAAATACCTTTTACAAGCGATTAAATTTTATTTTATTTCTTACGTCTTACACTTACTGTTAGTGAAATATACATATATACACGGAATGGTTACTACATTTTACAGAATGTTACTTACAAGGGCGATCGGTAAGGAGACGACGATATTGTATACATGTAATCGTAGATAATACCAAGCGAATATGTACAAAGCTAAAAACGGCAGCTTTAATGACTTAACATAGTCGTTATATGTATTCTTCTTTTAATTCCGATCCTGCGAGAGGGTAGTGTACGTCATTTCCAATTTATTCTGAATTTCCCACCCCCACAAATTTGCCAAATTATTGTCACATACCCTCCGTCGTATATGCTAGTGGAAATTCGAAAAATAAGCATCATTATTGTCAGCTTAAATTACGCTTAATGTTGTCAGTATAGATAATTACGTGGTGATATTATGTATGTATATTACAATTTATATGGTTCTTAAAAGTGGTCGCTGGCACATCTGAGCACAAAATTGGTTCCAATATAACTAAATAATTGGGTTCGGTTAAAACAATAGAAAGTTTATATATCTCTGAAAGATGTAGCCCCTTTCAGATAAATAAAGGTGCAATTTACATAGATACGAAACCGAACAAACACCAAACTTTGGTGCTGTATCAATAAAATCGACCAATCACAATGCAAGTTGTTGCAAATACTTACGTTCCCATCAGTTTCCCAATTTTTTGCTACTTTCTGCGCTTACTCATAAGGTTACGTCATATTTAATTCTAAAAATGAAGTAGGAACGCCACAGTTATCTACGATAGATCTGCTAGATTTATGTTGTGCTAAAGCAAGAGTCAATTATCAATAACAAATGGAATTAACTACCTTATATTAATGCTTTTTTAACAAAGGACATTAAGACAATTTTGAATTAGCTTGTGTAACATGGTTCATTGTTATTAAGGTTGCCATAAGCTATATAGGTGAAACTGACTAAAAACCTCAAGGAGCTTAACAACATCAAATAAAAACGCATCTAAGTAATATAAAAGGAAGCAGCCTGCTACTTTCGAGTGTAAATTATTGTGCCTTTTAACCATATCAATGCATACAAAATAGATGTAAAATAAAAATACATATAACTTTTGTTTACTGCAACCCCCAATAACCCTCAATATATTTTTTTTGAGAAATTAGCTATTTATAACAAATAACACTAACCCAGATTAAGGAAAAAAACTAAATACTCAGAAGGAGAGACTGGCCAACTTAAAGGACAGAAGGTAATGGGATACAATGGGAAAGGATATAGAAAAAGGTTAAAGTTAATTGTGTTTCTCATAACAAATCAAGATTGAATGAAACATTGATAAAGGTACAAGAGAGAGGAATAAGGCGCTTTAGCCATATCATAAGAATTCGAGAAGACACGGTATTAATAGATGAAATCATCGAATATAAGTTAATAGAGCACAATTTTTGTGAAAAATTAAAATTCAACTAAATCCTTTCAAATATATTTAGAAAAAAATGTAATGTACGGAGTGTTTGCAAAAAGATTTTAATGATGATGAAAAGAATTTAATTAAACATATTCAGGAGCAGTGATATCGAAGAATTTTACATTGTACGCAGCAAACAAATATTGAAAAACTTTTAGTGATCCATCAACTGAACCTCGAACACTTTTCTTGCCGATAAAGAGGGTTACACATAAAACTAATGTCATTTTATTCCGTGCTAGGAAGCAACGTTACAAAAAAATTCGAAGGAGAAATATCTTGGAATATACATACTAGATGGAACTGTGGAAAAACACATCAACCCATGATCTGTAGCGACAATAAGCAGCAGTTTGACGCTACATCGTCAACAGTTGAAAACGCATCGAATTTTCGCTGCACGCGCCGATTCTTGAAACGTCAAAGTAATTGAAAAGCAGCGTCTAGCGCAAATAGCGTAACACACGTTCGCTGTAAAATGTGTTCGCCTATTCCCAACATATTTCGACGCAGCGGTGGGTAGCATACACGTCCATCAGATAGGTTTGAAACCGTTAGCAACTGTTTGGTTCTGTTGAACCAGCCCAATTTTACACCTTGTAGAAATGATAGGTGATCGGTTGTAAATAATGATGAATAGTAAAAAATATATGAAATATCAACTTTGTAGTGTTATCAAACTAAATTTTGCTCAGAAACATGGAAAAGCCTGCGGTCATCATTTGGAAGCGGCACTTTCTAAGCTGTTTTTTAAAAATGGAAAGTCCACGCGCAACATGAGCTTTCGATGGAAAGGTAGTTCAGAGCTTTCACAATTAATCCTGAGGTGTTGATTAGCCAACCCAAAGTATTACAAGTAAACATTTGCGTGCAATAAGGGTTCCTTTGTTGCGCGCTAAACGTAACTAAAAAGATATTTCGGAAATATCAAATACACGACTGTTTAAGAAATTTCAAAGTCGCCAAAGTCAACGTTCGAAATTCCATCCGTGCAGTAGATAAGCTTATCGATTGGATAAGTGGTGCCTGCATGCCATCTCTCATTGTTTCCTATCGAGAACGGGAAGAAACTTCTACGGTAATAGATGGTCCCGGAACGTAATGTAATGAATCCATCCTGTGGAAAATCAAATGCGATAAGAATTTTCCCATCATGCGAGTTCTCCCTGCGGAAAAATACGCCGGAACGAGGCAAAACGGAGGGAGGCACACAGAAATTGGATGAAAAATAGAAATGCACGGCGCGCGGTATTCGTATCAAACCGAAAGTAATCTACGGAAAACAGAAGCGAATATTCGACGAATGAAATATCGGCGTGTGTGTATGCGTGCGTATATAATACGTTCTAATAGAGGTGTGTGCATTTCCATTCATTGCGTTCGCTTTGCTTCCGTTTGGAATTTCTAGGAATTCGGTATGAATATGTGGGCGATATGTATTTGAATTACTCTGCGGTACAAGATACACCTGCCAGTTTCTATTCTCGTCGCTTGTACGATATTAGGCATGACGTGTATCAAAATTGATAATAGCTGCTTCTCTTCGGCATTAATTTTTTGCAGGTATCGTATGTTTTGAGAGAACTTCCTGTATGTTTACTTCCTATTTCATGTCTAAATATTAGTAATGGACACTATCGATGCTATTAGTAACCATCGATGGTACATATCGGTAGTCCTGTGCTATCGGTTAACGCTAGCGATAAAACTATGTAAGTTGCAAAAATAAGAAACTTATATCAAAATTAAACTTAAATGGATCTTGTTTATAACTTGCAATTTGCGCTATTTGTTTTTTTTTTTTCGTGAGATGCTGCTTTGAGTTCTATGTTGTACAACGTGAGAATAAGCTGAAACCTTTTTAGTTTTTCTCAAAGTATATCTATCAATAAGCCCGCAGAAGCGAGTGCTTTCGCAGTAGCGTACGACTCGGTTGCGATCAATAGTAGAAATAATGTGTTTAATTCCTTGCCATTCTACCTTCTGTTATTAATGTAGACCGAACCAAAAATTCACTGTAGTACTGTATCATTAGCTTGGCTTCCATTGATACTCCTACGGCGAGGTAAAAATATGTCGATGTATTTGAAAAATGAGCGTTTTACGTTTAATAATGTTCAAATCACGTTCCCTATCTCGTCGATACCAATTGAGAAATGCCCGGACAAGTATGTTGAAACTCACGAATGCGTTTCGGAGATTTAATAACAACTTCTTTGGGTAGAAGCCATCAATTGAAGTAGTTTTGGATAACTATTTCTAATAAATTCAGCTACTAGATGTCGCGTAGAACATACAGGTTGCACGAAGCGATTGAGGATGAGATTGTTTTAGTAGCTTTCCAGCTTTACCATGCTTGGACATTACAAGTTGGGTTATCAACATATTAAACTTCGCAAAGGTATTTATTATAGTTTCCACTATCGTTTCCGCATTTGTCTTCTGTAATATTGAACTACGTAAAGGAAGAGGCACGAATGCCACGACGCTTTTTACAGGGCGCACTGACACATTTAAAACACAATTCTTTCTTGCTTCCGTTGTTTCATCCACCGTCAGCTATATTTTTTTTATCTTTTTAGCTCTTCCTTGATTTGATCCGTAATCGTGCTTTTCATCTGCGGCAAATTAACATTTTGTTAATTAAGCAATCTTACAAACAATTCATTTAATAATAGTGCCGGTATATTCTAATGTCGGAAATCGGTTAGGCAACCTATTAACACTCGTCGAACATAACAAAGCACTTCGTCGACTTGCCATCATTAATCCAACCCGTCAATCCCGACTGGTTTCTGCAGGCTTATCTATCAGTAAATATTTGACATTAAAGATCGAAAAAAATTGCGACGCAGTGTGCAGATTAGAGATATGTAATGATGTTAAAAAAAGAAACTCTTTTCTAAGCTAACAAAAAACATGAAAGAAGCATTTATCGAAAACAATAGGTTTCGAAGACTTTACCAGAATAGGGAACATATCAATTTGTCTTCTACTGTTCATAAAAAGTTGCAAACTAGTCAACTATCATACAGGACGATTTATAGTAGTTATAAAAAAACAGTTTACACTAATAGTCACTTTGTTCAGGAAGATATTTAAAGCAAAAAATGTTAAATGAGCATTATTGCCAAAGCTAGATTTTAACAAAATAAAATTATTAAAATACATAGAGAAATTACTGAAAAAGAAAGAAACAAACGACTGTAAAAGAAAATATTCCTATAACACTTCTTCAAAATGCCCTCCTTAAGCTCGAGTGCAAGCAGAACACTTACGCACCATTGAGTCGTAAACATGGGCTATTGGGCTATTGTTGCGCCATATTCATAATTTTCATTAGATCTAATTGTTACCTGGTCAAGCAATTGTTCGCGTGTATTTATTTCCACACCGTAAACCGGTGCCCCTTGAAAAAAAAAAAAAAACGGTGTAGGTCGAAAGGTCTTGGCGGCTAAACCATAAAACCTGTACGACCAATCTATCGTCGAGGAAAGTGTGCATTCAACCATTGAATTACAATGATCTGGAGTACCGTCGTGTTGTCTATTTAGAATTAACGTGTCTTAAGCAGGTCAAATTTTACAGTTTGTGTGTGGCATAAATCTTTGTGAAATGTTTTCCATCAAGGTTGATTACATCTCTTCCATAAGCAGCATAGTTGATAATAAATAAATAATTGAAAATAATAATAATTTTCTTAGAAAGCATCGATTATCTTGCAAAATGGTACAATTTACGTAGAAGTAAGTGTACGCAATAGCGTTTTATTTTGTCGTAAATGTGTCGTAAAATGATAGACATTCCATTAACATAAGAAATTTAACATCCGCTTCCTACGTAACCTGAAATAGCATCTCTTCAAAAATATTTTAAATAGTCTTTGTACAATCGACTGTCTACGTTGGCGAAATTTGAATTTTCTATTCTGCTTCCTTCTTGAAATGCTTTTGCCTTAAAGTCAAAACGCCCTACCAGCTATTTAAATAGGATCTCAATACGCTTAATATAACGATACGTAAAAATTAGGCTTCGAATAAGAAAATACAGGTCATCCTATTAGTACGATTAAGTAGCAGGAAACGGCAATTCATAAATACACAGTAACGACCGTTTACGTGTGTCTAAGGATCTTGTTGGGACCTTCGAGACTTCCTACAGGCATCCAGAGATATAAGAAAAATATAAAACAATTGATCAAAGATATAGGCTACTATACACGCATAAGTTTAAACTATTTCTCTTCTTATTGTCTTTATGTGAAAGTTATTGCACAACTAACGAAGTTACACGTAAATACCTTACTTACAATTCAAACGAAATTCTCTTCCGTATTCATAAATGTCGAAATTTTGTGCTCAGATGCGATACTTTTAAATTCTACTTCCGCCCACGAGACCGCCTTTTCACTTAATCGTTATTATTATTTCTATTACGTCCCATTTTACTTACTCCCGGTTCAGTAAAGACCGTCACAATGCGGAAGATAAGGAAAAAGAGGAAGGTTGGCTTTTTTTTTCAGTGCATACACATTCAACAGCCGATCGTACCCTTCATTTTCTTACCGATCGACCCCCGTATAAAGAGATATGATCTGGATGAGGCGAAATTGTGTCCCATTCGCTCTCGCTTTCTTTCCCATTTCCGTCCCTCTCAATCGTGCTATCTCTCGTCTTCATGTTTTCATCCTCTTTCTCACCCATTCATTCGCCCTTTTGTCTTCGGCATTCAAGAGGCTGATACTCGAAATTGGAGGACAGCAGCGCACGCTTGCCGAGTATCCATCCACCGTTAAGTCCCACCACTCTCACCGGTTCCTTCACTCGCGTGCTCTTTAACAGAAAGAAAAGAAAAGAGGAAATAAGTATTGGATGGACATAAGATGATAAGATGAAATAAATCAATCTCGCATTCATACTCAGGCATACATGAAAAATGTTGGACATCGTAATACGCCCGATTCGTAGCAAATGCCGCCAACGTAACAATTAATAATAATAATGATAAGACGTAATCGTTATCGCAGACAGCTTCAGAACTGTAACATTTAGCTCAGAATTTCCTGCGACACATTATATGGGACGAACTGGCTGAAATCGTCTAAAAAATGTAAAGATTGAAAACTTGAAACCTGTTACGTTGGTCACTATATATAACGCTGAATATGTTAGATGAACTTTCAGTCTCGCTTCAAATTGAGTTCCTTTAATACCTACCAGGCCGCTAACCTGTTTGAGCACCCCTTCACTGAGAAAAGTGATGAAGCTGTACAATGAACAATTGATAGTATTTCTTTTTTTTTGTTGAAATTGAAATTTTATATTTTCCCACTTTTAATTTATTAATAACGATGTTTTTTAAGTTAATAAAATCAGTCATTGTTCATACTTCGCTTGGCTCCTATTAAAAAATCATTAGAGTTTAGCCTGATTAACAATTAAGGACGTAATTCATACAAATCCGGCGCAGTTCCGCAGCAACGTTGTAAAAAAGGACCGCGATTTCATAATTCTACGAAAACCGCCCCTTTTATTAAAATTAAAAGCGGCAGAGCGTTTCCGAAGAGGGAGAACGTGTCTAGTGTCTAGACTGTAAAATTATTCAAATTGCACGATTCTCAATTCAAACATGCGCCGCTAAAACTTTCGGAATACATTAACGACTCCCTACCTTTAATTGTTTGTTCATCCGACATCTGATTTCATTTTCGCGCAAATAACTTCCGAATTTATTACTGCGTTCGAATAATCGAATCAAATAACGGAAGAGTAATTCTTGTCAATTTTAACCGATCTACTCGTCCTCTGGTCGCTGAACGCCAGCGAAAATTACTTTATTTGTGTTTTACAATGTCATTAAAGCAGGCGGAAATGTTTATTGCGTCATTTGCTTATTGTTTTACAGGAAACAAATGAATAATACTGTTGGATTCAGTTCTACTTTAAGTTATATATATTTAAATATTAAAATTAACGCGAGTGCCAACCAAAAGACGCTTGCATAATATAGACAGAGAGAGCGCCGTCATGAACGAAATAAGTGTTTATATTCCGCCAACGCCAGCGCAACCGCCCGTAGACGTTAAAGCTTACAAATACATTGTGAATACAACCAAGCTTGAAAATACGAGGCGTCGCAAGGATGTTAAATAAATTAGTTTATTTTTTAAGGAATTTGACCAGAGATAAAATCGACACATCTTAATTTTAAATATGGGCTTATCCTATATGGAATGCAACCAATTCAGCAAAAGTACAGGATCTTATTGTATTCCTAATTATGACCAAACACGCCATTTACTGGCATGTTTCTATCCCGACAATTTCAAAGTAGTAAAACTTATTAAATTTGTGAATTTAATGAAAACGTGAATATACTTTAATAACTTCGCCTTATTTCTGTCATTTGTGTCTGTGCTTTCGACGAATATTTGCCGCTTTTCAACTTATAAATACTTAACTAAACAACAACAGTTCAGCTAAAAATAAGCGAGTCACATTAATGTTAATGGCTTCTATCTTTTTCTCGTAGAACTCTTCGTAGCAAGCCAATAGTTTGCTAATCCTAACTTTATATCCTTCTATAGCACATCCTTCCTTGGAGTCTTTCTACATTTTATTTTTCTACTTTTTTTTAAGTCTCTTTCAATTGAGTTAAGAGTTTTGTCAAGTTTCTAACTTGACTCTTAACTCATTTCGAACGTATCTAGGTTTGAAATGTTAAACGCTCACGAATCTCTAGCAGCTCATCACTTGTTAACCCCTGATTGTGTTAATCTAATAGCTCGTCAATACCATCAATATAGATCTCTGAATCTAATCGCCCTTTAATTAACAACTTGTTTTGCGGCATGAACGACCACCGACTTTAACCGTCGTTGCGCTGACAGCGTTGTAGCCGCGTATAGTAAGCTTTTAATGTTTTAATGACAACCCGCTTTATCGGTTCTTCTACAAATAATCCGCGTTGACTCTGTGCAAGCCGGATATGAACGGTCGAAGGATAATATGGTCTGTAACTGCTTTAAAGATTTGTGAAATATCTGAACCATATTTCCTTTTCACCGTGGATAGCTCTTGCTAATGGATCAATGGAATAAAGGGTAGCGAGGTATATTGTCAGTTATAAATATCACTTTAGGTGGAATCTGTTTAGACATACAACAGCGTTCCGCTGCTGATATTAGATGGTGACTAAACCAGTCATCCAAACTTTACAATTCAACTTCCACATCACTGGTAAGCTACTTTGACATATATTCTTGAAGGCTCTTGCAAGCACTAATGTAGTCCATTAGCATCAATAACGCTTATTATTAATAATTCAGCGATTCGGCAATTAAAACACCCAAAGCCTACAGATTTGGTAAGAAACAATGATAGAGTTAACTACACAAAGGAGTAACAGACTCAGTTTGCCCAACCCGGCATATTATTTTTTTTTTATCCAGACTTCACGATAACACCACGGCCACACAATGGCCAAATCTGGCGCATTTAAAAATGCCGAATTTTTTTATTTCTCGATGCGAGTCTGATATTTCGCCCGATACCGCACACGCGCCCGGTATGGTTCTTCCGTTCCCGCGCGGAATTACCGAACGTTCGTTAATAAACCCGCGCTCGCCCGAAATGAACAAAATTACGCGCGAGTGCTGATAGTGATCGATCACGTACATACGAATCACGAGGATGGGACCCTCCCATCTCTCTCGCTCCCAGAAACAACGACTCTTCTATCCGGGTACGTAAGCAACCTACGTGTCGATATCGATCAGCTCTTATTAATATACCGTATACGGCTATAATCAACGTTAAGGCACTATCATGGTATCACATAAAATTGTAAACTAGTTTTTCGGTGTTTCACAAGCAGACGGACCTATCTAAAGACAATAAGAAAAGTCTCAGAGAAAATGTTCTAAAGTGGCGTTTACGGGATCCAAGCTGAGTCGAGACATATCAAGAATGGCAGTCTGCGGTGCAATTAATAAGTGGTACAACATCAATTCTACTAAATCCTTGTAGTTGCACAGAAATATAGGAAATGCATGATGTAGAGGTATATAAGCCTACCTTTTCGATTACGTTTGATTGCTTCTAATAGTTCAGTGCAACGCTTAGCAGTGCTTTTCTGCTTATATATTGTGCGAAGCTAACATTTTATATAAATGCAACAAAGAAATTAATCTGTTACAGACAAATAACGACTAAGAGATCTTCAAAGCGATGATATGATATATATATATTTCGAGCTATATATATATATATATATAGCTCGAAATGACTTGTGAAGCATGGCATTCGTCATATTGGGACAATCAAATTATTCTTTTCCTCAAAAGCAATTTACGTTTTTGCTTCGAATTTTACGATCCTTTTACGATTTTACGTTTTAGGTGACCCATAAAGCATATTCGTAAATTTTATTAAGGCATTTTCGGCTGTAAAGAATCTAATAAATTTCGTTTATAACATACATATAATATGTATATGCGGATATGTACCGTTTTTTTTATGATTCATTTTTATTGTGCAGGCCGGCACGCGAAATCAAATGAATCTTCGTGTTCGCGAAATAATATTTAGAAGAGAAAGTGTAAGTGTTGGTTGTAAGTCTGCAGGTTAGCCAGTACAAATACGTTCTTTTTTTTTCAGTTAAAGTCAATAATGATGTCAAATATATTATTTTTTAATAACTTCCTATTTTAGAAATTTAAAGAATCTCCAGCATAATGTCAATGTTAAAAACCATTACAACATTAGAGATTCGAACAAACCTTGGAAAATTTTTATCTTGATATTCTATTAAATATAACCGCTTTATAGAAGTTTGCTTTCTCCAAAGCGAAACGTAGATTCCGGTTATACAGTACGTACACGGATCGACTTTAAACACAAATTTCTTTTTATTTAATTCGAACGGTTCTCGAGGTAATATAATTTTTCTTCAAAATTTTGACTTGGAGCACCGACAGCAGATGACAAATCAAAAAAGTTAGTAGAACCGCAAATTAAATCTTCGCTAATTTGAACAGTATTTATGCTATAATGTTGACTTTACAACGAAGAATTTATCTAATTCAATGTTACGAAACTGGGGAAGAGTGCTACCGACTTGTCATCGGAAAGTTCAACCAAAAACACCCGGAAGTTACCATTTCAAATTCCGGTGCAAAAAAACTTGGTGACCGAATTCCTTAAAACAGGCTCGGTTTTAAACATTAAGAAGTCAAAGAAGTCGTTCAATGAAGACGATGCTGCTTCAGTTCTTGCCGTTCATTGCGCAGGAGAAGCTTCGAGGTTGTCCTTAAGAAGGAGGGCAATACAAACTAGGATAAGTAAATCTCGTTTACAAAGAATCTTCAATTTTACCATTTAAACCGCAAATTTAGGCAAACTTTAGAAAATGGTGACGAAGCCAAACGTCTGGATTTTTGCAAGATTCAAATTTTCGTAAACGAATTATGTTCTGCGATGAATCAACCTTTTCAACTAACAGGGTCGTTTCATCGTTGCATTAGAAGCGTGTTTTAATGCAACGTTCGAGCTTCCTCAGACGGTCACCTACCACCTTTCCTTCTCCTGAAGAGACCCTATGTGATTGTGGGCGAAACGTCGAACTTTCGATTAACTGCCGTGACACGGCCCAAACCCGCGACACTTTTAACAGATTCCCGCCATGGAAGCTTACGTTACTCTATATTACATTTCAATTTCATCAGTTACCAACTTAGGGTAAAAACTTTGTTGGTCAGTGTTTTTGGAAAAACATGAATGAGGAGGCGCTCTCGCCACAAGAAGTTTCCCGAGAATATTGCAAAATTGAATTCCAGGGCAGGGCGGGCTAACTAGAATTAAATATAGCGACACCATACAGTGTGTTGCGTACAAGCAGTATGGATGTACTTCCAAGACAATTTTGTGCTGCTGTCATGAAGAATAATTTATAGAAATTTTAACTTCTTAAGCATATTTCCACTTGATTTCATATATGGATGAAAGGAATTTTAAATTTCATAAATGAAGCCCATCATTGCATAACAACTCAATTTTGTTTTTGCTGGAAAATTTCTATTTTACCTTTTTTTTTATTGGAATTAAGTTATACCACGCAATAAATTTTCCTTTGTGTACATCATTTTTTATCCCCATAATCAAACTACCATATTATCATTATTACGGTAATATCTCGAAGCTAAAGTAACGGAATGTTTTCTTTCCGAGCGAATCGATCCGTCCCTCTACAAGTGCAGAAAAAACACAAAATACCACAACAAAGCACACGAAATTGTGTACACTCAATTACTGCGAATAAAAAGCGCTTTACCCCCGTGGTCGTTGACGACGTCAGCTGTGCCGACGACTTTTTTTTTCCTTCCGCAAGCAACGTTCATCCTTTTTCCATCCTCATCCCTTGTCATATTTGAAGACTTATTTTGTCCGCCTCGGCTTACAAACTAATAGGGCATTATAATTCGTGGGTGAGCAAGGGCGATGTTTTCAACCGCCTCCAAATAATCCACGTAAAAACTTTAAGCAGCTACGCCGTCAGATTAACGCTGGATATTCCTCTTGCCTTTTTTGTTTTCGTAAATATGAATTACAAATTTGCGATATTGTGTAAATCCCGAATACTTTTCGGGAACTAGTCGATACTCTCCTGAATGTATATCACGCTTAACGTTCCCTCTTTTCGTAAATATATATCTAAAAGGCGAATTATTCTGTTTACAAGCAAGTTACTACATATACATAGATAAGCAATGAATATTAAACATATACTGCTCCTTCCATTTATTAAATATTAAGCTTAACGTCACATTAGGCTATTGTTTATGCAGGTACGTTCAAAATTGAAGCTTTCAAGGTAAAAGCCGGCACTCGATATGCACTCAATGAATTCGAAGTATTAGAAATATTACAGCCGATATTAATCCATTAAGTACTGACGTTCCATATAAGAAACATAAAACACTAGCAACTTAAAACAGGAGCAAATATATTTTAAATACCGGAACATCTGCAAGGGTAACATTTTTGGCTTGTATAGTGTATCTGTTTATCTCGTTATTTAGGATTTTTTAACCACCAGGTGATTACCATAAGAATGAAAGCTTTCCGGATGAAGATTCCGGTGACCGAACCAGTTCTGGGGAATGGTACAAAAATAGGTAATTCTTGTGAGGTAAATGATGATGATGATTAGGAAATTCCAGACGCTGCTCCGTTATCAACTATAGCATCAGTATCAAAGCTCAGAAGTGTAAACAATCAAAGTAATAAAACCCTTTCGTGTATAGATGATCGTTTGCTTTCAGAATGTGATATTTCCAAATACAGGAACATCTCTTCACTTAACTTGTTTGAATGTTTTGTTACGGACAACATTGTTAGCTTTTTATAAAGAAATAGTTATAGACATGCTACAATGAAAAATTATTAGAGCTCTAAGATAAATCAAGAGTCCAAGGATAGAATGGCCCTTCTTACAAATTTCATACGATGGAAATATGATTGAATATTACAGACGTCATACGCCCATGCAAAGCCGTTTTCAAAGTTCAAACTACTGCATATTATGTATAATTGATCACTGTGTAGTTGCGTGTTTCTATTTAACACTCGATAGGATGTATTATGGCGTTCTTCTGAGTAAACTCCATAGATATCGATTTGATCGTAGACTGCTGCTATTTTTCGCGTTTTATTTAAAAGATTGATCTCAATTTGCGATACACGGTAGTGTACTTACTAGAAGATTTATGCCTTCGGCAAGTATCCCACAAGTCCTTATATGGAATCCTTGTTATTCGCACCCTTAATCAACGACGTACCTGAATCTCTCATATTCTTACTGTTCGCTAATGACCTGAACATTTTTGCCGAAATTGATACGGAATAATCTCGATATTACCAAACATCGCTAAAGTTGTTGAATCTGCTCTATATTCTCAAATTAGTTCCTTTATAGTTGCGGAGCAGCACGGTGTTGCTGATGGAAAATCAACCATAACGAACCTATCCACCTTCCTCCAATACGCCTTTGAAGAAATCATTAACGTCCCATTTACTTCGACTCTGGTTTCATTTATAAAAACCGTATTCAAAGTATTACATCGTCTAATAGTTGAGTGTAGGCTTTCACGACTGTAATCGATAGTAGAAATGTCTTTCGGATGTAGTCGTGTAATCATGCTGTCAACTTTTTCCAAAGTTTTCTAAAGACTGGTGTTCTTGTCTCTTGCTCCTCGTTATATATCTCATTTCTGTTCCGCTTTGCTGATCCATAAGCGTTGCGTTCCGCTGAATCGCGTCATTCGTTGTATGACGTTGTTGGTATTCTTCATTACTTCTATCGATTCGCGTATTATCCTCGGGTAGTAGTGGCTGGTCCTCGCTAATAGCTTACATCGCTGTAGGTTGTGCATTGGTGCAGGTGTCTACTACTACAGATTTTTCAATATGCCTAAGGCGTGCGTCTCTCCCTATTTTTTCCATATGTAGCTCTTTCCATATTAGCATTTCAATTCGCATATGCCTTTTGTTTGTAGTTTCGGTAGCACGTCCTTGTTGGAAGGTAGTAGCTGGTCGATTTTGGTCACCGCGTTGAATTTTCTCTTAGGGTCCGCTTTAGCCTGTCAGTGACTCCTGCTGTGTACGGGAAAAATACGCGTACCCTGCGGATCGTTGTTGGTCTTCGTCCTCTTTCTGCTCTCGCGGCTTCGTCATAGCTTTTATACTGTAGACGTTCTTCTGCAAAGCGTCTTTGACCTGTTGTATTTCACTAATCCCGATGTTGATGTTCGTCACTGATTTTCTCGGCTCTTTTTAACAATATGTGAGAAAAGAATATCATCACATAATTCAACACATTTCACACATCATTACGTCGTCTGATAATATTCCGTCATTTTATGATATATTCCCCGCAAAATCACTTTTTCTTTTGTTTAATACGCTTCTTTAATAATAAATAATCAGACAAGTGTTGAATGAATGTCTTGCTAAACTTAGTTTTTATGTGTCGCATCAGTTTTCTCTCTCATTGAACACTTTCTATTTAGGTACAGCTAATCTAGTCTAATCTACTGCTACGCTCGCCTATTTATTTTACGTACTCTCTACGTACAATAGCATTTATTATAAGCGCGATATTTGTAATTGTTCCCTTGCGCAACCTCCAAAAGCAATAGATAAACATAGCGTTTTTGTGCTGGAGCTTCGCTATGCAGGATTGGTTATCATTTATTTTTGTAATCCCCAATTAAAACTTCACTTACCTCTTTAAATAAAGATCTAAATTGCGGAGAGTGTGTTTTAGAGATACGCTCGAATTCGCAACCCTAAATTTCATCTAAGTAACTTCCGAAAAGTATTAATTTTAAAGATTATCCGCCATTTTTCCCTCATAAAACTACATTATTTACATATTTATTATTTATTTTTTTTTTTTCGAATACATCGAAGTATAAATAGAATGATACCAACGCGTATTCATTTAAATGTTTGTATTTTAGGTAATATATCGATTATTAACTCAGAAATATACGTACACCGTATTTATTTTACCCGGCAATATATAAGTAAAATTCGATAAGTTTGAATTATTATCGAGCAGCGGTGGGCGAATCGTTGTATGTATCTACGTTAAATTGATATTATAATTAAATTTATTGGAAAACTATGAGCGAATGTCGTTCGGAAATAATTACGTATGTAACAATGGATGTATTTATTGCGCTCGATTTAATATTTATTATTTGATTTCCGTATGCGTTTCAACGCCAAACGAATGGATGTTAATGGATGGTGCGTTACTACAATTGATTTATATTATCAAATTTATATCGACGCATACACGAAACGCTGCTCAACTTGCACGACAATTTTTCATTTGTGTGCCGCCGATGTTGTTGTATCGTATAAATACTCGGAGAAAAGGCCGTATTTAATTATAGATTTAATTTTATCGGAAAAGAACGACAACGAAAACCGTTTAAATCCGATCTACGTAAGGTGCGTAAAATTATCTGCTCACTATTGCCAACTGTATTAATATAGAGACGAAATCCATTAAATGAGAAGATTCATGGTATGTATTTTCTCTGTGAATTAATTTTTTAACATATGTTAACCAACAGAAAAACCGACCATTCGTCTAATATACGTTTCTTATTTATACAGATAGTTCACTTAATTCTCTTTCATTAGTAAGCGCTGTAAATAGGCTTAGTTTCCAGCTCATCGGCATAGCAATAGCCATAGCAATGCCTTTAAAATGCAACCACGTCTCGAATTGTTGCCTTGCAAACTTGCTCCAACATAAATCGCAAACTAGTGAGTTACGATTTGGTTGGTTGAAAAAAATCCAAAACAAAGATATCAAAGAAACAATGGAGCAAAGGGACGCTATAGGTCATTTACAATAGCAGACGAGGTACATCATTGCTAGCGATTACGGATCATGTAATAAGAAATAATTAAAATAACCAACTAGCTATGAAACTTTTTCTAATTCCATTAAATATATAACGTTGGTACTCGCTGCTGTTGCATTCGATACTTGCCCTACATATGTAACATATTGCTGTCAACCCTCAAAAGGTTATATTTTACGTTTTCAGTGGTGTGTTTCAGGATAAACTTTCATTTAACCTTGATAAATATCTGTTTATCAGTTCCTATTACAACGTAAACAATCGAACGAGACGGTTGCGTATTTCGAAGCAAGCCGCGACGATGGGCTATCATCCCCGTTATCTTCTGTCGAGGAGGGTATATGTGGCAAATATTTTAAATATTTTATATTCTTAACATTCGTTTTTAAAGAGTAACGAGCGTTCTAAACATTCAAGTCACAACCATTAACACAATTTCGTCAATAACCAAGGAATTAGACCCACTAGCCCAAAATGGCGTACGAGATAGAGCTCTGGAGAAAATTGATAATAAATCCCGTAAACTGAACGTAATAATAACAGACCATTCTTAAATATTAATTAGTTTAATAAGAATAGTTATTAAAGCAATAACGGTCAAACTAAGTTAACTAACTGCTAATTAAATTGAAGCTCAGTTTAATAATTACTATATTATTGAATTAATTATTTTGTCATTTAACAATCTAAAGGATACCCGTTGCGAGTGTCAGTCAAAGGATCTAAATGTTACTTACGTCGTCGCCAAATTCCTCTAAAATATTGCGGTGATTCTATAACATTTTCCTTCGTCGTTTTCTTTCATAAAGAAGCTGCAACGTTCTTGGATGTTGTTTATTTAAGCAAAAGCTTCTTTTAATTTCGAATCAGTGATACACGCTAAATCGCCGGATGAAATCTTCAATTTTTCGCGTAAACACGGAATAGCATGGCCCGTCTAAATATTTAGGAAAGGAGCGAAACACCACTACTCTCATCCCATGCCCTTCTTTAAAATTAACTACATCATATCCGTCGTCGTCATCCTCTTCCGCAAATATCGCAGAAAGAGGTCAGAGCGTAAAGTCATGCATGACGCTACGCCACGAAAAAAGCCTGGTTTGTAGGATGTGTACCATCCTACCTTCACACACTCGCGCGCACGCACACAAGCGTACACAGCGGGTGACGTTCGTCCTCGCAGTCGCATTCGTACTCGTCTCAATCCAATATTTATTTAACCTTTCCCTGGATACGTATAAATCCGCCGACCGTGAACTAAACGCCTATTTACATATCAAATAAAACTCCTTTCCGGGCCGATTCTTCCTGCGTCTTTCGAGTCCGGGCGTATAACGTCCGCCGTCGCCCCTTCCGCCGCAAAACCCGACGTCTCAACCTTGCATCGCCGCCGGGATAAATCTCTTTTAGACGAGACACACGCGACAGCGAACGTATCCAATTCGACATTTTTTCGTCAAGCCTCCGTCTCCGCGTTTGCTTCGAATGCGGGGGCCGAAATGCCAAAGTCGAGACGCATAGCGTTCATACATACGTATGTACACATACGTACGCGGAATAGAAGTTAGAAGGAAAAGTATTGGGGATTATACAAAGCAAGGATTTCGACTCTGTTTTATTGAATTCTTAAGCGATACGATGCCAGGTACTTTTATATTTGCATGCGGAGAAAATTCCGTATATAGAGGAGAAAGTATTTTTAGAAGAAGGCCGATAGGAATTCCTTTCAATAAAATCGCCTAACGATATTTAAACAAGTTTTACCGAGGTGTATTACAGCGAAACATCAAAAGATATTCGTTGACGTTTTACTTAACATTGCGAAAGGATATATTACTAGACGCGATAATTCCTCCCCCTTTTGTAAGCCCTGCGAAAGGCTGCTCAAGCAGTACTCGCGTAAGCAGAATTTACCGGTGATATCTTCTCAAGCAGGCGTTGTGTTTTATAAATAAGTTCAAATAATCTCGTAAGAAGCCGGGCTTAGCACGCGTTCTTAGATAATTTTAATAAACATCTTCCTTAGAAGTGTTTCCCGCTTTTTTCAGGTGGTTCCTTCATTTTTATCGAACTTTCTTAACAAATTGGGTGGTTTTATTACTGCTGTAGCGCTAGAAGGTTCTTTTTTCTTAAATTTCATTTACATAGCTATTGTGTTTGGCGAGAGTAAGTGACAAATGTTTATTATGGTTAAATACATATTACTAAGTGAGTTACTGAATAATTTTTTTTTAATAATCAGTAGATGAATCCAATAAGATCAGCTCTCTACTCAAACAACGAAAAAATGTCCTTAGTCTATTTCGTTACAATAAATGGCAGGGTATAAAACAGAAGAACCCTGGTGTTACATTGATCGAAGAAACAATGCTTGGGAAACTATCACCACGGCGTATTTTCATTTCGCAAATTGTAAGCTTGATTATGGTACACAGCTTATGAAAAAATTGAAATATTGATAATAATTTTAAAGAGCAGAGGCAAAGGTACATAAACATCGCTGTAAACGCTGCATATTTACATAATAAATATTGTTTACAATGTAGACAAGACGTTTCAAAATGTATCCACCCAGCTCATTGGTTTCCTGGAACATTAAAAAAAAATCAATCTAATTTTCCCTGTCGGCAAATATCTCATTAAAGACGTTTAGTATAAATTTAAACTTTAGTCTGAGCATACTTTCGACCTTTTTGTTTCGTATATGTAGTGTCAACGTGAATCCTCCCGACCTAAATATTATTAGACGCCCGGTTTCCCTTTTGATAAATCTGAAACCTCCTCAATAAATTGTGGAGACCCTCTCTGAGTCTTCTGATAAAAATTCTCTAACCTCTACAAAATCTGTACAGACAGTTCTGCATGCTTCCCAAAACATCGTGTACGAAGAGGGAATAATTCGAGACACAGAAGGGATCGTTCCGCCACTCGGTTTAACAACGATCTTCCAGACGATACTCTCGAACCACGCCTCACAGCAAAAGTTCTACACCTCAAATGCCCGTCTGGATACGATACGATCTATAGTACACCAACGATTAAGTGCGACCGCCGACACAAACTTAGAAAGGAAAAAGGGGCGAGGCTAGATGCGCCATTCTGTGGGAAGAGGTCGACCAAATCCGGTCTCGAAAGAGTCACCACGATAGCATACTTCCAGAGAGTTGGAAAATGGGCGATTTTTAATATGGCATTGGTGAGACGAAGAAGGGGAGTACCCTTTTTCGTCTGGTTTGATATGGCATCGAAGCTGGGTGCTTTGCCGCTTTACGGAGTAATGATGTGGCCTCGAATCTCGTGCAGCGTTGCATCATTTAAATATTCCTTATCTTCTCGCAAGAGTGATTTCGCTTCTTCCTCATTCGTATACGAGCTTGAGCAGTTATCGATATCCCGAGTATGATGAGAGCAACAGTTAACAGCTTTATTCCAACAAATGGCATATTTAATAAGTTAACACTGCAACCTGATATTAGCTCAAAATTAATGCAACCTTTCAACACAAATTTACGAAATATTAAGATTTTTTTCTCAAAAATCCAGTGTTTTCTGGAAATTTTAGAACAAACAAAAGCTGACAATTCATATTTCGTCATTGATATTACAGTACGAATAAGCTTCTTAAAAAAAGAACGAACAGGACCATATTCTCCATTACATAGATTAAACGTGTTACTACTACAGATCCTATCCGCCACGTATCACGTCACACCCAAAGCAAACATTCCTTTATCGCTCGCGAAACTACAACCTTCCTATATTCTCCGAGAAACCGCGCTACCTGCTTCCGATCCGTAGGCGGAACAAGACAGAACATGCCGCGTCATAATTTAATATGTCGTCGTTAAATTTAAGAGAACATTATACTCGCGATGGCTGACGCTTGCGTTTGACAGATGCGCCCTCTATCAAATGCACACGCGCTCTCCCCCATATCCTTGCTTATGCCGCCGGTCGTCGTTAAATTAACGTCGTCGGCGCCGCTGTTATTCTAGCGTTGTAATTCGTAGAAATCGACACGGTTGTAAAACGCCTAAAATTGGCGTTTTGTCGTCGTAGATTATGGAGGTTTCGCTAGAATCTGGCGTAATTATGCGGAAATTGGTTCCGTATATGGTGTAATTTAAGGCCATTACCCGAAAATATTTTCGAGTTAGGGACTTTTAACTATGCTCGTTACTAGTTTGCTTTACAAGAAGTAGCATTCTTAGTTATTCGCAGCATAAGGTTACAATTAGTTTCTCGCGAAAATTACCATTTTTTTTTTTTAGGTTATACGAAGTATTTAACCAATCCCGCAAAATGTTTTAAAATTCTTAATATTTCTTCTAAATGCGTACATACACTAATCATCAGCAAAAATTGGATGGATTGGAGAAGTTCAAAAAGGATTTTTAGAGTGTTTCCTTCAAATTTTACGAGAGTAACCTTGTAGGGTACCCTTGAAACATCATTTGCAATTACCAACCGAACTCAACTCAACTTCTCGGTAATTAGCAGGTTGACCGCGGTGTGAAGCACGTGTGGCTCGCAATACTCATTGCTGCACTGCCTCACTTGAAGCTGTGTTGGTCACATTTACCCCATATTCGAATGGCAATGCTATGGGAAATAGAAGTATCCGAACCTCGTGAAAAGATAAATATAGTTGGCGTGGCTTCAGCTGTAATACTTGTTGCACAATATTGTGAATAACTATATCCTCGTTTTTATCATTATTGCCTTTACAGTATTCGCTGCGTCATTTTGTTTTCTGCTAAAATGGTAAATAAACGCAGCAAATTCGTAATCAACAATTTAAATTCTTCGTTCAAAAATAAGCAAAAAAAGCAAAGTTTCAATAAAAAGTTAAAGACCGTTTTATAATATGATCACTTCTTCAATTGTATCTTCAATACCGGTGGTAGCACCAATCGGTTAATCCAACTGCTTATCTCTTGCTTTACTTCCTTGAACAATACTGCCCGTAGGTATTTGATACGATGTACTAGGCTCAACAAGAGTAACAGGTATTCGTTTAGCGCCTTTTCTTTTCTTTTTTGCACACGAATGTCAGTGGAATCAGAAGATTCAGAAGAAACACTGCTTGGTTTCTAACATTCTGGAGAACTTTCATGATCTTCTTTCTTTGACACAATTTCTTTCCAAAGTGCTAACGAACGGGCTTGTTCTTTTTCATAATCCCCAATTTCTTTTTTTTACACATGAACTTTACAACATGAAGTATCAAGGTAAGCTGATCGTATATATTAGCGCATTCCGTCTGCTTGTTTAGCAAATTTGGAAGTCTGTGCCTGCAAAACGTGGAGCAACTGAACTCTGCATTAAACTTTTGGTCACCAGGTCGCGCGATGCACACTTGCCTCGCGCTTTAAAATTTTATTTAAAAACAAAAACGGCAGCATGTGATGATTTAATATATTGAATCACGCTCACTTACAATATTGTCACGTGAAACAATTTTTGTAAATTGCCCGTAAAAGCTCATGAAGACGATTTTGACGTGTTTATTTATCCGAATCAAAATTCACCGAAAACATGCTATTCTTTGCGTTGTAGGCCTCACGATCTCTGGGATTTTTATTAGGTCAACTGCAAAATATACTTCGTTCTTTACTATATAAACAAAGAAACAATAAGATATTAAATAGTAACAAATAATAGCTAAATTAACAAATTTACGATCCTCATTCTGGGCTAACTTAGGTCTAGTACGTGATTACAAAATAGACTAACGTTATTTTACGGACCACGCCGATACATTTTTAAATCGATGTGTTTCAGTAAACGGTCTTTCAATAAAGCTTGGAAATAACATACATGTATGGAAATAATAAAAGATAACGCAGAAACAGATGAAAAAACTCGTATTTATGAGTTCCCATTTCATTATTTCATTCTCCCTGAACTATCCTTGAAACTTGGTAGTCCTTTACGAAAATCTGAAGAAATTAGAGCGAGGACGGCGGAAGAATCTCCGCATAGGGAATTATCAGTAGCTCGGAAAAATTCTTCGTAGTAAGGATTATACGAGAAAATCTTGGAATAACTGGAACTCGATTATTAAAAAGGTATATCTTGATTATAGACGATTAAATAAGTAATAGTAACTGGATTAAATCAGAAGTTTAAAGTTGGCCCTAAGCCGACGCGAAAATTTTAAATAGACGAGCGTGTCTAAGGGGATAACTGCGACGTGGATGCGAAAATATATAAAAATTACCGAAAGGTAAAAAATTGTTTTAGGAAGTTGGGAACAATGTGATGAGATACATATAGCTTTCCATCAGAATAATGAATGATTTGTCTGACTCATTCACTTTATCGTTTGGGTTTAACTATTTTCCGTCTCAGAAATATTAAAGCATTGTTATTAAGTCTTATACTCAATTACAATGCTCTAATATTTGTTCAAATTAGTACAATTCCCTTACAATAATAAAAAAATAAAAAAAACGCCAATATTTGGTAAGGGTAGTGCTTCCGGTTGTACGCTGAATAGGTATACATAGAATAGAATTGAATAAACACGAAATCGAACGAAAGCGGATCGGACACCATGATTTAACGGTGTTCGTGTTTGATGAGAATTCGATAATCATTTCATTTGCAAGAATGAATACAAGTTGGGTATTGGCGTTATTTTTCAGGTTGATTTCAAATTAAATCAATTTCGCGCTTAAATCATGACGTCCGATAAGCTTTCGTTCGATTTCGTTTTTGTTCGATTCTATTCTATGTATATCTATTCAACGTATAACCGAGAGCGCTACCTTTACGCAATATTTTAAACAATTACTAGAATTTAAAAGAATTAAATTAAATTATGTTTCTTACGAAATTAAAAAACTTTAATATTAAGAACTATTATGCTGGTAGCCTAACCAAAAATGTTACAGGCAAAATTTGAATAACATAGGGGTTGCTTATGTGTAAGAATTCATTACATTATATACTGCAATACAATTTCAATAAACAATTAAATAAAGTAACAAATAATGAACAAAAATATGTACAAGGGCAACATTTGAAAGATTTTGCTGTACATAAACCTCTCAAGTCTAACTTACCAATTAATAATGAAATATGGTTAGTTTTTTCCGTTAAGATCCTTGCATGTCCAGCAATCTAATTTCTCGTAAATGAATAAGTGTTGCGGACCTGTGATTTTTAAATCGGGGCGTTTCGACTTAATAAAAGTGATCCAAAATACAAAAATAATAAAATAAACACAAATAAACATGCAAATTAGTTTCTCTTAGAAATATTCTTTAATTAAGTTAGTTCCTGTGGAACTAACCTTAACATTCGGGATTGAATTACAGGAAAGCATGGACGGCATGGAAGGACTCAATGGAGATCTGAACGGGGCGGGTGTTAGAAATTCAGGTCTCTGAATTGAATCAGGAATAAGCGAAAATCAGCTATAGAAAGGGTAATACTTGGTTAAATAGATAAATTTTATTAAATACTCGACTTTTAATCAATATTAGAGTAGCTTTATAGAATTTAGCCTATGTGTAGTGTCTGCCCTCGATGAGATATAATTAGCGTCTATTGAAAATAAATAATGAAAGTATCTTTACGAAGCGACATCCCGTTTCATGATTGGCTAAATGAAGCAATGTTCGAATGTGAAATCGAACGGTTGACGTCCGGGTTTCCATTCGAATTGTATTGAAATCCATGATGTACGTGATTGTATCATGTTTGTAAGAAATTGCCAGTGCTGGTTCCTCAGTAATAAAATATAAAGCGCAACGTCTAGAATAACTTATTACGTGAATAGAACGGTGTATGTGTATATTTTGGATATAAAGGTAGCAACTTAACAACTTAACTTAATGAATGTAAATGAAATTCAGATGCACTAACTGAATGCATACATGAAGCTTTTACTGGATGAATGTTTGGGTGTGTTCTCTAATACGACCGCGCTGTCTTCCCAATAGTAAAAGCAACCGGCGTATGCAACCAGCTTTAAAGAGGTACCAGTTGTAACGCTACTTTGCACGTTTGTTTGGTTCCTACTCACAAACTCGGTAATTCCTGCATCGGATCCGGTAAATTTTGAGTTCTCTTGTAAATATGGAAAATTAATGTTAATTAATTTTAGTAAATTTGCAACTTGTTTACAAATGAAATAATTTATTCTTTATTTTGCCTTTTATTGCGTCTGATAGAATTGATGATATCTGCGCCGTCGGTATTTGCTTATTCTTTGCAGATGCGTCGGTCACCAATAGATGGCGCCGGTACTCAATACAGTTACAGAATACGATATTTTCTAACTATCATATTATATGGTGGATTACCTCATGAAATTTTTTAATTTTGCTAATTATCAAATTAATATGAATAGTGAATCGTGATGCTTGTGCGTTCATCAACAAATCAACCTGTGGACAGTAAATACGTCCAAGGTTCGTCGGAAATAAAAGAGGTAATTCTTCTTAAGAAAAATAATTGTTTTATTGATAATTGAAAATAATTAAAAGGAACTTTAGATAAATCAGAAATGAATCAGAAAATTCAAACAGAATTGAAACACTAAAGTCGGCGATAATATTATTCACAAAATAAGTAAATTCGTATAGGTCAACGCTATACGCCGACAACGATACGGTAAGGCGAGAGTAGACTCCTCTCGAATAAGATTTTCGAGCGGCTTATGTACGTTTCGAAGCGATGACGCGGAGACTTCTACTGGATGACGTATGGTATCAAGATATAAGAAATATGAGATTAAAAAAGAACGGAAGGATTGTGCACCAATCCTTCCATTCTTCAAATCCAGTTGAAGAAGAAGAAATACATAAGGTTTTTCCAAAAGTTTGTTCACGTAAGAAATAATTACATTCTGTTTAAACATTCGCCAATATGATTCAAAGAATGAAAAAAAAGTTATTATCTTAATAATAAATTGTCTCTTTCTTTCAGTTCTTTGAATCTGTGACCGCCAGAGGTTCGTTAGAAGAAGACAAAATCAAAGTAGACTCTCGAACACATGGCGGATGTGTTAAAATATATCTGTATAGATAATGTTTAATTGCTTGCCTAATATTTCATTTCAATACGACACAGTAGTTGGCGAAAGTAAGCTACACACATAAAATGCTTTATTTTTTTCAAAGAAGACCATCATTAACCGCAAACATTTTTTTCTAAAAATCACAAAGACATTCCCAAATTGGATGCTTTTATCAAGAAATCTCCAAACTAGAATTAAGTAGAAGCACACCAGAGAAGTATTTTTTACTTCTTTATTAATTATTAATTTATTAATTAACTTTATTAATATTAAACCATCTAAACTTCCACTACCTTCCCTCCATGTCGAACGTCACCCGGCACCTCCATCGGACACGCGCGCATTAATCCTGTCCGACATGACGTACGTATAGATTTCGGATGCACATATTTACGCGTCGTACATTTCGTACGATACCCGAAACGAACGCGGCGTAAGCTCGAATCATCTCGAAAACATCAGTCGCAGGCCACTCAACTTCGCATATTTATTTAATACGTTCGGGTCAGCTGCGCCTCGATAGCCCTACACGTCGGCGTCTTCCCGTTTGCGGGATGATTGGATACGTACTCGAAACAAGATAAGCAGCCGGCGTAAATCCAAGCTGAGCAATGGTATATGCAAATCAGTTCGATCAGATTGTGTCGGAGATGCGAGAGCGACCCGTCACGGGATACGTTATGTTACCGCAGAACTACGCCGTTAGCATTACTGATGTAAAAATAAATAAATATTGTGCTATATAGAGTCTGGCGTTTGATTTGCCAGTTATGGCCGAAATTTAAATTTAATTTAATTTTTCCAATAAAATATTTACATTTTAGCTGTGGTTATGGTGGGAGTGGAGGTCAAGTCGTAAGATGGTAATATTCGTTCAACTGTTCCCATCGATTTTATATAAAAAAACGAACTGGAAATAAGATGAAAACTTAAAAATCACTCCATAAATTAAAAAAAATCCTATATTTCAATTATTGTAAATGGAACATCTTGTATAATCTTAGCCCGTGTGATCTATCTGGTTATTATCAAATTACTAATGTCTGTTGGAAATTGAATTGAAGCTTTTTCCGGAGTAACGGAGTACTACGTAACTTTTAAAAAGTAGCGTCGCCGACCGCTTTGATAAATTAAAAAAAGCAAAAAAATTGCGATGACGTAAATGCTGCTATTTTTATTTTTTTTACTATTTTAATTTATTTTTAATTTTCTTTTTTATTTCTTTTTTTAGTGTAATTTGAAACGCCAAAATTTGTCGCTTTATCAGGATGACACTATTGACAATCGATGCATAAATTCAAAACACAAAGTACGGAATTAGCTTGAATTTTTTTTTTTTTAATATTCATTGCACTGATAATGTGATGAAACACAATCGGAAAATAATAGAGATAAAAGAAATCAAAACATGAATTAATTGTAATATTAAGAAAAATTTTATCGGAGAAAGATAGGGGAAAACTAACGCACATGCCAAGCCGCAAAACTCATTAAAATCAATCTTCAAAAGGAATATCATTTGAATTGGGAATTCTCAAAAATTGCTCGTCCTCTTCAAAGTGCACGAGATATAGTTATTTTGCAGATTGAAATCTCTATTCAAAACAGCACATTGGATCGTAAATATCATCTGAAATCGCGAAACATTTTAATTATTTCCGCCGCAACCCTCGCTTTTCGATTCCGAATCCTTCTTTAATGAGCATTCATTAACACGTAGCCTGGCATCCTTAACGTCGTGCTCCTCGTCACGGATGAAAGAGGAAGCGAGTACGAGAGGCGGTAGAGAGCCACTATATCCTGTGCCCTAAATTATTTCGACCACGGAAAAATTGATTACCGCTCGGTGCAAGAGCGGAGGCGGCGGTGACGACGCGCGCCCCGCACCATCCCTCGGTGCCGAAAGGCAGCTCCCGCTTCCGTTTTATTACGCCCATATATTTAAAAAGTAATAAAAACCTCGAGCTTATTTTTTTACGGCGTTCGCTCCATTTGTTCGACTCCCGTAAAAGTAAAACAAAACACTCTCCACCTCTGTTCACCGCCAGCATTTAGTCCCTTCTCCTCCCTGTTGTGTTCGTACTCATCCTTGGTTGGTTCGCGTTCGCGCGTTAAGGTTATAAAACTTGAGATAAATTTTCAATATTATTAAATGAATTGCACACGAGTGTTTTGGGACCAATCTTTTTATCCCGGCAATGATATAAGAATTATTAAGTCTTACATAGGCATTATTCCAATATCTTAATGTCAGCAGAAATTCCCAATTCCCAAGAAATTTATGAAGTTTCTCTTCCACATGATGTATCAGTAACAACACTTCAAGATCAATAAAATAATAAATAATTCAGGAAAGTGGACTTTCAGATCATTGAAGGATAGAAGTAGCATAATGAAGACAAATTAGGAGTAATTGGCACACGTATATATGCATACTCGCTTCTAAGGATATAAAGAGAAATATGCAAAAAAACATGCTGACACTCTTAGCCTGTATATTCGCTTCTTTTAAATTCAATACATGGATGAAAAAATGCCATGTGACTCGTTATTCGTGCTTTATTTTCTAATTCCATCAAAACCACAACAACAATAATTAATTATCGTCCGTTCGGAAGGCACACCAACAGCACCCCCTTTTTCCGATTCACCGCTCCCAGAACATATTGGCGTTTAAGTGACTCGACGTGTAATCGGCGAGCCGTAACTGCGACACATACACGTTCCTCGATATTCAGATGCCAAAAGAACGTGTTTTTTCAGCCTCCCTTTTCAATTCCTGCCGGGGCTCTTTCACGGTTCCGCAATTCGCCATAATGCGCTTATCGCGCACGAAATGGGAAACTTTTACTTCTTACGCCCGCGATAATAAAAGAGAGTCGGCGTCTGCGAGAGTCGCGTGAAAGGACGCATTTGCGGAATATTTCGCCGAACGCGTTAATATGTAGCTCTGAGCTTTTATGGCAGGTGTCCATTAGCGGAGGCCCCCTCGAAAAGCGATCAAATCAGAGAAGGATTTAAACAACGGTTTCTATTGAAGGAGTTCTTTTTGGTGGAACGGAGATTCGGAAACGCGTAGCATTGGACGTAAAAAATATTAAAGCTTGCGTAAATTATCGATACAAAATAGAACATAAGAGTATCTGAATGGGTATTTTGAAGCATGAAAGGTACTAATGTCCACTGGACGTGCGAGACATGGAACAAAGGCGATTATTTTAAAAATCGCGCGCGTTTATGGCTTAAGCCAGATGTGTAATACGAAGAATGGTGTTCTTACGTCATTTGCATTATTCTTATTTACTTTGACCATAATTTAAAAACACTTGAAACAATTACAAAAGCGTTGCCTCAAATTGATTCTTAATGTACTTAATATTAGAGAGTCCATCTCCATAGCTGGCGCCGGCTTCTTAGGATATGTTCGCTGGGTTAGCGCCAGCCTTTATATTTTTGATGTACGTTGATGTACGGCGCCACGGCCCTTGAATCCATAAACGGCAACAGCGACAAATACGAAGGACAATCTCACTTACAAGCATTTCAAATAAATTCTTTTTAAATTTTTCAGAAATTGTATTAAAATTCGGCGTTTCGTAGATGTTATGATTAGGCGACACGCATGAAACTGAAAATTTCAACAAGCGTCCGCAAGAGTCCAAAAATAAGATGTTTAATGATTTCTAAAGTAGCACATTGAAAGTTCACATCAAAAGATATCTAAGTAATACTTACATCATCTACAGCAAATAAGGAATTAGTTTATTATAATTGACGAATTGCACGTGTAAAGTATATAAGCCAAAAATATAATCCACGAAGTAAGACCAAAAGTAGTAGGAATGACCAAAAACAGTCTTTGGAAATCTTCTGAAGAAGCTGACAGCATAATCAGCGAAACATCAAGTCAAACATTAAGTACGAGACAACACCCGAAAGACATTTCTAGGATGTATTACGGTCGTGAAAGCCTACGCTCAATTATAAGACAAAAAGTACCTTCGCTATTCGTGTTTTAATTTTACTTAAAATGCAAGATTAATCTAAGTTCTCTCTTTGCAGAATTTTATTAAGTGACGCGTTATCAGTGAAAAAGCGAATAGGCGTCATATTTTGAGATTATTTTCTTCTACTCCATGAATTTATTTTCATCAAAGTTATTATTTTGCAATTTACCTTTTCTCAAATTGCCATAAAAAGCACATTTTTATTAAACGAGTAGGTGACTCAGTGATTACAGGGCCTACGCTTGACTGGGCAGAGTTAAGCGCTATGTGTTCGAGTTCCGCTAGGATTAACAAATTTTCTTAGCGAGCTTAGTACTCTCTTCAATCACCATTCACGGTTGGAGTACAATTAACTGCGCTTTACCCTTTACGGTAAGTAACGAAGCCATGCAACACTTTACGCACACAACATACTTACTAAAAGGCTCCAGAGGTTATGACAAGGTTCAAAAGCTTATCACCCTGTTGGGCCGTCACCACACTTAAAAATAAAACAATGTCTTATGGAGGGGCTCAGTGATCCACTGATGTGAGGGCATATAACTTTAAGTTCAATTGACAGATTTTTTTTGGATTCGACGTAATCTCGGGTAACAGTACGCATATTGGACAACAATTATATGCGCTTCATCTTTTACAGCGAGAGAATAGTAATGGATGGATTTACACGTACAATTTCTTGAGGTTATAGGAACTTTATAAGCTTGTATAACTCGTTGAGCTGATACCATACGTAAAAAAGGTCCATGTGATGTTCCACCTTGAAGCAAATTTACTTTTTTTTATAAGTAACGTTGTAACTAATTGATGATGACGCCAACAATCCGCAGGAACTAATAATTAAGTAATATCGAAAAGCTATAATCGATAAACATTTGATATTGGATACTAAACATATGCATGAAGCGTCAGGGATAATTATTCAACAATCGAATAATAAGAATAATAATAAGAAGTAAATTTGAGAAAATTTTTGAGTTTCAATTGAATGAAATGAATGAGTTAGATCGCCGCTCGTAAAAAGAATCAATCAACATGTAGCTGGAAAAAATTAATAAATTTTCTATAATTTTCTATCGAAAATATCCTTGCCAAATTTGTCAAAAACCATTTGCCAAAAACCAACCACGACTCAAATTATTTTACCGTGTACTTAAGGTTTCGTAAAACAAGAGGACGGCTCGATGGTTATGTGGTAAAAGGGCCTGCGTTTCACTGGGCAGAGTTAGACGCTGCGTGTTCGAATCCCGCTAGGATCAATTTTCAAGGAATTTTCTTAATGGATCATAAATACTTCCGAGTCACCATTCGATTATACCATAAAGTAAGGAAACCGTGGAATACGCACGAATTGCAACAAAAAAATCTAGAATTATGATAAGCTTTAAAAGTTTATGCACCCCGTTGGTCCGTCACCGCAAAAACGAATTACATTAGTAGCTAATAGAAAGTTCTTTTCGAAATATGTAGCCTAACTGCAACTCACGGAAAAGGTGTTCAAAAAATGAAATGATCTTCCCAGGATACAAATATTTTATTAGAAAAAAAGAATATTTTTTTCGCCGGTACTATCAGCGCAACTTGAAATGAATAGAAAGAAACTTATGTGAAAGAGATTGTCCACTGTTTGCTTAAATACTCGACCGCCTCTATACTGATAAAGGCAATTAATCACAGCCGGCCGGGCAAAAATACACCTCGCTAAGAGGAAAATGGGCGAAGCATGCTAATCTAAATGAGAAAATAACAGTATTAACAATTTGCATGGTAGAACGGCTAGGACGGGGGTCGCACAGTCAATTCTACGTAAAACCAGAAGGCCACCGACTCGACCGTGTCATTCATTTAACGAGATTTTATCGTCCCCGTATAAGGCCAATAGCGACGTCGACTAAAACGCTAAATTAGATTAACCGGCAGAGCAATTAAAATTGGACGGTGGTAATAACTGAAATTCTGACACATGATTCCGGCTCTACCTGAGTTTCACGACGAATTAAGTGAAATGGAGTTTCAACGTATGCATTTATACACGTTCACGTGACAAAGATATCCTTTGCCTAGACTACAATATTTTACTGATAATTTTAGTTACAATGTTGCCAACCTAAAATTAAAACAATTTGATACGCATAATGTTTCCGCGAGTTCAGCTCTGCGGAAATTAATTAATATTTATACTTACTACTAGAAACATTCAAGTATTTTTTCATTAAAACACATTAATCACGGAGTATAAGTGTATACGTTGCATTTTGTTGGACAGCGTAAATACTTTATAAAATTACCTGCAACTATATTTTACGCCGTATTTTAAGTTTTTTTCGCACTTTTATAAATATGCATCGTATACACGACTCCCTACTGCCCGATCCATTAAATAAAATATGTCTGCCCACATTTTTCACTCGAGTTACCTCAAATCCCAACGCTAAACTTCCACGTATAAAAATATTCCCAACGAAAACAAATATATTGAAATGTTTCAGAAGTACGAATAATAATTATACGTTGGCTTTATTTACAAGAATTTGTAGAATGAATTTAGATAATATTATTTGATACTTAAGGAAGGTCTGCGACAAGGAGGTGTACTTAGTCCTACACTCTTTAATATAGCACTTGATGACATGTTGAAAGAGATTAAGGAGCAAATAAAGAAACTACAAATAGGGTACAAAAAACATGAGAATGGTGGAAATCGAGTAAAATGCCCTTGCCAACGATTACCTAATGTAAACGGGGAACGTAAGTGATCTGCAAGCAAACTTGAATATTTGGAAAACAGCTTTAAAAAAGAGAAATATGAAAATAAATGCAAGGAAGACACGATGCGAACATGATAATTTATATAGATGGAAAGGTCTTAGAACAAGTAGAAATATTTAAATATCTCTGAATAAATATATATCAGGAAGGTAAAGCGGAAGCAGAAATTAACAACGGAATGAAAGTGAAATAAAACTATATTATTTCCTTCTTTCATAAAAAAGAAGGGAATTTCAAAGAAGACAAAAATAACCGTGTTTAACACAATATTTAAACTTATCGTGAAATACGGCTCTGAAAGTTGGATCTTAAATAATCAAACTAAGAGTGGAATACAAGCGTTGGAGATGAAATATTTAAGAGCGGTTAAAGGGATCATTCGAAAGGATAGATTAAGAAACGAGAAGATCAGAAAAGAATTAGAAATAGTGTCGATTTTGGATAGTATAGAGAGACAGAAACTCAAATGGTTTGGACATATGGTACGGATGGAAGAAGAAAGACTGACGAAAAGAGTATGGCTGGCAAGATCAAGACACAAGAGAAAAAGAGAAAGGTCAAGAAAAACATGGGATAGTGCAATAGAAGAAAGGTTGAGGAAAAGAGGGATATCGTGAAATGGTGCAAAAAGAATTGCAAAAAATAAGAAAATAAGTAATAAGAATATTTTTTTTCATATAATAGAGCTTCTTTCATTTACATAATTTTTTGAATACATTTGTTTTATGTGCTTTATGTGCTTTTGATTTCACCCCTGTGTATTTAGCGCATATTTTTAAACATTTTATATATAAAAATCGGGCAAGTGCGTAACTCAGAGGTCGTTTCTGTGCGATGGGTCCCAAACCATGAAGAGATCGAAGGCAACGAAAAGGTAAACGCTTGAAGATTCTTTCGTCTGCTTCGATTACGTCTTGGTACTTTAGGTATTGCACTCCTGAATGGCTTCGTCATCCCTTCGTAAATAAATCACGTGTACTAACACCTTTTCATGACATTGATTGCACAAACAACTACTTACGCCTAAAATTTCGAATCAACACTTAAGGACAACAGTGTCATGTTTTGTTTACGGTTATCATGGTTACCAAACAATACGAACAGCAGAAATCACTAAGATGCAACGTCCAAATGCAAAAGTTGCGTTTAAGTATAAATATCTGTTCTACTTTCAACATTGATTTAAATAGGTTTTCTATTTCGCCGGAAAAAAATTAAATAAGTTAAAATTTCATTCTTTTTTGCTGAAATTAGCTATTTTTTTTAGCTTTGCATAAATACAGATATGCTTTATGCAACTATGATTATGGTGTATTCCGTACTTATTCCGCCAAAAAGCGTAAGTTAGGCTTGCAAGGCATCTTTGTTCTAGTAAGGTAGACTGATGCGTCTAATACGTATGAAAGACTGCGTTGGCGAATGTAACATGGAATCTGCTTTGAAAGATGGTTAAACAATGGATATGCGTTGTAAAAATACTATAAAACAGATGATTAAACAAAGGCAATTGCAGTAGGAAATTAATAACGCTAGCGGCCCCTTCAATAGCGCTAACACGGTAGGAGGTGCAATGGCACAAAAGCAAACTTGGACGATACGCAATAAACCAGTACAAAAGCCTGTACTGCTTCGTCGCTCGCCAACCGACCAAGTATACTTTTGTCTCATCAAACATACAAACTTCATACAGAAAGCGAGAGAAGGAAGCGCCAATGTATATGTCTGTGTGCTTCTGAATAATTAATCAAAATTATAAGAAATAAAACATAAATAAGGAATACTTGCAAATCAAAATAATCAAAGCTCAAGCCATCTCCCACGCACAAACGGCAGAAAAGCAAAGAGATAAATAACTTTATGTATTTGAACTTATTCCCATTTCTACAAAATTACTCTTTAATGGACACGGTGCGCGCGGGCACAAACAAGAGTTGCAAAAGCTATTACGTTCCCTGTTCCTCGGCAATAAGACGCTTCCGCTGAAATATACAGCAGGAGATACGGAATTAATGATTTCAGAAACACAAATTACAAAGTGCGAAATGAATGAGATCGTCTTTCATTTTTGACGCGGAATAGCAGAATACTTCGTCAACGTAGAAAGTACGACAAATAAAGAAGATGGAACCGACATCAAATAGAGATAATACCGTAATTTCTCAGGAGAAGCAAGCCCTTTCTAAAGAACATCGCGTTAGCGCCGAACAACGTAGTCGTTACGGTTGTTCCTCCGTTCATTTCTAGCGTCTCTCGCCGGAGAAAATGCGACTAGAGCCTCTGTACAAACGACAATTTCGTAACAATTGCTGTGACGCGCGTCGGTTGACCGCTTCTTTTTCTACAACCGGAAGCGGAACGGGTAAGTACCGAAATAAAGCAACAACTACTGTGAAGAGCTTGTCTAAGCACAAAAAAAACATCAGCATTGCATTATAGATACACTGTATTCAAAATTAAAAACTCACAATTACTAACTGTTATTGTTATTCTCTGAGCTATAGGCTCGATAAAATTAATGTCACGATGAAGCATTTGCTCTAGATTGAGCATTTCATTTTATATTGATTAAAAATAATTTTGGTCCATGCATATATCTAGGACAAAAAAAAGCTCGCAGATATAGAATTCTCGAAGGAGGAAATGGATCAACACTCTGTATATCTTTATTTGCTCTACGAGGTGCGAAAAAAGGATGCTTCCGAGCGGAAGAAAGTGTGATAATAAAAAAGACTTAGTTCAATACAACATATAACGACCGAAACAAAGAAAATATGTACTTTAGAAAGATAGAGCTTTCACGAATTACCAAAAACAAAATTTACGTACAGCAGAAGTTTACGGAAATGTACTTACACAAGCAGAGTTTGACGTATTTCACGTGTTCTCCACATCCTCGAGCAGGATGGGCCTACAAATGCCTTCCGTGGGCGTCGGACCTGGCTGCTGACAGGACAATCCCGGCTCGCATGTACCGCTGAATCCCAACTCGCCTCCGCAAGGCTCTCCTTCCGTTTTGGCGCACTCTTTACAGCACCTGCAAAAGAGAAAGACGTGCGTCACTATCGTCAGAGGCACACCGGAATCACAGTATAGGATAGGATTTAACGTGTTGTCAAAGGAAAATTAGTGTATATTCACCAAATATGCAAGTGGATGGATATAGTAAACAACACTGAGCGTTGGCACACTTCGCACCATACGAGTTTAATTAATTAATTTATTAATTAATAAAAGCTATTTCGAGGATACGTCGATCTTTGTTTTCGACAGTAGACCGAATGATGTGAGAAAAAAATTGCAATTCTAACATGCTTATTCTATACCTCCTCTCGAGATAAAATATTATTTACAGGTGCCTACTTTTATCGGCCGCACACTCTAATACTAACACATGCGAAAAATTAGTAAAGATAAGTAAAAGAGACGGAAACTTAATTTTTTTTTTGTCACATGTCTACAGAATTATGTTCAAAGATCTAGCGAATTCCAAGACGTTACAAAATTCTCAAGAATATATAGAAAAAGGCAATGCAGCTCTTCATATTGAATCTTCAATGAAAAGGTAACTTAATTACAGCAAACATCATCGACCTTTTGAATACGATCTAAATAGAAAAAACATTTTTTTTGCAACAGTAGCGTCGCCTAAACAGGTCTAGACTGACTTGTTCCAAGTATATTTTGCGAATAATAATAATAATGAAACAAATTATTTGTGTAGAAAATATATGAAATAGAAAGATAAATATATAGATAATAAAATATAATAACACAACAATACATCGTCTCGATAAGCACGGAATTAACAGCCTAAAAGGTAAGCAGCACTTCTACCTCCCCAACAGAGTGAAATAGTAAAAGAAAGACGCGATTAAAAATACAATAACAATTAAATAAAAATACTAGTTAAACAAACAATGTTTGTGCACTAGACAAGCAAATAACGGAGGCTTCAACGAGCGAATATCTAATGGAATCTCATTAAGAGACGGTAATATCTTTAAGGTGCGAGCTAGGGCTTTCGAAGCTTAAAATTTTACTATAAACATCAATTCTGAAATTAACTTTTCTATAAAAAGAGACTAGTTTATGGTAAATATTTGTCGAAAACAGTTCAGACCTGTAACGTATTTCTCCAAACTACCTATTCGAGTGTCTAGGTCAGTTATAGTAAACACTCGTACGAAAATTAAATCTTGTTTATATTAAATAACAGATAAAAATTAAATCTTGAAGGTAAAGATTTGCTCAGTATCTCCCTCAAATTTATTAATTTATTAATAAGAACCATTGTTGAACGATATTATGGCTAATTAAATAATAAATAGGTTAATCTAGCCTCAAATCCCAAGATTTTTGTGGTTCCTCTTTCACTATACTCTTGGGTGTAATTTCTCTCCACAATTTCTCACATTCTGAACCCGTTTCTTTCCAATCTCCAAGTTATTTTAGTCACTCGGCGACTATTGACTATTTTCCCTCTGAGACACATCTCTTTCGAATGTTTGGTACCTAATGGTACCTTACCAAATAATTCTACTCACGGCATTGATGGAATCACTGACGGCCAAAGAAATGCGAGTAAAGAAAACGCTAACCAACGGACATGTTCTAGCCCGCCCAATGTCGTTACAACGTCAATGACAAAAGATATACGCATCTTTCGTCCAGAAATCACCGACGAAAATTGGATACAGCGCGAACGAATCAACGAACTCTCCACAAAATGGCGCCACAAACAACGCTGATGATGCCTGGCAGACAGAAATATGTTCGCTGGTTATGTTTTCTTCTCTTCGCCAATAGATTCCACCTATACCATGAGTAACTGTATCACTAGTACTACTTTAATTCTCTTCTTTATCTAAGTAATGTTCTTTTTTTTAGGTATGTATATGTTTTTTTTTAGGTTGTTATCGGAAGTCATCGAGACACTATTGCTTACTTTGTTATTATTGTAGTTATGATGTGTTGTCTTTCATTTTAAGGCTATAATACTAATAATTTCATTTCTTATCGAATAACTGAAAAATGTAAAGGACTCAATTCAAGCTACCACTGAAATACGATACCCAATTGTTTTCCCAACTCCATTGCGATCACAACAAGTACAAACATAAATAACGCATGTTTTCGTTAAACGTTATCCTGGATTTGTATCCCCGAAAACGTTGTATCGCCCAAGCGAACTCACACCGTATCAACCAAGCGAAAAGAAAGATAATTTCGCTGGCCGGCGTATTTTTCAAACGAGAAGAGTCACCTCCCACCTCATTTTCTTGTTGAGAACTTTCACGTTATCGAAAATCTCGTCGTGGTTCGCTCGCTCTTTGGTTTATAAACTTGTGCATATTAACGGTCTTGGAGCGTCCCCGGACATAAGCGAGCTGAGATTATTTTAAAATTATTCAGATGGTAACCCGATTTTCTAACTAACTGGAAATTAAGGCTAGCTACTTTCCTTGTATCTTGTCCGGATTAGCGTTGAGTCTAATCATATTCTCTATAGAGTACTTTAAAGAACAATTGCTTATACATTTTTAAAAGCCCAATTATAATTTGCATAATAATATTATATATGTCATAATATAAAAAATATATATTAATTAATATCTTTTATGTAGGTTAGTTAATTAAAAGTAAAGTTTTAATCATTTTCTTGTATTTAATATTTTTCAATTAATTTAAATGATTAAATAATTTAGAACTAATTATTAGAATTAAAGAATTTAGAATATAAATAAAACATTCCAAAGAATGCTCACATTTACCTCAATATCTTGCCCGATGAAATGTCATAAGGGAGCTCATCAAATATTCTCTTTAGAATTAGCAATATTCGTCTCAACTCTAGCTTCGTATTCCTACGTGTGTTATTGGTAGTTAACATATTATTTCTCCTCTACTTGCTAGCTTACTTGTCCATCCACGTAAGTAAACGAAATTATTTCCAGTCAAAGATGCAGATTGCCTTGCTTAACGTGCTGAAACCGAATTTTCTACATCATTTACCTTGCGTTAAGCAAGTAGTCTACATTCTGGAGTCGTTTCAATTCGAGAAAACCTCATTATCACGGGCTTACTGTGCATCACGTAGACGGTGTAACTAACAATGCCGTAATAGAAGCGATTTGTTCAATGGAGGAATCAAAACGTTTGCGATAACGTTCACGTATACATTAATTCTTGCTCAGTACACCGGACCTGGAACTGTCGACAATTTTCTTTTTTTATCGAAAAGCTTATATTTGCTGTAGATGGACGCAATTTAAGTATAAGGAAATATTTCTGAAAAATTTCTAGAAAAGCTTCTTTGTTAGATTCTGGAAAAACGTGCTTAAAAAAGAATGATAAGAATTGCACGAATTAATGTTCAAAGCGACTGCCTTAGAGGGCAACTTTTAATTATTAGCAACACAAAATCTTAGCTTTGGCTTCTCAAAGATAGCGTAAAATGCGGTATTTTCAAATTATTAATAATTTACAGAAAATGTTTCCTCTTAAAGTATATTTGATAATTCTTTCAGATCATATTCTTTTAAAATAAACGGAACAAATATCTTATAACATAAACTCAGGAAATTCGCCCAAAATACAGCAATAAGCTTCTTAAATTTTCTCTATATTTTCAACTCCTTTTCAACCTCTTCTCTCTTCTTTTCAACTCCCAAAAGAATCGTCCTTTCTTCCAAACTAAATCATCTAACAAGTCTGCAGCCTCTCATTCATGTTCCCCTCACTTTTTCATTTTACTGTTATGCTTTATTGCAAGTTCAAATTTTAATCTAAAGATACTAAATTACAAGCATATTTAAATTTGAATCCGGATTCGTTGCGCCGTCGGATTTTATTCATTTTCTTTTTCATTTTTTTCATTAAATACATATCGCTACTTAAACGTAATTCACTTTCTGAGAAGGAACATCGCTAACAGACGAAATTCCGGCCGTATACAGGAAAATTCCGTTTTTGTCTGTGTAAAACGCGCGTGCGGTAGCGCGTCGGTTTACCGATCCTTCGACGTTCCTCTTGGCGAACGATCTTAGACCGGGATTTTCGCAGCGACCGGATATTAAAATCATTAATTCACAACGTAACAAAATAAAGTTCGACAAAAGGATCCCGCGTTCTAAGAAATCCCGCCGTCTTGCCCTCTAACAAAGTATCTGGAACGGCCCGAAATCCGCGGAATAATGGCGGCCGCAGCGCCGCCGGAATACAAGAAAAGACGGGCGGTCGAAGAAGAACATAGAACAATGCCGCCAAGTTATTCAATACCAAGGGTAAGTCTACAATGCGGGTCAGTAACTTTGAATGCACCCATTCGAAAATTGGGACGGCTGAAAAGAAGTAGTTTCCACGCGAGAGCATTTTTTAAAGCTGAAGATTTTTACCTCTAAACATAAGCAATTTCTGATGATATCGCAGGCACTGATTGAAATACGCCGTTAAAAACTTCTAAAAACTTTCGAGAGTTATAAAATCAAAAATCATGGATGATGGAGGATGACGTATGCGATCCAGCAAAGACATGGTTAAAGACGGAATAAAAAAAGAAAGCAAGGAATAAAAAAATTATAACGGGAGTAAAGGCGCGCGATGTTGACCGCCATTATTGGCTCTGCAAACAAAACGCTTTCATTCTCGATCAGTCAACGTCGCTGTACCACCAAACGCGGTGCCAGACCGAAAACCAAAAAACTTCTTAATTAAGCAGTGTACATCCAACAGAATCTATTTGATTTATATCGGTACAATTACTACGTTCTTAATGTTAATAACGTACGTACTTGGCACCGCTTATCGGACAATTGCCTGAAAGCAGTTCACATTTTTCAGTCAATTTTCTTTTTGGGTAATTATTCTTCGGGCAATGGCCCATTCTTCTTTCGATTAATTGTATTTTATCCAATTATCTATTAGGGCAACTGTCCATTCGGTTAATTATTTTCGGGCCATTAATAGCCCCGAATTCGCGACAAAACTGAGTGGAAGAAAATATATCTATCATACCCTAAAATTGCTATTATTATAAACATTACAGAACACATAATTCAGAGTGATGTGGTGTCTTCATGCCGCTTATTAAATTAATTAGCCATAAAAGGATTTACCACTACATCAACAAGCTGACAGTGCATTATTAATAATTCCTTGTTAAGCAAGGTTTTAGATCTACGCCAATTAAGAGGCACGCCGCTCGTCGCTAGCTGTAAAACCTAATAACGGAAAAGCATCAAATATCTCATATCTGCCGTAATAAAGCATTCACGGAAGATAAACACTGTCGTATATTTTCGCGTTGTTTTCTCTCAGCGATGGTGGACGTTGTAGCCGCGCCGGCTTAGGTATGGCGCTTTGCGGCAAAATTATTCAGGAATATTTAAAATTTAAGATAAACTGCCGTTGCCGTCGAGAGTTAAAGCAAGATGAAAAGATAACTTATTCTTAGAAAAGCTGCGCTTACCGAAAAGAAGAGCAAGATCTTCAAGATCTAAGTACATAATTTATGCAAGGCGTAATTTGAACTTAGCATTTGGTGGGGCTTCCTTATACACTTATCTTTGTTTAAAGTACCTATCAATCATTTGGTGGTTGATGAAATTTAAAATATTAGATGTAGAAAGCACTGCTGATGTAGTGAATAGCATTAGACATCGAAGAAAAACGTTTTTTTCGGGCTTCCTAGAAATAATCAGAAATGCCTCCCATTTACGTCATTTTGTCGTAGTCAATAACATCGTTTAACCGCAATTATGCTTATTAAAATTCGGAAGTCTACGTAAACACGACTTGTCGCCTGAAAGAAGCAAAAGTTTAAGTAATTTAGCCGTCTGTAAACGAACCCTGATCCAAACTGTCGCCAGATTGTGTACGGGCGGCGCAGCACACAAAACTTCGTCGCTTCACAGTCAAAAGCCAACCCTTCAAACGAAAACCGACCATACCCGAAACCGAGAGTAAATATGGGAAACAAGAAGGATATAAGTTAAATATCCAATCTTCATTTACCTGCGTGGCAAACTTTTTCACTAATCCCCGGCGAAGTTCTCTTTCTTAAGTACCCTCAATTAAATGGGATCGAAACTTTCGAGACTGCATAAACCAGTCAACAAATAGGCGGTCGAAGGCGTGAAACTTGAAACTTGCGCACGACCACCTCCGAAATTAAAAGCTCGGTAGATGAAGAGGAGATGACATCTTTTCGCGACAACAGGCTAGTATCCATCCTCGGATGCATTTTTGATGTCGCCATTTTCGAAGTAGGTCGCAAACCTTTTGTTCGTTCCTTTTCGTTTGTTTTGAAACGATTCTATGCCACAGATATCGACAACTTGTATAGACAGGCGGGCGCGCGGTATTGAAAACTTTTTCGAGTGAGGAAAATTTATAAAAGCTACGTAAATGAGAAAAGTTCATCTAAGGTAGCTTGACGTTTATTGAAAAATGTCACAAGCTAACTGAAACTAAAAGCCTAGCGGGCATTTTAAGTTTAAAGAATTGCATCTATCTCGCATAGCGTTTGATTAATGAAATTATTAGAATGCGAAAGTTTAGCTTCTAGAACTTCCTTTTTAATCTAACTAGTTTTAAATCGAATAATACTTGAGTTGCTCCGATTTTATTTTCATGTATTCATATGTCTCTAACTTTAATGTTAAGTTTCTCTTTTTAGTTTTAGCTCGTTAACAAAATAGAGAAACCTGCTTTTCTACATTTATTTCTTTGCTACGTTTTCAATTTTATCAAGTTATCTACAACAATGATTTCATTTTAATCTATGCTACCGTATCCGCTTTTTGTTTCCGTTTCTTCGTTTTTATTTCATTTAAAATTAAATCCTTTTTCGAGAACTTTAATGTTTATAACTAGAGCTCCCCAAAGTGCGTGGCAAGTCAGAAGGCGTACCGCCGGGCGTGGCCGGGGGAATATGTAATGTAATATATAAGCAAATAACTCGCATCGCATTTCGGTAGTTTATTATTTATTACCGTATGCGATCGGGTTGTGACGGTATGGCGGACGCGCGTAGTAAGAAACGCCCACAGGCCGACAAAGTGAAAAAGTTCTGTGGAGAATTTCCTGACTTAATATATAATGGAAGTAAGATTATATGTAAAATTTGTAATATACCTCTGATGTGCAATGATAAATATGGCTGTAGAAGACATGTAAATAGTCAGCAACACAAAAATAAAAAACTGGGTGTTTCACCGACTGAGGCAACTCAATTTATAATTGATTTATTTTATATGCTGACTGCGTGTAATTTACCGTTTTCCTTACTCAGGAAGAAACCATTCCGTGAATTTTGGAATAAATATAATCCAGACTTTGAGTTACCGTCGGAAACAAGCTTAAGGAGATGTGTGCCAAGTGTACGTACCGAAATTGAAAACAAGATCAGATCTGCAATAAAAAATAAACTACTGTGGTTATGTATTGACGAAACGACAGACCGTAAAAAACATTCTATTTTGAATGTGATTGTACGTATACTGGAACCTCGTCAACCTACAAAGGGAATTTTATTAGCTAGTAAAAGACTAAAATCGTGTACTGCCGACGCTATCGAGAGCGTAGTCGTTGATACTTTACAAACATTTGAAATTGCCACTACTCAAGTATTAATTTTCATGACCGATGGTGCCGCGACAATGCGTTGTGTAGGTCGTTCTCTTCAAGAACATTATGGGATGATGTTACATACTACTTGTAAACTTGATGCTCTGCATATTGCGGCTGAAACTATTCGTGCAAATTTCCCTGAGGTAAATGCATTAATAACAAATACGAAACGAGTGTTTCTCAAATCTCCCAAACGTACCAGTGAATTTCATAAACAGTGTCCCGGTATTCCCGAACCACCAGAGCCGATTCTTACGCGTTGGGGGACATGGCTGAAGGCAGCGTTCTATTATTTTAAATACTTCCGGCAAATAAAATCAGTCGTCTTACAATTCAATCCCAACGAATCTGCGGCTATTAAGGAAAGCCAGGATAAATTCCAAGATATTTCCGTTGAAGCAGATTTACAAACCGTTTACAACAATTATAGAGAAGTACTTGAGGCAATAAATAAATTACAAAATAGTGCACTGTCCCTGACGGAGTCAGTACAAATATTAGATGACGTTAATACACTCCTACACTGTATAAATAACAAAAAAAATGATATCGTTACAAGAAATTTTGAAAGTGTTACGAAGAAAGATACAAATTTTAGCAGGTTAAGACAAGTTTGGGAAGGTAACTCTACTGATCCGGTGACTAAATTCAAAGATTATTTTAACTTTCGCGTGTATTACATCATTAGACGTCGAGCGTTCATTTTCAAGATATAAAAACATTTTTTCAGAACGACGAACATCCTTGAAAGAAACGACTGTGGAAACATTCCTAATGTTTCAGATGTTTGAGAAATCGGATTGTGCTTACGGTAACAGTTTTAATGTGCCTACCTCCTCGTGTGCTGACTAATACTATTTTCCTTGTGCATTAACACCCACTATATTGGATACGGCTAATTACAAAAGTAAGCGTTTTAAAATTCTTTATTTCTTTTGTTTTTATGTACTTTACTTATGTTCCTTATCGACGCCTATGGTGCGCCACGCAGTTGGGGAGCTCTATTTATAACAGAACAAAGAAAGGGAATAGTAAGGTAGATTAAAATTTAAAGAAGAACAATCATAGCTAAAGAGGACAAATTCGGAATGAAACCACAGGCGTGACGATTGGGCTCCCGCATCCCGCAACCCACATTCGAAAATATGTTGTTCACGGCCACACCTTATGTTAATATTTCATCGCACTTTTTTATACTCTTTTATACGTATCATCGAGAACGTTTTATAATCTACAAATACCGTCTCTATTTTTTTTGTATCTAACATAATAACAGCGCCGTTCGCGATAGTATATCTTTAGATATTAATAATGTAAGTCGCGCCTGCGGTTTCACTCCGAATTTGTCCTCTTTAACCATAACTAATTAGATTATCGAAACTTCTGAATGACCACCTTTCTAGCCGAGCCGACGTGGAGGTGTTGTCGGCTATTATTAATTATTGATAAACTTAAAGAACAAAACTTTCGCGGTCGTTGTTCTTTTCTTTGAAATCAAACAAGAAACTTTCTTCCAATTTTCTCTACGTAGATACTAGCCGACCTTCCGAGGACAACATCCGCGTAATACTTTCCCATTTGATTCTTTCGCAAAAACATAATTTCCTAAATCTCTAAATCCTACGCTCACTTCGACGAACTCAATTTCAAAGTTCAACATACACGCCAATATCGCATAATCTAACTTCATATCGCATCGAACGCGAACGAAGAATGCGATAGATGCATCCCGAGAATTGTATTACACGGATCATTTAAGAATGCGGACGGATAAATCTTGATGACGATTCATGCCTCGGGTATTACGCGATGCTTTCTTTCTAGTTGGGGGTGCCGACGCGCGAAGTTCGAGAAACCCGGAAGAATCCTCCGTATATCCACCGCAGCTTAGTATCGCTAAGACGCAATTTGCTTTAAGGATATTTACTTTGAGACGGCGCTCGTACCAAGGAGAAAAAATCGATAACGCGGATTAGTTTAATCCGGAAATATTTCGCATGTTGATTATGAAATTTGAAGAGAATTTAAAGAACTGTTTCTTCGGGAATAAACTGTTTGTTGCATAAACTAATATAGTTTATTACATTTTGAAAAAAAAACTATTGAGCAACTAATAGAGAAACTACCTGAATTATTGTCTCTTTCCTATAACAGAGAAGATAAAAAGAAAACTGCAACATTCCAACCATCTGTACGTAATTTGAAGTAGAAATATCTGATCGTGCAACGTCAAGGCTGATCGTCACAAATTCAAAGAACTGTTACTAAAAGGAAAAGACATTTTATCATTGGAATAATTACTTTGTATTCAGTCTTTCAATCTTCTTGCGAATATTCAATTGATTCACATTCTCGACAGTTTTTCTACCTCACGTCATTCAAAAGTACTACATCACCATCCACAGAGACATACAAACCGCCGTGAAATACTAGCCGACAGAAGTCTTCTCCTACTTGCTACCTTTACGAGGTGTAAGCGCTGTGTTTGACAAGACGCAAGGCAAAAAGTACCAGTTTCTTAGTGTTACTAGTTACCACTTTCTTAGTGTTGTCCTTAGAGAAACGTACCCCCGCATCGCTAACAATGTTTAGCACTGGCCTAGGCGAATACCATCCCAGTAACCGTGATGTTCTTATTTGCAAGATAAACTTTTATTTTATTTTTACCGAATTTTGACCGTCTTGATTATTAAGGATTATTAAGTTGATAATTTTGTAAATATAATATACCTCTTATATATAAAGTTGTCGCTGAACTTGTGTTCCTAGTAACCAAGACGCGATATAAAAATATCGTGCTTATTTAAAGATTCTACTCCTTCCTTTCCGTCTCTATAACCTTATTTTGGTGCAATTAATTAACCATATCACTGCGCTACTAGCTTCTTTCCTGAATTTCATTTCATGGCGTACGTGTTTGCGTTTTATGTTTTTTTGAGGTTACGAACTTGAACAAGCTCTTTGTCTCTTGATTTAATACCAATTCTTTTGATTTTCATCCACTTAAATTGTGGAATTTTATACATAGTGGTTTCTTCTCGCTGACACCAAATATGACCCCCAAATCAATGTCTGCCAATCTTAGTGGTTGTGTAAAAATTCGTGCAGTATGCCTACGCTATTTAAAACTGAAATGAATGCTATTTACACAGACTCTGCATCATCATTTGCCACAGTGGCATCTTCGACAACTAAATTTAAGTATGGTCGAACCAGCTTACTTGTTAACCAACATTTGAGGCGGCCCAAAACTGCAACAACTACCGATAACCGTTAAAGCTTAGACCAAATGATAGACAATTAATTGAATTAAGAACGTATTGACTGAAATGGCCTGAAAAGGTTGCCACTATTTAACAGTCTGAAAGAAATTAAAGAAAAACAGTCGCATTTGAAGAAAAGGAATGTTACACTCCACCTACGCACAGTCTCACTGCAGTGGTTATCATAGAAGAATTAACGAATTGACGTTAAAGTTGATAGACCACCCACCTTATTCATCCAGATCTGACCCTCATACACTTTATTCTGTTTCGTAGTCTAAAGGGCTTCACTCGAAGCGAATTAATTTCGCGTGTACTAGACACAATATTTGATAATCCTGTAAACTCTAACGCTTAAAGCACAGCCTTCTTTCATTGCGCGACGTTCCCGATATTATATAAAAGCATCGTCATAATTTAATTCAAATGTACAAACCTTTACCAGTATTCATTTCCATAATTATGTAGCATTCTGCCATAAAATCCTTTTGACTTTTTGCAGCAATGCAACTCCAATTGTTGTTTCTATCAAATTAATAGCAATTAACGTTCTTCAAATGTTTCTTTATGTTTGTGTCATTTGAAAGAAGACTCGTTGAAATGACCAGTCCAACATTACATTATTAATTGCTAAAATATATATAGATAAGTTCTTTTTCTGCTTGTCTCATTGTGGTCTACAGGCCTTACAATTAATTAATTTTGAAAAATCAACTTTTCTCTCATTTAAAGCCTTAATACGTATGAAATTACCAACAACCTTATAATTGAGAATCTTCAATCTTAATAATATAAGAGAAAGAAGGAAAGAAAACCTTTATTATTACACAACATAAGAAATAGCATGGTGACAACTTGTGTTCATTTCAGCCTTTCAGCATTAAGATTTTTAGATACTTTTTGGCACTCTTGCGGTTTACAGCATGTAATAGATAATTTTAGGTCATCTTTGTTTCTTTCTTTTAAATTATGAGAATAATGATTATTCTACCATTTATCGAGCTGGAAGAATTAATCAGTTAACAGTTAACATCTCCATGTATTTTTTCTTATTTAATTGACCTTCTATAAAAAATACAAAAAAATAGTCCGATACTACGATTTCCAGCTATTTCTACCCAAACGCTCACTTTTTCTAGCTGTTTTGTGTTTCTTAAAAGAAATACGGATTTGCTCTCGACCATATTCTAATGCATTTAACACATCCATTGATCATAATTTTTTTTATCGAAGGTTAGAATTACAATATTTCAGCTTATCCGGTATTTCCAGAATTCCATTTGGGGAAGATGGTGTGCGCTAGAAGATTTCGGAGGTTACGCAGTTCTTTGAATGAGGTGGACATCAGATTCGCGAACGCTAACATACTAACTACTATTTGGAGATGTAAGCGTCGCTGGGCAAAGAGAGTGCCTTTATAAAATGCTCGAAATCCTGTTTCATCATGAATTATGAATTTTCTTTCATATCTACGGAAGAAAATTTTAATCTTGGCGTATCTAATAGTATCTGTTTATTTATGGCGGTATTGTAGATATACCAAACTCAAACAGTAGAACTACCAGCGGGGAAATTATATTATGCTCAAATTCCGCCGAAACTACATACAAGTTAGTGCAAGCATGTACTTGCACAGATACGTAGCACGAAGAAGCATATGAACCTCGGTCGATACTTATCTTCTTTCAAGTGGCTAACATGAAACTTCACCCCGTTCCCAAAGATAAACCGAAGTTGACTCCCTCAATTACACTTGGCTAACAATAACGGCGGTTAGTTGCCTTTATCAGGTTAATGTTCGTGTTTATCATTTAATACAGTATGTTAAGAATTAGCTGAACGAATAGAGCGCAATTTTCTGTTTAATACTTTAATTATTACTTCGTTAGTTTCGGTAATTGACCACAAATGAAAAATTTTGTTTAAACACGGACTATTAAGCTGATTAGGTTACTTTAAAAACATTAATTAAAAATACAAAATAAGTACACAGCGAGATGGAAAAGAATGAGAAAATGGCAGCTAAAAATAGAATATAAGGGGTGAGACGTAAAATTCAATAGGAATCAACTGGAAAATTAAGGCATAATGGCAAAAACTCAAAACACAACGAAAACAACGTAAGAAAAATGTTGCACAAAATCAATATCTCTAAATGTCTAGTTTTTCATTATTTCTTTCTCCTTTTCATTTACTTAAAATAATTGCCCAACCTGATTTAGTTTCACATTCGGCCACAACAAAGTAAGACGAACAAAACGTTTCAATATCGAGATCATCTCCAGAAGCGAACAAATGGGAAATGTAGTCGTTAAGGAACGCCAATATCTATCCGAAATCGCCGACTTCAACTTCTTTATTGAATTCAGTTCCTTCTGCGAAAAATAAGCATTTGCAAATCAAAATTCAGATTGGGCAAACTACGCTAATTTATCAACCAAAATTCAGGAGAAAAAGAAGCAGAAGAAGGGTGTGAGAGAGAGGAAAGAGAGGGAGTAGATAAAAGAGGAGATGGAGAAGAAGAAAAAGAATGAAAAAAAGAAAAAGAAAAGAAAAAAGGAGAAGCATGAGAAGAAGCAAGAGAAAGAGAAAAAGGAGAGGAGGGAGAATAAGTAGAAAGAGAGAAGAATAGAAAAGAACTAGAATGAGGAGAAAAGAGGGAAGTTGAGAAGATAGAGAAAATAGACTAAGAGTATTACATCATAGACGACTTAAGCAATGCAAAGCTAGCTTCTTAAGATTATCAATCCTCTCGTCATTTCCCACTGACCTTTCCTAATACTTCGGATCATGGATATGGATACGCATTTACAGACGTTATTGCTGCCACAAGTGTTTTAGTCTGGAATCGCTTAATGAATAATTTAATATTTCGTCGTTGTCATCGGAGATCGTTGGAATTTAAAAACTCGCGTACGCTCGCTTTGTTTCTCCTCCTTTTCTACCTCATTTAAATTTTATCAGCGGCAAGATTTTCGAGCGTGCAAGCGCAGTTTTCACTCTTTTTTTTCCTTTCATCTCGCTCTCTTCCCCTTCGTCGGAAGGTAATTAAGTTTCGTTATTGGCCCGGGCGCGCTCCCCCACGTTAACGTGTTCTATATTGCGGGATGTCGCGGATGTGTCATTGGTCGCGCACTCACCGGTGAGGGCTCTCCCCATCTTCACGTTCGCCATCGTCTCGCGGTAATGCTACAAAAAGGCGTTTTAATAAACTTCCACCGGTAAGATCCGGCGTTACGCTTCATTCCGTATATCTGAGAAACGTGAGAAGCCGACTGTACCAGTTGCAGGGCGCCAAGTCATCTGGAACTTGTTCGCTGCTTCAGATAACCGATTAAATTAAATTTTAGTGTCGAGGGCGCGCCCACTGTAATGGAGCAGCGTAAGAGTTATGAAGGAGTACTATATAGGAGCTTTAATCTACTGTAATTGTACATTGTTATATAAATAAGCTAACACCTTAAATTTATTTAGAATGCGTTTATCAAGCTACGTCACGTGCAGCAAGTTTCAACTTCTTTTGATCACCCCTGTACCGCGTATTTTCTTTGTATTGACCGATGGCCGATAGGAAGTTAGCGACCGTAGACACTGATCAATTAATGAATTTCTTTGTAGGAACCGATCCCCAAGTTCTAGGGTGGCCTTAAGTATAAATTTCACGATAAAACAATCCTTTTATTTTTGGAAAATCTTTGACACAGCTTTTGCTGATTTCACTCCACGCCTTCTCCACTGAGCTGAAACCGGCCATAAAGGACGCTTACCTACCAGCGGAAGCGACAATTTGGGCCTTACTTGTGGGTTAGTTGTTCGACTCGTTTTTTTTAGTCTCGTTTAGAGACTCCCCCACCGAAAACGATAGGCTGTGGGCTTTATTTTGCTTCAAGTTTTTTTATCAATAAATATAAAGAATAATTACATATATATAATCAATGCCCTTTCTGCCCTATAGGCTTCAATAATGCTCTTTTCTGCATGCTAGTCCGTTTTGTTGCTATTTTCCTAAATTCTCGTTCCTTTCTTCCGGAAAATGTCCCCTACTGCATTACTCCATGACTTGTTCTCACTCTTTCCAGCTTTCCAAATTCTTTTGACAAGTACGATAGAGTTCAGTCCTTGTCCAAGTTGTCTTTAAATATCAATAATAAATTATAATAATCAAACACTTTTATCTACAAGTCCTTCTTTTTTCAAGAATTAAATGCATCATTTTTGATAAAATAATAATAATGAAACATGAATATAGAAAGTCTTCAATTCATATTATCTAGATTCCAAATAATAGGAATCAACCAAAGAGAACTAAATAAAAATTAGACAGGGAATTGCGCCTTACAAAAGATTTAATTGATAAAGCTTAATATATGAAGATCTAAGATTTAATTAAGATTAAAGATAATTAAGATAAGATAAGATTTAATTTAGGTTATGACTTTCAATGCTTCTTATCGAGGCTCGATTATTTTTTAAACAATTGTTCTTTAAAAATCATATCCAGTTACAACGTATTTTGTTTCTAAAGGTAGCGATAAATATCGGTTTCAACAAAATTAAATTATGGAAACAGTCTCCTGAGGTATCTTGAAAAGAGCCATAATAACATGTCAAAATGAAATAGAATTAAAAAAAATAGAGCTACTCCTTCTGGACGACTCTGTATATACGCCCTAAGTATGTAAAGAGACGTGGTTCACGATAAGCGAGTGCATTACGGCGAACTCTTGAAGGAAAGCAATGAAATATGAAAGCAGAAAAGTGCGCACAAGTGATAATTTAAATCCAGTCATGATGACGACGTAAACACAAAATAACTGAATACATTTTAACGTTTAAAATTCAATAATTTTTGAAAATGTATTACGCCCTGACGAAATATTTAGCTACATATAGCGCACTCTAAAAATGGACGTGTAATAGAAAAGAGCAAAATCAATACGCGCATAATTTGTGTACTTACGTGAGTAAAAACAAGTAATAAATACACTGCTGGTGGAAAACTAATATTCTGTTAGTAGGCGTTGTTTAAACGAACGCAGGGTTTATGGACAATAAAACCGGCGCAGATGGAGAGATTACAACTTCATGCATTCAACATGTAATTCACTCTAAGCAAATTACACGAATGTGGTTCGTAAAATATTTTTTATTTGTTGAAAAGCTGTTACAAACATGACGTAAATTTAAAAATCATCATTTCGCGTGGCTAATGGCATTGCTGGAAGTATTACAATCGTTACGAATTTAACACTCGGAAAAATTCTCTAACGAAAAAACTAATGCCGTATTATACCGTTTTTCTGTACGGTAAATACGGCGCACTACTCGCCACAAAAATTATTTCATTAATTCGGATCGATCGTTTTGAGAATTCGTAAATTCCCATTGTTCATCGTATGATCGAATGATGCCAGAAACAGATATCAATTTTAATATTCATTATTCTATCTCTGGCACCAAAACGCGTGCGAAATATACGTCACTAAAGGGCTCTTGTCTATAGCACGAAACATAAGCATGCGTCCGTTTTGCATCAATAGATCCATCAGAGGTGATAATGGCTAAATCGATCCTTTCGATTTAGCATATAATTGGCCTTATAAGCGATCAACTTTCACAGCGATGTTACGTTTTTAATTAATTTAACAGACTTAAGCCCAATAATAGGATACAACACTTGAAATAGAATAAAGACCAAACAAGTAAAAATAAAAATTAAAAATCTAGAGTTGCAAAAAAAAAAGAAAAGAGGTTCCTCTTGTTTCTTTCGCTTCCGCCTTCCCTCTTCCTGTCCAAAGACGTCACACCATTCTACCGGTGCATCAAGACCACTCTGAAGATTTTCGGTGTCATCAACTGAAGATATTTCTGAAAAGATTTTAATATTGTCTGCGTAAGCAAAGGTCGGAAGATTGATGTTCAATAGCAAATCATTAATATAAAGTACAAACAATAACGGTCCCAGATTCGATCCCTGGGGAACACCGGAGGTGAGAGCAAAGCTATCGGAACAGTATCCATTGTAAGTAACGTAACACTTTCTTTCTTGCAAGTTTGATTTCAGCAGACTAACTGCAGAAGGAACAAAACCAAAAGAGCTCAGCTTCAAGAACAGCAACTCATGATTGATCATATCAAACGCCTTAGACAACTCTGTGTAGACCACATCGATTTGGCCACGCCTATCTAAAACTTCATTGGTAAATTGCGATATGGTTGCCAAATTCGTAACCGTAGATCTTCCAAGGATGAAGCCATGTTGCTTTGTTGTTTATGTGTGTGACATTTTAGAATTCATTGCTTTCCTAGTGGTAATAAGCCGTATGTTCTTTCAATCTGGTGCCTATAAGCCGTTACGTTTGCCCAATATAAGCTTTATTACAGTCACCCCATACGAGTGTTTTAATTAACTGAATGCGTGCAGTCCAGTTTTGCACCAGTGCGCAGTAGTAGCTATTACGTAATGCTCTTGGTTTCGAAGTTGAAACCGCGTTGTTATCAAAGTTTCTGCCAATGTTTCGTCCACGCTCTTGTAGAACATCTCCAGAACTGTTGCTGAACGAACAACTGCCTCAACAGATGTTCAGCGTCAGCGTTCCATTTTAGTTACAACGATCATACGCCGATTAGTCACCTTAAGGATATCAAAAGTGTACGGTAGAACCGTGGAAAAATGTTTCATGGACCGATAAATCAGTAGTTAAAATGGTCGGCCAAAGCAGAAAGGTGTTAGTAGGTGTTAATAAGACGCGGCGACGGTTGAGCTACAGTTTGGGATTGCTTTTCTTTCTCCAGAGAGCGAAATATCACGAAATATTACAAACATCCCTTCGGAGCTGAGCGGAGCGAAGCGGAGTAATCGACAAGAGGTTCATTTCGAAACACGTCACTGGTCCGAAACATACAGCCCAAACATGTACACTGGATATGAATGGGCAAAAAGAAGCGCAATCTCGACCCTATTGAGCTACTATTGGGTGAACTCAATAGAAAAGTTTGAATTGTTGGTCCTATTTTCAAGAAAGAAATCAGAAACATCCTCCTACAAGAATGGAACAACATTTGAGGCGATACACAAAGAAAATTAATCGAAAGGACGTCCCGAGTTGTTTAAGCAGTTCTCGATGCAAAGCGCGAATTTTTTGACGCGAAAAATATTCCAGAACTTGCTCAACAATCAATAATAAATAATAATAATAATAATAAATTGGGTTAAATTTGGATAGTTATTATCTTTTAAAGTAAAACATTAATTTTTTGGTTTTAATTATAGCCATTAGTTGCTTTTCATTTTTTTGTTTAAAATTTGATTATTTGGCCAAACTTCAATGGGCGGCAATATACATATTTACATCTTTAAATAACGAAATTTTCCAAACAAAATTTAAATTAATTTTTACAAAACATCTGCATAAAAAAAGGGAAGATTTCATTAAAATTAAAAATAAAAATTTTATGAACGCTCCAACTAAACATAATCGATTATAACAAATGAAATTTGAATAATAGGTAAACAACAAAAATTTTTTGAAAGAAGAATAAAAACATTTTCCGGAACGTAATATGTAGCAATTTTATTGAAAAAACGAAAAAAAAAAATAGATAAACCAGAAATCCTGGCGAATTGTATCGACGGCGATCTGATCCTACGAAGAACCGGCAACTGCTACTAGTCCCTTTCCCGACTTGCAATTAATGTGCTTTTATTATTATTCAGTTCTGCAGTCAATTACCCTTTTACTCTCTATACGCACCAAACTTTTCATATCAAATAGTTTTGATTAAGGAAGTTTTTATATTTTCTTTTTTACTTATATTCTATGCAAAGAAGATGCCACCAATAACATGAAAAACACGCCTCTTCTTGACTATGCAAACATCTTTACAGTTATATTTCCTCATATCTCCTTAGGTAAACCTCTAATGGTTTGCGCGAGAAATCACCGCCTCCTTTCATAATTCATAATAAAATAAATAAATAAAGTCCCACATTACCGCATTAAATCTGATACCTTTCCACAATAGCCCTCCGTGGGAAATAATAAATCTTGTGCATGAAGGCAAGATTCATAAAAATGATTTGTGATGCAATACACCGCACTATCTCAAGTACAAAAGTTCCGACGATAACGGCAATGCTCACCAAATTAATTTTTGTGCCGCGAGAAGTCCCCGGCTGTCGGTAAAATAATGAATGTTTGTTGAACGTTAATGAAAATGTAATTACGAGTTGTTATTTTATGCTAAAGTAACAGCCTCCGGATACAATAATATGCAACATAAAAGGAGATATTGTTTGGGTAATTTGAAATTTAATATTTTGATTAAAATTCAGCAGCGTACTAAATCGAACTAATCAATAAATGGTGGAGTTCAGCCGACATTGTCTGATCCATAATTGGGTAAAATTATAAATAATCTGTCTCGCAATTTGCAGCGAAATTCAATTCAATATTGATGTGTGTATAGGGAAATCAACCGAACAATTCCTCCGATCATGCGCAAATTAGAAATTTTAATTTAACAGCGTCATTGCCATTAAAGATATTGAAATGCGCGTAGGGGACTTGTTTGTGGAAACGTTCATTATGATAACGGCGGTGGTTTACGTAAAAATTCAATCGTTGCAAATTAATTTCTTCCTATTTACTCCTGCTTTATCAATTTTTCCAAATCTGCACTGTTATTGCTTAGATCCTACATGTTTTCCGATCTAATAAGTTCCAAAATTTTCCAAATGAATAGTTTCAAACAATTACATGCATACAGTTGTTTACCCCGATATTAGATAAAAATACAATGAAACATATTTACTTTTAGCTGACCTTAAAGTCCGCTTTAGCTCAAATGGTCCTTTACTTGAGGACACTAATATGTCAGTAATACGACTAATAACACCGTTTACATTTAACAAACTTAATTTGAAAAAATATAATCATATTTTACGTTCGTAAATTTTAATGTACACGCTTAACATTGCTGATTAGACCTTTTTAAAGACGAAATTGGCCTTACCGTAATATACACAGAAATAAGCTAGGGAGAAGAGCCTATCTATTGCAACAATAAACATTAAAACTTCAAATGAAGATACAAATATCATTTGTAATGAAAACAATCGTCCTTAATTGCCTTAATTAATAAAAATGATGTGTAATCAAAAAAGCGCAAAATTCTCTCCAAACAAAGTCGCCAAACAAGCGAGAATTTCTGCGGTCCAACTTCATGTATCAATTGCCCGTTAATAATTTCGTCGCGAAACTCCGGCTTACCTTTCTCCACGATCGCTGAGCTATGTGGTAAACAATATATTTCTCGCTTCCGTTCGCCGTCGGATTTCCGAAGAAGAAGGAACATCTGAGAACGAAGAAGAGTCGAAATTCAACTTCCTTCGCAAAGACCCGGACTTTTCCACCGGACGGGTAATTCAATATAAGTTACACAAGTAGTGCAATCGATTGGATTGCGTCGGGAGTAGAATACGTGAGCGCACCTTATTGCGAACTCCGATCGCAACCTTGCTATTAATATTGACAATTGTCAAATATTAAATGGTCTACATTACACCGTTGTTATTATTCTATCGAACTTCAGACTTCCTAGGTATCGATTCTTCTTTGCGATATATGTTTGGAGGAAGGTAGTTCCCCTGCTTGCTAGAGTTATCGAAATATAAATATTGAACTGCGCCATAAATAATATAGTTGAAGAGCGATTATTGAATTATCTGCATATTTTAATTGAAGTGAACGATTGGATAATTTTTTAAATTAAAACTTTCTCTTGCTCTGCTCTTTCTGCTTTAGAGCGAGTATCCTTATATGGCTAATATGGCTGATATTAGCCGATGTTTTTAAAAAAAGAAAGACCCGATGTACATATCGTTATTTCAACTGTAAATGGTGACTGTTACCAGCATACTACAAAATCCCTTGATGCACGCAATTTTAATTTCAAAGTTTGATTGTCAATGTAATCCACAAACGATCACAACATTACAGAAATCATCATCAGGAAAATAGGATTAAACAGTGTATAAGTTATCACACAGAGCAGTATCACAAAGTACTACAAAGGACACAATAACTTGATAGCCTATCTAATCCCATTATTCATTCTCCGTCAAACGAATACCGTGGAAATTTAAAATTTCCTAACCAGACATCAGTATCCCCATTTCGCATGCAGCAAATTGTTTTTCTATGCGTCGAAATACGTACGTAGCTCTACGAGTATACATAGCTAAAGCGTCGCTCCGCCATTTCGCCGACTTTGAACTTTTATCGGGAAAAAAGATTAATTTACAAGTCGACAGGGTGGAAAATTAGTAAAAAAAAAATGCGCTTTCACAAAGCTTTGCCGATGTCACTTTACGACATGAATCCTCGAGGGGACGCCTTTCTGTACTTCGTGTAAAATGTCGCTACATCGGCTATCGATTTTAACGATTAAAACGAATTTCAAAGTACCTTACGAACGAAACATGTTCGCGTTTTAAATTAATCGTTTAATTACAACGTACAGTAAAGATGGTAAGTAGACAAGAAAACTGCCGAATATTTTCGTAATTTTACGCGTGATTTGAAATAATTAGGCGATAATCATTAATTACATCACAGATATCTCTGTTGACAAGCAAATCGGCTATTGAGGTTATTTATAATACCATGCATCACTGTGTTACTACATCGTCGACAACGTTTATCCCGTTACTAATCGCGAAATGCTTCTATCGTAATAGATAGATGGACAAAAGACAATCCTAATTTTTACTTTGTTTTTTAAGTGTCTTTTGTTAGGGCGTGTTTTAATTCTGCTCTTTAAGTTTCCTTAACTCTAATGTTGACAATATGAAAATTCAAGGCACAATGAAAATCTAAGGATAAGCTGTCTAAGAGGAAGTATTAAAATAATCTAATTACCGGATCGGCCCCAAAATATTTTAACAGAGTAAAAACCTTTCAATTCTTCACGATTTTTCAATATTGCAAAGTAACGGCACTGATCGGAATAAAAAATTTTTGATAAGTATTAAAATATTCAATTTTGGCCACGCCACTGTCAAAAATCCCTTTTAGTTTTAATTTGAGGCATATAAAAAAACTTCAAACTTCAATATTTAAAAGGTAAGGGCATCCAACGAGTTAGAATGAAAGAACAAGTAAATCAATAAAGACCAATTAAGTGATGGCCACGATTAAAGAAACTTTTAGAAGATAATATTTATTAGTATAAAAATGCTCTTGCTACTTACAAACATGTAAATGAAAGACGGCAGAAGAAAAGTAAATATGGTTGGTTTAACGCGTCTTCATAAAGGCCATAAGGCGTAATGATGATAGTGTTCCAGCACCGCTACGTTAAGAGTGTTACTAATTGTAACCGTACAGCTAAGGGCTTTAAAAGAAAACATTTTCGAAGGATAGTCCTTCTCAGTGCGCCTGAACCTACTCTACATTTGCACAGGTTCCAGCACCGTAATACAGTCTAATGATTACAATTAAGTCAACGCGCAATTTCTCAGAAACTAACGCCGCCTTTATTTAACCTAATAATTCAGCCAGCTTCGAAAACGTTAGTTATCTATAAAGTGCACGTTCTCGTCTACCTGGCATCGCTCACAGCTGCTTGAAACACGCGGTTTACTCATTTTTGTGCAATTATCGGATCGTTACTTTTGTAAAAACCGGAAGACAAACTAAAAAAAGACGATGCGATGTATGACAAACATCAACCAAATCGATCTTCAGAAATGCCTTTATAATATTTTGACGAAATATTTTTTTTATAATAATACTTTACTATAAACCAGCTTACAAGCAGTATCAAATGATTTTTGTGACTTTGGCCCCTGTAATGGATAATTTTATTGTAAACACAGCCTTTTCGTGACCAACAAACAGAAAAACTTTAGTGGACAATCAAGTATTATTTTACTTTTTTTAAGAAAGACGAAATTACAGGATGTGCTATAGCAATAAAGGCTTTACACTTTACAAATTATATTCTGAAGCGCCAAATTGATCCACGTAGCTTGCTATTGGCAACATAATCGTAAAACTTCCTAAAATATCAAATCTCAATCTTAGAAACATTTTTTTAATTACTGCATTTTTCATATTTTCTTTATTCTCATTATTTTCTCTTATCTTCGCATGTTTAATTCATTGTTGCTACTTATTCCTTATTCACTTACTTCTTCACACACAAACGTATACATTTATACATCTTCTGAATCTTAAGAACGTAAAAGGTGCTGACAATTGACTACTACGATTGACTAAGCTATTCTTATTCGTTTTATTGCTTCTGTATTGATAAAAAAGGGAACAAGTGATTAATACTTATGTATTACTCCATTAGCCTATATTTCGTAGCTACCTTAGGAGGTATTATTAGCTGGTTACAACATTATAAAGTCCATTTTATGCTGAATTTATGAATCGTTTATGCTTAATGAACTAATTTGACCTAAGACATTCTGAGTAACTTACTTAAAATATACTTACGTTAAGCATAGTTCTTCATGCGAAGGGACTACATAGTTGAAATTATTTCCTCTGATATTTTCACTCAGGATCAATAGTAGTTTTGTGCTTGGAAGATTAAAGACTATAAAACTTAACTGCATGCTTCTAATTCTAGCTCTTTCTAATTATGCGGCAACAAAACGGGTTAATAAAACAGAGAAATAACGCGACCTATATCATTATCGCAATAGCAACGGGAGACGAATGTATCCAGGTCAAGGGTTTAATGGCGCGGAGGATATTTATTTAGGGCTGGTTCAAGTACCGAGGTCGGTTAAGCTACTCTCTGCTAAAGTGTTTCCCGTGTAAATTGTTTGATCTGACACAGTGGTAAATTCCTCGCAAAAAATACGCGCATTGATTTTTCAATATATACCCTCACCTAATAAATTTAACGTGTGAGATTTTAATTTGATCCATGTTTTTACATATTTGTCGCTACTCTGACGCAAGAATATCAACTTGATTTCATTATCATAAAAGATGGATTAAAATTTTAAAAAATGTTTCGTGCTGTAAGGAATTTAGACGCGTTGGCAAAAATAGTAAAAAAGGAAATTGAAGATAATTACACAACTTTCCTTATTAAGATAGATAAGAGAATAGCATTAAAATCACTCATTCTGATCTTCTGGGACTTATGAGTTTTGTAAGAAGATCAACACGAATTCCTTTCAGACTATACAACGAGAATCAAAGCGAATGTACAGATCCTCCTGAAATTGTGAATGCCTTTGAGAATCAATTTTCAAAATCTTTGTGATCCTTCTAATACTACTAATACTACTCATCCTGCTAATAAAGTGTGCCGCAGCCTCCCTCGTATTCTCGTATGTACCTGCATCGGATACTGATGTGCTCCTTGCATTATGTCTAATGTTTCTAATAAATTTACATCAGTTTCTTAATTAAAGATTGCGGGTTTGTACTGACGCATCCTCTAACGATAATTGTTAATTTATCAACTACTTCTAATGTTTCTCCTACATTTTGGCACGCGACACATGACACCTCTTCAATTATTGTCCAATATCCATCCTATCAAGTTTTGCAAACGGATCCTCTATTCTTTTATAATAATATTCGACCAGCGCCCCCTACTTTTCTTTAAGTTAGGATTCTTAGTTCTTAAAGGTTCTAGAACATTCAGATTTGGGCCTTCTTTTATTCAATCCCCTCGTAAGTGAACTTTCGGCAAGTCTTCATTATTTAGATGGTGGTAAATTATGTACTCGGCTTTCGTCTGATAACTTCGAAAAAACAAATGTAGGTGAAATTATTACTTTTTTGCAGCGGCTGGTATTTTTTCGATTCTCGGGGAAAACCAGTAGGCAACACAAACCGTTTCTTATGAAGCGAATAAACACGAGTCTATCAGCAAAAAAAATAACGATCTCACTAACAAACTCGTTAATTAAATGTAATTGTGGTGTGAATAAAGTCCAACAAGCGCATGCTCAACACTGAGAAATATTACATGTATACGCGTCAGCTCCCGTTTTATGTATGTGACTTGATCGAAGTTCTTTCAATTCTCGTCTCGAGGTATCTCTGTCGAAATGATGTAATAGACTACGCTGTTAATAATTCTTACTAAATGTGATCACTAATTGGACCGATTGTCCTTATTTTTCGAGAAGCATCACATTTCACGTCTCATGTCGAAACAACATTACACCATCACATCACCACAAACCAAAATCAATATAATGAAGTGTTCATCCATTGCACCAATAACCAAATCAAAGAAAAATATGTTGTCATTAGTTTTTTCTCATAGTTTATTAATTTACATTTGTACGTTTAGTACGTTTCTAATGTGCTTATATTGTTCTTAAAACATACTAAACAGTTATAGTCAAGTTAATAATTTAAGCTGCTTAAAATAAGGTTCACAACATTCTTTGCTATTTACGCGCAGCATAACTCTTACACACTTCTTCGAATGTTGTATATACTTACATTTGACTTATTACATAGGTGGATCTACTTGACAATTTCGTCTTAAAGAACTTGTCAAGTAGATCTTCATCTTCATCTTAACAGTATTGATGACGAGTGGTTTTGTTTAAAAGTTTGTTTGTTGATATGCTACTTTAAAGTTTCATCAATTATATCACCAGTTACATCATCAGTGTTCGTCGGCGTACATAATTGTGTAACGAGCTTTACTGTTCAACTTAGATCATTTACGAAAAAGTAGCGGTCCTATCTTAGAGCGTTGTGACACCCAATATCCAACATCCCTCTCCAAGAATTTTCTTTACGTGTGATAATCAACAATCTGCTTCCATTGTGACAAATACGACTCGAACAATCGCAATGACTTTTATTGATTACAATACCCGAAGGATGATCATTTATCTATAAGAGTTGTAATCTATTAATTCTAAGAAGTATCAACGCAGCAGCTGATCAGCTGCTTTCAAGAAGTGAGGATGATGTTAAATCCGTCGTTTTTCCAATTCCAATGAAGAATTAATGGCCTTTCTAACAAATTGATTTACGTCCTTAGCAATCGGAAACGATATGCTCAAATGTATCCGATAAAATATCGACAAATCGAAACAATAGCTTCTTTATCTCCTCAGATACTTTCGAAGTTAAAAGCTTAAATAAAACTAAAGCATGAAAGCTGTCCAATGTGCTAAGTATCAAAAGCATTTCGCTGACCATATTACTATGAGCCAGGGAAAGATAAAAATGTAATAAGTAATACGGGCAACAAACGTGGCACATCAACAAAGAAAAAGCATTTGAGTATAATCCAAATCGATAGCTTCCCCAACTTTACAGTGGGTACTAAAGGATATCTTTATCCCCTCTTCCATCCCATCCTCCGCCTTTACATAATGCTTTTATACCTCTAACTAAGAATGAACATTGTACAAAGGATCGATTACGAATGCAATAATTGGGAGGTATTGAAGAAGCTTGTTTACATAATGTTTTTACACCTCAAGCTAAGAAAAAACATTGTACAAAGGATCAATTGCGAATGCAATAATTGGGAAGTATTGAAGTAGCTTATCAATAATGAAAAAAATAAAACACATGCGCTTAATCTCAATTTCAAGAACATGATTCAATCAGATTTTATGGCTATTTAAGACTGACACCGATAAGCTCCCACTACAACCTATTAACGCTGGAAACCAATTTGATTTATTAACTGGCTCGTAGTTCCATTCCCCTTTGTGAAACGTGTAGCGGGGAATAGAGAAGTGTGAGGCGACGCTGGCTGCCTAAATTCCCTCCCAGTTCGCGCGTATATATCCCTAGTTATGGATTTTCAGTCCCACTTTGCGCGAAACGCACGATATTTCTCAATCGGCCGCCAATTTTCTCCCGTATACATTACCTTGAAGTTTCCTCAATTTTCTCATTCTCGCCTACCCGGCATTCTCTTCGTTTTCCCTTAATCACCGGCATTCCATTCGGTTTTATGTCACACGTAGATCTGGCTGCCGTGCACGACCGAACGTGGAAGCGGTGGGAGGAGCGAGTCGGAACCATCGTCGTTTTGCGCTGCGGAAGAACGTGAAATATTCTACGTAACTCTTTTCCACTTACCTACGTCGCATCGATCTCTGTGGGACTAGATTTCCGCAGGCGACGCGGTTTCTCGCTCTCGCACAAGTACGAGCGCAAGGGCGAGCACAGGCGAGCTTGAGGAATGTACTACAGTGGTGGATGTATGTACGTACGTATATACGGGTTTACAGCGGAACGTACCCTCTTCAATGTTAATTAAAGGAAATTCATATTAAAACGATTATTAACGTGTAAATGTGTTCGCGTTTTGAAAACATTGCAAGTATGCCTAGGCCTGATTTAATTAATCGGTATAGGATAGCTACGCTCCTTAAAATGTTTAGATATTAATAGTAGCAAAAGTTGGAATTAGCAGACAATAGCGTTCCATATTTAACCTTTAGACTAAGCCTTAGCAGAGACCAGATAGACTCGGGTTTTGTCGACTCCCGGAGAAAACAATAGGCAACACGAATCCATTCTCATGAGACGAATAAGATGAGTCTGTCTAGTTTCTGCTAGTATCGTGAATGGCAACACATTTCTGCAAGCTTACTTCAAGTGTTCTCCGTAAAAGAAAGCGTGCAGATTCGTTTCAATTTTTTAGCAAAAATTGTAGATGGAGCTGTATGTATAAAGCTCATTTTTTCTGGTCAGCGACTGTACATGCCCGTTTACTGAATCTCGCTCTAAATTTAAAGATAGCGCTACAGGCCTATCAATCTGATTCAATTTCTCCAAGCTTTTCGGGCAGATACTTTATGAAAAAATTTGCAGAAGAACCTGATCGAGGAAAAGTCACCGTATCCATTTGGCCGGACGTTATATACACCAACTTTCCATGATTGTTCGACTCTGTTGATCACGATGTTTTACTTCGGAGATTAAGCTACTGCTCATCTTGTTCCATAACTAACTGGAGAAAAAGATACAATTATCTTGACCACGATGGATTTAAATTTTATGCGTAGCACAAAGCTTATGCTTAACGAGCTGTCTCAAGCAGCTCGTTAATAGACAATTAACGAGCTGCTTGATTTTCTTCCTTGTTACTCTTGAGCAGATACGATGCCTATTCCGTACCTTGAATGTTAAAAAAATATTAAATAACGAAATTCCCATTTTTCGTGATATTGTCACCGAGGATTTAGGCGTGATCTCTGGCCACCAACTGAATTTTGCCCAACACATTTAAAATGTCTGTACATCTTCCCCCAAATCACTTACTGCTTCCTCAGTTAAAAAAATTACACCAGAGATAAAGGACCCGACTGCAGAAGAATATTCTAAAGAGTATAACGTTGCCTAAATCACTATAATTAGCACCATGATGAGGAATGGTTAGCCGAATGCGCTGGAGCAACCTTATATCTGGACGATCCTCTCCCAAACCCGTTTTAAAATTATCCAACTGATTCTATACTCATGAGATTCTCCTCTTTCGGTTGCCGGGATTTTATTAGGTAAATCCATCTCCAGCCAACGGTAATCCCTGTGAAAAGGCTAAATAATTCCTCTTGGTTCCATTTTCTTCAACTTCTAAATATCGGTATTTTTAATATTTTGTTTTTTACAAACGCACGTATAAGCCTTTACCATAATTTCGCAAATTAAATATTACGATTATAAACGATTACCGCTATTTCCTAGTCTCATTATACATGTTATCATTCAAAGAAACGTAATACCATAACTTTTTAAAGCCAAAATATTTATATTGGGCAGAGTTACGAAATTGTTAACAATTTACACGACACGGTGGTGTCGCTTGATGGAGTGTTTTCGAGAAGAGGTTACCTTAATTATTCATTTAAAATAACGACAACATTACCTCCAACTAACTTTACATAAAATAATTTTTATCTGTGAGTCCTTCAACAATATGTAATTCCTTCTCTGCAAAGAAGGCGAAGACAATTTCATTAGCCGGAAAAGTTATGGTGACGATCTTTTGGAATTCGCAATTGATTAAATGAAGATGACCGGTTACGGTACGAATGATATGCCACGCGCCAAATTCACCAGATCTGGCCTCTTGTGATCTCTTTATTTTCCAAACTTGAAAAAAATCACTTGGCAGAGCGCGGTCGCGTCAAACGAAGAGGTCACTGCCGAAATACCGGCTTACTTTGCGGAGTCCGACAGTTCGTATTATCTGAATGATTAACGACGTACGATCATCGCATACAGATAGTTAGTTTCTAGTTCTTTTTGTGCGATGATGAAATAATCACAGTAGACTTCATTAAACCATAATGAATATTAGTGCTTGTATCGCATGCTAGTTTAAAATACCGACAAAATAATCCACAATAAAAACAATACAATAACCTACTGGATGTAAAACTTTTAACGAGTGACATACGCGAACTATATCGTCATGAATCCAGATTACTAAAACAAACTGGGTTGTCGTTAACGTGAGGTACGATAATAATAAATGCAAGCGGTTACAGCGGCTTCATCTAACTGGCGTTTTAATGAATAATGGCTGTATTTTTTGTTAATGTTGAACTTAATATTTCCACCATTTCCTCTAATACTAATAAAGAGAAATAAAGAGATTGCTGAGAAATTTTCACCGGCAAAAATTTAATTCGTGAAAATAATAGGTTTTGAAAAATCTAATTTTTATGTTGCTTAATTTTACCGATTAGAACGATAAAATTGATGAAATTAGCTTGTTTATTTTTACATTTCAGCAAATTGTAATCAGTCTATTTTGAGAATAAATGAACCATTAAATACGTAAGATCTGACTAAATTTTGTTATTTTCTAAATACAGCTATTTATTTATAATTTTACATCATATTTATTTATAACTTTGTAACTCATTCGAAAAATATTTAAATTTTCGTTTGCTCAAAATTTATTTTATCTCATCTGCTCCTGTTTTCGAGAACATATCCAAATTTTATGAATAAAATTAAGTAATCGCCATACTGCTTCGAACATCCACAACGAAAGTCATTAGGCTTCCATAGCGATGCAGGATGTCGAAATTTTAAAATATGGTAAGTTGGGCTGGTTTCCACGTGTAAATATGTCACATGAATAATAGTACCCTCACTAATGACGCATTTAAGAAATATAATGAATGTTTTAAAACGACGAGACGGTGCAACGGTATTAATTGCAAACTAAGTGAAAATATCAATAAAATATTCACATTTTAAATACTGATTGAGACTCTCTTAGCAGACTAACTACTCAGCTTTTCAAATCGTGCGGTTCTCGACTAATGAGTAGTCAAGCTTCAAGAAATAAAAAAAAAGTTTTAATACAAACATGGTAAATACAAAATTACATAAATACAATGAAATAATAATAATAAATACATAAAATTACATAAATACAATAAAAAAAATATATACAAAATTTATCACTGAGAGTGGGGCCAGCCCTCCAAATTTTTTGACAAAAACGATATATAAATTAAATTATTTAGAGCAACAAGCTTGAAATAAATATAAATATAAAAATATACAAAAAAAATTAAAATGAATCGTGATGATGGGTGCGATCCATTGGCGGAAACCCGACATCGTCTTTTAGCCTTCCCGGTGATGGTAATGACCGTAGCTTGCGGCACTTCAGACGACGATCACTTGAAACACTTTTCACTTAAACCACTATTTTGGCTGTGTTTAACTACATTACTTCGCAAGGCAGCTAACCTACTTTTATACGTTATAACTACGGTGCGATATCACGTAATTTTCCATAAATCCAGATGATTTATTACCCTTTACTCCACTTTTCGGGCAGTAGAGGTCACACGTCTTACAGCCTTAGTCGCTGGGAGATTTTTTAATTTCACAATGCTTAGAATAGCGAAAAATATACCTTGAATATGCAGCCGTGAAACGAAAAGTTGACTACGCAAGATAAATACATACATTCGGAAAATTTAATGAACAATTTCCGAACCGCTAAATAAATATGGTACCTAAATTATGATAAACGAAGATAATTCGCGGCATTCATTTCTATTTCGGTTACAAATGTAAAGGGTTTACAGAAGCAAAACAGGATATTATACCCTTTGCATTATACGCCGTTCGATATTTTATATCTCCAATGAACCGTTTAATGCATAGATAATGCCACCGCTTACAGAACGTTATTCCGCTTAAGCAATACGGGGAACATTTTGATCCCCATCGAGGCAGTATGTTTATCCCCACGTTTAATACAATTATTGTCGTACGCATAATGCCATTGTTAGTCGCAGGAGGATTTCTTGGAGCGATTCGCCACCGAGCAACAGAGCCGGTTCGGTCTTATTGTGATACGATGAAAGCTCCTTCTCGCATTGTGTGCGTGGTATTTCACGCGTTGCTAATACCACCGGAACTGACTCGGGGAGACATGTGTGTGACTGGAAAACGAAGGGAAGGATTTCAGGAATATTCGCTACCCGAGATTGTCTTTGACATTATTCCTATCTTCTAAGCTGAGATGAATCTTGCTACTTACCAGCTTATTTGCTTTTTTTTAATAACGCAATAAACAAGAGAACTGTTTTTAATTAATTTTCTCTAGCAACATCTCTATTTAACAAACTCCTACATTCATTGAATACTTGTGAATTTTCCGTACGTCTCATTAATCTTATATCAATGTGTACGTCTATTTAGTGGACACTCTGACGGGGACGGACAGTATACCACACCCAAGATGTCAACATGGTAAAGCTTTTATTAAGCCGAGCTACAACCGATAATTATTTTAGCTTATATTTGATGCAAAACAAAAGTTAGTTTCAATTTGTTTCTAGTGCACTTCGTAACCTAAACGTTTAAGCTTAGAGGAGAAAATAAAAATGATGTATAGAATACCCGAAAAGTTTTCCGTTATATTAACGACAAATCGTTAGTAAATGCCAAATTACAAAGAGTGACGCCAAAAAAAGGAGCTGAAAAGCCAAAAAAAAGTAGCTGAAAAAAAGGAAACTAACAACGAAAAGGCCTCGGTGCATACATCAGTACTATGTGTTCGTGGGAGGTAAAGAGCAGATGGAGCGACATAAAAGATATACGCCTTCAAACTTAAACTATTAGTATCTTGAAATCATCTCTGCTGAAAGATAGCATTATTTTAATTATCCTTGTCAAGCCTAAAATAAATGCCTTCACGTGACTGCACCCTAATACATATATTGTGCTCGGTAAGAGGTCTTTACTTTTTTCGCAGTGTCTAATTTCCAGTTTTGGATGGTTCTTTTGTAAATTATGCAAAGCGTTTGGTTCAACAAAAAGCATATTTACCACTTCTTTATCCAACCTATCAGCCTTTTTATTCCTCTCGGTCAGTTGGTGACTTGGATAGAGTAACAATATTTTCACCTTACTCATTTATGTATCAGTCCAGGTTTACACGGATAGGCTTCATGATTGCTTCCTCCTATATCCTTCCGTCCACCAAATTTTTAATGTATCTGGATGGCTTACCTTAGGTTACCTTAGATCATCTTTGAAATTGTGTTCTTTTAACGATGCAAAGAAAATTATCCTGTTCTTTACAATATATCTTACGCTGAGATCTTCAATAATTTTCTGATATCGTCCCGGCTTTATATCCTCCGTCATATTAAAAGCCTGTTATGTATCCAGATGTAAGAAGGGTATAACTCATAATTGCTTTAACATATTCCAACTACTTAAACCTGCTTTCAAAGCAACTTTTCTTTCACGAACACCTGGATTTTCTTTGAGATGGAGTTTACCGTCGTTCACCTTACATATGCTATCAACTTTCCAAATTGTACACAAAGAGCTACCTTTAAAGGTTGTGAGAAACCTTTCCCCGTTATAACTTGCTCATATTTAATGCCTTTCCTAAAAATTACTAACACGTACTGAAACTTTACCTGAACGATATCTTGAGTGTGATATTTTACATAAAATTGCATCAAGTGTCTCTACGCTGAATTTAAATGTTGGAACTGGGTCACCCTTAGTGATATTCTTTATTGCAAAAGAAGGTGATAAGTATGAAATTAGAAGAATTTAAGAGTTCATAGAAACCATATATATATATATATATATATATATATATATATATATATATATATATATATATATATATATATATATGAATATAGATATAGAAACACCGGCGCTGCCACCAAATTTTTGATGTATTAAGAAATGTGTATAACACAATATTACGAAAAAGAAGATGCTGTCAACATCGAAGAATATAAGACACGAAACATTATTTCGTTTATCCCAGACAGACAAAAAAAGACTAATTTTAAGAGAATGGTAGGCTCGTACGTTTCCGTAAAGTGGAAACAAACCCTAATCTCCTTTCGCCATTTCAAGAGCAATCATAGACGATTCCCTTTTCCTTCTTTGACCCGGAAAAGACGAAATTTACCACATATTTACATTCACATCATCGCCACTAGACCCCGACCACTTCCCCGAGCGTAGACGCGAGCGGTAGAACAACGCGTTATCCCCAAGTCAAACAAACGGCAACGTTTGAAGGCTGATCAGATCAATTTATATGAACGAGGCAGCCGAACGCGTACATAAAGAAAATGTTACGGACTCAATCATCTCCCTTTTACAGAATTAATGCTATCGCTGCGGGCGCCTCCCGTCCGATACCGAAAACACAACTCGTAACGCCAAGTCCTTATCAGCTTCCCGATAAAATATTTACCGTCTCGTTCAGGGCGAATGATATATTTTTATGAGTATTTCTCGTTTCACCAAACCTATCTGCCAGCGGAGCCTATTCTTTTCCGTTGGCGTAGCTGTAACTCTCTCGTGATACAACATCAAGAATCGTGAGTAGTGTTGATGGTAAAGAGATTTTGACCTGTTATGAGAGTAGAGTACGTTTAATATTCTTTAAAAAATTCTACGAGCAACGAGATTCGTACGAAAATTAAGAATGACGTATAAGTTAAGACTTTTCTGTTCTTTGTCGCAGAAAAATGCAGAGAAATAGTAAAAGCATGCATTTAAAAATAAAACGGGCGTTTCCGGTCAAGCCGGAAGTAACATAATCAATACAAATTATCCCAAAAAAAATTATAATGTGATCCAGAATAAGCCTCTCGAGATCCATGTTTTTATCTAAAGTAATAAAAAGGTTGCAGGGTATGCCCGTATGTAACTTTTATCGTCACAGTTATCGCGTACAACGTCTTAAAGAGGAAAATCCAGGCTACGACGCTACAAGGTTGTAGAATATGAAACTAGACACAATGTAGATATTTCCTAAAATGATACAGAAATAAATGAGGCATTTAATTGCTGCTGAAATTCAAGGAATCCGTGGTTGGAATTACACAAATCAAACGCTTCTCTCGTTATATCGTACTACAAAGAGGATCTGATTTCTTATTCTCTTGTCTAAGACTGGATAATACGGTAGAGACTGATGTGGAAAAGATAAAGCTATGCTATAACTGCTACAAGTTAATTACTCCAAAGGCGAATCGAAAATTCACAAAAGAACTTCTCGTCACAGAGAAACGTATTTGTTTCGATGAAATGCCTTAAGAAAAGTATTCCTCGAAGACGTACATAATAAGTATCAAGTGTCTTCTTAAACGAGAAGTAAATCATGGACTTGACGATACAGGAGTATGCGAATATTAACGTGAAGAAACGAAAGAAACGTAAGAGATTGCTTCAAAAACAGAAAGAAGCGCTACTTCGAACTCCGTAAGACCCTTAATAGGCCATTAGCGGGCGACTAGATAATAGTGAAGAATGAGCTGAGTAATTAATAACATTTCAAAATGGATGGCACGTAATTTGCTAAATAAATAGCATGGACTGCAAGCATTAAATTACGAAAATGCGACGTCGGATAATGATTTGCTGCTGTTGAAAATAAAAGAAATGCTTAGCAGAAAGCATTTAATTATTGATCGGTTGTACTCGAAGGATTTTCATATAAAACGGACATGTAGAATTATATTTATGGAAATACTATTAATTTAGCTGCTGAATGAACTGTTCTAGCTACGGATTTTCAATCGAACGGTATTTTAGTCACTACTCAGGCTTATAATGGTCTACGAGGACGGAATGAATACGGAACGAAAGTATTCAAGTTGGTACAAAATAATCGTTACAAGAATTACAATTAAATAACTGCAGATTTAGCATGTTTAATCCAGTAAAATCGATCGGCATATGTTCGACCCTCTCAATTAAATAAAATGGCGGGCACCGCACGTAATGAAACCTCACCTTCTTGTGTTAATCCTACGTGTTCGCAAATGCCAGAAGCTTAACCTTTTGACCGTTAACGGTCAAACTTAAAAGAGCCTAAAGAAACGATATATCCAGAAATATTCCAATAAATTCCTCAAACTCAATAAACGATCAACATATAACAATCTGAATGAAATCCGATAAATTGGAAAAAATAATTCTTCGAAACACAAATACTTCAAATGATTCTCTTTGAAAGTTCTTTTCACTAATATAAGATTATTTTCCGACGAACACCTTTCTCTAACTGTGTATTCCAAAAATCATGTAAGTACAAAAGAACAGCCAAAAAATAAGCAACATAGCCGTTATATATCGGAGGATCGGTCTTCGGTTGAAAATGAGGATCGACGGACCCTCGAAACAACTGTCCCGGATTAGTCAATTAAACTTGTGCAGCGTAGAATGTGTTACAGCTCGCTTCCCGATACAAATTCTTTGAACGAAGATCAAATTCGTAAAACACGTTCAGTCTATTCCAAACAAAGTGAAAAATCACAGACGGCAAACGACGATTATTCCTAAAATAAAACTAGAACAAGCGCCACGATTTGTAGAAAAAGCAATGCGCCCTATTAAGCCTGTTAATGCTGCCACTGATTATAGTGCTCTATTTTCGTATGCGGATCATCCGCTCATCTTAATGATGTTAAGCGAAATAATGCCTAAATAATTAAGGAGTTTTGCAAGTCGAGGGCAGAAAAGGTGAAAATTTCATTATTCTCATGTTAGTACGTGGCCTGTTTCCCTTGTTCTAAGTCCTTCATTCGTCGGCTATTTAATCTTGCATGACTTAACGTGGCAACACCTGCTCTCGACCGCTGTAATTCTTTCTGGACGAACTATATTCTATTCTTGCATTTTTCTTCTTATTCTGTTTTCATCGCACATTTCCAAGATAATTAATTAATTTCAGAACTGACGCCCAGGGATCTGTGGTAATATGTGGCAACCAGCACTCTATTCATGTTACATAAACGTTAATTTAAATCTGTACACGAATGCATGCACTTATCATATATTTGTCGTTATTACATATTCTGTTTCTGTAATTAAATTAACCAGATTACATCTCGTTGTATGCTAATTACGCGTTAATTGGCTTCTGGATATTTCGAATTTTATAATACAAACCTTTCCAATAAACAACGGACGAAAGAGCTTTACGTCCACATCGTCTGATATATTCGCAGCGTTTTCCTCTTGCTGTCTTGCTCAAAAAAATATCGTGTTCGGAGCTGTGTGGATTCGAGCTTTGCTTTACGAAGAAAAGAGTATCCTTATAATAACCTACTCGATTTTACTGAAAATAAGAAACGCAATGTTTGAACATGTAAAACTTTTCTACGGTTGAAATAAGCTTCTTTTAATCCAATTTACAAGTAATCCTATTGCCTCTTGCGCTTTAACTTTTTTGAAGAAAAGAAATAGCTTTCGAATTTAAATATGAACTTTATACAAGCAATGCCCAAATACCTAACATTCCATCAAACCAGCAATTTCGAGAATGATGTTGTGCTCGCGCAACTATAGCTGCAGGCATCACTTTCGTAATACATTTTTTTGCTCTCGCCAGTACGATGATGTTCTTCGTCTTGCGTGAGGTAAAGCTTGGATGAAGTTTTTGGTGGTTAGAGACATCTTTCGTCTACATATATAATATCCTCCATGTTTTTTTAACTGGATGTTTAAAAGCAACGCTTTGCGCTTAAATAGTACTTTGTTCTTGTCCATGTAGAAAGACCTTACGACGTTTAATTACCTGATTTAATGAATTTATAAGGTGTAACAATTAAAACATTAAAAGCATGACCACCGCTTTGTCGCTTCTAAATCTAAGACTTTTGGTTTTCGCTAAACCTTAGCAGCTGTAAGCGATGCTACTTTGTCACTACTTTGGAACTCCCTTTTAAAAGATGTTCATAAATACCTTCTCGAATGTCATTAGGCTTCTTTTTGCCAGCTTGTAACCTAAGCTTGTCTTCGTTATTGTTGCACATTGTCAAAGTTGTGCGCAGAGTCTTTTTTTAACCAAATACTAATTCGTAAGGCACATACTTAGTAGCTGTATGTACGATGTTGCTAAATGAAAGATGCCAAAATCGTACTCGTGTGCTCGGCGATTTAGCAACTAAATTTTTGTGTGTATTTGCAAAGTCCCTAATGTTTGATAATGGCAGGTATTGTGTTGTTGCTAACAGCGTAGCTATTTGATTAAATAACTTCACCATTCATTGCCTTGATTCGTAGCGTTTTCTTCAAGGATAAGGCTGGTTAAAAAATGAAGTGTATCAAGTAAAAGTGGACACTCCTGATGTACTAATTCAACGGATTAGGAATGCTGCTGACAATACCAAACATCGACCTGACGCAATCAGGAACGCAACCAGCGTCCCCTTGGTAGACGATGTAGAAACTGTTTAGAAATGAATGGCGGCAATTTTTAAAACATATTATAAAGAACGATAATACCAGTAGAATACCAAAACTTTAACGTATGAAATTTTGTTTATTTTTAATTACGCTGTAACTCGAAAACAAATAAAGGTCGAATAACAACATTTGAGTTTTTTTACATTATTTTCTCTTGCAGAATACACTCCTAGAATTTGGTTCATTCCTCACGACTCACCCTGTATAGGCATAAGTAACAAAAGCAAATATATTTTATTTACGGAACGAACGCACTATACACAAACAAATTAGGCTATGTTATAAAAACTTCTCAAAAGTCACAAGATACATCGCCTTAATAAATGAATCACAATCGTTAATTGTACGTGGCAGTAATTCCGCTTCTGCCTCAACCAGAAAAGTATCCAGAGAATTCAGATCTGGCTAGGGTAATGGATCATTTCTTTCTATCCATTTATGGTGGTAAGTCAAATCAAGAAAGATATGTACGTGGTGGCTAAAACTAGCGGTTGAACCGTTAAGAGCAACCCTAATTTCCTGCCAATGCTGTAGGTTGTTTTCAATCATTCTACTTGGCTTGGTAAGTCAGTTGGCACTTAAGCGACGAGGTAATACAAATAGACCTATTAAATAACTAACAATAATTCCACACCATACATTAGCGTTGTACTTCATGAGAATTTTCCTCGATCCACACGTACATATTTTCAGTAAAAAGCATGTTGCATTGCGTTAGTTTTAAATTTAAATGTTTTATTTATATGTTTTTTGTTGATTTTTTCAAGTAGAAATGATCTAAATAGAATTGTCTAGGCGTCTCGACGTTTATAAGAATAAAAATGAAGATTTGGTTTGATTCGAATTAATCGCCGTACGCTAGTAAACGCCGCATCTCTTTTAAATAAAATAAATAATAAAAAATTATTTTAAAATTAATTTCTAATTAATTTCGGTATTATCCTTTTCAAAAAAGCAATAGTACAAAAAGTTCTTCCACTTGCGACACCTATCCGGTAACACTCTGTATATACATACGTACATGACGCAAATCCGTATCCTATTACATATATCCCCGTCTATGCGGATATTCTCCTAATTAATCGTTTCTACTTTGACAGTAATTGTTTTCCGCCTAGAAAATCCACCATCGACGCATTTCCATAAATAAAATTGAAAAAAAAAAAAAAACGTCGAACGCAAATCCGCGAAATACCGTCGAACGCAAATCCGCACGTTATCCTCGGTGCAATTTTAATGAAACGATTTTTCACGGATCCGTGCATCCCCTACAGCCACCATCGGCTAACGAACAAAAAAAAAAAAACGCCAAAACCATCGCGGTAAAAAGACCGCCGACCGCCGATGATGCTCCGTATATCCATTCGACGCACTTTTATTGTACGTATAACAAAAGACGCTTCGATAGTAGGATCCGACCTACGTCCAATGATAATGATTACGTATAGCCGAACACGTTCGAATCAATATGTCCAAGCTTCCCCGCTGGCCGATTAGGACACCGCCAAGGGGATTTCGCGTGTCGGTTTAGAATAATGGCCGTATTGGTAGCGCGGCTACGCTAGAAAAAATCCTTGCTCCAGACAGTTATAAATTATGCATTGCCGTGGTAGCAAAAACTTATTCGAAGATATGAGATGTAATGGTTGAAGTTTGTTTTAATGAATAATAAACACTATACAAAGAGTTGTAGGGCAGTGTTTATAATATATAGCTTGAACGCCTAACCGCAAGATATGAACCATTTATTATCTCCCAAACGATTCACCCATAACCTCCAAATAATTTAGGTTTGTACATTGTAAGATCTTTTTCCACATCCCTTCGTGTGCTACGGCCTCTCTATAAAATAGTAATAATGAGAGTAATAGCAAAAGTTACTTGTTTCAATAAGCTAACCTTGAAACCAAATAAGCATCTCTCAAGTTTATTAAATTCTGTAGATATAGCCAAGGTGACGGGATACAATGACAAACAATACTAAAGTATCGGCACACTCAAATGGAGATCCGCGTCCAAAACAGTTGTTCCGGATTAATTAATTAAAATTGTGCGATGTGTGCCAATTAATGAGAAGGTTTCTTTCATTCAAAGCAACAATAAATCTTAGCACATACGTAATTGAAGCATTAGAATCAATTATTAAAGGTCTCGATTATAATTTCAATTTTTTTATAAACTTAATCTTGCTTCGGTTCTTACACGTCAATGCTACCATAAATTTGCAGAAATTTTAGATTCTTGTATCTCGAAAAGTTTTTTTCTTGTTCAGAATAGAATTTGTAGTAAATAGCTAGGGGACAAAGCACCCTGTACCTTTCATATTTGCATCCTTTCCTATATTAAGACAATTTGAAGTGTTACATTAATTGAAAGAATGATGTAAATTATTTTCATATATTTTTATAATGTTTCTTTTCAATTCAATTTCTTCATAAACAACTATAAAATATAGAAAGTGTAAGATTCCCCACTCTCCAGTTGTTTGTTTTTTCGAAAAATAACTTGCGTCATCCTTAACTATCTACATAATATGCTTCAAATTATTTAATATAAAAAAAGATAAAAAATATGAGGGTGTAAATTATTTTCAATATTTTTTTATTTTTCTTTATATATCAAAAATAAATGGATCTTTATGCAGAAAACGATGCTATATAACAAACTTAGACGGCCAAACATTAAGGATTTATATTATTCGTGTCAAATGTTATAGAAATATGGTAATAAAAGAATATGTAAAATATAGAAGGTGTAGGGTCCTCCGGCTCCCGTTGTTTATTTTTCGGCAAGTAACTTACGTCATCCTTAACTATGTGCATAATATGCTTCATATTATTTAATATAAAAAAAGATAAAAAATATGGGGGTGTTAATTATTTTTATTTTTTTTCTTTATATATCAAAAATAAATGGATCTTTTCGTAGAAAACGGTGCTATATAGCAAATTTAGACAGCCAAATATTAAGGATTTATATTATTTGTTTCACACGTTATAGAAATATGGTAATAAACAAAATATATATAAAAATATAGAATGCGTGAGATTCCCCGGGCCCCGTTGTATATTTTTTCAACAAATAACTTGCGCCATCTTTAACTATCTGCATAATATGCTTCAGATTATTTAATATAAAAAAAGCTAAAAAAATATGAGGGTGTAAATTATTTTAATTTTTTTTTATTTTTCTTTGTATATCAATGGATATTTATTATTGATAGTATAAATGGATACAGCCAAACGTTAAAGATTTATATTATTTGTTTCAAATGTTATACACATATCGTAATAAAAAAATATATGTATAAAATATAAGTGTAAGGTCGCCCGGCCCCCGTTGTTTATTTTTTCGAAGAATAGCTTACGTCATCCTTAACTATAGGTATGCATAATATACTTCAAAATCTTTAATATAAAAAAAATGAAAAATATGAGGATGTGGGATACTCCGCCCCTCACCAAAAATAATTTGTGCCATTGTATAATATATATACTTCAAATTGTCCTCTAAACAACAAGATATTTGTTACAATTTCTCAGATAATCGAATCGAAATCTAAATTTGCGAGTTACCGGTGTTCCCTTGTTAGTGCTTTATATTGTCCTCAGAATTTTACTCTGCGCATCTATTCATTTTAGAGAGTCCAAATTATTCTGAAAAGCTTCGTGAATAATACTGAGCGAAATAGTGCCGCGGCAATAAATACGTATATATATGTTATATTTCTCTGATTTAAATACCAATTACATAAATTCTATTATTTCAATACATAAATCCTGTAATGTTCGTGAAATATTGAAAGCGAAGATCAAACATTATTTTAATGCACTATACATTAGTGTAAATAGTGTAAGTTAGTAAATACAACAGAAAAGCAGTCTTATTTATTAATTCGTCCAATGAATTAGTTTATTGTTTTAATAAATTGCTGTTTATTATATCAATGAACACAAACATTACTTTCGTGTATATGCTATGTGTTTTTGAATATAAAGAATACATTTAAATTTAACGTCTAAATGGAAGATTCCTAAAGTTTGTTTTAGCTTGCTCATAAAGCAAGTCAATAAACGAGCATTGATTATTTTGATATACATGTTTCAATTTGATAAACCTAGTTCGTTGATGAATAAGTTTATTCGTTTTTTTTAAGTATGGTGGCGGCCCAGCGGGGTGTATAAGCGTTTTTTGCAAGCTTGTCATAACCTCAGAAGCCTTTTAATATGTAAGTTGTGTATGTAAAGTGTGTTTCACCGCCCTGTTACTGTCACCCACTCGCCATAAAGGGTGAAGCGGAGTTAATCGCACCCCAACTGCGAATGGTGACTCGAACACACTGTGCTTAATTCTGTCCAGTCAAGCACCTCTTACAACTCTATCACCGAGCCGGATAATTAATATAACAATTCGTTTATCGCTTTAACAAAACTAAGTGAAATAACACGATTTATTAATTTTACTCTTACACAATATTGTTATTCTACCAAATAACCCACATTTACAGCAGTGTTTTATTAAAACCAATTTCCAAAAGTGCTCCCTGAGCAAATATTCAAGAGATGTCACGAGACAGTAGTCGTAATAAAAATGTTATTTTAATACTAAGCTTACCATAGCAACATTTGAAAAGTACGTGTGTCCAACTTCTCTCAACTCCACGTTAACGGCTACCCGGTAGGTATACACCAAAGTTGGCTAATAAATATTGTAATCTCACGAAATTTATGTTTCATTCATTAGACGTTTATAAATTCAGATTGACTTAGTTTCCTGCGCAAAAATTCGGTAATCAAATAAATCCGCCCGAGATGGGCGTAAAGATTAAGGGGGAAATTGCGGAACTCGAGCGCAAGGACGGAATAAAAAAGACTTATTGAAAAGAAAATTGACGCGCAGATCCTTTGATTGAAGTCTTAGTTCGGTCCTAGCGGAAAGACGCTACGGCACCACCTTGTTTCACCGGGGGAAAGGAATGGCCTTGTAGGAGGCGCATTGCTGGCAATGCGAAAAGGCAGTGCCCGTGACGTCAGCTCCAAGTAAAACACGTTAATCTTTCCGGCTCGGCCGATTAAACGCGGACACTGTAAAAAAGTTTCGGTACGTTGAGAAAATTTTCGAACGTTCTCCATGAATGATAGCTTTTCGTGCATGGTTTATTATGCATGAATGTCTTGATTTATTTGCTCAGCGGCTGTTGATTAATGATTGCACAGCTCAGATACAGGTTATTGTTATCGTTACGCTAAATTTGCTTCAAATTTTTTATTTACGAGGAAAAAAACGGAGATTGGAAAATAATGCTTTGGAAGTAAAATATAGAAGTTCGGTCAACAACAAGATACCGCCTACCAGGTCTACGAAAATAAACAAAATATCACGAACACCACTGAGAAGTTACCACGTGACGTGTTTGAAGAAATAGCCGGAAACTTGGACCGAAGGATCAGTTTAGTTGAACTCAGTAGAAGAGGTCGTTTAGACTATATGACGAAACATAATTGATGTCTTTGCAATAAAACAAAAAATACTTGAATATTATTATTATTGAAATAAGTGATTGTGCCATTTAAACAATTTCTTAATCCTGTAGGAGGTCTGTGACCTTTAAACAAGTCCAGCATTTTCTTCCATTTAATATATGTAGATGCTTGTTTAGTTGGTAGTAACCACTTACCAGTTGCCACTCCACAAACTAACACTGTGCACGGGAACAACGGATTTGCTTATACGCAACAATTTCTCCGATATTTCTTTTCGAAGCCCAACCAGGGCCTTTCCTAATTTTTCTCGCCAATGTTTTTCATACCACTGATATATCTTTCTTTGAATCTCCGCGTTACAATTAGCCAAATCCAAAGGAATACTGCTGTTTGCTAATTGATCTACCTTTTCATTACATCGGGTATTATTATGTCCCATTTTAAATTTCCGACGCTCTGGTTACTTAATCCTCTGTAATCACTATAAACGAATTATTAAACACATACTATCCATTGGTAATCCTTACGATAAAAGACTCAAATATCTTTCGAAGCTTTTAAATTCAGCTTCTTCCCTTGTTTAATCATCTAAAAGCTGCAGCACTATGACAGTAACGTTTTATCCGATCTTAAATTTAATTATGAACCGCCATTCAATCTTGAGTAGTTTTGTCTTTCGAAGGAAGTAACGGTAGCCTTCACTCCGAAGAGGCATCTATACATTTTATTAACGCCGTAAAACGCGAATCCTAACCTATTCGGCTCCCCTCTTTTTCTAACGCCAGCGACGGAATGCGCCCGTTTTACACCTAACCATAAATTTCCGAGTTCCAGTTTTAAACGAAACGGAAATCCCGATTTGTCTCCTACGGTTTTAACGCTCCAGTCTTTTACAACCTAACGCGCGCCTTATCCACCGTCGCCCTCGTCATGATTTTACGTTGATAGTTTAGCTTGGTGTGACAGTTTGGCGCCACCCTCAACACACAGTCACTTATCTTTCGACTGCCGACCCGTAGCCTCTCATTCGTTATCATAGAACTGTCTACAAGTTTCCCTGGATCCTCATTAATCCCATTATAACGACTGGATCGGTTAATCTGGAACGGCAATGTTGCAACATATCTGTAGAATGAAGATAATTTTGAAAAAAAAAAATTGATTTTATACGCGAATAATTCCGATATCCTTCAGATATTCTGTATAAATCACTTCTCAATTAATGGAAATGGAAAGACGGTTCAAAAAAGTGACTTTGTCGGTGAGAATGAATGGAGGAAAACAACGCGTGGTGAAGTATACTTAAACGTTAAATATAGAAATGCTAGCTGTTATCTTTATATTACAAAGTAGGCGTAAAAAAGGACAATAACAAAAATTTGTTTTTCAATAAAATCTCTTTGCTTTTGTTCAACGGGAAGGTCTCTATAATCCATTTGAAAAAGTTCTTTCAGTTTATACAGCTTTATACAGCTTCAGCTTCAGTTTAAGACCATATTCAGCAATGACAGGTCTTGAAAATTTTGACTTGTTGACTAGAAAAAGATGCCTTGTACTACCTTTATTAGAGTAATCAATGTTTAAAATTTCCTGGCAATCTTGAAAAATAGTTGCCGTTATTCTTCCTTCAGAAGGGATGACTTTAAACTTCTTGGGAGGGCCAAAATGATGGACCCAGGTTTCGTATCGGTTGACAAATCGCTTGATAACTATATCCAGTTCATCTTCGCATAGGCCACACGCGTTTGGAATGGTGAAAGCGTTCGTAGGAACCATCTTGCAACAGCTTTTGTCATTCCAAAGGATTCATGTAGAATTTTGAAAATCGTAGTTGCGATAACATCGGAAATGATCACGTCAACAGGTCAACCTGTCGTCCATCTATTAAATTAACTTAAACCAATTTAAATTTAAAAGAAAAAGTGGTTACACAACGAAAACGATGAAGCTAAAGAATCGATAAGTTACCAAACAAAACTCGTGTTCATCGGGTAACAAATCAGCTACCATATCTCGCTGCTAAAATCATTTTTTAGTGAAGGAAAAAATTAAAGTATTTCTTCCTAAAGAAAAGAACAAATATGCACGCCTTTCTATCATAAAGCGCGGGATTATACACAAAGGTAATTTGATAAGTAAAGCTTCTCTTAAGGAGTGAAGGTATCCTTGAATCTAATATTAATATTGCGCACATCTGTCTTGAATTTAATTTTATTGTAAAAGTATGGTGGTTGGCAAGTGGTGACAACGCGATAGAACAATATAGCTGAAATCGAAAGTCTCTACTTCTCAAGTTCTTTAAATTTACGTGAGATATAGTGTCTTCGCCTAATGCCAAAGAGTTGACGTAGACGAGAATGTTGAATTTTTTGAATTTCAACGTTTGAGACGTTTGAAAGGGCAATGATACATAAAGCATCATACAAATTAGCGTTGGATAGAACAAAGGCCATTGTAACTGTTTTATTCTTTGAAAGAGGGACAAAACGTAGGAGCTAAACGTAGGTATTAATAAGTAACACATAGTAGTAAAAAGAAACCTGTAAATAATAAAAAAATTAATCGATCGTTTCACGAGATATAACAAACGAGTAAGAAAGGGAGTTTATCTACAGTGTGAACCATATAGATTTTCTGTAATCAAAGTTTCACGCAACAAATTGTCTATTTCGTCTCACATTAGTTTATAGCTTTGAAGCTTTAAAGCTTTCCTTTTCTTACTTGAAAGTTTGAAATTATAAAATGTTTTCAACCAAGCTTTATGCGCTTCTGCAACTGTTAATAAACAGAAAATCAGTTCAACGAATTAATTTTTACTACAGCTTCTCGCACGCTGATTACGGCAAAAATACGTAGAGACTTAGGTCGGCTAATTTAAAATTAATAAAAAAAAAGCCAAGGTGATGAGAAAAGTATTACACAACACAACAAGTTTATTTGTTCATTTCATTTGTTTATTTATTCATTACGGTATTTTTATCGTGCATTAAGGAAGAGCGTGTTCCTTAAGCGAAAAAATGCACCTCCTGAAAGAAGTCAGCAAACAGAGAATTTTATTTGTCACAAGAAATGAGTTTATCGAATCTCGGTACAACCACCCATGCATACAGTTATGGTTATGAAGAGAGTGGCGTTCGACCAAATCCTGGAAGAATAGCAGCGTTAAGCTGCTAAGTTCAATTTTTCAATTTCTTCGGTAGCTTATACCTACGACCCGCTGTGTTTGACGCTTGTGCTTTATTAGATACGTTCTAAACCTTAGTTTTTAGTGTGGCACGTTTCTACAAACGTATTCGGCTTTTGGCAATAGTCGCTAGTATAACAACGTTAGATCGCGGACTCGCATGATATCTTCCAGCTAATATATTTCTTGTATTTATATAAGACACCACTCCAATATGCGTTGCTTAGTTGGAATTATTTTTGAGAGAAGACGTATTTGACTAATTGTAAGTGATTTATTTTGAAAGCAATTGAGATGTTGAAGTGTTTTTATTTCATGAATTTAATTTTCGAAAACGTTACTATTTTGTTAATTATCCTTTTCAAACTGCTGAAAATATGTCTTCCAGATCTACGTCCGTTAAAATTTTTCATCTTTCTTTAAAATACAATTTATGTCTTTTTCAAAATTATAACTCGTAGCTTATGGCTTTGTTCCCTCATAAAATAAAAATTAATGTTGTATGTGATTAGCACATTTAAGAAATGTTAGGCATCGATGAAAGCTACGTTAAACACACTAGAACTCCCAAAAGCTACGCTTGCTAGCACACATTCGTAATCAATCATTAGAAAAGGACGCCGCTCGTACTTTTCGACACAATAGACCGCATATTACTAATTTGGGATTTTCACTTATACAACCACATCTATTCATCTTATATACGTTAACCTCACGACCTACATACATCCGATCATATGATTACAGTCGATCCGTACAATGGCTTCGAATATCCCCTAACTCGGGCGCTTTGTAAATTTGATACCAAGAAAATCTATTCATGTGATTATATTACAGGAGCACCGATAATAATATATAATTTCACGTCCTGTAACGGAATCGAATTTGAAATTCTATTAAAGCGATAGCCGACGTAGAGATGCAGATAGGCGTCGTGAACCTTTTCACGACGGCGGAGCCGGAGACGCAATGATCAACGCTAGCCCGTTCACATCCAGAACCCGTCCCTTATCGCCGAGACTACGCGGGAGAATAATGAGCGTCCATTACAAACTGGAAGATTTCTTTCAGTCGTAAGCGCTACGCTTCGTTTCGCCGATAAACTAGCAGCACGAATTCGGATCGGAGAGTAATTTTTAGGGTGCGTCCTCTCGTACGTGAGCTACGCACCTCTTACTATCACCGCGAGGCAGGAATATTTCGCAGCGAAGGGGAGATACTTTCCCTCGAGATCGTGTTTTCCATATACACGAACGAAGTGGTACTTTATCGGGATGTATATTTTAGAGGAACGTGCCTGTTTTCCGAAATAGTTCGCGATTTATCTGCTGCTAAGTATACGATTAGGGTGTTTATGTATCGTGTTATACCGATAAAAACGATACCCTTGGTATATACTCAGCTTTATCTCATGCAACGGAAATATTTCAAATCGTATTTATGTTTTTTCTATTTTTTTTTTTTCTCTCTACACGTAAAGAAATACGTTCGTCCTTCCGCGTGAATTGGAAAATGAATTGAACAGAATTAGCAGTAGCTAATTGACTGCCTTGACTTACGCCTCCAACTTACTAGCCCCGCAACATTTCCAACGAGCTAATCGGCCTTTACCGGATGTACTGTTGTTGGGTAACCAAATCAATACGATCAGAACGTTGCTTTTTGGGAGGAAACACTGTACATTGTTTACCCAGATGGCTTGTATGATTTACGATTACATTACACTTGCGCGTCTACGAAGCGAATATGACATCAGGACGGCCGTCACTCCGTTTTATCTGCGGCCATCCAGATGTTTTACAACGAATCACCGCATGGTAATGCGGTTGACACGTTCGCGATAAACGGCTCGACGATAATGCCTTGCGGATTTCCCGTCTCCCCACCTCCAAACGTCGGCCACTCCTCGCCATTTATTGAAAACTGCAAGACGGGCGGGACACGTTTTGAACCAGATGAAATATCTACATCAATGGAAACGTTTTACGTCTGAAAGCTTTTCATCTGCGCGTCGGCAAAATGGTTTATTGCTTTCTATGTACATTTCTCCGCTTCCCACGGGCTGTTCATATCTCGACAAATGCGGATAGAAAATAGAATGGTGCAAGTTATAGTAATCGGGAACATATGCCTTTCACTGGCAACTTTTGAATCGGTCTGAATTTTAAAAATTTGCCAGTCGTGGACGCTTGGTACCTATCATAACATCCATGGCTTTACTTTTGGATAGCGAAAAAATTAGACGATGTAAAGATGTCTGATTTAGGCTTGAAAGATTGCGATTTTGTGAAAGACCTTTCCAGTATTTCTTTTCTGCCATGTGGGTAAATTTTGAAAATTTCAAATTTCAAAATTTACCCACAAATTTCAAATTTTCGAATAACATAAATAAAACGGAGACAGAGACGCAGCATTTTGAATCTTTTGGAGACGGCCAGCAATAGCTCTTTTGATAGTAAGATGAAACATCGTTGAACTAAGAAAGAACAACTGTCTCACACAGTAATCCTTTTCTCTTCTTTTTTTTTTGTTTGGAAGTAATCTGCAAGGATAAAATTTTTTATCATTTATATAAATGAAACATATGGAAACGGGGCACTATACTCCGTCAACATTATGACGGTGAACGGTCAGCGTTGCAAATATAGGGATCTCACCAAGATGCATTCATCGTCAGCGTTATAAAGATGATTCTTGCCAAGAATACCGTTATACACCGTCAGCATCAAAGTGCTCAAAACAACGACTAAAACTTGAAAGTAGTACAAGGAAAGACTCCTACTGAAAGAGGTTCAGCGCCGGCTCAAATACCCTAGCGGTGGGTGACGTAGCACTTCTTCTGAATGACGTACTACGCGAACACCAATAAACGAAGGGAATAAGCACTACTATTCACAAGAAACTTATACGGGTTTGCAAAATTTTAATAAAGTAGATAAAATAAAATAAAAAATTTTCAAGACTTAGTACTTGATGTTAATCTTATAGAATCATAAGATTAACATCAAGTACTGTTCTAATAAAATATTCTTTCTTTTTAAGCAGAAGTATTTTGAAATTGTGACAACCAGTAGTTCGTCATGCGACAAGGATAGGATATGATTACTAGGATGATAGTACAGCGACATGCAAAAATTGAACTGAGAAAGAACAGCCACCCCACATACTAGCTTCTTTTCTGTTTAAAGGTAATCTATAAGAACAATGTTTTTTTAATGAAAGTACGCATTTTTTACCTTTTCGCTACTGGAGGTTTCACATTATTTCCTTATACAACTATTACAAACACAAAATTATCGCAGGCCGTCTCGTTTCCAATCAGAGTGATCGAATAATGAAACGGTTTGACTCTCTCGAGTATCCTTCCATGAAAGGTAACTAGATAATGGAAATAAAATCAGATAAATGGATTTAATAACTCGCAATCAATTATTAGCCATTAGACTGCCGATACTCTTATCGGTATAATTAGAAGGGCATATATCAGATAATAGTGTACATATTCTTCACATTGTGCTGAATTCGTTGTAATGTTGATGGATGTTCTAGAGATAAGGCGTTCGCATTAGCCATTTCGTCCCCCCATCCGAAACCATAAAGTAAATATTGATCTTCCCTATCCTGCTCATTGGAAGCGAGGAAAATGCCAGCGCAATGACACCGCCAACATCGTAATGGTTTTCGGTCTAACGTCTCGGATCGCCGCGATTAATTCGAATTTAATAAGGGTAATAATACTGTTTGCGGGACAACCAGTGCGCACCGTTTTCTACCCGAATCATTATTCAATTAGGGCTAGGATAGCAGGGCGCCGACAACCTACACACGTTTCAGTATTTATTTACGAATTTACATGTACAGTCCCCTGTAATTGGATTATCCCCGCTAGGTGTAGGAGGCTCTTCAGTTTGTAAACTTTAAATTAATTAAGCATAAGAAGGTAATGTTTTGTCATGCGACTGATAGATGTGCAGTGCCGCTTCAGTAAGACTAGCGAAAAACATTTTACCATTTTTTCATTGAATAAAAAATGATAAGCAGGTCATTACTTTTTGGTTTAAAATTCAACTCTTGGAATTTCTGTTACGCTTCTTAACAGTTCACCAAACATATTTGAGTACCACCTTTTCACCATTCTATCAAACGAGCTCCATGTAGCAACCTCGAGTTCGTTAAAGCTGTTTTCATTGACAAAAAGATACCAAAGATGTTGCTCTAGCTATAACTATATAATGAATTTAGGAGGAGAATATAAAAACGTAATAATATACAAGGTGTCCCTCAAAAAATAAACTTTCATCTTGCACATGTTGTTCAGCTGTTATCTCCGAATATTCCTAGAAACAATAACCAAATAAAAAGCAAGGTAAGGAAAGAAAACGCTAACCAAGGGACACGTTTCTCATTAACGTGGTTCCGAGCGTATCTCTACCCATATCGATGTTCTCCAACCCACTCCGAGCAGTTCTTGGATTGCTTGATTAGAAAGAGTGTCACGCCTAATTGCTGGAGAGTAAGTTGCGGACTGTACCCATTCTTTATCATTAGATAGCGCCAGGGGATATACCTGGCTTGTCGTTCTTGAAACTGGGTGATACAAGCCGAGGGTTAAATACCGATGTGTACAGAGATGAGCCTCCTCTCATTGCTTTTACCATGAGTGTGTTTCACCAATATCATGAGTAGCTGTATTAGAAGTATTTCAAACAAGTCGTCAAACTTTATTGAATTTTATAAATTTAGTAAATTTATGGCAAAGCAATTCGATGTCTCAGTTTTTAACGCTAGCCTATGTGACGAAGCCTAATTATGACCCTCATCCTTCCCATTTGTTAATATTATTGTATTCGTATAGGCCTGGTCGTAATTATTTAGAAGTAGGGAAGAGAAAGATTGAGTTACAAACGAACCTAGCAGAGCGTCCGCGGAAACGTTAACAAAACTAGATGTTGAGGCAAGCAATCTCTTCATGTACAGCATCCATTATTGTATTATTCAAAAAAAACTATCTGTATATAGCCTCCAGTTAGATTGCGTTTTCTGTTTGTGCTCTCCCTATTCATTAAAATTAATATAGATCGTATCCTGCTTCGCAAGTTCTTTCTTTTTTATATAGTGCACACATATGTATGAGTGATACTACTTGCGTGTATCCACTTTTTTTAGAAAAACGTTATTTAACATTTATAAAGCTCTCTAGAGGTTGTTTGAACTTGTTGTTATTGTTGAATGTTATTAGATGCGTATATGGACCAACAGTCCAACAAAAAAGGAAACAGTGTAATATTTTTGCATATATTAAAACAGAAGTGGTTAGTTATTTTAAAAAAGCTTTTCAAAACTCGTCAGTATTTTTAGTATGATGTAAGCGTAGTTAGATAAAATTCAAGATAATATTTAATCAAGTTACTATTTTTAATTCCCTTCATTTATTCAATTAAATGTACTTAATTTTGAGAAGCCTATCATCAGCCTACATTCAAAGTGACGCTGGTCGCATCGCATCGACAATCTTCAGGAAAAACATAAAAAACATCTTCAAACCCTATTTCAAACTGTCAGGCTACTTTCCTTATCGAACGCCGCAATCTTCACCGGAAACCCCTGGTGTCCACAAGATCTGGTATTCGTGCGATAATGTACATCGGTGAAACAAAGCGACCGGTCAGCACTCGTCTTACTAAGCACGTGCGTTCGCCGCTGTAGCGCGTAGCGGGATTCGCGCTGGCTGAGCATAGCCTGGAAACTGGCCACCAAATCTAATTTATCGTCTTATCTCGCAACCCTCATTATTCCAGTAGGAGAATCCGTGAATTTATGGAAGTGAAGAATGACGATATTCCAGGAGCGCATGGCAGAACCACGGGCAACCAAGTTCAAATGCAGAATTTACAAGCAAAATTAATTGAAAATTGAAATGTTGTAATTTCTATGATCTATTTATTAATTGATGAATTGTCCTTAACTTAGAACACGTTAAAAAACGTCTAGAAATAATTACCAAGGAGGAATGCTAAAATGATATTGATGGAATCATCTACGGCAAAAGCACCTACCCGGCGTCTTCGACGTGATTCCGAGAGTGTTTTTACTCCACCTTGTATCGCTGTTTGTCTCATAGTTAATACCTCAATATTCGAAACAACGATCTCGACGAAGTAACATCTGCCTGTGTCTTAGAAAGCAGCGATGCTATTTCCCAGGCCCTCCTTCCAGCAGTTCTTAGACCGTTTAGCACGGGACGGCGTGCGCAAGAACGCTTTGGGGAACTAAACGATTTCCACGAGCTTAGAAAATAGTTAGAAGCAATAAGTAAAAAATTATGTTAAAATAACTTCCTCCTGGCATTAATGGAATTATTTACAGCAAAAGCAAAGCGTGCAGAGAAAAAATACGTAAATCAACAACGATACAAGGTGGACTTGTAATGCCCTTGACGGAGATGATTCCATCAATATCATGAGGAAGCTATTTCAGCATTATTCTTGCTTTGGCTTAACTTAAAAATGTGGACCTAATACCATTCGACTTTGACGTTTGGATACAAATAGATACATTACAAAACAGCACTGACGTGTACGATAATTGTATCTGCTTGCACCAAGAAGCCCGTTGTTCCAATAAGAAAAGAGGCCTTTCGTAACGGAGTTTTATGTGAAGGCGGGCGTATCAGGTCTCTGGATCTAGTCATAAGGATACGACCAGAGGACCTGACCAGAATCTTATTTGTTAGTAGGGATAACTATTTTTTACCAAATAAAATTACTCTGTGAGTGTAACCCGGATGAGATTACTTTAAATTTGAAAATTAAGTGAAGAAAGAACTTTTAGTATCGGTGCAATCTTATTGGCCCAAAAAAAAAATTGAATTCATCTTTTGAAAACAATTACATATCACTTTTGATCTATTCCATGTTATTTTCTTTATTTAAACATACATCTTACTTCATATTAGAACCGATCAGAGATACGAATGGTGGGAAAAAATATCACCACAGCCCGCATTGAAAATGTTAAGTGCAGAAAACCAACCATTAATTAATTCATATTCGTTGGCGTGCGTACAATAGCTAATGCCCTTTTAATTGCCGTTTTTCACACGTTATTGTTTTGCTATACCGACGGTGTTTAATTGCAACAATGCTAACATGGCATCATAAATCACCGTTCACTTCCATTTTTGCCCAGTATATTTCATCGTAATTGAGGAGTTCCATGTCGACGGAGTATTGATTCTCGGCGTTTTTTCTTTTAATTTATCTGACCTATAAATCTGCACCGTTACATACGTTCCCCGACCGCATAGGCATTACTCTCCGTTTAGAGACGGCGTATAAGTCGGAGCTACTTTCCAGTGTTGTACATTGTTGGGCTTTTGGGCAAAGGAAGACAAATTCCCTTATAGAGAATTTAGACGTTCGGAAATGTTTAATGCGGGTCCCGTCGATAAATCAAAACTTCTAAGAAAAATTACGAATTCTATTCGAAAGAATAAGTTAGTCTTGTATGGTGACTTTCTTTGCAAGAGAAAATTTAATCTAGATATATCAAAATTTATGAAGTTTATAGAACTTCTTTATTTGCAAAACTACACATTTTTTCTTAAGGCTAACATAATATTCCCAGTTTTTATTGGGTGAACGATTACATTTGTTTGTATTTTAGAATTCAATTTTTAACCAAATATTCCTTTAACCACAGCTTCCTCATGGTATTCATTGAATAATTCACGGAAAAAGCAACAAAAGGAGAGTAAAAAGTACGCCAACACACGGGCATGTTTCTGCCTACGCGTCGTCATCAGCGTGGTTTCGAGAATATTTTTTATCTCCACCTTCTATCGCTGTTGCCTCATCACGGCATGCGTTTCTTTGAAGAACTAGTTGTCAATAAGTCATGGAGCGATACACAACTCAAGAACGTGGAAGTATTGTTACTTCTTATTTGACCAATTTTAAGTCTGTTGTTTTAACGCATAAATGGTGAGCGTTACAGACAAATGCTAAACGAATATTTTTTGCCGCAAATTGCTGCATTGCGTCTCGATCATTGTTGGTTTCAACAGGACGGACAAACCGCTCACACAGCTCGGGCAACTGTGGAGATTTTAAGTCACCAATTTTGAGGTCGAGTGATCTCCCGTTTTGGAGACTTGAACTGGCCGCCTAGATCGCCAGATCTAACAGCACCAGACTTTTTCCTTTGGGTCTTCTTAAAATCTCGCATTTACCACAACAAACCACGAACCTTGCAAGCCTTAAAAGCTAACATTGAAGCAGAAATCGCTAATCTGGAGCCAGATGTTTTGCGAGCAACAATTCGAAATGCCGTAAAACGAGCGCAATTATGCATCAACTTGGGAGGTGGCTATTTGAGCGATATAATTTTTTCCAATTAATGTCATCAATTCTACACTTTCAAATAAACTTTTTATGAAAACAGAGCTCTTCTTTTCCATTTATAACAGAATGGCAGCTAATTGAAATTATGACAATACTTTTGCGTCACCTTGTACAAACGACTATGTGGAAAGGATACAACACACAGCACTAAGCATCGACATACAAATGTTTATTAGGAGGAATACTGGAGGTTATAGCCATATGGAACGAATAGAATTTTAACCTTAAAGATCATCGAATAGACCAGCATGACAGGGCAGGGTTCTCAAAGGATTGTTAGCATAGTGATGATGTAGTGATGATGACCACGCGTCACTTTGTCTTCATTTTGCCTTGCCTCTGACTGCTCTGGCTAGCAGCAGAATGAAGCAGTGGAAGATTAACTTTATTAAATAAAGTGAATGGATAACAGATTGTAATGAATATAAGATTTCCATGAAAACTAATCCACCATATCATATTTAATACTGTGAATCTCTGTATGAACACATTGGTAATTTTATATGTTCACAAGTGGAATTCTACCTGTGCATGCTACCGAAAATTAATCAATTACTACGACTTAATTACATTTCCCATCATACATCCAATCCGCTATTTACCTTCGTACCATAGATACGACGATACCACGTTGCCTAATAAGTCTTCATCTGAAACTACCAAGAATATTACGTGCTAACGTGGCGTAGTTATATAATATTTATCTCTCAATCTTGGTCGCACTTTTATAACGTGTGACATAACATCGATATCGGAACTACATCCAAAACAACCATAAAACAATATTAAAGTCTCAATATAACTACCTGCCTATCGCTTTACAACTTCGCGAAAGACATTCGGAACTCGCTTCGATACAAATTTCGTTCTGTGAATTAATAACATTCCGTCGCCTACTCGATCCTCTGGCAGAGAACGAAACAATTATCTTCAATGGACGCGTTATTGGTCCAAGCGGCGAAGGAAGGGGATATTGTGGAAAGGAAAGGGACCGATCGAGTAGCGTAACTTTGTGGTTGATTCAATTTTCATGATGAATATTATCTTACAGCGGGATGCAGAAGCACATTCCAGGAGGCTTATACGGCGCAGTAACCACTTATATGGAATCAGATTAATTTTGAAGTTATTTTAGAGTTTTATGAAAGTCTCGAACTGGACGGGTTTTAGGCTTTCCAAAGGATATTTCAAACATATAGAATAATTCATGTAAGTGCAGCGCAAGATAGGTTTTGTATTTTTTAGAAATGTTCTTGATAAGCTGATTTCAGCGATCTATGAGATAATCTAGCTTGGATTACTGATTACTTAATTATAGAAGTGATGATACTTCTGAAACGAGAGATGAAAAGTTTCTTATTTCTGTTTCTATACTTGTGCCCAATAAAAAAAAGTTAAATGACGTAAGTTTTAGCGAGTTAGTTTGCCATTTACTAGAAGCTTCGCTCTGTCTATTTAGTAAGAAGGGCTTCATTTAGATAGTTTCTTACGATGGGATGTTGCCTCATTTCGCCGAACCAATTTCATTTGATACAGTCGGATCTACTATTTTTTTTTTAGTGTGGTGACGGCCCGACGGGATATATAACCTCGGGAGCCTTTTAGTGAGTAATTTATGTGTATAAAGTGTACCATGGCCTTATTACTGTCACTCCCTCGCCGTGAACAGTAAAGCGCAGTTAATTGTACCCCGACTGCGAATGTTGCCTGTCAAGCGCATGTCCTCTTACTAGTGAGGCACCGAACCGTTAAATGTAAATTTACCAGAACAGGTACATCTTCAGCTCCAATAACGATTCTTTCTGTAAGAATTGCGCCCGTTTATGTTTCAATAATTATAAAAGCAAAGTAGTCGCAGTACTGTCGTCCTATCTGCGGCTGAACGTTCGTAAAAATTACAGCAGCCATATTTCCTTAGCTGAAACTCGAGTACCCAGCCGTGAATAAATTTTTTCCCTGAAGGAGATCTTACATATCAGATCTCCTTAGATCTCAGAAAAATTAAACAACGATTAGATGGTATGTATGGCGCAGATTCACCTTCATATTCTACGACAAAGGAATAGGGAAAACAATTTCGTTTGGAACTAGAGAGCATCGAAGACGAATCACTTACAGATCGGCCAACTGAAATGCTTTCGGGAGAAGACGTCGTCCTAGTGGATCGCGAAGAGTTAACAGATATATATTTACAGCTAAAAGAATTGTCAGGAAAGCTAGGGCCTTCCACTATAGTCACGCAACACATTCTACGTAAGCATCTTCAGATGAATAACGTTATTCTCAAATGGGTACCCAATTTTCGTCAAAAGCACAAAAAAGCAACGTGTAACTTGTGGTGAGCAATTTTAGAACCTCTGTCGCAACAACCAAACGGAAGCTCTTCTGATCATTGTAACATTGGATGAAACAATATTCTTGAGTATTCCTATGAGTATCCTCTAGCAAAAGGAAATTCAATGGAATGGCCTAGACCGTACAAAAAAAAAAATGGCAAAGGAAAGCAATGGTAGCGCAGTCGACCTTCTCGAGTCTTCTGGGATTCGAAGGGAATCTTTCAGAAAAGGGTTCCTATCAATTAGCGTTGTAATAACAAATTTCAGAAGGATCACTTCTAGCAATATCGTTACTTTGTAACGCAACATTTTTTTTGTACATTGTAGTATGCAACTAAAGTCCTATCTAAAATTAAGTGCTTTAACTATTAAGGAGCGCGCTACTAACCATTCCTAGGAGTATACTAATCGATATTTGATGTACTGGATAAGCATTAAATTAAGAAAGCCTGACGGATTTAAGTTGCGCCAGCAGTAAATTAAGAATTAATAAAGACAACGACTTTAGACGAGAAGTTTCCTTGTCGAGAATGTAACTGGTTAAATTCCTTCATCATTTTTATAAAAATCTATCGAACTTAGCTCATGTTCCTCTGATGCTCATAGAAACGACCACGGAAAAAGTTTCAGAAACTTACAGCTTTATCCTCTATTAAGAAGGGGTTCCAAAGAAGAATTATCGCTTGCAACGCAGACAAGTTCGCTGCGACAGAAAAGACGAGGTAAGCGTTGTTCGTGAGTTGATAATTGGGATCCGCGCATCCTCGAAATAGTTTTTCCGGGCTAATTACTCACATTGTTTGTATTGTAAAATTGTCGCATCAATTTTGATATAGATATGCTTTTTCTCCAACACCTTTCCCACTTTACAAATGTCAAGATGCTCCCTCGAAGAATGCGGATGTTAATTTAAGAAATTTTATAATTTTACATAACATTAAATTATTTATTTGGAGGTTACTGAACTTCCTCTTGTCTATAAAAACGTTGAAACCTGTAACAAACGCTATTTTCTGCAGGAAATGTTTTCATTTGTTTCACTTCACAATTGTAACGATAAATTGTTGAGACTGAAAATCCGATAAGCTGTCAGAAATTGCATCTCGCACACAAGATATTTCGTATTGCAGAAGAAAAGCAATTTCATCGATCTCTTAGAACTGAACTTCCCGTTATACCTCCTTCGATTCCATTGAGAGAAAACTTTTCAAATGTATACTAAACGCATTTTCTTTTATATATACGTACGACGATACCCGATTGGATTGGTTATTTCAAATAAGACATTGTCGTGTATGTACATATATTACGTTCTCGTATAGATCATTGTTACCAAACTACGTCTAACGGTAAATCATTTGCTTACAACATCCAGAAAGCTCCGTAGTTACGGAATTAAAACAACAATAAATAATGAATTATTCACGCGGCCCTCGTCAAGTTAAACCTTTCAGACGGGTACTGAAAAGTTAATGGCGCCGCAGTTGAACTTAATTGTACCCTTCGCTAACAAAACGGGCTGAATTCTTGAGTACGACAGCGAATAATCAAAAAGAATTATTTCTTTAATGGCCACTCATATGGACGGACTTTTTAAGAGGTTCACAAATGAGTGGATTGCGTGATTCGCTTCATATACGGAGATACGATTTTACTATACTGTGTTATTTTAACAAAGGCATTTAACGTGTCACTCATAAAACATTAGCTCACATAATAGTACTTTGAAAAGGAATAATTTTCATATTTTTCTACTTATTAAAGTTACGTAAATACTTATTTAGGACAGTCATGAGAAAGAACACTAGGAACGGATTTAATAATGCGTGGTTTTACCACAGCAGTACGACTTATATAAAGATCGCTATGAAAAAACTTACAAATACAAAAAAATCACTGAAAATAAAGTAATTTTGGGAAAATTTATAAATTTTATTCTTTCTACATTTTTTTTTAAGTAAGGTGGCGGCCCAACGGGGTGTATACGCGTTTTTTGCAAGCTTGTCATAACCTCAGGAACCTTTAAATATGCAAGTTGTGTGTATAAAGTGTGTTCCATGGCCTTGTTACTGTCACCCTCTATTTATAAGATGGTTGGAATGGTTGTAAAAAAATTGATACAATTCGAAATATTCATTATCAAAATAACCTTATTGACGGAAAACGTTCTAAAAATCAAAGCCCGTCGATAATATTCGAAAAATCCAAACAAATGTCGGATTTGAGTTCGAATCTGAAATTCAACAATGTGTGCCGCTACTTCGCAGGTGTGTTTGGTTCTTTCTCACAAACTCGATAATTCGTGCATCGTGTTCTGGTAAATTTTAGATAAAATCTTGTAAATACGGAAAATTAATGTTAATTAATTTTAACAAATTTGTAACTTGTTTGCAAGTAAAATAATTTATTCCTTCCTTTGTCTTTTATTACTTATGATGGAATTAATGATAACCAAAAGATATCTGCGCCCTCGGTTATTCTTTCCAGGTACGTCGGTTACCAATAGATAGCGCCGGTGCTCAATATACTTACAGAATACGATATTGTCTAACTGTCATATGTCTTTTATATGGTGATTACGTCGTGAAGTTTTTGAATTAATTTTGTTAATTATTAAATTAATGGGAGTAGTGAGTGCGTTCATCAACTAATCAACATGTGGGCGGCAAATATGTTCAAAGTTCGTCGGAAATAAAAGAGATATGTATTCTTAAGAAAAATAATTGTTTTATTTACAATAGAAAATCAAAAAAGAACTTTAGAGAAATCTAATCAAACAGAATTGAAATATTAAAATCGGCGATAATATTATTCACAAAATAAGTAACTTCGTATAGGTCAGCGCTATACACCGACAGCGATACGGTAAGACAAGAGTAGACTCCTCTGGAATAAGATTTTCGAGAGATTTATATACTTTTTGAGGCGACGACGCGAAGACTTCTTCTGGATAACGTATGATTTAAGAATAAAAAAACATAAGAATAAAAAAGGATCGGAGGATTGTGCACGTACACACTGTCATCCAGAAGAAATACATAGGTCTTTCCAAAAGTTTGTTCACGTAAAAGATAATTACATTCTGTTTAAACATTCGCCAATATGATTCAAAGAAAGAAATAAAAAGTTATTATCTTAATAATAAATTGTCTCTTTCTTTCACTAAAAGTTCTTTGAATCTGTAACGGCCAGTGATTCGTTACAACCGAACTTATGAGTTCGAACATTTTCATTTGTTTTCAGGTTGTGGGGTGATTGAAGAGTTGTAGCTGCCGTTTCTTTATACGATCCAAATTTTCGTTTGCTCTGGAATTAATACGTCTTAAATGAAGCAAAAACAGCCTTGTATTGATTACCCATGCAAAACAAAAAATATACGTTCTACATGGAAGTCTTTTTTTGTCCTCTTATCATTTTTTTCTTGCTCTAACTACCTGCTCTATTGTTTTTGGCAAATAAATACAAATGGAGGTCGATAGGTTGTCAGCATAACAAAACATGAATTACTTGCAAATATTACGTCCGCGTATGGTATTCATGGATTTAATACGTAAATATAAAGACGATATTGGAAACATTAGCTCTATGTTTAACATGCATGCTTTTGCAATAAATCTAAATCGTATTAATTCTAATAATCAAAACAAGGACATTCTTTAACACTAAATTAACTAAATATTTTATTTATATTTTTGAATGATCTTCTAGCCGCTTGTTTATTTAAAAAGGTAACTGATTTTCTAGTATTAATACTGAGTATATAAAACTGAAGTTGCAATAAAAACATCGAATCATCGATAACGTTATGAATTAACTTATAACTTTGCGGCGAGTTTTTGAAAATTAAATTATTGTAATAGATTTTCATACACTCCGCCAAAAAAGTATCGCATAATTTAGTTTTGAATCATAAAAGTATCGCATAATCTTTGTTTGTAGCATAAAGTTGTAAATATACTTTAATGCGCTCTAAGATATAATTTCTATGATTGTTTAAATAAAATACAGGCCAAATAACAACAAGAACTCATACTTGAGATTTTTATTAAAACAAGAAATTATAATTTTGGAAAGAAAAATGTCATAACAGTAGCTTTTAATACCGAGTATTGCCACCTCTGGCTCTTATGACCGCTCGCATACGGTTCGGCAGAGATTCGATTAACCTCCGTATATAAGCCTGATCCAAATTCTCCCACTCGTCACGGAGAGCATTTCTAGTCCGTGCAGGTCCGTCTGTGAAGGAGGTCTCACACGTGCTCGATAGGGTTCATGTCCGGACTTACCGCAGGCCAATCTAAAACTGGAATACCAACATCGTTAAGGTATTCCTGGACGATTATTGCAACATGCGGTCGTGCATTATCGTGCATTAACATGAATTCGTTTCCTATAATTGGCGCATATGGTACTACATGTTCTTCTAAAATGTCCGTTATATACCTGTGGGCAGTCAGTGTACTTCTGTCTACTGGTACTAACTCTGTACGACCTGTTAAACAGATGCCTCCCCAAACCATAATAGAGCCACCAGCGAAATTAGGTCTAGGTCTGATATTACACTGCGAATAGCGCTCACCGTCTCGTCTGTACACTGAGATACGCCTATCTGAAGTGTAAAGACCAAATCTTGACTCATCTGTGAAGAGTATATTGGCCCAGTCATTAATGTTCCAATTTACATGTTCTCTGGCAAACCTTAAGCGAGCCACTCGGTGGTTCCTAGTGAGACGAGGGGCTGTTACAGCTACTCTAGCTCTTAATCCACTCTGTCGTAACCTATTCCGAATAGTTTGAGTACTCACACGAGTATTTCTGACTCTAGCCAAGTCGTTCTGCAATTGTCTCGCAGTTACATGTCTTCGACGTAATGCTTGTAGTAGTAAATAGCGGTCATCTTGGCAAGTAGAACATTTTGGACGACCCGGTATAGGTCTTCTACTGTAAATGCCTGTTTCCCTATATCCGGCTACGGCTCTAGAAACACTTGACTGATTGATGTTCATCAAATTAGCAACGTATGCTTGAGATCGTCCATCTTCGATTAAAGCAACTATAGCAGCCACTTGTTCTGAAGTTAAATTGCTCATTTTAGTTTTAAAAGCGTTGGTACAGAACTCTGACTTCGCACTTTAAAATTTGTCCGTATAGGAAGACTTTCAATAAACAACTGAACAAACCTTACACATATGCATTTTTCTAAATGTGTTCTTTTAGAAAAAAAAGTAAAAAAGCTATGTTCCATGATTTTGTTAGTGTTTTTATAGTTCACATACACGAGGCAAACATTTTGTGAACGTATAAAAATATCTTGGTTTATAAATGCCCTTTTTTAATTTATGCGATACTTTTTTGGCGGAGTGTATTTGAAAACAATGCTTAAAAGTTGTAAAATGAACTTGAAAAATGTTAACACGTTGTTACGACCAACCGTTATTCTCTTTTACTTAATTAATAATTTTGTTGTTTTGGCACATATTTGTCAGTGTAAAACGACAGCGATTTAACGTTAATTTTCGAGTTTGAATACATCAGTTTGTTAGAAAATGTTATATACATGTTCAAATTTAGAATATGTAATTGCGGTGCTCATTCATAGTATTTGTAACGAACATATGAAATACGTTTATGTATTTCAGATTTCATAACATCGCCTAACCTAGTTGTTACGTAATTGCGTCCACTAAGAATACCAACATTAAATAATAGAATGTTACGTGTCGTAATAAACTTCATTACGACGCACGTTTGCGAGAAAGTACATACTTCATATGTAAAATAGACAAATACAGTTCTCGAATAGCCCAAACAATTAATCACCGTAATTGCTTGCAGAAATCAGGGGCGCTCAAAATAATTCTATAAACAACCATAAAAGAATCTACGGAGTTAATTAAGGTAGTTTACACGGTTTGCACCGGTACAAACCGCATTCAAATGATTCCTTTTCGGAGAATGATTCGAAATTAAAAGCTCAGCGAATGGAACTAAAATGGAAATATGCATTATTTATCGCGGTGTACGCGCATCGGTGTACACGCTGTTATTGCGGACGTGGCCCGCTGTATAAAAGTGCAGTTTTACGTTCGGTTACTGTGCGTCCGCGAATATCCGCGCCCCGTAAAAAAATGCGCTAAACGAATTTCCGGGTTTTAGCAGGACGACTTAAAATTTATGGAGCGCGACGCCGAAAACACATACGCCCCAACGTGCGCCCGGAGCTGATGCCGTAAAATGGAGTTGTATGTAGTTCGGTTTTTTGCTCCCGATGATACACATTAACATGCCATTAATTAAGGAAGAACAACGGCGTAATTCATTGCAAATAGATGAGGACGCGCGTTCGCGTTGAACATACGCGAGCGAACGTTTTTGCAATGGTGGCATACATGGCGGCGTATATGGTAACATCGCGGCGTGGCGCTATATCCCGGTAACCGGCTTAAACCGGTCGGTTACACCGCGGGAGCAATTTATTCCGACTGCGGCGCAGTTTGTTTTCGCGGAGGGAAACAAAAACCGGCACATCCGCTCTTTACGGTTATTGCATACTTTAATATAATTTAGTTTCGGAACTGGTTTATGCAAATTTCTTTTCTCCTGTACAACCGATAGCAGACACTCTCGACTTAATTAAGGCCGTGAGTTATATTACGATGGTCTTCATTAATTAAAGACATTACGCTATTCATTTTCAAGCGTCGAGGTTTGTAATATCGACTTCGGATGAAAAGCTTAGGTAATCAATACAAAGTAATATACAGGTGAGTCTAATTCGAAATTATATGTAGAAATAGGTAAGGTCTCAACAAGTTAGTCACTATTCGAGAACATTCTATCGAATGGTTAGATAATTATTCTTGAGTCAAGAAAAGTTCGCAACATTAATTTTCTATTGAAACTAATGGTGTTTCGCGTTTGAACCGTATCATGCCGTTAAAATAAAAACTCGACGTTTCGCCCACAGTCGTATGGGAATTCTTCAGGAGAGTGAAAGGCAACCGTTAACACGGTAACTCGACGTGTAACCAACGTCAGAGGCGAAACTAACTGAGCGCCAAGCAGTTGATCACGGTAAGCATGTGAACCATGCCAGAGGCAACTGCCAAACCAACTGCGGTGAAACGCGGGACGCAGCACGCTTTTATGCCGGTAGTGGGGAGAACCTATCGCTGATTGGTCGAATGTGACGGTCACGATTGGGCGAGGATGAATCGTTACGGATGACGAGTTCCATATGTCTGAGAGGGGATTCTTGGGACGTTTAAAGATTTCTATGGACTCCATAATTTTCCGATTCCAATAGTGAGCAGAATTACAAAGTAATGAAATTGCACTGAAAAATATGTGGTGGCCAGTGGCTAGATAATGCTCAGCCATGGTCGAATTCGTTGGAAGGCGCGTCCTAACGCAACGTTTGTGCTCTGTTAGACGAGTTTCTCCGATATACACCAAACCACACGAACACGGAATTTTATAAACACCTTTACTCGCTAAGGAGGAAATTTTATCTTTGGCAGATGGAACAATTTCTGGAACCTTTGAATTTTCTAGTTCGTTCTTAAATTTAGCGCTTACTTATGTTACATTTAGTAATGTTTAGTATTCACTATCCATCGAAATCTTGTCCAGAAACGATAAGAAAGATGCTAACATAAGATACAAACAATAATTTTTAAGTTAGTTTTTAAGTGAAATAGAAAAATATAATAATAATAAGTATGTACAATCGCATAATATATTGGCGTTAAATAAACGAACAACATTATAAAAAAAGATCTTTTGAATGTTTCGAAGTTGTGTACCGAAGGCGTCAACGACCTCAATTCACAACGGTTCTAAACACTAATTTCCGACACAGATATCTCGGCTTCTTGTTAAAAATAATCTTGCAATAGCGATGGAAAGATAATCCGCTCTGCATAAGATAGTTAGGCAGACGAGACGTGATGAAATCGAGGGATACCATATATAAATCTTGTGCATGCATTTTGTGTCCATTGTAAACGTATTCTATCGACCCTATCAAAGCCATGATAATAAATAGTTAGGTAAAAGTTAAGGTGAGAGAGCACAAGTTACCCGCATAATATTTTTCTTAGGTTCCAAATCCAAACAATCCTTACGGCCACATGCCACTCGGTTTATGTCGCTGTTTCCTGAACGACAGACATGCGTTTCTTTGGCACTAGAGGGCGCCAAGAAATGTCGAATTTATCGTCTTGGAAGTCGTGGCATTAACTGTGAGACAACAGTGATAGAAGGTAGAGATAGAAAATACTCTCGAAACCATGTTGATGACGCCGATTAGGTAGAAACATGTTCGTGTGTTTTTGTGTATTTTTTCTCTGTGCTTTTGTTGCGTTTGCCTTGAATTATTTGATCCATACCATGAGGAAACTAAACTATCTTAGCATTATATTTTTGGTTATCGTAACGATATTACCGTCAATATTCCTGAAAATATAATCCCTGTTACCTTAGAATAGCACAGCTGAAACCCTTTCTAAACCTTGACTGTTCATTCGGTAACATATCGCCTTTTACATTTTAAATTTTTATAAACTTTCATGGAAAATCGCATGGAAGCCCGCTTTCAGCTCATTTTTTCCGTTATTTGTTCTAATTTTAATAAAGGTTATACCAACGTCGTTTTCAACCCACCTAATTCGGAGCTTAGCCAACAGATGACCATAAAATAATTAAATTAAATAAAACATGTTACACAGCCACGAGACCAATAAACAAAAAGACTCGCCATATTTCCGGAAAAACTGTTAAAATAGCATTTTAATTATCTAAAACGAAATATTTCTGTCACAAGACACGTAACTGGTTTGCAATCGAAGATGTCGTTTACAGGCCAAAATAATCAAGATCTTATTCGGAACTACCTTCTTAATGACTGAGATCCACAGATCGAGCTTCAATTAACAACACACTGCGCAGGATATACATTTTTGAACACTTCTTCTATTTACATTTTTCAATTTTCTAAAATTTCATCGATCTTGCTCTAAAAACCTTTGCGCAACATTTGAAATTTTAGTTTATGTGCAACAAGTAGAACTCGTTTATGTTCAATTTTGATGACGTTCCCCGCCAAAAATGTGTAGTTTTCCGCTCTGTTACATTCGCTATGTTTAACCATAAGTAAAAATTTACGCGAACCTATGACCACATTTTATTAATTTTACTAGGTATAAATATGTTTTGTTATATGTTTTAACGAATTAGCTCCTGCCCAGTGGTGCAGTGATAAGAGGATTTGCGTCTGGCTGACCAGAATTAGGCTCCGTGTGCTCGCTTAACCCTATACGGGGCCACGGTACATTTTTACACGCACAAAAGCTTCTAAGTAAAATTCTCAGGCATCCCGTTGGGCTCTCGCCAGAAAAAAAAAAATGAATGAAATTGAAACAGCCGCAAATAACAAGCACCAAAGCAAAATCATTCAAAACCACTGGTTATTCACTTGTTACGTGAAAACGTGAAACGCTTGATGTGCACGTTTCTCGGAATTAAATTCGACGGATGTTCGCACTGAAGTCAAAGAAATTATTAACCTAAAATTATTCCGCCCTGGAGGGTTTTCATTACCGTTTCTTAGAATTTGTATATTTGGGTCAACCCAAAGGTCCTATAAAATCGGGAAATCAATGATGTAATTTCAGTATCTCAAGTTGCATAATAAATTATCTTTATTCAGTTTACTTTTTGACCGCCATTGTCAGCAAGTAGTGTTTAACAGATTTAATTATTTGAAAGGAAAATATACAACTTTCCATATAAAACATACATATGTACATACATTCACACTTATCTATTCTGTTGAAGTTTCAAAGCGGTAATCGCCAGACGCAAATAGGTCATGTAAATAAAGCGCTTATGTGGATGAAATTGTTAAAATATTAAAAGTGATTGACATAACAATGTATACGTATACGGAGCCACTCACGACGACCGCTTGTTACGTACGTAACGAAGGTATTGTTTCGAAATTGTGGAAAGTGATAGACAAACTCCAGCTGCATAAATGTTTATACAGATCTGGTAGAATTTCCGCGCGATTCGTATACATGCCATGAAAATTGTGTCCTATTATCGTGCCATTAGCATTCTAACGCAAATTTAAAGAAAGAACACAAAATAATTAATAGTTACCTCCTTTTTTTTTCAATTTCAATCCGTATGTGCCCTTTTATGGAAACTGTTCTTCTGCAAACACAATTGAAGCATTCACAGTTATACGTTAGCATTATCTTAAAGAAAGCAAAGGCTGTCTAGTTAACCTATACTGCTAAACAATTGTGTGCATCGTCCAAAATAACTCGGAAATAACGAATTTTTGATTAAGAAGCGAACATATGTCTCTGAGCTTTACGTTCTTGAATACGAGGTGTAGCAAAGGTAAAAATTTGTTACATGTTTTGATATCTTCAGAGTAAAAAGCTAAAATTGAGAGTCACAATGAAGTATTTAATTTTGAAATTAACGTCGTTAAGTTGAGGCATCAATGTTTTGGAACTACACAAACGTGATCCAGCAACAAGATTATGTTTGCTAATATGATCTTTGGACAATGCTTAAAACTTTGTCGAAACATAAACATATTATAATATATATCTAGCTCCAAAACATCAGACGTTCCTAGGGGTCTAATAGGCTAATAGATAATATAACTTAATTGTGATCAATATAACTTATAGAGAACGCCGCGAAAAATACAGATTAATTAAAATTAGTGCCTGTTAACCTGGTGCAAAGCAATGCGTAATCCTCTTCTTTTTTTTTTATTTTTTACTAACTAATGAAACTGGTTAACAATCTTGATTTTTATATCAAACATTAACACATTATTGATGTCAATTATTATTTTGTAAAGAGTGAAAATGTTATGTCTGTATTAGCTTCGTAATATACCCTATACGGCGTTGTCATTCGTGGACGGCAAAAAAGCGGCTCAGAAGAAAACCTCCGTAAGCGTCGAATTCAGATTTTGATGAAATTTACTTTAAACGAAATGTTTGTAATAATTTGCTGATTAAATTAAGAATCTTCCTGAAATAAGTAACAACGGTGACGAGAGTATCTAATTAAAGATATTCTAATTATTGAAATTGTCGGATTACATTGCTACAACTTCAACACTTCACGTTTATAAAAAGAGAAGATTATTAGAGAAGTAGGAAAAAAATTAAACCTACTGTTAATACGAAACGGCATTACTTCTTCAGTCCACATACAAGCTATTTGCAAACGTATAAAGTTTTTCCAACGGCTTTTATAAAGGCAGGACGTCAATTTCTTTTTTCCAACAAACAACCGTTTGCACGCTGACGTCGGCGTAGAAAAAGAAGCACGACTTCTGGCTTTCACGAACACTGGTAGCAGCCGAGTACAAATCTTCGACAAAGTAAATAAATCGTCAGAAAAAAATTTTCATTACGCTGTATTGCTTTATTGTGTCATCCGTCAAGAATGCGTCTCATCAACTTGTCCTTTATTTCATATTTTCTCTTATTTCTATTTTTATTCGCAGTTGCCCTCTCCGGGTAGCTTAAAGATTCATTTATCTTCTGAAATTGAAAAGAAATGCGTTCTGCGCTTTGAACAACAGCTCGCCTTGGCAGGGGAGTTATGGCGGAGGCGCCGAGAACTAAAAATAGTATATGTGTAATAAAGCAGCAGGAAAAAATACATATGATATTTCAATAAGTGAAATTATATACTACAAAAAAGAAAGTGATCTATTGGTAGTTTTCTACAAGCAATGCCACCAAAATAAAAATATTTTTGATTTGGTATTAATAGCAACGAGACAATTAATTTAAAAAGCGATCACAATAAAAAACGGTTATGTAAAAAAAATAAAGAAAATTCCACAGGCAACATTTAGCAAGGTGAATGCAAACGTTTTTCTTGTAATAATTGCTATATAACTAAAATACAAGCAAACCATTTCAATTTTCTTGTAATTTGATATAAATTTCATTAACACTGTACTCAACAAGTTTGAACTTGCTAAGATTTCATCTCAGCAAGTTCAAATACTTGCTTTCTTCTTGTAAGAAAGAAAGAACGAGTAAAGTAATTTCATCTAAAAATATCAAATTATGAAATATGAAAATTTGGCAGTATATATCTAAGCAAGTAGTAGAATTAAACGCCACAATGATTTCCTTAACTAAATACAGCTAACCGCTCGATCGACCATGCACTAATAGTGCGAACTTTAATTAGAAATTCGTATGCAGTAAATAAGGACACTAGATAATCAAGCAAACCGACTAGAACTAATAACAAAGGATTCTAATTATAGTTCGTGTAGTTATACAAAGAAAGTGCTTAAAACTATCTGACATTTGCGAGTGACAGACTAGTCTGCGTGGTTCAGAAGATTTGACAAAGTTCGGACGAATGAAAATAACCATTGCAACAGTACGTATTCGGCGCGATCGGCTCAAGAAAATAGCAAAATCTCCAACGAAAAATCGCCGGAAAATAGGGGCCCTGCCCTGGATATCACTTCTTAGTATTTACGCCATTTACGCCGGTTGGCAAATGTATAGCGCGTAGAGGTTGTTGATCTACAGATGCTGTCGTCAACCAACACGGTTTGGAAGATATCCCAAAAGTGAACTTGCGAACCGAATACTTCGTGTCTTATGTACACGTGATAGCTCCACCCGTCGTGAACTGCCAACTGAAGTCAATGAAATGCGAGAATTGAAAGCGTTGGGTTAAGTATACGCCATAGTTACTGCTATTAGCTTCTTTCGGGTTTCATCGTGTGTCAAAACTTTCACTCGACGATTCACCACTCATGGTGACGAGCTTCTTCAATACTTATATATTCTTATACACCAACGTGAAGCGTTTGCTTCGCTAGACGTTCTTGACGGTGTTCTCTTCTATTTCTATGGCTTCCCTGATGAGGCTTTTTACGTAGTTTTTGGTGGTGGCTATCACTTTTACGTTGCTGAAGTCCATTTTATGTCCAATCTCGCGTATACGTCCTGATTTTTGTTCTTATCTCGAAGTAGTACTGCCCGCATGGACATCTTGCTCGATTGACTTTGCATTCCCGAAACGTAGTAGTATGCCCTATTTCATTAAGATTCGCCCTACCTTTTCGGTGGCTCCTGCTATGTATGATCCCTTTCTGTAGTTCGGTAGTGGTCTTTAGAGGCAACTTCTTCCTAGTGCTTATTCTTACCTCAATCTCAGTGTAACCAATTATTCTTCAGCGCTTTCTCTAGATGTATTTCCTGACTGGCTATATGCAGCTGATCACTGATGATTTCAGCTCTATATAGCAAGGTTTCTATTACCGTGTCGTCTTTTGTATCAGATATTAGTGAGATCTTGCATGTAAATATCTATCAGTGTGAGCCTTCTTTCTAAATACTTTATATTGTGGTATTCCCTCTTCCGTTCTCTTTACCATTACATACAGGAAGGCCCGATTTCCATTTCTTTTTCTTTATTTCTGGTGAATGGTTTGCTGCTGTGAACTGAGGTGTTCCAAGAATTGTTGTATTACAACACATATTGCAAAGATATCGTCGACATGTCGTAGCCAACACTTCGGTTTCCTTTCGCTCGAGCTTATGTCCTCTTCTTCAAACGCTTCCATAAACAAATTGGCTATTACAGGTAATAGAGGGCTTCCTATCGCTATTCCACACTTCTCACTCTCTCTCTCTCACGAAACCCGGAAGAAGTTAACAGCAGTAACAAGCCGTGAGAACCTACGCAGTGTTATACGCAATAGTTTGGTAATTGCGCAAAAATGTGAAGATTAATTGGTAACTAACAACATTTTCTGCGAGTGAAAAAGTTTTAATATCATTAATTCTAAATGAAGATGAACGCTTTACTATTGTAAAATAGTAAATTACAGTAATTGCACTAAGTTTTGTTTTTTTTTCAAAAAAATTTTTTTTATAAAATTGAAGTATTTGTAATCTTTAAGTGCATATGTACTAGCTTTTGGTGGAACACGTAAGCAATATAAACGTTTTTCTTTTCGTTTTACTGTTAATTTTAACTTGCCTAAAGTATCGAGTTAGTATCTCACGCATCTATAAAACATTAACAAACATGAGGAAATTAAATCAAAATTCGGTACGTTTGTATTGTCTTTATCATCCGTCTACAAAAAGGAAACATTTTTTTTCACTTGAATACACAACGAAATGGAAAAATAACATATTAATCGAATTTCGTATTGTCATTCCAAACCAACGTTATACCCTTATTTGTATTAAGCAAAAACTCTATATTATAACCGACTTTTAGGTAGATAGCGACGCGGCGGCTCGGAATAGAGTAAAGAATTGCTCTTATTGTTCTCGAAAATGTCAATTTAACTCCGTTTTATTTGATTTGATTCCGTAGCGTTGCCGACGATCGAAGCTGTTGGTACAGTTAAAACAAGCGAATTCTATACGGAACCAATTCCGGCACTTACGGCAAATAAGTGTTTTATTAAGAATCTACTGAAGCTTGTCGTTGACTTTTTGACACTGGAGCGAGTTCTTGAAATAGCGTTTCGAGTACTATCTCGTGGAAATGAAGGCGTTAACTTTATTGCTCGGGTTGTATTGACGTGTGCGGGGTTCTTGATAGAAGCTTTCGTATCTGTATTCAGTTATTATTTCGTATTTCAATTTCAATTTTATTTTTATTTTTTTAAGTGTTTCAGTTGTTTCTAGTGTAATATTGTGCTAAGTATACTGTGGTGGATCAGTAAGGTCGCAAAGCCGCGCGCCCTCCCTGATATAGCTATATAGTTTAATTATATAGCTTATAACTAGAATGGGCAAATTCGGGTGCGCAGCTAACGAAAGGACTCTTGCATGCGAAAGGAGTCGGTATGCAAAGACATATTATCGCGAACGTTCCGGTACTAGATATAAAAGAGTTTTTAAGATGGTTCCTGTCGGTTATGAACCGATCTCGGTAAATTCTCTCTGTGTTGCTGAATGAACACGGAAAATTGTCATCTCTAGTCACATGTATAAAAAATAAAATCGAGGATATATACCGTGTGTCTACTTAAGTTCGAACCATATGGAAAACTTTGTTATTATTGGTTTTGTGAAAAAATTTGTACTTGATAAAAAGTTGTGCATGGTCCAAAACTTAAAATGCAACCATCAAATATCAATTTTTTGAAACCATATATGAGATTTGTCAAAAAATAAAAATTTTTGTTCGAAAACATTAACAAATGGAAAAGTTATCATGTTTTTAGATAAATTCAGTATTGAAACTTATAACTACAAATAGTTACATATAATATAATGTAAAACGTAAATAATCACCAAACCTTAATTTTGATGATAAATGGCTATAATTGCATATTTTAATATAATTTATAATTGAAAATAACTTTACTTTATAACATTTCTCTGTATTTCAAAGAATAAAGGTACTTTACTTGCAACTTTTTATAAAAATTGTATATGTATATATATATATACATATATATTGAGATTAGTTGAAATGATAACGATACTACTATCGTCCGCATAAAAAGATAAATTTAATTCAAGGCCTAATAAAATTGGTATAAATCACAAATAAAGTTGGTCCGAAGATGGTTTGCAATTTGCAAAATGTGCAAATGTTTCCCAAGAAATTCGTGAAAGCTTGTCCCATGGAGAGCCAAGCTGTTTTTTCCTTCGCTGTTAATTTGGTTTCAAAGATTTCATCATTTACTATTTCTCGTATCTGAAGTCCAACAAAAATACCTTCTTTCAGTTTCCCTTGTGTTAATTTTAGAAACTTCTCGCGAAGGTATTTAAACCCTTCACCTCCGAGATCCAGTGCCTTTACAAAGTTTTTCTTGAGTCCAAGTTTCACGTGGAGTGGTGGTATTATGATCTTTTCTTTTTCTACTAGAAGCTGCTGTTGGACATTGTCTTTTTCTCATATAAACTGTTATCGTAGTGGTCACTCTTGCTTATGGTAATGTTTTCCTCAAAGACATAAAAAGCAACAGTATTTGGTGTAACCAGATTGCGTACCCAAAATAATTGCAATTACTTTAAAATCTGCACAAATATTCCAGGAATAGTCTTCGTACTTTATCTTTTCTAATAAAATTTTCAGATTTGCGTAAGTTTCTTTCATAGGAACGGCATGACCTATCGGAATAGAAGGATAATGGTTTCCATTATGCAACAAGACTGCTTTTAGGCTAGTCTTTGATGAGTCTATGAATAATCTCCAAGAACCGGGATCATGATGCATTCCAAAAGAAAGTTTATAAACATTATTTCAGTAGACCAGATTACCGGCCATACTAAGCATACGAAGCATAAAAGCATGCTATAGCGCGTAGGCCAGATTAATCTCAGTCATAAATGCTATGAATTATCTTTGATTTTCGGCCTTTGTGATGGCTTTAGCCTATCATACAAGCGCCGCCGAATTCTGTAATCTTTGCGAAACTATTCTGCTAATTCCAATGCGACTATTTGCGTGCTTCCTATGCACCAATCGAGGATTCGACCTGCTCCTCACACACACAATTGCACCTCAACATTAGCTCAATCACAGTTTTAATTTTGTGAAATTTCAACAGGGTCTTCGATACAATCCACCATGATTCTTTATTAAATATTATGGTTTCCATCGATCCTAGCCCATCTGCACTATTCCTATCTGGAAGGAAAAGAATGTAGCGGGAGATCATTGACAATCCCTATTCACAAAAGATTAATACATCACGAAGCTTATCTGTAGACGTCATACTTTTATTCTGTGTATATACTAGCAACTTGCCATCTGACGGCACTCAGCCATACTTGAAATTCAAACTATCGGAATTATTTGAAGCCTGACTATATATTAACGAACATCTGTATGTAATATTTGATCGTTCTGTGATAGTAATTAATTCAATCAATACACAAGCGGTCACTTTGATCCCAGAAACGCACAAGGAAATATTCTACCCGGGTCCAATATACGCGTTAAATTCAGTGGCATTACACCAATTAAATCCTGGTATGCATATCGACTATCTGCTTCGCTTTGGACAAAATACCACCTGCCTGATTACAGCTAATGCTGCTACAGACCTAAAATATGCCTTCAATTATGCATATGTAGCCTACACAAAGTGCTTAACTAAAGAAGGCCAGAGAATATGACGGATCGAAAGCAGCTGCATCGGAAAGCGAGGGATTTCACAAAAGCAAAAAAGAAACGAATACATTAAATACTCAGGTTTGAAATATTTAAACGAAGTTTAATGACATCTTTAGATATTTTATACGCATATCATCTACAACGAACTTGAATTTATCTACAAGCATAATACAAACTTGATTAAAACAATGTTAGCGCTAAACAATGTCTGTCTTGATTTATTCTCACGCATTTTCCTTGTTTTTATTTTTTATTTAATTTTAGTTTAATGTTAAACGCAAATGCTAAAGGTAGACTACCGGATTTTATGAAGACGATTTAGTTTTTTTGGAACATTTGGCTTCTTCTGTACAAATATGTTTGTTTATAATCTGAATAAATACAGCTGCTATTATTATAAAATTTAAGGAACCAAAAAATACAATCCATTCGGATAATATGGAGAGACAACAGCCAGAAGCCAAGGTAGCTAGAGGGGTATTCAAAATTTAGACAAGTAAATAGAAAGCACGCGGTTTGAAAGAAGTAAGGGCAACGGCGGTCAGGAGAAGAAACAAATTGGGAAGAAATTTGTAAAATACTAACTCTAGGCGACTCAATTCCACCAAAATCAATGAAATAGTAACGATCTGTGGAAAAGTAGATACGCTTAAGGATTATGTATAAGGTTCCTTCGATGTTATCCTATGATCTTAACTTCTTATGGTTTCTAGGTAGACGTTTTGCGACGACTGTATTCACGTCTACATCCACATAAAAAATTATATTTCTCATGATCAGGAAAATCTTATGGAGAAAATGTTAAAGTTAGCAACTTGATGTAGAGCGAATAATTTAGATAACTGGTTTAAAGAATTTCGTCGTGGTCGTGCTTCCATCAATGGCAAATTTCGTTAAGGCCGAGCTGTTCCACAAAACATTAATAACATGCACAGAACGTCGATTTTTGACTTATCGCGAGAGAAAGGCACCTTCTTCTTCTTGGATTCTGGGTAAGTCCGCTCAAGCACAAAAAAGGCTCGTGTAAACTAATAACAGGAAATCCTGAAAAAAATTGGCGGAGGGACTTCAAAATTCGAATATAACTTTTAACAGGTAACGAAATATTCGTACGCGCCAGAAACCAAACAACAGCTAACTGTTTGGATGATCCCCGATGGACCGGAAGCCAACAAACGTTGTTGATTCGAGGAGCACTATCAAGAAAATGATAACTTTTGTCGTGCAAGACATGACGCAAGCATCACTTTAGAGGATCGAAGAATATGCTTTGTCGCTACAAAGATCATTCACTGTTCGCTAACCGCAGCAATTCGATTTAGCTATTGCGACGTGCGTCCGGTATTAGTGAAATGTTGTCGTGAGAATTTCAATGTTCTAATGCTTAAATTTAACACAATCCATGAGAACAATGCATTAAACATATTTAAATATACATAGAAATTAGTCGTTAAAGCTCCTCTCCACAGATAAAATTTTTGCGCAAAATAAATACCATAAATGTTTAATTAATTTCTGATGTGTGCGGACAAGAACTTGCAAGCTAAGTCCAATGTATATAATCTCTGTTTTTTTTTCTGGCTCAGCTTTATATCCGCGCTTAATCCGAACCCAATTAAAACGGAAGCATAAAGCGAACAAAAAAAAAATCGGAATGTCATCCCGCGCATCAGCATCATACTACCAACCGCCATGGACGAACACGAGAGAATTATAAATCTGCCTTTAATCCTGCAGCATCCTTCCGGACCTAATTTAAATTCATTTAAAAACGGGCCAATTATTTCGGCAATATTTTACCGAGAATTTTGTATCCGACAGGATATACGCATGTATGAATATGAACATACACGGGCGAATTATTAAAATGAGAATGGGGGTAACATTAAAAACGTTTTAGTGGTCATTAGGTCATGCGTTTCTCATCGTCCTATATCGCTCACGGTGCCGCTATACACGGTAATTTGGAAATTTCTCATTTAGATATTCATGATGGAGTAGGCAAGGGGTTTATTTAAATTTACGAGAATCTAAAGGTAACTAACAAACTCCGGTATTACGCTGTAATTAACCTGATTATTCATCGACGAATACGATGTTTATCTATAGCGTAAACGATCCGCGCTACACATAGATAAACATCAAGATAATTAATTTAAATTCGTTAAATTCTGGTTGAGCGAACTATAAGCACGTTAAAATGTAATTCGTTGCTTGTAACGAACGATTCTAATTGCAGGTTTCTCGAATGTTTTTTTGCGATTACGTGTAAGTAGCGGTCAAAAAATACGCGTGATATGATGCCTATGTATTAATTCGCACTTTTGATGTATTAAGAAGCATACTCTCGTAAACGGACAGGATTTCAGAAGCTTGGCTTGGCCTGTCTTTTCCTATTACCGCTATTGCCATCGATTAGTAACAATAGTAATCCTCAGCAACTTCCGGGCGACTAAAACCGTCATGCGCTTCTCTCAGCCGACTTACCGAAAGACCGTGCGCCGGTCATGCTTAACTCATGCTTATCCATCTCATGAGAATGGTTTTCGTGTTGCCCACTGGTTTCCCCGAGAGTCGATAAAACAAGAGTCTGTCTAGACTCTGAAGCGCACACAAAATGCACTCGTTTCTGCAGCCTTAGCTAGCTGGCTAAAAATTAGTCATAAATCCCAAGGAGCGTCAGGCCATACGATTTACCAACCATTCATCTTAGTCGTAGGAATTCGCTTACCGTGGCTGATCAGTGTCTAACACGCTGGGGGCTGACGTTGGACAAACACATATGGACAAACGACCTATAAGAATTTCGGATGAAAGTGGCAATAATCAAAAATGCCCTATTTCTGCTGATGGACAGATGGACTTGAAAAACAAGCAGCTACTATACACTTCAGCAATTAGACCTGTTATCAGCTATAGTACAATGGCCTAATGTACTATTGCCAAGTATAGATTTTTCCACACTAGAGTCGTCTGGTGCTGCATGCTATGACTGATGCCCCATGGTTTATGAGAAGCCAACAACTACGACAGGATCTACAGATTCCAACGGTTGAGAAGTAACGACCAGGAAGGCATAGAGAAGACCAATTGAGCCACCCATGAACTGGTTCTCACATTTATTTAGAACCTCAGGGGCGACCACCACCGCCAATAATTTGTTAGATGACCCTGCAGCGAAATGACAAAAGAAGATCTATCAACACTAAGATAACCTCGGAAGAACACAATCTCCACCAGACACGGGCAACGCTATTCTTCTAACCTACAAGAAGAAGGAAAGTTCATAAACTTTTAATCTCCCACAAATTAAAACAATTGACTTTTTCTGATATTTGGAACGTATTAAGGAGGGAAACTTTGGTTTAAAAGGCTCGCCACAAACTAAAAGTAAAGTTGCTCTCGTTATTGGTCCTCGCGGTACTTCTACAAATTGCGAACGGACAATTCAACTGTTGTTAATGTCCTTTTCAAATTTTTTTTAAAAATGTCATTCCTTCAATGCCAAGGCTGTGTTTTAATGAGTATTTGCAATGCTGTTTAAGTTTTATTCAATTATAATTTATTATTTAAATAAATTAGAATTATTTAAATTAGGCCGGACAAGTATTGCGCTTGTTCTATGAAGTGAATAAAATCAAAATTCTTTCTTGATTTAGATTCATACCTTTTATGTTAAAAAGGTACCGCCGCGAATCTTTTAAGAAATTCAATTTTTTTCACCAACTTAACTCGAAAATTCGTAAATATAATTATAATCCTCTACCCAGCAAAATGCGTCCAGGAAAAAGCTAAAATTTGAATGCATAAAAACCTTAAACATATTCAAAGTAAAAAAAAATAACATCAGTACGCTTGCCTAGCTGAATCAAGTTTTCCCCATTCTTTCCTCCTACGTAATATATGTGCGTAGAAGGGAGAAAAGAGGAAACCGAACCGCGATAAAAGAAAGGATAGACGAGAGCAGGAAGCACGAATGCAAATCTAATCCTCGCCATTAAGGAATCGACGAAGGCGAAGTCGTCGCAGCTGCGGTTGCCTTGCGGTCGCTATCTTGGTACGCGTACGTGACAAAAATGGCATTAGGAACTGTACGGGTACGTCGTCTCCGTCGCTGATGGCAGTCCTATCCTGACTGGGGATCTCGAGGCGGTCGCGTGAAAATCGTGTTTCGTGCATCGATTATCGCCGACGCATTAAGCGGGGCGAAGAAAAAGCATATCGCTGACGTAACGCGGTTTTCTTTTCGTTCGGAAAGGGAGGAGATCGCACAAAACCAGGGTCGGTATCGTGATTTACTACCTAAGACGTACACGCCTAAAACTTGTACGTCTTCTACATCTTCGAACAGAAATTTATTTTTCGGTATCCCCTTCTTCAAAAACAATGTAAGCTGTCAACGTTTATGAATAGGATTTCACGGTTATTGCGTAACGTAAACAATGAACAATATTTTGTTTAAAAAGGATGATTCCGCATAATCTGAATGAATAGAAAGATGAAAACCTCCGCTTCAAACGCCCAAGATGTTATCGAAAACGATAATTAGCGTCTTCAATTTTTAAATGGGAATTTACCACAATTCCACTGGCAATTATTGATTCCAACATGACGGTGCACCGGCACATTATGGAATACAAATAAAAAATTCGCTGCGTGACAATTTCGCCGAAAGATGGATCGGAAGTTGTGGACCTACTTCATGAACTTCTAAAGCGCCCTACCTGAACCCCATGAATTACTATTGCTGGGGCTGTTTAGAAAAAATGCAACAGAGAATTCGTGCCTCAATTATAAATGCAAATGTTTGCCTTGCAGTAAGAGACTTATTTGAAAACACTTTGTGAGAGCAGATATAGAAAAAAAAATGGTTTGGTTTTTACTTTTTATTGGTAACTCGTTAACAAAACACAAACGGGAAAATTCCAACTCCTTATTTCGATTTCTTTGAACCCTCCGAATCGAATCCTAGATGCAAGTGCGTCAATTTCATGACATCCTGTATGTATGCATGTCATTGGCCAAATTTTCAAAGACTCAGATCTTAGTAGAACATATCAGATAATTGCTAGAACCAATAACCAAAAATATATAATGCTAAGATAGCTTAGCTCTCTTGTGGTATTGATGGAATAATTCGGCGAACGCAACAAAAGGAGTGAAAAAGGTACACTAACACCCGGACATGTTTCTGCCTACCCGGCGTCATCAGCGCTATTTCGAGCGTATTTTCATCTTTACCTTTTGTTGCTGTTGCCTCGCAGTTAATGCCACTTCCAAAACGACAAACTAAACATATCTTGGTGCCCTCTGGTGCCATAGAATCGCCCGTCTGCCGCCCAAGAAACAGCGACATAAGCTGGGTACTGTGTCCCAAACCATCCCTCGAGTAGTTCTCCGACTGCTTAACAACGAGATGGCGGCACTGGTAGTGCTTTGACAAACCGCACATATCAATATTCGACAGGCTTACTCTCTACTCTGTGAGGCAACAGCGACAAAAGGTAGAGATGAAGGTACGCTCGAAACCGCACTGATGATATCGGGTAGGCAGAAACGCCTAGAGAAATGAGAGAGCTAACCTATCTTAGCATTATCTATTTTTGCTCAGATCTTAGCTTTGAAACTCTGAAATTATTCACGCTGCATCCTGTATATTAAATATTGTCCGCCCTGTGCGCTTATTATACATATACACGCGTGCAGAATGCTGTGCATATCAGCCTCCGAAGTAATTATTCTTAGACATGATATATAATTAAAATTCCTTGCGACACGCGAATTCTTATTAAAATTCCCGCCGAACTTACTCTATTATCTGAACAACGAAAATTCCTTATCATATTACTTATCACATACGCAGTAGAAAGAACAGAGAAAAAACATAAAAGAAAAAGAAAATTTCATCAAGAGTGTAGTAAGTAGGCACTACCTATGCGGAATATTAATATCGCTCCCATTTGCCGGCGAATATTATTCCCATTTTCCAACTAGGTAACCCGTTAAGCTTATCACTGCCGCACGTCACGTAAACGGAATGGATTATGTTTTATTAAATTGGATCAATTCCGTAAACGAGTGCCGCCAAATTAGAAATTAGAAATGAACTTATCTCGGTCGACATAGTACGGCGGAATCACTTTCGTCTCTTTCTTCGGTATTCGATATTTTTTTTCTTCTCTCTCCAGCGGAAGAACGACGCACAATTAAGGGATGTTAGCGGTGTAACTGCTTTCTCGGCCAGATTAACCCGATCCGATAAGTGTTCTTTGGTCATTTTCGCGGGAAATTTCTGGAAGTGTTGGATAGAAGTGATCCAACTCGATGGCGTCGAAACATGATTAATCGCTATCGATTAGCTCGGGAAAGAATGAATGTAGCTTTGACATATTAAAGGAGTATTCTTCTAACTTTTAAATAGGGCTTTCCTAGCGTAAAGGCAAACTTAATGTTTGATTTAGCCTGAATCCCTACCGAAAGTTAAGGATGTTGACTCGTTGCTGTAAATGTGAGAGTTTGACCGTCAAATTTCGACGCCAGGAAATTCAATGTAAACGGATTTACTTTGTATTCAATTCGGTAGATTTTCCCCTTTTGTTACTTAGGATTTCATGAAAACTTAATTAATTTGTCGTAATTAAATTTCACTAAATAGAAGGTTTACTACATCGCTACCTACCAAGGGATGTAGTAAGAGTAATTTCAACTTTACAATAACGTTTCAACAAAATACAATTCATATTGATTTGTTAGCAATGATGCCCGAAATATATCCTCATCCTTACAATTAATTTTACTTCATCGATTACCTTCCTTCTTCTCCTTCTTGTTTTACTAGGTTAAGATGGAGAAGATAAGAACAAATTTAAAGCCAGGAAGGAGGAAAATTCAAATAAATAAAATGATTTCCTTCGTAAAAGGAAGGGAAAGATTTTCTTTAATGACCTGAAGAAAATTCTTAGATCTCTCCACCAGTTAGCCGGCAATAAACTTGAGATGATGTGAGGAGCAGGAGACTTGGCTTGAATCAGTGATCCTGTTAACAGAGATGACGAGTTCTTCAAGGGAGAGCGAAATATTTGTGATTGATATCCCCATCCAGCGAGCAAGAGCAAGGTGCTCCAATACGGCAGAAATGTTGCTAAATAGAACAATGACCGATCCAAATTCTATTAAAGGTAGTAGAGAGCTTCTTCAATGTACCAGGCATATGGAAATTCCATAGCGCAACGTTGACTTTAAGTTGGGTATCGAATAGAGCTTCTACTTTTGTTTTCACGGGTTTCTTCCATCATGATTGCCAATCTAAAAATATTTGTTTTTTGAGGATTTTTATGCACAGAAGTGTGTGCAGAAGAGAAATAATTTAATATCCAACAATAGGTTATTTTTATAGGACGAATCAGGTGAATAATTGCCCGTAGCTCGGAAGGTGCCTGAATAATCTGAGATGGCGAGAGGAACAAGATGATACATACAAAGTCACCACGTATTTTAAGGCTTTTCGTTCCATTTGCGAATTATACACAACGATTACTGTTATCGCTTGCTTTATTATCACCCGGTGTATCTTTAAGCGAAGTTTGTCATTGGCCGTATACTCTAAACTTTAAAGTAAGAAAGGATTACTACAATAATATCCTAACATAATGCATACATCGCGGCACTAATTTAAGACCTACTCTCTTTGCTTTTAACCTTCCAATTTCCCGTGACTTTCCTGCAATTCTCCGCTCAGCATACGGATATCGTACATTCCATATGTTCTCGGCTTCAGGCCGTAGTAGGCAGTATCCGTATTTACAAAGTAGCTTGACCAAAGCTAATCCTAACAGTCCCAATTACCTGCTGGAAATTTCACTCTGCTAAATTATTTACAAAAACGGATATACAACTTTCCATCCAGTTTAACGAAGTCAGCATATCTCGCGACCAAAAATCCCCCAAGTCAACGAGGAATTTAAATAATCCCGTGTACATAGGTACACAGAAGGCGAAACATATGCAAACGTACAATGACGGAGACTCCAAACATCGACCCAAACAATTCCGCTTCGTTAGGTTTCGTTGTTTCGGCCAGCCTGTTACGGGCTTTGTTGCGTTCATTAATTAATACTTTGTTTTTAATTAATTAATATTGCGATAGGTTCCCGCTCGATCGTTGATCCTCATCAGAATGATATATGAAATTGCCATTACAGAACTGTAAATACCTGCGACGGAACTAAAATCAACAAGGCTCGATGGAAATTTTGATACACCCCTAGTCCTTGGAGTGCTGATTATAATCCCGATTTCCTACTTCGATGCGTATGTATAGCTTTAGAATGAAAGAGGGCCTAATCTAAAAAGGACATCCCTTGTCATATTATGTATGTAAACTGATGGTGACCATCCTTGTGAAATGTTGAAAATATAAATTTAATAATAACTAAATAACGAAGCAAAGATATGGAATGTAACAGCTTATAGAAAACTATTTCGTTCAAGTTTTAGTTGATAAACTGAAACTTCTGATGTGTATTTTTCTTCTGATGTCACTATTTGAAACAAAAATTTGCTCCTAATACCATTGAAGGACCACATATTAGTATCATATCAGACAATTTGTAAAAAGAAGCAAATATAGGTCTTTGTGTATTAAAAGAAAATGTATTCTATTAAGGACAGCGTAAGAATGGAGCGTGGCAATGTTTGTATAATTCAAAGAAGCAACATCGCAACGAAACCAACATAGCGTTAATTCTATATTCACCTAATTTAACCATTTTCGTCGGTAATGCACCGAATTTGCTATTAAATTATAGGATATACCATCATCAGCGTAGGATGGCGTTAGAAAGGTGAGCTTAAACTAACTTCATACCTGTTTCGGCATGACGTTGTAAATATTTACTTGCCGTTTGAAATAGGAAGCAAATGGCGTATCTGTTTGATATTTATTAATGGCTAAAGTAAGGCGGTACAGAGGACATATAGTCCGAGGAATTTTGTAATTCCTTAAATAAACATTGGTTGAACATTTAAATTAATCAATGACTTTAGCTTTCACATGCAAGTAAATTTTGGAGTTTCTAATAAGGAAAAGAAAGGCAATACTAATGGAAGACAATACTAATGGAAATTACAGCATGCCAAGCAAGTTTTAAAATAAATGTTCTGAACATTAAATAAATTTTTGAATTTTTAAGCTAACGATCCAAAAAATGAATTTCTAAAATGTTTGAAATTGTAGACGTAATTTGCAGACATTATTCAATTGGCTTATTCACCAGCATGGACGAACCGTTAGCCGAAGCCATTGATGAACTGGCCCTGAATACTTGTATCAATATCCTGCCGGCTAGAAAAAACGATTCCTTAGAGTGGCTGCAACACTCGTAAAAAGTGATATAATCAATACCAAAACGAAGTTTTTTCACAAATTTCAAGGACGCGGATCCTTTGCAAGCATGAAAGAAGAGGCAACGATCACCGTATATTCGTATATAATAAGTCATACAACTCTGAAGAGGATCAAATTGCAGCTTCCACTCCTCATAATATACAGGGTGATTTATGATTGACTAGAAGCTCTCGTTTAAAAGCTGGGAAACATAATTTGAAAAAATAAGAAAGCTTTCAAAAATGCGTTTAGTGCAGTTTCTTAATAATGATAGCAATGATTACGGCGTAGTATATCAAACAACACAAAAGTATGAGAACCTCCGCACCAAATAAGTTATTAATTAAACTTCTTTCCCGCCTTCTTCCTGATTTAGATTAGATAATTTAAGCAATCTACAGCCAAACAATTAATGCTTCCCAGAGAACCAAACTAAGCCAAACTGTCTTGGTTTAGCCTGAACAAACTCTATAAAATCGGTGGATACTTAAGACGACGAGGGCAGGAAGCTGCAAATTACAATGCAGCAGGGTGATCAAACTTGGTTTCGATGCAATCCGACTACTACATCCTCCTCAAATATTAACCAATAAACTCCTTTATATTATATATTTCTATTTCAAAAAATTCCTTTTTGTATTCTTACTTGATAACCATGTCCGTAGAGCATCTGAACCTGTATTTCTTTGCATATGTCGGCTTCGGACAACTTCCAATCGGCTTCTAGACAACTGTTTCTAACTTAGCAGATGATTTTTCGTGTATCAGCTTGTTCGAACAAGTCTGATATTGATCTCTTCTCGTTGATCGCCTTAACTCATTATAGTATCCGGCATCTATTTCTATTTTCTTGACCCTATTTCCACTTATAATTTTTTAAAGCAACACCATCATAAATAAACATTTACAAAAATTTAAGTGTAACTTTCACAAACATCGTAAATAATTTTAATATTAAAAAAAAAATAATTAAAATCGACCGAAATCGTTATTATCTGGTTAAATCTCCACAATTACATTAATCCCACTAAACCGTATACAAAGAAGTAGAGAAAGTAACAACTGCAATTAAAAATAATGATCTCGCTTAAAAAACAATGAATTAATTTTACCGCAAATGCTCACTTCCAGCAGCATTCATGTTGGCTATCTTCGCCGTTTATCTTCAACAGCAACAGCGCGTGTTTTGCGTTGTAATTACTTAAAGCTACGGTAAAATACTATCAGGAGTATCATAACGCTAATTAATTCACTCCGATTGCCGAACAAGGTATTTGGAAACGTTCATTCTTGTAAACGTAAATCTTTTGGATAAGTTGCATTTGTTGCAATTACAAAGAGAAAGGTTTTCAAATCAGGTAATAAATTTTTTGCTTGCAAGCAAATAAAAGGGAATAAGCATGTGGTTACGTAACTATTATATTGAGAAAATGCTGTTTAAAGCTTAAAACTTAGATAGAACAACTTGACTATGAAACAACAAATGATAGTTTAGAATCAAGGTACATTAATAAAGAACATCCAATAAACAACAGAACTACTAAATGTGCGTTTTTTTAACGTTTTTAAAGGTTATGCATACTACGTTAGTCTTTATTTCTGCGCAAGAATTATCAGCATTAAGAATGGTCATTTTAATTGAATGTGAAAGAAAATTGCAAAACGTTTAATAACGTTCATCCCGAAAAAGATCGGACGAATCGGTACGGAGAGATATCTTAAAGCCCATTTCTTATTAAATCAAACTATTTCATTCGCATTATTTTTTTCCTTTGGTAATAGCGCGGTATACCTCAATCTCAAAATACTAAAGATATTTAAGGTAAAGGTATCAATAAAAGATTTTAAATCTCCGAAGCAATATTAATAGCTTCGATACCCAACTTGAAATTGCGGAATCTCTCCGCATTTAACGTTTCCTTCGCGTTATTTTCTTCAGTACTTTTTTGCCTCGTAAATACACAACAAAACAAGTTCATTAAAAATTGCTCCCGAACGGGAATCGAAATATTTCGTTCGTTGCACATGGCGATGGCGGAAAGAAAGAAAGGCGAAGCGAGAAAACGAAAAAGCATCGCAAACAAGAATCGACACAAAACGTAGTTTCCGTTATTTTTAAGACAATTAATTGATATTCTTGCGAAAGCAAGGCGAGGAAATCGTGTAAACACGAGATGGGATATTGCACGCGACGTCGATATAATGAACGCAAAGAAACAGTAGCTAAAATAAATAAAAAAAAACGGTTAGCGACGGTAAGAGCGAAAAACGAAAACAAGAAGGATCGAATTTTGTTTGGCGTAGTCTGATGGATTAAAACGACTTCAGTTTACGTCGTAAAATTATAAAGATAAACGAATATTGATTTCCTTTCTGCGCGATTTTTTATAAATGTTACCGACATCTGTCTCGGTTAAATTGAAAGCTGGAATGCATTTCATTATTTTATAAGTTCCTTAATTTTTTAGTTCTGGCAAAGAGCAAGTCTTCTATCAATTCTAAGCGATTCTCAAAATTTTGTTATCGACCTCCGATAACAAAATGATTTCAAAAAAATTAATTAAACATTTAAACAGAAATTAGCACGTTGATCTCTGATTATCTTAATTTTTGACATCACTAATCGCCTTCAAGTAACTAATTATCGATTAAATTAATTGGTGATTAAAAATCAAAGGTTGCTTTGATATTTACCAATGTTAATGAGGAAAAAAGATAAATCTCCAAATTCTATCTAAGAACTCTATCTATCTAATCTAAGAAAATCCCGAATTAAACTTCGCATTAATTAATGAAGATTTTAATTTAATGCCTGATTTAAATTAAAGCTATTTCATAATCACTTTCCGACTGTACATTAAGTAAAAATTACACCAAATAATACCTAGTGGAGATGATTCTGTTTAATTGCCCGAACCGACGATCGAACCTGCCTTTAAGATTCAAAGAATTGTAGAGGCAGGTCCAACCTTTCTCTATTTACAAAAAGAAATTGTTGCTATTCGAACAAAGGTTAAAGAAATTAGAAAACACACCAAACACACCCATTAGTTGTTACAGTAGAAAACCGGTTTCGGCTCTGCCAAATTATTTGGATTTTTATAAGAGACATATTTACAAGAGCATTAAATATAACTTGGACTCGTGTAAAATTCAAAAGTGAAAACTGCATCTTGCTACTCAATGGCGATCGGAAAATATAAGCTTCGAAAATCAATCAATATATAATGAGACACCCGGTTTTACATTTTAAGGAAGATCTAAATAATAACTTTTGCCAGTTGTTTTTAAATATTCTTGGAAGATCATCGTACCGTAACATTAGATAATGAAATGCTGAAACAGCCTCGACGGATACATTTGGAAATCAACACTACACAAATCATTACTTGAAAAAGTTGTAAAATCTCCATTTTATAACACTTAACCATTGATGTAAGAAACAATAGAATATAACGAAACAAAGTATTAGTTTAACCATCTTTAGACGGTAAGTTGCAACTTATGGCAGAAAATAAACACGAACGCATTAACACTGGCAAAACAAAAAGCAATGGCAAAATAAACGAATCCAGATAAAATACAGGGAAGAGGAAATCCTACCATCAGACGACAACAAATACCTATAAGAACAGCACTGGAAAGAAAAGGAAATATTGAACATGAAATAAATAGCACCGCTAACATAATACCACCGTTTGGACAGATCGCTTATACATAATCCTGCAGAAATGAGTTGCGCTTCAGTAAATTAGCAGAGATTAGACAGACTTATGTATATTTGCCTCATAAGAATAGGTTGGTTTTGCCTACTAATACACACTCCGCCAAAAAAGTATCGCATAAACTAAAAAAGGGCATTTATAAACCAAGATATTTTTATACGTTCACAAAAAGTTTGCCTCGTGTATGTGAACTATAAAAACACTAACAAAATCATGGAACATAGCTTTTTTACTTTTTTTTTCTAAAAGAACACATTTAGAAAAATGCATATGTGTAAGGTTTGTTCAGTTGTTTATTGAAAGTCTTCCTATACGGACGAATTTTAAAGTGCGAAGTCAGAGTTCTGTACCAACGCTTTTAAAACTAAAATGAGCAATTTAACTTCAGAACAAGCGGCTGCTATAGTTGCTTTAATCGAAGATGGACGATCTCAAGCATACGTTGCTAATTTGATGAACATCAATCAGTCAAGTGTTTCTAGAGCCGTAGCCAGATATAGGGAAACGGGCAATTACAGTAGAAGACCTGTACCAGGTCGTCCAAGATGTTCTACTCGCCAAGATGACCGCTATTTACTACTACAAGCATTACGTCGAAGACATGTAACTGCGAGACAATTGCAGAATGACTTGGCTAGAGTCAGAAATACTCGTGTGAGTACTCAAGCTATTCGGAATAGGTTACGACAGAGTGGATTAAGAGCTAGAGTAGCTGTAACAGCCCCTCGTCTCACTAGGAACCACCGAGTGGCTCGCTTAAGGTTTGCCAGAGAACATGTAAATTGGAACATTAATGACTGGACCAATATACTCTTCACAGATGAGTCAAGATTTGGTCTTTACACCTCAGATAGGCGTATCTCAGTGTACAGACGAGACGGTGAGCGCTATTCGCAGTGTAATATCAGACCTAGACCTAATTTCGCTGGTGGCTCTATTATGGTTTGGGGAGGCATCTGTTTAACAGGTGGTACAGAGTTAGTACCAGTAGACAGAGGTACACTGACTGCCCACAGGTATATAACGGACATTTTAGAAGAACATGTAGTACCATATGCGCCAATTATAGGAAACGAATTCATGTTAATGCACGATAATGCACGACCGCATGTTGCAATAGTCGTCCAGGAATACCTTAACGATGTTGGTATTCCAGTTTTAGATTGGCCTGCGGTAAGTCCGGACATGAACCCAAAATGTTGCCCCAGCGGACCTGCATGGACTAGAAAATGCTCTCCGTGACGAGTGGGAGAATTTGGATCAGGCTTATATACGGAAGTTAATCGAATCTCTGCCAAACCGTATGCGAGCGGTCATAAGAGCCAGAGGTGGCAATACTCAGTATTAAAAGCTACTGTTATGACATTTTTCTTTCCAAAATTATAATTTCTTGTTTTAATAAAAATCTCAAGTATGAGTTCTTGTTTTTATTTGGCCTCTATTTTATTTAAATAATCATAGAAATTATATCTTAGAGCGCATTAAAGTATATTTACAACTTTATGCTACAAACAAAGATTATACGATACTTTTACAATTCAAAACTAAATTATGCGATACTTTTTTGGCGGAGTGTATATAATAAGCAAAAGAGAAATCAATAGAAAGGCAAAAGTACTAACTGTACTTGAAACGAGCTTCAGCTGGGTATCAAACCAATTTTAAAAGAGTAGACTACATGCCATCGATATGAAATATCTCCGAGCAAGATGAAATAGGTTACGAAGCGGTAAAAGAAGAATTGGTGGTAGAGTCTATACTTAAAGTTGTAGAGTGAAGCAAATACCGATAGCAAAACGGAAAAAGGAGACCGAAAAGTCGTGGAATAATGAATAGCTAAATTGCTGAGAGGAAACGATACTTTGATACATATGGAGTGAAGTAATGTTGTTATCAAAAAACGAGAAACTCCTTTTTTTATAAATATAGTTCAATGAAATTTTGGTTAACACCAATTTAAAACCTTCTGAATTCAGTCGTGCAATTAAATTTTCGAAAAATAATCGTAGTACGCCTTAAAAATTTAGATGAACCTCTGAAATTTTGTATAAACGCAGATTTTTTGATCTACTATGTATTCAAGATACAAGGATCAAACGGATCATAGTGTATATATCGTCCGAGCATCCAGGTTGACTGTAACTTTAAGTTTGGTGACTTCCCGCTTGTGGTTAGGAATCCAGTTTTTGATGTGGAAATACCTTATCTAGCCTATTATCTTGGAACATGGGAGTAAAGGTATGATTACGCCAACGCCCAACCAACGACGGAGCTGGCGAAACGATTGTAGCGCAAAAGCTTTACTTCAAGTTCAAATCAAGTTTAATGCTTTGAAAGAACGTATAGGTTTTCCTATCTATAATATGAACAATCTAAAGTCGTATATTGAAAATTCTTGATTTTAAAATTATTAACGTTTTTCTAGAACGGCATAATCTTCAAATCGTGTATTATTACAATTTTTTTTGCCTCTCATCTCCAAGATATTTCGTTAATTTTGCTCTTCCAAATCGACTCTTCTCCAGTTTGCAGCTACATTTAACTAGAAGAAGAGAAAAACCATTAGCTTAATTAATTAAAAAGTAGAAGCGATTAAATCTCGGAAAAGCATCTCGCATCTATTTCTCGAACAGCGTCTGACATTTTCCCAACGAATGCCTGCGAATCTCGAGGGACGAGAACGGGAAAATACCACCGCGTGCGTCAAATTTGTCAAAAACGGAAGAAACCAATATGATCGCCCTCGATCCGTTCATCCTATTTTTATGAATACGGTATTAACATATTTACATTCAGTGGTCGTTCCGTTTTCCCAGGAATCAGGTTCCGAGACATCGCAGAACATCTATCTAATTTGCGAACTGTTGCTCTCGGAAATGTGCGTAGGGAAACGGATCGAGGAATACAATATTTTAGCAACGCCGAGAAATAATATTTTTTTCTACCTCTGAGATTATATCGAAAAAAGATCTGCTTTAGAGAGCGACATAACGAAAATGTTGGTAAAAGGAAATTTTAGAGGAATTTATTTATTTAACTGTTTGCCGTTTCGCGCATACATTATGCCGTTGCAAAGTTAACAACAAATTTTTAAAGAATAAGAACGTGTTGATTGTAAATATAAAAATATATAGTAAACTTAATTTTTTTTAATTGTTATCAAATAGGGACTTTGGACACGGAACGAGGTGGTGAATTTATCTCTAGAAGAACTCCTTTTTCTCAAATAGACCGTGGCATCTTCACTCTATTCTTAAATTACTGGCTTACGATAGTGTGCCGCGCAATAAGTGTACAGCATTAATCCTCTGTAATGTTTACCCAATCGTGGAGGCTGTTTTGACGCAATCCTGAAAAGTCTCTCCGTCGATACGTAACTATGAATGAAACATGGATACAATATTACATTCCGGAAATAAAGGAACGGTCAAAACAGTGGGCTTTTGAAGGCGACCGGGATCCGAAGAAGGCGAAAACGATGAAATCGCTCGGCAAAGTGATGGCCTCAGTTTTTTAGGATGTACGCGGAATCATCTACACCGATTACTTAGAAAAAGAAGACCAAAACAATGACTGGAAAGTATTATGCGTCCGGCTGGGTGGAAAAATCGGTAAAAAACGTCCTCACTTAAATCCTTTTTCAATCAAGACGATCTAAAGATGCATACCTGCGCAGTTTCAGGATTCGACTTCTAGTGACTTCTTTCTATTTCCCAAATTTAAAAAAATGGCTCAGCGAATAAGAACTCACATCGAACATGGAAGTCATCGCCCAAACAGATGCCTATTTTAAAGACCTTCTGAAATTCTACTTTTTTGAGAGCTTAAGAAAGCTGGAGAAACGGTTGGAAAAGTGTAAGAATTAAATGGAGATTACGTTTAAAAATAAATAAGGACCTACAGAAAGTATTCGGTTTTACCATCTTTCTCTAAACGCTTATTAGCACATCTAAAATATTAGAAAATATAAAACAAGAAATCATTAAAATTTCAGCATGTGATACGATGCACGTCCGCCTTACACGTACAAGAGAAATTCCATTAACGTCAAACGTGATCTCTAACCATTATTACTAAGCACAAAAAAATATATATAATCAGCGACGGGAATGTTCTGGCGCCTTAATGAGGTTTTCGGCATAACATCCGCCAATGTATATACGCGACGTTAAAGGAAAATAGGCGCACCTAATAACTCAAGGGAAAAAATCGTGTATTTTCAACGCTGGAGAAATGCCACGTAATTATCGTACGACGGATCGCGTCTCGAAGAAAGAAAATTGAACACGCCAGCAGATTACGAATTTTCCTCTAAACGTATTTAATGAGTCCCCTTCGACGTCAAGGTCCTTCTCGTGTAGAAATGAGACGCGAAGAAATTATACACAAATCAGTATCGTGGAGAATGGTTTAACTTGGCGAACACTTAAAACTTAAAATAAATGAAATTAATGTGCCGATCTCTATATGCTTATAATCTTGTCTGTGATAATTAAATAAAATTAAAATTTATGAAAACGTGTTTCAACCAGAATATTATTAATGTAACTACTACTCATGGAATTGCTGGAATGACTCGCAGCAAATACGACGCGAAGAGAGAAAACACTAACCGACGAACACATTTTCGTCCATTCGGCGTTATCATCGTTGCTCCAAGTGTTTTTTTGTTTTACGCCACTCTTTGCCTCTCTTACTTTACTATCCTTCGAAACAACGAGCATAGTATCTTCTGACGCCTTCTAGCTCTAAGAGACGCGTCTCTGCCATCTCGTAAGCAACGACAAAGAATTAGGTGCGGTTCCCAAACTAATTCTCAAACAGAGGAACAACAGAGAACAATGAGGAACTATATTCATATTATTTGGTTATTGTATGCAGGTACTTTGTAACATCTTTTGGTTACTTTAGTTCCTTACGAGACGCAAATAACAGGATCTCTTGGCGGAGAGAAGATGCCTAAACATAAAACATCGCTAACTGGATTAACGCCAGAATTTGGAGGCTGTAAATAGAGAACGTTAAAACACGTCCCATTAAATGTTGAGTAATATGTAACTTTACATACCGCGAAGGCAATAGTCGTACAAGGCCAAAGAATATCAACGATTACGCAAATGTATCTGAAGACGTTGTGAAAGTTGAGAAACTCCCGGCAATATTTATTAATTACTTAACATTAACATCTCATATATTTGATTAATATCCATAAACTCTGTTGTTTACTTGTACCGTTTGCGGTTAACATCATTGTACTGCGATTATATGGAAGCTTAACAAGCACATTCGCAATTAAATGTTGTCCACAAGTGCAATAATTCGCTAAGATTGAACATTTGAAGAATGGATTGCATCTGATAAATCATAATCTTCGTTTTATCGTTGCACGTTCACACACTTAACTCAATACTTTACTTCTACGTAAAGTAATAACTATTCGATAAAAACAAGCTAATATTCGCAACGCCTCGGTAGATACTCCTCCTATATTTCCGGCTATTTCCAGACACAGTAACAATTTCCTTCTTTCGCCATCGTAAGGCAGTGATATTTCGCGTCGGAAACGTGATGGGTTGGTTAAACGGACGATAAGTCGACTGAATTTAGTCGATATATAAAGTCCGTCGTTTTACGGGCACTTGTAAAAATGCCGACACAGTAGGGACACCGTGTTATGGGGCCGAAAGTCGGCATCGCCCCGTCTTGTATGTGCATTAACGACGGACGGAAGCGCCCCTATCGCACGACACGGGAAATTTTAAGAGGGGCAGATAAAAGAGGCCCGTCGGGAACGAGCTGACATTAAACTTTTCGAACAAAAAAAATAGGTACGTCATTAGCGGTAACGGTCGGCGTCATGTTTATGCCCTCCACGTATTTTTAATTGCGAATAAAATTTGTCTGACGAAAATAAAAACGCTACCCGCAGACGTACATGGAGTACGATTATTAACTCGGAACGGAGACTAATTGGGAATGTTAAGTCTTATTACAGACATAATAAACAATGTTATCCGCTAGGAAACAACAGGCTTATTTTGGGTGCCGGCTGTCGTGCTGTCGTAAATGAAAGGGTCGCTTCGATTCCCTCGTTTATTTTCGTTGCATAATATAAATGTGCACAATATCCAACGGAAATACACGAAGGAATCGAGGCGCTGTAATAAAGCTCCTCGCATGTCTTCTAAGAAACAAATAACTTAATTACACAAAAAAAGCTCTATTAACTGCTCGACGGAAACAAGAGCAAATTAGATTTTTGGGCACTGGGCACTTTTTGGCAAAAAGTTTTTGTTTAGGGTTGTAAGTCTGCATTTATTTGAGCCAATTAAAATTAATTGAGGCTAAGATGAATGCTGTAAAAAATCAAGAAATTTTACGAACAAATTGCTGCCAAGTCGAGAAAGTCTTCTCTATCATACCGCGTATTTAACCAAACAATGGTTTGTCCAATAGAACATAAAAATCTTCTCTAGACGTAGACGTAGGCAAAGTAGCCCGAACTTAAATTTCAACGAAAATACATGGCACAAAATGAAAATGTGCCTAAGGAACCATCCCCGAGGATCAACTGCTGAATTAGGAGCCAAATTAAGACACGTTGACTCCTGAATTTTAATCTTATAAGTAAGATAATACTCAAGGAAGGGTTATCAACCTCAATGGGAGACACCACGAATTACCAGAGTTACTAGCACAATATGTTTTCTGCTTAGGGGCCAAGTCAAGCCATGTTATAACTCCTTTTTGCACGCAGAACTAGCCAGCAAAACTCCTAAAATCCACTTACATTATCGATGATTGAAATTTGAAGTACATAGGCATAGTTTAAACGAATACAATCTATCATATTTATGGATAGATATCTACATAGGAGATCTCATCGTCATCCGATGTAGAAGACAGCTAAGAACAGGACAAGCAAAAATCGCACAGGAGGTATCCACAAAATAACACGTTAATGCGGGCAGTGCTACGTCGGGTAAAATGAAGAGCTATCGCTGTAAGAATTGTGGAACACGAAAGAGATGCAAGGTTTAAAACAATCGCGCAATGAGCGATGGCAGAACATATGTATACGCGAGACTGGCTATAAAATAGACCTCAACAACGTAATAGTGATAGACGTCACCAAGAACTGCGGAAAAAGAGTTCAGCCATAAAAATAGAAAAGGACAAGACCGTCAATAGGGAGGAAGGTAGCAACATGTGGAAGAGTCTACTGCACAGAACCTTCAGAAGTTGAATGGACACCGAAGGGTCAGTTCAATTATCCTGAAGAAGAACGGCGAAACGTCGAGAGAAAATTTCGACACACGACGAAACCCGGAAAAAGTTAATAGCAGTAGTGGTTACAGCGACCGTGAAAGCCTACACGTTGTTATTATCATATTTATCTTAATTTTTCTGCCATATTTGCTGCACCTCAGCCATTTGCGAAATTTACGCGTATCCACTGACAACGGCGTGATATACACATGGCAGAAATGAAATAACGTCCAAATAACAACTAGCCAACCAATACGCAAACCGTTCGTTATACGAAATGAAGAAACAGCAACCTATTTTAGTAAACAACACAGAAGTATCGATGATCTCCGCACGACACAAGTTTAATTAATTATATGGCAATGGTCCTCATCATCAACCGGTTACCGGTCCTTATGCGTTCTTTGCCATACTACACCACAGCCTAGCTATCATTGTTAACCCATTTTATATAATATTGCTTAAATTTCTGAAGATAAAAATTTAAGGAAGCGATATGTAAAACAAGTGCAAACAAACGAACAAATAGTGTTTCCAATAAAACAAAATTAAGCCTCCCGGTAAAGGCAAAATACGAAAGTATTTTTGTAACATATTCAAACAAATAAGGAATGAAAACAACAAAACGGAATCCAAATGTATTTAGCGTTTCATGTAAACAATTTAATGCTAAATCATCGCCGTATGTAGCTAACACTCTCAAAAACAACAAAGAATAACAAGTTTCAAATTTACGCATATCACAGGGGAAATACACGTACACACATACATAAAGTATATTTGCTTCCGCCTAGTTTTCCCCTGGCGCTTTTTTCTTCGATAACCTCATATACATACAAGGTTGTATTTGGCAGCGCTTTGTGGATACGTTATTCCTATAGAGTTCTGCTAAACCAAGTTAAAAAGTTTTCCACGTTATAGGCTTACATTCGTAAAGCCGCAAACTTCGAGTATATTTTACGCATGGAGAGCTTTTTTTCACTTAATAATTTTTTTCAGTGCTTCACTTCAATAACTACTTCAATTTTTAATTTAAAAAGAGGATGATCCTAATCACTTATCCATTCTTAGTCTTGTTTCTACGATTACAAATTTAGTCAAGAAAATCAGTATAGGCAACTGTCCAAACAGAAATTGTACAGTAAATACAGCTTGTATTGTATTACGCATAAACTTGTGGTGGCTTTTTAAGTGACTCATTATATGGTCTTCTTCAGTGACTACTAGAAATGTATATAACTGCATCATCGAATTTTGGTGTGAAGGTATGCATCTAGCACAGGCGACCATTTACGAGGTCGCTTGTACAAAGTCGCGCAAAAGTAATATCATAATTTGAATTGGCTGCCATTTTGTTATAAATAAAAAAAGGAGCTCTGTTTTCGTAAAGAGTTTATTTGAAAGTGTAAAATTTATGACATTAATTGTAAAAAATTATATCGCCCAAATGGCTACCTCCCGAATTGATGTATACTTGTGCTCGTTTTACGGCATTTTGAATTGTTGCTCGCAAAACATCTGGCTCCAGATTAGCGGTTTCCGCTTCAATGTTAGCTTTCAAGGCTTGCAAGGTTCATGGTTTGTTGTGGTGAACTCTAGATTTTAGACTTTTTTAGATTTTCGTGTAGATTCGTTAAGTTAACGTTGCCCGACGGTCAGCAGGCAATAATTCGTGAACAGTTTGCACTTTGTTGGGGAACATCTTCAAATCTTTGTCGATATTTGTAGATTTTCTCTGACATCGTCAACAACAACATCGACAGCAGTAGCGATGTTCTCGTTCGAACGAGCACTGCAAGGCCGACCACTTCTTGGAACATCCCTAGCGGACCCAGTTCGCACGAGGCGCTCGGGCAAACGTCTAATTGTTCGAGCACATGGAACACGACGACCAGGAAAACGACGGCGAAATTCAGGCCGTGTTAAAACAACAGGCTTAAAATTTGTCAAATAAGAAGAAGAAGTAAGAATAATTCCACGTTGTTGAGGTGTGCATCGCTCCATGGCTTGTTGACAACAAATTCTCTATATATCTGATATTTGGCGCCAACTGCAAAAATGGCAGCCAATTCAAATTATGACGTTACTTTTGCGCCACCTGAACCATTCATATGAACTAAATGTTAAACAGAATTTTGTGAAGCAAGAGTTTATTTTTTTCTTCTCATCTCTATAACCGTAATTGCATACGTGCCTTTGCTGCATAGATGAGATAATTGGGTTACAACAATTTTACAGCAATATATTAAAAAAATAAATAAATAAAAATAAAAACAAAAATAAAACGATGAAAACAATTATAACATTTCAAACCATTTGAATTTCTTGAATTTCGTTGCTTGCTACGTTATCGCCAAAACAAGGAAATAAATAAAGGAGAACCTCCAAATAGCATGAGTTAAAGCGAGCAAGAGAATAGCAATAAGAAGCTTGAATATCGAAATAATAAACAGACAGGAAAGAATCGACGCCGTTATATCATCTGTGAGAAGGATCCACCGCCAAGATTTTACACTGCATCCCAAACAGGACACTAAGAAAGCCGCGGCGCTATTGGAAATCTCAGGCTAGTGATTCGAAAACCATTGCTCCAGGAACGGAATAAATATTTCAGCATTTATCTCATTGAAATACCCTTTCGCGCAACGGTACTGAGCGCTAGAAACTGATATTTTAAATAACAAAACATTATATTCGTGCAACTAATGTACAAGAAAAGAAGGATATTGTATCTGTACAATACCTTTCGCCTAAGATACAAAAACAGATGTTAACGACTTCACATTTTATTTTATACTTTATATTTATCATCATTTAAACTTTAAAGTAAAAATATATTTAATTTCTTACAATTTACGCAAATATTTAAAATTCGTCAATTACCGTTCGACTTTAACAGTCTTTTAATGAAACTACGCCTAACGCACGTATCGGGATCAAGCGCGAGATAAGGATTCTTCACAAGTTACCGACGAAGGCGAAAGAACATGATACATACAACCTAACTTGATGAAATGCAATATCCGTAGTGAAGTAAACTACGCCATCTCGCGGAGCGGAAGTCTAACCATTTCGACAATATGATGCTCTAGCGGGAAATTTAAGATTGGAAAGGAATAAGGTTGTTTAAACCTACTAGTTGCGCCTACCTTAATTTGGAGCTCGTGTTATGGAGAAATAAGCAAAAATTGTATGACTTTAACTGAAAACTACAGCGCGTTTAAGTTATGGTATAAGCAGTTATAAAACATATTTTCAAAGGATTGCATTACAATTTGTAAAGAAATATGCAGATGTTATAGTTATGAGTACTGTGCATAGTGAAAAATGTTTCATTAATGCTTTTATTTTAAATACAAATCGTTTCACATGACATGATGGTCTTCATTTTCCGTCGATGAAACATTAAATTTGCAAGCAACACAAACTTATGATCTTTATTTGATCTCCGTGAAGTATCCAGCAACAAACGCAGCAGCCTCTTGCTCTTCAAATGGCGTACAACCGCTCATATCTTCGAGAAGATAAATACACTGTTCTATTTCCTACTGATGTACCTTAGTCATCGGAGGCGGATGGATATTGGAAGGCAAAAACTTACACGAACAGGAAACGGAAGCATAGTCGACAAAATATCCGAGCGGTCATCCTCGCAATACTACTGGAGGAATGTTTGCGTATTAAATTATTCGCAAGTATCCGTCCAGAAAAGCTTTGTAATGGATCCGCTGAAAACGCTGGAAACGCTGCAAAGCACTACTACAGTAACACTATACTGGCTCGACACTGTAATTTAAATGGATTTAGGGCGATTTAATGTTTAACGTGAATTCATCTTTGCGCATTTTATACAAGTTCACGGATATTAACCATATGTTGAAAAATCGCCATCCGTGTATGCCGACACACGTCTATTCTGATTTCGTCCCATAATGGCAACCCCTTTGGTTAGCTGTTGTTAAATTAAAACTATCTCATCGGCCGGAAATTTAACTTTTAGCGCCATATTGGCCGCTATTATTGGTTTCCGCGGTAATACTAGATCACATTCCATGTATAATACCAAGATTGTCATCCGTCGCTTCTTCGCTTACTTATAACACTGCGTTTATACATTGCACAATTTTCGTTTTTTATACATGAAAGAACGAGAGAGTCTGAATAGCCATAAGTTGTATAGCGCTGGAGTGATCGACTATTTGTTGCTGTCGCCTGAACAGAGGCTCACTATCCGGTCGGGTTTGGTGGTGGTCCTAGCATTAGTTATTTATGAACGTCCCTACACCAAATTGATCTTTCCGCCTCAGAAGGAAGATACGGCGCCATAAGCCGCATTGTCCTTAATACTAGGGAAACGTAACAACAGACGTTTCACTACAGGAATCAACGTAATTAAAGACCAAGACAATAAGATACAATAATTGTACCAGCTCACTCTGAGAAGGGAAAAAGAAAGCGCCAGAAAAGCAACTGCTGGACCTTGTTCTATCTCGATGGCCCTATCAAACAAGGAAGAGTCATCACGCGAGCACCAAAACCACGACGATCCGACAGAAATATTAAAAATCGAAACATGTATATAGCGGCACTCGTTAGTGAACAAATTTAAACTTAGTTGGCTAAGCAATTAGGGTATTATGTGTTCTTTATTATTGGAAGTGCTAATCGCTCTGTTCAACTGTTAAAATCTGCATAACTAAACTTCAAAGGATTCAAAGCATTACATGAGATGAGTCCTTTACATCTAGATACCAGACATTTGATGGGCTGTAATCCCGAAAACAAACAAACAGAAAAGAAAAAGAAAGCGTACACAACCGTGTACATAACAATGATGAAATCTTTAAATATTAACAAATATGTTAAAGTATCTCACAAATACCGGAATATATCGATTGAGAATTGGTCCTGTGGTCGCACTTACCTTGATCGGATATATTCGGAACGGTAGAGAAGATACTCGTTCGTTACTCAAATATATCTTAGTAGATGGCTCTCTTATCAATTGATCGATTACAGTTGACGCCTTGATAACTTGAGGTAACAGATCAAATATAAAACGTTTTTTTCGCTTCGAATATATCTGATTAAGGTAAGTGCGACCATAGAACCAACTTACTATCTGCATGTGGTTTAGAAGCAATACTCGCAGCAAATTTTAACCATCTCTATATTTTTAATATTTAATATTTTTAATTTATCTTATTGGAAATCTAGCGAATTTAGCTTTCCCTATACTCAAAGCAAGTTTATTGCATGACTTTCCAATGGTATAGTTGTAGATTGTTGGTATAGGGAAATTATCAGTTTTTTTTTAGAAGTTTAAATAGATAATAATATTTATAAAAGAAAAGAACAACAAATTCCAAAGCTTTTACGCTTACGCGCCCTCTGTCTGATAGCACGTCACGCAAGGAATCCCGCGTTCTTCCGGATAACGGAACGTTAATTGTGCTTATACTTCAAATAAATGCGATATACTACATCATTTGAAATTAAGAAGAATACATGTGCCACGGAGCGAAATACGACTTTTCTCAAAGATGTCTCTGGCTGAGAAAGCCTCGCTTGTCTCCGCGTCAGTTTGTTATTTAGTTACCGGCGACTACTTTCGTTGAATATTGATCGCATTTTGCAGCGTTAACATTTCATATTCTTGCAATTTAATTTTCAATCGACTAAATTTATTTTCTTGAACAATATCATATTACAGCCTGCAATATGCTAAGTGAATTCGCGATCTGTAAAAAGTACGAACCTTTGAAATGCTTGCCTTTCGATTCGAGCGACGCGGGTTCAAATCCAACCAACATGGTTCGTTTTTAGTTACGGATAACAAGCAACAGGAGCTATACGAGCCGTTGCAAAATTGAAAACGGAGTCGAAAGACTAGCCATTGCTTCCAGAGCGCAAAATAACTGAACGTCGTTCCTCGCTGTACTAATAGCGACGATTTTATATGCGGTAATATTAACACAACAAGAGAGGTGCTTTTAAAAGATTATTAGTGTTATTAGCCCACAAGTTCTAGAGGCAATAACATTTGATTGAAGTAACTTGATCTAGCTTGCGAAAGAAGAAGGTGATTTAACAAATTCCTGAAGAACCAATTTATCACATTCTCGAATACCCAAATATATGCTTATTATTGAAATCTTTAGTATTAAATCTTTCAATTTAACAAAGCCAACTACAAAAATATGATATAACAATTCTAATCGGTGTTTATCAAAACAGGAACTTATTTCAATGACATGTTAATTAATAACTTCTGTGTGCATTCTACTAACCCAACTTCCTTATCGTATTCATCCAACCAGATAACTAACCACGTTCGCAGCAAGAAGAAGCAGACCGACATAATCGCTCACAACGTTTGACGTTTCGACCCTCGTATATGCTCGTCCGTGCGAGCACATAATGGAAAATTCGAAGCCCTTAATACAAACCTTCAACAACCGCCCGTTGCAAAATACAATTTTTCGTGACCGAAATAATTTACTGAACGAAGTACAACGAGGAAGACGACAATATAATAGCAAAGAGCGTACGTGTAGGAAACGAAAGCAAAAAGGAACAAGCGCATCGATCACCTAAGCGACATAAAACAAAAAGCGGAGCACCATCTAACGGAGTAGAAAGGGATCAGCGTCCCGCATCTTTATAGTGGAAGTAATGGTCCTTAGTTGTGATATACGACTTTTAATTCCGCAATTATTATTAGTTCTGAAGATGTGGAAATGGCGGAAGGGGGAGGGAGGGCGTACGGCGGCGATAGGGGATGCGACGGTTCAGTCGAGATCTTAATGCTCTCGAAAGTTTTGCGGAAGTTTGGAGAACTCGGCGGGACGAAGATCTGAAAATAATAAATGCGATAATCTAAAATGTAAATTTGAATTGAACGAAACGAATGTACGGATGCTTATCTTATTGTAGTCGTTAGGAGGAATTTTTATGTAGTTAAGTTGAGTAAAAGTTCTTCATCTCGTTCTTTATTCAATTATACATATTGCAAATATACTACTTGCGTTTGTTGTTTCATGCCTTTTGACCTATTTCTCTTTTAATATCTTTTATTCGAGATATCTTCGATGAACTTTTTAACGAATTCATCCTTGTAATTAATGGTGATGAAGTATATTTGACCCTTACATAAAGTCTTTTCCAGCACTTCCGGCGAGTTCGTAAATGAACACCAAAACCAACTTTCGAAAAAGATCAGTTTTGTCTAAATCATAAATTCTATAAGTTCAATTAACGTCCACTACGTAAGATGTTTGCTATTTACTAAATTCCCTTAGTACCAACTGCTGCGAATTTATTATTAATTTTCTTTTACATAACCACGTTGTTGTAATTCCCCTTGACCGCTTCTAATTGAACACCTTATCATCATTTTCCTAATTTCTATCCGTTTCTTTCCAGATATGGGGAAGTGCGGTACCTAAATTAATCGTTTCCGGTGCATCAAGGAACAGGAGTACACCGTTCTACCACGATGGTGAAATTGATGTCCGGGTGTTAGCAACTAGGATGGTCAAGAAAACCAGGAAAAATCTTTGCCATGAGACCTTATGTTTCAGGTACGTCGAGTCAGGAGCAACGGATTCAAAAGATTCCTCGAAAATATTAGCCACGAGAAGAAAAGGAAGGAAGCCCATGGCAGCACCAGATAACTGTTTGTAGAATTGTCCTTGGAATGTGAAATATGTAAAAGTAAAGCATTTTTCCACAAAACGACTAGCAGGTTGACCATCCCGTTCCAAGAGTTTAATGATTCAGTCATGAATAGGAACTGTTTAGAATTAAATACATGGAAAGCAGTGCTCCCCTTGTACTTTTTGAGGATGTTGATCAGATGCTTGGAGGTTTATAACGCCAACAATTAACCTGAGAAGTATGCCTTGCTTATGAATCTTGGGAAGACCATACAACCGAGGTAATTTGGATTCATCTAAGGTCAAACGTTTTTGATCTTCAGGAGCAATCACCTGATGAGGGTTGTAATTTCCCCCTCGAATCTTTCCACTTCGAATCTTGAGTGTTGAGAATTTTACCGATTCAAGACTGTTGTTCTACTGAGATGGTCATAACTAAGAAATTTAGATCTTTTGATAATAAGATTCCTCGTCCTTACATAATTAGTATAACGAAGAAAGATCGTAAACCTTGGAAGTTTGCTAATTGGGAGATTTTTTGAAGATGGGCTTCTGAAAACTGCGGAGATGAGCTTCAGTGGTCAGTTTGTCCTGACGTTATTATTGTTTGTTTATTTGTAAATAAATACAAGTTTCGTAGAATTAATAATTTATTAATTTTCCTCATTCTGTAAATATCCACTTTTTCAAAAGAAATCTTTATAACTCCAAGACCATTAATTTTACGACAATTGTATCACTTTGTACGTCAAATTTTAACGATTCCAGAAGTGCAATAATGTTTAGCACATTCTACACGAAATAAATATAACTTTGGATGATGACGAACATATAAGACACACGATATAACTTTAAACCAAGCTTTCAGCCAAACGTTACAAGTTCATAAAAGTCCTTCTAGAACGCGGAAATGACGAACTATACTCTGTATCCATAGTCGCATACATGATAGACAACAAATCTGCTTCGAAGCTAAATCTCCTCTTCATTTGAAACATTGTATCCTTTATATCATTGAATTTCAGCAATATTCTGTTTCATGCAGGCATTCATGTATATTGCAGTCATCAAACAACAGCGAGTGAAGATATAAATACAAGCGCTGTATCCTAATAGTACAGTAACAAAGAATATATCCGTATATAAATCTTATAGCTTTCAACAATGTTGTTCAAATCGAAGGTAACTAAGTTAATACAGTTACATTTTTGTAAAAAAAGAAATGCTAAACGTATTTTAACACCTAACATTTACCGCCGATTTTAATATACTTTAAACTGTTATAAGGGAGCGACATTCTTTTTGATATTAAATTTTATATAGGAGTTAACTTTGATCTTTCACGTTTCCGCCGTTCCTGAAATTAAAAAAGTTTTCCGTGTAATAATTCTTATTTTATACCGTTCTCCTCTTCTTCCCTTATACCACTATAAAAAAATATATGCGTATTTACCAAACAATCGCATCGACTAGGACTGTAAATTATGCTTAAAATTTAATATGATAAATACAACTGTGGGCTTTGTAAGCGCACCTTTATGGCAAATCGAGTTATTTAAAAATCAAGATTTCCCTTCGAATTCATAACAAACATAAAATTTAGCAAATTCGCCCAAATTAAACCTACCCTCTTCAATAATAAGGGAAATGAGAATGAAAAATGAATTGGCCTGTACAACAGCTAACGTAACACACATTATCTCCTTATTTAGGCGATTGCAAACCCCCTATAAATGTAAGTTTATGGAATAATAATAATAGTAATAATAATAATAATAACAATGTTGACAGATAAAAATTTCAGGAAAGCTGTTTTCAAAACACTCGGTAAAAAAGTGAGCTAGAACATTAAGAAAAGGGGGACGTTTATCGCAGAAGATGCTGCTCGGGCAGCCAATAAAGTCAAAAAAAGGAAATCTCCGGGACCGAATGGAATATCTCCCGAAGTGCCCAAGGCGATAATGGTGGGTTCACCCGGGAGAGGTACTTAGCTATAATGAGCGACCTCCTAGTGGTAGGGGAGTTCAGATATATGAAAAACGTCGAAACTTGCGTTAATTCCTAAAAGGAATCTAGCCAGCAAAGAAATTCATACACACGCATACGTGCACTGAACTTGCTAGGAAAAGTACTTAAACAGCTCCTATTGACAAGATTGAAAAAGGAGATAGAAGAGAAAGATCAAAAGCCGCACAACTCAAGACAACTCTGCCCATTCATAACGACAAACGTAAAAAATGGCTTCAATTCGCCGTCCTGGGAGATCATCATAAATAGTGTAAGGACGAGAAGAATGTCGCCATACTATTGTCAATTCATCATTTATTTCAATGATAAATTCTCGAATGTGGGTGACAAGAGCACTAAGCACTAAATTATGTAACATCTATAACGCAAGAGTCCGTAAACTTTGTGCAGCATACAGACGATTTGGGCATAGTAGCTATCGATAGGAATGTAGAAGCTTTGAAGAGCGTATCTGGTACAATATCGTGGAGTGAACAGAAACAAAACAGTTAAGGTTATCTCCCCGGAAGACAGAGATCGTTGAGTTGGTCGGTGGATAGAGATTTGACGACAAGAGTGCATGCAGTATGACAGCAAAAGCTGGAATAGCTTTGACGACACTCTTCCGGTCGATGCCGAACATTGGAGGATAACAATCATATACTAAGCGGCGCAGTTCAATCCATCTTGATATGTAGATCTTCTGTTTTTCAGCGCGTAGAATTGCCATACATATCATAAGCGTGCGTAGAAGAACATCAAAAAGTGTGCTGCTGGTGTTAGCGAGAACTTCGGCAACAAGGTTACCAGTCGAACAGAGGACGGAGATAGATAGATAGAGAAGAAAACGGTGGTAAGCAGCAAGAAAGGTAGCAGAAACAAGCAAAACAAGCGAAGTGGATAGGAAAATTTATCAAATGAACAGAAATATCATCTAACACAACTGTTGCTGGGACATGATTAGTTTCGTATTAGTTTCGAATGTATGTACTGCAACCGGCACCTTTTTGGAATGCCTAGAGTGAGCAATGCAGGAAATACGTTTGGAGAATGTAACGGCCAAACTAACACAATATGCTGGTAAGCGAAAACAAATGAAATTGGAAATACATTGGTGAAAAAAAGAGTGCGCTATCACCATTAGAAGAGAAGGCCGAACGTCACCATGAACTTTCTTTTTTTAAAAATTTTTCAAGTCTTCGGCCAATAATATCCAAAAGCTTGCACGATGATGTAAGTCCAATATTTTCTTATTTTTTTATTATTATCAATTAACAAATTATTATGCAACAACCAAACACGAGAAAATAATAGGGCCTAAAACACATCCTTGGGGAATGCTTTTGTTGACGGTGAGAAGAGGTTTAATCGACAACAAACTCAATCCATTTTGTCGACGATTTTGTGAATAACGTCGGTATCAATATTCCTACCAATATTGCATATAATTATTGAATAATAGCAAACGCTACAATTGTATCGCTGATATGCAATAAATTACCTTATTGTTCATTTCAGAAATAACTATCTAACTTTCCTTATAACACAACGCTAATAAATCATTCTTTCAAATCTATTTATTCATATATAAATAAATTAATCGCGTTCCCATTCATTTAATCACGAGAATTAGGTTTGCAAATATACCTACTATTACAACGGCGCGGAACATTTACATCTACAAAAGGCCGCCGGTTTGATTAACAGAGCTAAACCTGCACATCGCCGGTAAAATCAATACGTATGTATGTATATTGTTCGTTTTATGGAGTAACTGCGCCTCTTGGTATGCAGAAATTTAAATTAACTTCGAGACTGTAACCTAGTACAATAACGCATTAAACGGTCCCAAGGTAACTCTTATTTTCACCAGTTAAAATAGGACGATAAATAAAATAATAAATCTCTTGAAATTTTTGAAAATTTACTGAAAAATACTATGATTAAGAAAATGTCAATGTATAAAAATTTCGCTTATTTATAATTACGCTATAACTTAAAAACAAATGAAAGTCGGAAAAAACATTTGACCCAACTCACTCTGTATATAGTGAACACTAATAGACAATATTTTTCTATAAAAAATTATATTTACATGAAATATAGTGTTAACTTAATTCTCATATATTCTGATGCTTGGAAAGTTTTCAATCGTACATCAGTAGTTCGCCACTTTCCGTGCGCTCCACAAGCGTCGATATGAGAATAGTCGTTCGGATGTGTGATTCGTAATAAATGCGACTGTGCGATGGAGTAATCATCATTAACGTTACATTCGAACATAAGAATGAAAGGGCAATTACTTTAGGAAAACAGCTAATAAAAATAAGAATAAAAAAAGTATTTTTTTGGTAGTTATTATCACGATTGAGCTTAGAAGACGAGCAACAGTCAAGAAGTCCAAATCAATCCTTATAGTTGCAACGGAAATTAAGGTTAACTTTTTATGCTAATAAATCTTGAATATAGATAGGCCAGAAGAGGGCAGAGAGACACCATCTATCAATTTATTCATTTTAAAATTATCTATATTACTTACATAAATTAATTCAAAATTTAAAATACAATTTTGCAATACGGCAAACAAATTTTTCGACAGGCCAAGGCGATATCATCGGCGATTAAACATCCTACTATAAAATCATATTAATTTAGCCGATATTTTACGCGGCAGACCGTTAATTCAACTCATAAAAAAAATTGAACAAGCGCGCGATAACACAAACATGTAAATGATTCGATCGATTCCGGTCGCGTGTTTCGAAAATTCATCAAACGCAATTTAGCGCGTTACGCAACGGCATTATTCAATATTTTTAATTTCATTCAATAACGTGTTCACGTTATCTAGCCGTATAGCAAGCATGCACAATAGTAAGCATTGTGCCTAATAATCTAATTTAGTGCGTAATCGCCATCGTACTCTATTCCTGCACGACTAGTATCCGCGTCAGAATTTCCTAGTAGGGATAACAGAAAGCGCAGCGTACCGTAATAAGCGTTACCGTATAATATTAATTGGTAAATCCTAAAAATAGTTCTCAAATTCAATGCTGGCTCGAGCGCACATACAAACATATTCACATACATACCTTCCCGTATATGCTGCTCCTTCCGGAGCTGAATTAGTAAACAGCGAATTAGAACTATATGCGGAGTGACATCTATCAAATGTGCGGCGTAAACCGAAGATTGGTTGCGATATTCTTGTAACAATAGCCATTCAGAAATAATATCGCTGATATAAGAGCTATCTGTCTATAATCCTTACATTTGCATTGCAATACTTCATCATATTTGAAAGTCCATGCTTAATGAGAATTCATACTTATTTGTTACTATTACCTAAACTGTTACCGATTCTATCTTTTCATTACTTTTTTATTTTCTTTTCCGTTTGTTTCAGAAGATATGTTTTCATTTTTGTTATTGAAACCATATCTATTGAAAGCCCATTTTAGAAACGTTGAAACAGGCATTAAGAAGTGAATCAATACTATCAACGTCAGTAGCGATGGGGCGATAACGTAAACGCGAGGGCGCGGGCAACGGCTCGATTTCCTCGCATACTTCCGTTGCAAAATTCAGCGTGGATGGAAAATACATGAGGGAATGGAATCGTTGCCCCGTGTTCTCTCCCGTTTACATCATCAGACGTTGCCCTCTGCTTCTGATCAATGTAAATCCGCAAATTGAAAATACGTTTTAGTCTGTACGTCTGTAAGTTTCCTGCTTGCGCATACCTTATTAAAACATTTTTCTACAGTAGAGTGGAAGTAAACGAATATTACCGACTTGCAAACGCTAACATCGCCCACAATGCGGTAAGAGCTTCTCAATTTCTAGAGACTCTTCAATTAAATTCCTGATACTGTTAACAAACTGTAAGTAACTCTTTCTCAGCTTTTTAATCGCCCCATTTTTTTTTTATTAAGTGTAAAACAATAATCAAAATAATGCTAATAGCTCATGGTATTGCTAGAACCGTTCCCGTTAAAAGCGAATGGGAGGAGAGAAAACGCTAGCCAACGAACATGTTCCTGTTTACGTGGCGTCGTCAGCGTTGCTTCGAGCGCTTCTCTACCTTACGCCGCTGTTTGCCTCTCGATTTATTGTATATAAACATGTCCGTTGGCTAGTGCCTTCCTTCATATTACCAATTAGCATCGTCTTTAGTTGTTTGATCTAAAGGCACTTAATGTTTTCTATGTTTTCATGCTTAATATTATGATCTTTGCTCATATCCAAATAAATCCTTTTTCTGGTCCCTTCCCCTTCTTGCTAATATAGCCTTTCGTTCTGGTAATAACTCTAACCCATTTACGTTTTTTGTACCGCTGAGGCGTTCCTATTTTTAATCTTAGTTGGATCTCTTATCTTTTTATATTATTTCTTATTTTTCTTTTTCCTTTCTTTTCTTTTTCTTTTCTTTTCCTTTTCTTTTTCTTTACTTTCCCTTTACTTTTTCTTTTTGTTTTCTTTTTCTTCTCTTTTTCTTTTCTTTTTCTTTTCTTTTTTTCTTTTTCTTTTCTTTTTCTTTTCTTTTTCTTTTCTTTTTCTTTTCTTTTTCTTTTCTTTTTCTTTTCTTTTTCTTTTCTTTTTCTTTCCTTTTTCTTTTCTTTTTCTTTTCTTTTTCTTTTCTTTTTCTTTTCTTTTTCTTTTCTTTTTCTTTTCTTTTTCTTTTCTTTTTCTTTTCTTTTTCTTTTCTTTTTCTTTTCTTTTTCTTTTCTTTTTCTTTTCTTTTTCTTTTTCTTTTCTTTTTCTTTTCTTTTCTTTTTCTTTTCTTTTTCCTTTCTTTTTCTTTTCTTTTTCTTTTCTTTTTCTTTTCTTTTTCTTTTCCTTTTCTTTTCTTTTTCTTTTTTTTTCTTTTCTTTTTCTTTTCTTTTTCTTTATTTTTTTAATTTTACTCTCTGACGGCTTGGAAAACAAGGATGATATAAAAAAACAAATATGTGTTTCATTTTGGACTCATTCTATTCCATTCATTAAACCCTTCAAATGAAGAAGAAAAAAGGAGACGAAATAATAAAATTTAAACATTTTGCATATTAACGAACGTAAATACAATCGCTCTTCATTATGCGAACTGATCTAGTCTCAGGTACAGCATGAAAGCATAATAATTAGGCCAATAAGAACGAGAGGAAAAGCAGAATTTCAACGTTATTTCTGTCATTAACTTAAAAATATAAAACATTCGCGTTTTATTTTTCCTTCCACAACAGCAGCGCGCTGCGTAGAATTTCCCATCCGAATAACGCTTTTGGGTAAGAGATACCCACCCATTTCATTTGTTGTTTTTTGGGCGGATGGTTTTCCGTTACGCGAGATACCATGGAAGCAAAAAAAAAGTACACAAGAACAATGATACATCCGCGCGTATCGTATGAATATTAAAAGCCATGTGGATTATGGATAGTTTACGCATTGTATCTAAAGCAAAAAGACCTTTTCCTCATAAATGAAAATAAACATCCCCCATATGTGCGTGTAATGAAATACATATATGGTTTCATATAGTTTCTTTTTTCTATTGCATTTCGAGAAAATTCAGGAAACTCCTGGCGTTTGCCAATTCCCTTTGGGTCTTATACGTGTAGAAAGAGAACGCGAACTTCCTTTCCTTTGGCTTCGCATTATTTGGCTACGTTTCAACGCACGTATTCTCGACGTCTTCAGGCACTCTTTTAATTTCTATCCGCTCTCTTATATCTCTTTTATTTGAATTGCTTCTTATTTTTTTCTATGTAATAAATATTACTTTCTTATTCAACTATTACGTCACAATAATAGCAATAAGCACGATAAGCAAGACAGTAATATTCACTGTATATAAAAAAATGAGAAAGATCGTTTGAAATAAAATTTGAGGGCAATGGTCGAGAAGATTACATTAATTTACATAAAAGAGCAGAGAGAAATTGAAATAATGCCTGAAAAAGTTGACAATACGTGGGATGAAACGTAGCAATATTAAGTGAAACCAAAGGAAAGAAGGTCCGTACTTTTTGTCCTCATATACAAGATCTCAGAACGCGCAGGATTTAGAAACATAAGATCAAATTAAAAGAAAAATCCTAACATCAATGTTCTATGTTTACGTCGTTTAATTGACGTTGAAAAGGATGCTACATTTTCGTCGAATTAATCTAGTAAACTGGTCTTTTTGTAAATCAGGTTCAAACCACTGGAATCAACTTTCTAATTAATTGCTGGAAATGGAGCCAGAAAACAGAAAATTTACAACAAGAGAATCACCCGAAAAGTCTTCAAGTTAAAAAGAACTTTTTACATAAATTCGACCAGTTTTTTATCCCCCGGCAAAAGAAGTGTTTAACATCTTCAATAAAACACAGTCAATCGAATGTCAACTTTAAAAATTCATCCCCGTCGACCCTACTCGGTAAAATTTTTTGCGCCTGAATAAACCATCCGACTAAAGATGCTCCTCCGATCACCAATGTTCGTCGTTGATTATTTAATGTACCCTACCGTATACATGACTATATCGAGTATTTTAAAATTCCGTTTCAACGGGAATACATCAAACAGCATGAGTTTCTCTAATACACACTTTTATAATTGAATAAAATAGCTTTATCAATGTGTGCATTTACTACATGTAACAAAGGCGGTAGCGTCACTGCACTGGGTTAATAGAAATAAACGGCTGCTTGCGGCGTATACATTCGCTTTTACGCAGAAAAAGATCGTTAATATTCGTACTTAAGGCGGCCTTTGAATTTGTACAACCGATCTCCCACAATACTGTTAATATTGTAAATACTATTGTTATGATAAGCTTGAAAATAAGCTTATCTAGCCCGTTGGGCCGTCACCGCACTTAAAAAAATCCAGATTTAGAAAAATCGAAATTTTTGCATAATATAGCATTAAGCCATTTCTACAACGCTGCCGAGACCAGAACGTGACACGAATTTTCATTAAAATCCAACACCATGTTAAAAGCACAATGGCAACGTTGTTCACCGCACCGAGAACTCACTGACCAAAGAATTGAACCAAATATCTACACAACTCTACGATCTGCATCTAGAACTCAACGAACTACTAGACAAAGATTTATGGACAACCATCGATAAGATCAGCTACGAACACTCGGAACACCGCTTCAACACAATGGCAAAGAAACGTGTAAAGGAGTTGAATAAGCCTCAACCCCAAAGGACCAATACACAACCAGAACTAAACATCTGTAAAACTGTCATCAAACTGTTCAACGCTGCAATTATCACAAGAACAAACACGAATACTAGCCAAAGGACCAAACTTTGCAGTCGCACGAATCGGAATACCAAAACAAGAAAGCATCGCCCAAATGGGATGTACTATCCAAAGACTGCCAGCCCAAGAAGCAGAAGAAAAACAACATAAAACCTACAGTTTTCTCCAGAAAGCTAAACTACCAGCAAGGAATATCACCAAAGAAGAGAAGAAAGCACTTGACGATATACGCCACAATGAAAACCTAATCGTCGTACGAGCTCACAAAGGCAACGCGACAATAATGATGGATCCCGCATACCACAACACAAAGATACAGATGCTACTAGACCCGGAGCACTACAAGATAATTAACAAGGACCCAACCACGAAGGTGGAAAAGCAAACCAAGGACGCTATTGAGGAATTATCAGTGCCAAAGGCTATTACTATCAGAAAGCCGACCATCGCGACTATAAGGGCTACCTAAGATACACAGACCGATCGTCAATACATGTGGCTCACCCATCTACGAGTTAGCCAAATATGTCGCAAAATAACTGGCACAATATTCCAGGAACGCCGCAGGGTTTACTGGTACCTTTCAAATCACTCTTCACCAATGTGCCGATGGAAGAAACGCTAGAAATCATCAAGCAACAACTAATACCAAAGGGCTACAACCGGATCTGATTGATTCGGTGAGACTTTGCCTTACTTCGACCAATTTCCTGTGGAACGGATAATTCTACGATCCAACAAGTGGTGCTGCGGAGGAGATCTCATATCTCCTCGGTTACCTGTCAACGCCAATATCTTTATGTAACCGTTCGAACAAGAAACCATCGAATCTATCAGGATGAAACCTAAATGCTGGTACAGATATGTAGATGTCACCTTTGCCATATGGTCGCACGAACTAAAAGTTTAGAGGAATTCCTGTAACATATCAACAGTCAACACGCAAACATCAACTTCACCATGAAGATCGGAGAAAACGGTACCTTGCCGTTCCTGGATGTCAATAGACTGGGCCACAGTGCATACCGTAAGAAGACTCACGACCAGTCAAGACCAAAATCTCCACGCAACGTCTCACCACCATCCTCAACAGAAGAAATCCATCATCAAGACATTGTTAACAAGAGCGGAGAAGCGACGAACATTAATTAATTAATGCTCGTCGCTAATAATCATTAATTAATTAAATAGACGTCAAAAACGTTTTGCAGAAGAATAGCTACAGTAGAAAAGATATAAAGCGACCACGAGAGCAGAAAAAGGACGAAGACCGACAGCAACGGGCAGGATACGCACACCTTTCGTGCATAGCACATACACATAGTGCACCCTCAGCAGTCGACTGAGCCATAGTGTATACCGTAAGACAACCGCACCGTAAGTACCGACATGTAACGAAGCAGCTCTGCATGCTTAATTCAAATAATGAACTTCGGATTTCCAGATTAAAAGTTGACTAGACTCTGTTTTTAGTGGATGCATCGCTAGCTTTAATCAATACTTCTATTAAAAAAATCACGCATTGTATTTATTTATTAATAGAAGCAGTTTAACTTTTTCAATTAATGCAATCGTTTATTAATGAACTCCGTTCTACTGAAATATTGAAATATTGAAATAAGAAATAAATGAATGCAAACAATACGTATCGACCGCTAACTTCCTGTTACTATTATTCTACTCCATATTTCAATTGTGATATAACCTCAAAAGTAAATTCCATCATTTCGAAGCGTACAATCTTTAATTCATATTTAAGTGATCCGACCAAAATTAAGATGTAATAAATAAAAATGGAAATGAAATTCTTGAACGTAAAGGCGCTCGATCCCCCTCCCAAAGCGAACTCTAAGCTCATTTTTCTACTTGTCAGAAGTCCCAGAGTCCCTGAAGCGGGTCCAAATCGCGCCGGCTGAGATACGAAGGCGGGATCTGTTGAATCCGCAAGTCAAGTCGTTAGTCATCTTAACTACTTCTTGCGATAAATATTCCTTTCGGAAAATGCACCAATGAGGATGGAAGCGAGTATTTAGAATTTCGTTGGTAGATTAAGGCGTTCTAATTTATCCGTTTAAAGATGCAGTAAACGAAGGAAAAGAAATATGAGTTTTTCAATTAAATCGCGGCAAAATATTGAATGATTAATAGAAATAATTCGAAGAAACTGCTATCTAAATAATTTTATTTGTGACACTATAGCTTCAATTTCTCTTATATGTTGTATTAGGTAAAACTACACAAAAAGAAATCTTCGGCAAAAAAATCGTTATTATTTTAAAAGGAAGTATATCGACAGTTAGATGGCAATATTATTATTTATAGTTATTGTTGAAGTAATGACGGTACAGAAATCTGATGAGTAGTTTGTTTACAGTAAGGAATCAAGTGAAAAAATTGAAATTGTTCGTGATTCACGTACCTCGTTGATTGATTTTTTTTTGATTTTACCAAAGGCTTAACACAACGATAATAGCTCAAATCCCCTCATTCAGTGATAACGGAACACCATCAACAAAGTCTGTTTACAACCAGTTCACAGAATTTTTCATGGTCCTGCTTCCGTTCACTAATGAATTTCGTGCAGATCAACGAAAATTGGTCTGTACACTGTTTTTCCAGAAAGGTGGATCGGCAGACGAGGGCCGATAGAATGGCCAGTAAGATCCGCTGACCTGACACCCCTAGATTATTTTCTATGGCGTTGCTTAAAATCAAAAGTTTACGAAACAAAATCAGAAAATCTAGAGGAATTGAAGCAGCAGATTCAAGAAGAAATTCGTGTAACAGAACGAAATGTGTTAATATATATCTCTAAAAAATAAAATCGACGTGTTTCAGCGTTTTCATAAAAATCGACCGAATACTCTTTATTTTTGAATATTCAATACGTTAATCCCACACCGTATACTTCATATAATTCCTAATAATGAAAAATATTCTTCGTGAAGCAATTTTATAGAAACATCGTTGTGACTATTATCGCAAGTATTGTTATTTATTCGCACGCGAATTTCAATATAATTCAGAATGTATATTAACGACACCTGCTTTTCGCCAACTCATTTTCCTTGATTAATGCCTATAATGCAGCAAATTATAAAAGAAGGTGTCCATATTCATCGCTTCTAATAACCGCTTATATAGCTCATGGCGGCTTCGTAAAAACAAATTTTAATTTATAAAGTTCGATACACAAGCATTAAGGATATTGTAATTTGCACCAATTATTTTTCCTGGTCATTGTGTTAATTTAAATAAATGGTAAATATTAGTATTCAAATCTTGGTCCGCTGCTATCTATTTTGTTTTTTATTGAAATTATTTAAACGACTTCGTTCACATAGATTACGGTATGATTCGTTTAGGCTTGATATTAATTTATTCTTATTCTGTTAATGGCACTAACTTAAAAATCGAAATTTTAAGGCGATTTAGGTGTTATAGTCTTATGTATCTCACATATATATTCTGATGCTTTCAAGTTTTTTGGTTTTATTATGAGCTAAGTATTTCAAAGGGATGAGCTTGTTAAAATCCCTGTACTTTGCTTATGTCCTAAGTAAAGTTCGATATGCTGCGTTAGTTTGATTTGCCATGTATGCCTGTGGCTCCTTGGATCGTGTTTATCGAAATTTTTTCTCTTTCTCTTTCCTTCAAAATCGATGGAACCTCTCCGGAGAGGGGTGCGTCACAAGAACATTTATTGACACAAATATTCTAATGTTATCCGCTGTAATCTTATCGGTGCAGCGGGAATTAATTTAATTCATGAGAGTAATAGTCCGGATCCTTGCATAGAACACATACACAAGCGATCGAATAGAGAGTTCTGGATTATCTCAAACCCATTCTGGCCAGCCTGTTCACTTCTTCGCTGCTAGCATTACTATCGCGGCCTCCCCAACCATGCTACATTAATATTGTCCGTTTCAGATATCAAGAATAAAGCTCTATGGCGCTCTACTCGCAGATTCAACGTTACTAGTCGATTCAAAACTGATATTTGCTGGGTGTGAACAGGTTGATCTTTCTGCTTAGGCGGTGCCCTGTTAGAAACATCTCCGAGATTTTCATCTGGAAGGCGGTGAAGTAGCGACTAGCGACCGTTATTCTTTTAAGTTTGAATAATAACAACTATTTTACTTTCATGTTTAACAGCTTTATAAAAAAGTCTCCGAGATCCTTCTCTAATATTTTGCAAAACATACACCTCTTCGTTATAAAAATTTTATACCAGCAATCAGCAGTGATAAATTTACAATAAAAACAAAAGTGAATAATATAAAGAAGCAAATATTCTTTGGAATAACCCTCGTTTTTAGTTTCACGTTTATTCAAGAATACCCAAACAATAACATAATAATGTGCGTGGAAATGAACGTGCGCGGCGTTACCCTTTCAAATAAAAAATTTATACAAACACATTCACTCCCTGTTGATGAATGTTCTACGGTAAACTCGGCGCGAATGTAATTGTTGACTGAGACATTTATTATTAAGTATAAATGGCGATGGGAATTACTGTAATAATAAACCTAATCAAATATGCCTTCGCTAACAATAGCTACGTCGACGACTTTAGAATATCTCACCCTCGTTGCGTCAACATTCCAATTATTGTCACTTAAATTTCAGATACCTATGTATATGTAGGTACTTACCTACCTATTTCTACATACGTATACTATACGTTGTATTATGCATGATTGTCTTATACACTGCAGCTTGTTAAGAGCCTTATTCCGTTAACGTAGAACACCGTAAGAGGTATTAGCAACGGTATAAAATCAACCGTTACCAGTTTGTTCCTTGTATAGTGCTATTATAGTACCTTCATATTATAACAAAACTCGTGTAGGAGGAAGATGTTTCTTTGTGGTTCGGTTAGTACAAGTATAATTTTCTGAAATGGGTCACAGTTTCATGCGAAGCTCCTTCTCAAACAAGCCCCTAGTCCTCTTAGCAATGAACAGCTGCAGTACCAAGTTCGGCATTAACGTGGAAGTACATAATCCTACTATATTGATCGACAATTCTCTAAATTTATCACTAGCATCCGCATTGCTAGTATTAGACAAGAGCAAACCTTGAAACAGGAATTACGCCTTAACTTAATAACAGTAACTCTTAAGGAATTTCACAAAATTTGTGTGCATAACTCCTAACCAATCAGCTTTTGACGATATTTTGAATAAGATGGAAGATATTCAAGGGAGATATCAGCAATTTGCTTATTCGTTCACTCTGGAGCGCAGTACTGTACGAGTGGATTCTGGATAAATAAAGCAGTTTGAGGAGGCAGCAATCTCTTCGAGGCATATCTATAAAAATATATAGGTACGAAGCTATCCTTTCTTGAATTGTTATAAAATCAAAGTAGAGGCGCACGTCTGAATTTGGTCGCTTAAATCATATTAGGCTTTTGATGAAACTCGATGCTGATGGATTCTCCCCGTTATCGCAATCGTTTTTGGAATCGTACGATCCCAACGGAAAAGTACACGTTAGCTCTAATGGTGATCCTTCAAGTTAGTACTCACTTACATCTGGAATATTGCAGGGTTGCAATGTATGTTATAAAAGGTCTTCGTCCACTGTTAAATTATGGCACTCTTGTCGTTTCAAGAGTGGGTACTCCTTCATACTGTTAACTTCTTTAAAAAAAAGCCAGATCTTCTCAATCTATGGTGCATTGGTGCGTTTTATATGCATATGTTGATTATTCTCTCTCTCTCTATCTCTAAATATATTTACTTCAAGCGATTGAACGTAATGCCACAACGAGGTATCGATCTTGCCAATTACTTAAATCTCTATAATAGTCGTAAATATTAAATCTAGTAAATATTAGTATTGATATAACGCGGCTATCCAATGACCTATGCTTTGGCATCCCCCAATACTCAGCATGTCAACCAATACTTCATACTATTGTTTATGTACATTGTTACATACATCTATGTTATGTACATCTATGTTATGTACATCTATGTCTGCCAATGAAATAACCGCGTCGTACTTTTTTGAACAAACTGCACAAGCCATTATAGCTAATCCGGATTTTTATGGTGCGCTGTTAATAATAATCTCTTACGCCATCTCTGCAAGAGCTTAAAGGCTTTAACTTAGATCTCAAGAAGAGGCAACTGCTTTATTATTATCTGCGGGAATACCTTAACTTAAGTGATTCATATCGCAGCAGTTAAGGTTGTAGAAGATACAAAGTACGAGGTGATCTCAAAAATGTTAAAACCTCAAAATCAAGGATGTGCTTTTATCAAAAGGGGAAGAGCACCAAAATTGGTTTTAGATAAACGGTAAGTATTGCGAACAACTGGAAGGCAAATTTGGAAAAGATATGAAAAAGTGACCGTAGAATCTAGCTTAAGTAAGTATATAGAATCTTATCGGTTTTTAACACATGACATTTGCAGATAAAGCTTATATTCACGCTAGTCACGGTTTATAACTGGATCCACCACTCCAATCCGGATCTTAGAGGTGCCATATCCAAGAAATTTATGACTTTCACGACGATATGAGCTTAAAAATCCTCGCATCGCAATCAGCATTTATTATTGATAACATTCGTTATCTCAATGCTTTGGTTATTAAACATCTATTATCAAATACAAGCGTAAAGCCATTTCATCGGGCTTAACGAGCGGTATGTTTATATTTGACTACTAAGGTATCTTCATGCAAGTTGCTATCATTATTGTGTACATTTCGCACTTCGCGGAGACAGAACTGTAAACGAAATAAACCTATGCGCAATGCTTATACGATGGATGAATCCTTGCAGAGGACGGACGCTCAGTATCGCAACTGTACACATGCCGTCTGGGATTAAATATCAAATACAAAGATATGATGGATGGTGAAGAACCGTATAGCTGCGAGAAATATGACATTTAAATTCAATTACATAACGCAGTTCCCAAGAAAATAAATGTTGAGTGTGTATCGCAGAAGTTTGGGTGCCTTAACGTGTCGCAAATAGCGAAGAAAATTCTATCGATGATAAGCATATATTGACTAAACGTTCCGTGCTTATTATTCATTTAGAAGAGGACATTGATGATGACAATATCTTCTTTAAATACAAAATATCTGTGTCGATACCTTCAGTAAGACGAACTGCCACACATGCTGCCATCATTCACTATCCAAGAAATTAAGAAATTGGTCCGCATATATACATTGTTCACCAGTTAAAATTTCGTTCAAATACTGGATATATTATTTGCATCCTAATCCCATTAATTTTGGACGCACGTTCACGATTCTTTTACATAATATTCATGTCCGCATCTATAAATTACAATTTTTTTTTTGTTGCTATCATATTGAAAATTTAATTGTCTTTATTACGTTGGCATTGTGATTAATTTCGAATTTACGGTTGAAACGGAACTAACATAAATTTAATCGTGGAATTAATTAAATATTTCATTCGTGCATTTGTTGAATGATGTCATGTGGTCGTTACATTATCGACATTATCTATCATCCGTAATATATCTATATCGGGGGTGGTCTTTTTATGATACCATTTGTTTCAAATTACCTTCAAAATACATTGGTTCAATAAATTACACAAATAGATCAATTATTTAACTTCGACTGATTAGCATCAAACGCGACAGTTATTTATTTTTTAATAAATATCGGAGAAATATTAAAAATTTCAATTCCAGTGTTGTTAGTATTAAGTTGGTATCAATTGCGTGGATGTCGATATTTATGAATGTTCTATCTATATAAAATAAAATAAATACAGCGGATGGAACTTGTGACAGCCGAAACGCACGGGTAACGCATTCAATCGCTTTTTGTTTTGATTTATGTTTTCCTTTTTTTTTCATTTGTTACAAAATTAGCGGCGCAAATAAAAAATCTTTTAACGGTAATTGTTGCAGACTCGCCTTTACAATATGAAGAAAGCCTCAACTGAATAAACGATCGGATTTCTTTTTATATTTAATTTCATCCTCTTTTTTTCTTCTTCATTCCTATTAAATATAATAAAAGCTGTTAGGCCACACCCACCATCGATCGAGGGACGTGAAAAAAAAATAAAGCAGACGGAACCGAAGATATCTAATACAACACGGTCAACATCTATATCGGAAAAAAAACAATCCTCCCTGCGTTAGGTGCACGTGTTTCTTTTCAGGATAACGTTTAATATTCGAACATCAACTGCTTTCGATTCCGTTGCCAACCTTACAATTCATTCAATTAATATTACATACGTATCTACTTTATTTATTCGTATTTTAAACTCCTTCCAAATATCTTGAAAGAGACTGTTTTTTTTTGGTTTTTTTTAATAAAAGGATGGAACGGTAACAATCTAGAACAAATGAAACAACTGAAACTGAAATGCATCCAAGATAACGAGCAATGTAACCCACCCTTAGAGTAGCCCGACGAAAACAGTCCCTTTGCGTAAATAGCGTCAGATGTACTTTTCCTTTTGGGTCCACGCCCCTCGTAATATCTTCCATATTTTCTCCAAGACATAGTGAAATCTGAATTTGATATACGAGGCCCTTCTTTTGCACTCTACATAAACATATATATGCAACATTCTTTTTTATGTTGGCGGTAATTTCATATAATGTTAACATTTTGATAATTCATTGAAACATGGCTAATTTAATAACAACATTAAATTATTCGGTAATTTATAACAGGACGATAACACGTTTGATTTGGATGTGTGTTTATAGAAATGCTATCAACATAACATGAAATGTTGGTTGACATACAAACATGTTGCCAGATACTCTGTACGTTGCCTTGTGTAAGTTGAAATTATCGCTTTTATTTCAATGTTGCTCCTAAAATCGCAGCACCAGTAGAAGTCAGATAATGAATTCTGAAAAATATTGATGACTTTATGCTTCGTATGGTTAAAATAATTTTTTTAATATTAAGTTTTAATCCAATTAAACGATGAATTTATTAAATGTCAAACTAGTGATTCTACAATATCAAAGATATTGCGATATTACAAAAGCAGTTGCTGATTGAAGCAATTCGTAAAGTTGCGAAAGCGTTCGCTACACAGAAGTATTTACATTTCAATAAAGGTTAAAGAAGGCAACAGTTTTCTTTAAAAACTTCACCAACTCGTTCACAATCAACTTCCATTAAATCTCCCTTTAAACATTCGCACAGTTATACTAGGAGAGGATTAGCAAGAGAAGAGGCCGTTAGCAGGCCATATTGTATTTCCGTCTTTAAAAAGACCAACATTCATTTACTCGTCGGCTCGATAAAAAGGTTTATATATAAGCTTAACTATGGGTTACGATCGTATTTTATGGATCGCAAGGTAAAAAAGGTTGCCGGCCGCTGCTCCAGACAACAAGAACATCCGCCTTTAATCTACCAACATACTTGAATCCAGAAAAACTTCTGATTGTACCCGAAATCACAGCATATCTTACATTCAAGAAATTGTTTGTGATTACTTTTTTTATTTCGTTCGAAAAAAATCAATTATTTTGGACTAAATATTTACCTTGCCTTGACATAACATAACACATAAACATATGAACAAATTACTTCTTACAATATTGCTAATATGAATAAAAAAATAGGCAGCAATGTCGCTAAAAAAATTTAAAAAAAATAGTCACTCAAAAACAGTTGGTTTCAGTGATAAGAGAATAAGACAAGTTGTTCCAGTATTCTGGAGGTTCCAAACATTATGTTTGGAACCTAAAAAAGCCATAAAAAAATGAAAGCTTGTATTAATTTAAACCAAATTTGTTTGTTTGCTCTATATTAATAATAAATTCCCAATTTTTTTCAATTTAACAAAATACTTTAAAATATTAAGCAAAGAATATCTATGAATGTAGAAAACAAAATGTCCGTCAAAAAACATCTCTCTCCTTGACATCTCAGAGAAACCTTATATTTACCTTTTAATCAAGGAAATGCTTGAGCAAAATCCTTTATATTTAATTTACACAAAACGTAAGCGAACTCCCTCCTAAAAACATTAATCTTAATTAAACGCGAGATAAAATACAAGTAAATGAATCGAAGGAATATTCAGCCCCGTCTTATGAACGTTTTCAATTGAACAAAATGAGAAACGATCCTGTTTACTGCGACTGAAAAGTTAATTTCGCGGAACTCTTGATACGTGGCAAATAAGGACGCTATAGGTTACCTAGATATAGGATGCTTTTATCCAACATTCTCAAATTATTAAAAATAAAAAAAGGAACGTACAAAATTTAATTGTACAGCTCCATAAACAACCACGTCGAACACCTACGAATTTTACCCCCGTCAATCATTTCCTAATCACGCCGACAATTTCCTATCTAATACGAAAAGCGATTTGTTCTCGGCGAACGTTTCGGCGACGCGATCATCTTCGGGTGCTGGGCGCCTCCGCCGTACACGCCACTACACAATCCCCATCGTATATTTCAAAAGAAATCCAATATAAGACGCTGGGGAGTTCGGCGGAGATCGAACCGGGTGTCGACGACATCAGGGGGGAAATTGCGTATACGCGAGAGAGGAAAATAGTTGTCGCGCGTACTGGTTATAAGGTACTACGTACTTGCAGGGATCCCAGACGACGATTCCCAAGCCGGGGCAATCAATTTCGCTGATGTATTCGCACTCTCTTCTGTCACAAACACAGGCAGGTGCAGTTAGGCCTCCGCACAATGCTATAAAGGTGACGAAGGCTAACACGAAGACACTTTTCATGATCTTTTTGTCCCGCACAGCTTCAATACGCACTCATAGGCATCCCTTTCGATGTATCGAAATAAATGGATGATATCAATTAAGCACTACATTACTTGCTGCTTAGCTTGCTTTGCCGATAATATATGCTTTAAAATTTAAACTCGTTCGTACTGTCGATTATATTCTTCTAATGAGATCCTTCTGAAAATCTATTATCTAGGATAGGATGATAGTTTTCGAAGTTATAGAACAAAATATCCCATATTGCACTTATATTCTACTTAATCACGAGGGCGACCGCTGGAAATATATTATACTTGAAACTTTTCGAAAAGTTCGAGCCGAAAAAAAGTTTTCCAAACCGAATTTCCCAGATGGGTCGTTTGTAGCGTGTCGCGCACCGCCGGGGATGCTTCGCGATTACTTGCCGTGGCGCCTAGCTTCGGCGTTCGAGCTTTTTGCAACCGGACAACTGTCGGATGGTAATAGGGCGCCGTTCAGGGTATCTGATGTGTGAAAATCACGTGTTCAATGCGCGCGCGATCCTACTTACATCCTTTCAGCACGGGGATAAAACGCGAATGAGATGTTGGACTACCGCACTTGGAAAACTGAAATATACATACAGGTGCGCCTGCGCCCCGAAAGCTCGGTGTAAATTTATTATTGTGTAATTTATTACGGTTAATACACTTCCAGGGGTTAATATTGCGGAAGACAAAGGATATTAACCGAATAAATAAATGATGATTTCGATTCCGCCTTACCGGCCGCCGGTGTCTGTACGTTTCGGATGTTAAACGGGAATGATTAAAAATGGATGGAGAAGGACCTCGATTTAGAGTTTTAGCTCGCGCGTAAAGTAAGATTGGGTGTTCTACGTTAAGGGACAGACGAAGCAGATACTGAAATTGGAAATTTATTTATTAAAACTCACTATTGCATGTGGTGATTTTTATTTTACTTTTAGCGAGTGAAATTCTAGCGTTCAAAATGTATTTTTTTGGATTGGTACCGTTTATTGATAACCTCACGCGAAATTACTGAATTTATAACTATATATAACTCTTGCATTATAATCAATAATACGTCACCAAAAAATATTTACCGAAATCGACTTCAAATGAAAAAATCTTCTCGAGGAGCGATCCTTCTGGGTGCGCCTAAACTTGCTCTACGTGTTTTACCTTGATTTACAATCTTCTACGTTCGAAAAAAGTCCAGTTTACTATTCCTTCTTTCAAAACAATTGGTACGTGTTTTGGAGAGAAACAGAAAGGAGCACAGCCGATGTTCAGTCGGGTGCTACTGATTACTCTGTGTGATTAACGACTGGCGCCGTTGGATCGAGGATTGTTAACAGCACTGGTTACCCGAAGGCATTCGATACTGTTAATCATACAACGTTTGTAAATGTGCTACGTTCAAAGGGATTCGGTGCGGAATTTTTGATATTGTTGTCCGATTATTTATCGCATAAGTCGCCATGTATTCAGATCGATTCCCAAGTCTCCCATACTATGGAGACATTAGGAGGTCTCCCTCAAGGTGCCATTTTAAGTCCAATTTTATTCCCTCTATGTAGTGTTACTAGGGTTAATATATGTAGATCTGTCGTTTTACAACGAAGTTTTCACTTCTTACTAGTTTTATTAGTCTTCTTCTAAGTTTCAAGTGTTACTATTATTTTACTCGGCGTAACTTCGCAATATTTTCAAATTCTACAAAAATAAAAATACGAAAGCGGTCGTAAAGAATTGAGCTTTTATTTTTTAAGTAAGAAACATGAAAAGGTTAAACATCGTCACAGCCGTGACAGTAGTTTTTCCAAATATGATCGTTAATAGGAACATTTTCACGAATAATCACGATGTCGTGCGATATCGATTGCTTCGATTTCTCACGAGTACAAGGAAGTAGCCTTTTTTCAGGTAACCTGCATAAAAACAATGTTGTTAATATCAATGCTGGTAGTAAAATGTTTATAGCGCACAGAAACATCGCCGCTCATTTATCGTTAATGTTCTGACAACATTCAATATATATTTGACCTAAATAGCTATGAGAGCGCAAAAAAATATAAAACATAATGGCCACGTTTTAACAGAGACAGTTCCCATCGTTTCTACTGGATTTCGAACATATATTACGCTATATTCGGTCAGCACGTTGGGATAAGTGCGGCCTAATCCGGATCGTAACAGCGCATATAGCGGAAGAGCGATTCGTTCCCGATTCTTGTCGGTATTGCGGTAAATAGTGGTAATGGAACAATATATTTTACTGAATTCTGCTAATGCGTTCTTAACGAACGGATCACGTCGCAGCAATGGCACGCGTTTTAAAAAATATCAGTTAGAATTATAAGTATCTTTCCTTAAAATAGAGGATTTTGTACAAGGAATTGTTAAAGGTCGTTTGGATATAATTAATAATATTTCCGAATAATTATAATCCTTACATCCTGGCTCAAAGTCAAATAATGCCGCCTGTTTCTCAATTTTACACGAATTGTGGGTTTCTTGCCCGCTTGCACCTTTATACAAGGGTTCGTCCGCATTTGATATTGAATTACTGAAACTAATGAAAATGTACTTACTTTAAAATGTTTATTTTTAAATATCGATAAGAAAATTCGTAGCCATCTCAGGTCGTATGATCCTTGTGCAATGGACATTTCAAAAAAATGTTTTATTATAAAAAATGAGAATGAAAAAATTACGATTAACAACCAAAACTTAGAACAACCGGCTGACAACAGATAAATATGAATATACATATAAATGAACAGAAGAAACAAATAAAAAATAATATTCAATTTAACTCGATGGGTGCAGTCCTTCGGCGCGAACTGAACAACGTACTTATCCTCCTTTTGGCAATAACGATTACGCTAGCCTGCGGTACCACTGGCTACGTTGACCAGCCTTTAGTCCAACATTAATTTCACTCAACATTACCTTGGCTGTGGTTAACGCTCTCTTGACGTAGAGCACCTCGCGTACTAATATACGTTAGCACATTGTTGCAGTACCACGTAACGTCTCCATATGTTTCATTATTTACCGTCTCTACTTGGCTCTCTGAGCAGTTGGCCTTTGCTACAGCAAATCATTGGTTGGACGCTGTCCAGACTACGGCTCGCCTTGGCTGCTGTATAAAGATTTTTTAGTATTATATGTTGTCAAGTCTAAAAAATAAAAATCACCAAATCGAGGCCAAAAGAGTTACTAGAATTTCATCAGTTCTAATAATAATAATAACACTCGTTTAATACCCAACAGGCTTAGGCCCAATAATAAGATATAACACTTGAAATAAAATATACACAAATTATTAACAAAATAAACATGTAAAAATAAAAATTAAAAATCTAGGTTTGCAAAAAAAAATAAAAAAGGTTCCTTTTGTTCCTCTCACTTCCACCTTCCCTCTTCCTATTTAAAGACGTCACATCTTCTAGCTGTCTTAGAAAGTGCGTAAGTAGGAGCTCTTGTCGCATACTGTTGGTCCATGCGAAAGGAAGAACGAAACAAGTATCGACTCTTGAATTAAGCCGTGACACCAGAAAGTCTACCCGCTGAAGTAGGAAGGGACAGCCATTCCGCAACAATTTCTGCAGAAATTTGTCACAAACACTATCCCCTTCTCGTACTCAAAGCTACCATGCCATGTTTTTCAAGCAATGCATCCTGCGGAGTACCCCTCTCGGGATAAGTTCCATCAGCCTTATATGAGAGATATTTTAGAAATCTTCGATGGATGCGATCCAGACTCAGACGATCACATGCTTATAAGGGATACCTGACCAGAACAGCGTATTCTAGTTTGCTTAGCACAAGAGCATACTACAAGGATTTCAATAAGGATGTATTCTTTAAAATATTCAGAGCCGCGCATAATAAGACCAAGAGATTTTATGGCTTCAGAACAGATGTTGTTAATACGCGATTTAAAGCTAAGAGTGGTAACAAAAAGAACACTCAAGTCTCTAAATTCAAGACTACGTGATAAATTAGAATTATTGATCTAGTAAGGAAACATCAAAGGTGAAGAGGAACGGAAATACGTAAAGACATTTAGTTTGATTCTGATACATTTACACCATTCTACCAGTGCATCAAGACCACTCTGAAGATTTTCGATGTCATCAACTGAAGATATTTCTGAGAAGATATGCATATGGATGGTCCTATTTTAGGTGAACATGCGAAGATGCATTCGAAATTGTAGTAGCTTCTGATTTTTGCACAAGAGCTAAAAGTTATTTCATCTTAGCGGTATCTGTGAACAATAATAACAAACTAAATTAACTAATGACGATATGCGTTTTCAATATAGTGACATTATATGTTTACTTTCTAAATACCAGCTTTACAAACAAATCGAATATGGTAACGAAAAAAAATTGTTGGCATTACGAAAAAGTATTTACCAAATCACCGATGTGGACTTAAAATCAGCGGAACTAATGAAATTTCACCAAACTTAGGGAGGTGGTGATGAATATTCTAATGTTTAGTAAAGTCATCCCGTATCTCTCTAATATCATCCTGTATTTTCCCCGTTTTGCTACTATCGCTAAGGTGTTCGTTTGTCACAGCTTCAACCTGAACATACTCTTATAGTCCTTAAACAGCAGATGCAACGTTATGGAACAGCTCAGTTAATAACCAATGAAAATGTAAGATTACACGTTTCAATCAGCTCAGTACAAATATGGAATACACGAATTATGCCCAAGAACTGAAAACCGAGACAAATGATGACTTTAGACAGAAGTGGAAAACCACAGAAATGTTTAAATTGTAGAGGAACCATTGCGGTACTAGCTGTATGCTATATACCGTCGAAGAAAGGACAACGTCGCTCTACGCAACGTAAATCAGCTATATTCATATGTATTCATAATCTAAAATAAATAATGTAAAAGATTCCACGCACATAAATGATGCTTAATGTCCCAATAATTCCCAACGAAATTAAGAAAATCGTTAAACAAGCAAATTCAAGGTCTGCAACGATCACGATCAATCTGGCACTAGAATATGTAGCAACTGGCTCTAGTTTGGTTCACGGTGAACGGTTGGAACGATCAAAAACTACAACCACAACCAATAACTCCTGAAAAGTCAACCAAATTAAAAAGATGACTGACTGAATAATGAAAAATGAAAAATTCTAAACATACCTCCAATTGTTCAACCATAATTGCAAATTTCTTTGTAACGGCTCCATCAACGACACGGCGATCACGACTAATTGATAATCAATCAGAGACTATTTTAACAAAGCGAATCCGCTAATCACATTATCCAAGAGCTACTCAGCAAACAAATCTAGTATTCCATTAAACTTAATTTTACATGGAACTCACTACGTTGCTATTCATCAAAATTTGCTTAACAGTTGGTAAAATCCAAAGAAGAATGTTTTTCGTTGTCTTAAAAAGAACAACATGTATTAAATTATTTAAAACAAACGGATAATCAAACTTTCTCTCCCCGCGTCTATCATCCATCCTTCTTTTCTGGATACGCCATTACTTTTTTCGCATGCTACGCAAATGGCAAATTTTTTGCGCAAAGAACGTAAATCTTAACGGTGTTTGTAAAGGAACCGAGGAAAATGTTTTCAGGGGCCCTATTCCGAATTTACAATGTCGATAAAACGCTTCATCTGATTTACGCGATCGTTACAAGTCACGAAATAAGCAATAAATATGCGATAAGTAAGTCTATAAAATCCTACTAAATAGGGTGGGCCTTGTTTATATTTACATTTGTTACTCCTCAAGGCTTTTAAAGCATGTTAGCTTTTCATGACTAGCAAATAAAACCTTAAGGCAACAGCTTAAAAACATACTCAATGTGTACGTATAAGTAAATACATCCATTAAATGAAACGCGAGTAATCGATCCGCATCCAGAAAAGACTTTTAAATAAGGTTCATATATTATTATTAGTTAGAACCAACAACTGTATCTTCCTTAACTGATTAACGAGCGCCAAGCGCATATATGCTTTGAATCATAATTCAAAAAAATTAATACAATGTAAGTTTTTTTTGTTGAAATTTAAAGAAGTACCTTCCGAATATTATCACAGCCGTAATTGTATTTTAAATTTGATATTTTCTAAAAATTTCTCTTTGTTGTAGATGCTATTCAATTTGCTCGAATGTCAAAGAATTACATAGAATTAACTGGAAGAATATTAAAGGGCATAAATGTAACAGGTCCACAAGGTTTCCTATAACGTGGGTGACGGACATGGAACGACAGTAACAACATTATTTTTTCATCCAATAGTATTATTAGCGAAACATCAAGTTCAAGAAAACAGTGCAACAATACGCTCCCAAGTAGAACATCATTTACTAATGAAGACAATAGATAAATTGTTCAAATTGTTCAAATTGTTCAATTTGAAGTAAAGAAAAAAGATCCAAACATTAATTCAAACAACATCTTGTATCTTACTCATTAGGTCTGTCAAGATATCATATTATATAAAGAAGATAGTCAGTCAGGATCGAGACGTGACATACATCAGTGTATCATTATCTTATGCTTCTGCTGCTCTCCTCTAATAATACTTACAATAATAATACTCCTACAATAATACATAATCGTGTTTAGTCACATATACACTCCGTCAAAAAAGTATCGCATAAACTAAAAAAGGACATTTATAAACCAAGATATTTTTATACATTCACAAAAAGTTTGCCCCGTGTATGTGAACTATAAAAACACTAACAAAATCATGGAACATAGCTTTTTTACTTTTTTTTTCTAAAAGAACACATTTAGAAAAATGCATATGTGTAAGGTTTGTTCAGTTGTTTATTGAAAGTCTTGCTATACGGACAAATTTTAAAGTGCGAAGTCAGAGTTCTGTACCAACGCTTTTAAAACTAAAATGAGCAATTTAACTTCAGAACAAGTGGCTGTTATAGTTGCTTTAATCAAAGATGGACGATCTCCAGCATACGTTGCTAATTTGATGAACATCAATCAGTCAAGTGTTTCTAGAGCCGTAGCCAGATATAGGGAAACAGGCAATTACAGTAGAAGACCTGTACCACTTCGTCCAAGACGTTCTACTCGCCAAGATGACCGCTATTTGCTACTACAAGCATTACGTCGAAGACATGTAACTGCGAGACAATTGCAGAACGACTTGGCTAGAGTCAGAAATACTCGTGTGAGTACTCAAACTATTCGGAATAGGTTCCGACAGAGTGGATTAAGAGCTAGAGTAGCTGTAACAGCCCCTCGTCTCACTAGGAACCACCGAGTGGCTCGCTTAAGGTTTGCCAGAGAACATGTAAATTGGAACATTAATGACTGGGCCAATATACTCTTCACAGATGAGTCAAGATTTGGTCTTTACACCTCAGATAGGCATATCTCAGTGTACAGACGAGATGGTGAGCGCTATTCGCAGCGTAATATCAGACCTAGACCTAATTTCGCTGGTGGCTCTATTATGGTTTGAGGAGGCATCTGTTTAACAGGTCGTACAGAGTTAGTACCAACAGACAGAGGTACACTGACTGCCCACAGGTATATAACGGGCATTTTAGACGAACATGTAGTACCATATGCGCCAATTATAGGAAACGAATTCATGTTAATGCACGATAATGCACGACCGCATGTTGCAATAATCGTCCAGGAATACCTTAACGATGTTGGTATTCCAGTTTTAGATTGGCCTGCGGTAAGTCCGGACATGAACCCAAAATGTTGCCCCAGCGGACCTGCATGGACTAGAAAATGCTCTCCGTAACGAGTGGGAGAATTTGGATCAGGCTTATATACGGAGGTTAATCGAATCTCTGCCGAACCGTATGCGAGCGGTCATAAGAGCCAGAGGTGGCAATACTCGGTATTAAAAGCTACTGTTATGACATTTTTCTTTCCAAAATTATAATTTCTTGTTTTAATAAAAATCTCAAGTATGAGTTCTTGTTTTTATTTGGCCTGTATTTTATTTAAACAATCATAGAAATTATATCTTAGAGCGCATTAAAGTATATTTACAACTTTATGCTACAAACAAAGAATATGCGATACTTTTATGATTCAAAACTAAATTATGCGATACTTTTTTGGCGGAGTGTATTTCGTTATGAAACAATATGACGGAATAATAGATATTATTTCATTTTGCTATTTTTTTCTTGATATTAGCGATTTTTTCTATAAAAAAGTCATTCATTATTAATAATAGCAAGAACTGTGGTGTGGCATAGCAAACTACATAAAAGTCATCAATCAGCACATTCCTCGCAACGAAATGGACCATTCGGTCACCGTTTGAGAATGAGAATCCTAGACATCCTCGACATGGCCGTCCCAAATTAATTGATTTATTAACTTTAGTTATTATTATAATTAAACGTATGCGGTGTGAAGTGTGCCGATACTTTTCTATTATTCGTAAAAAGAATTATACTAATATTACACCTAAATATTGATTTGAACGACCCTCAATCTATTTGAAATGTAGACGATAACTTAGGACCTTGGTTAAGTATAAGAAGTTGCCTAGCTGTATTAATATAAATTTAATTTATGCATGAAATTTTTGCCTTTCATAAATACACCAATTTTTATTATTTTGGCACCTAAGATCCTAGTCTTACTTGCAATTATTAGAATTTTTTTTTAATTGTGTAAGAACCGAACTTAACGCTGATATATTCCTTATCTCATAGTTCAATTTCAGCGCTCAGTTACTGGCGCCATCTAAGAATTACAACCTATACTACTAGCAGACTATAGCGTAGTCTGTAGAACATTGTAAGAACTACTACGGGCAAAGGAGCTTTACAGATAGCCAGTATATATGTGATTAATGTTGACTTCTTTTGTATGTGATCCATGAGGACAAACTGAGACAAATTTATTAAATTTGGTTTATTTAGCAATAACTTTGATAAATGATGCAACAATCAGTATTTACCTAGGAACAGAATATTGAAAAGCTTATTTTGCCAAGATTGTGTTAAATTAGCATTAATTAAAAGAATTTTACAAATAGCCTTTATTTGAACATAGCCTAATAACTGCTAAAAAAAGGCATAATAATGCATAATCCTTATTTCCCAGTTTGGAATGCGTCCGGTACCGGCGTTAATTGAGTGTCCCGATTTAAAAAAATGTATGTCAATTATTAATTATTCACACATATACGCGCCCCTTATCAACACCCTTGTGCCCAAACTAAAGTTTTTATCTCCAAAAGTAGTTCACGAATAATAGCGTAGAATTGGCAATTTGCAAAAGCTCCTTCATTTATGAAACTTTAAAATATTTAATCGAAACAATTTCAAAACGCAGCTATTGTACTTTTCTTTAAAAAAAATGCTCGTTTAACCAATTAGAAAACAAATCCAATAAATTATTATATTATC